>OZ024898.1:26769034-27458708 GCA_964017195.1 Siderastrea radians
ACACCTTGCGGTCTTATTGCGTAGGTTTTCCGACAACATTAATTGAAAAAGCTGTATAGAAAGATGGTAAAAAGGACGAAGCCAAACCAAAACAAATAAAAAAAGTACAACAAAAAGTACCACGGGAGGGCATGCGATTTTTAAATTTGCCTACCTAACCAAAGTCAAGAAAATCGGGGGCGAAAGGGAAATAATTGTGCCTCACTTTTTCATTATTTTGCTTTTCTTGCGACTTATTCACTATTCATTTAACATTTTTTTAAACGGATATTCCCTATTCATTATTGCGTCCAGCTGCTATTCAGTTTTCTTTTTTGACAACTTCAGGTGCACTGCCTGTGCATGAGGTGGGAGATAAATATTATTACCGCTTACAAAGATTGAAATGGCTGAAAATTGTTTAATTCCATAATGAGCATGAATAAGCAGAAAAGCGCAATGTTACAAATACAAAAAAAAAATGTGTCGAATACGCGTTAGTTCTTTTCAAGGTTTACATATAAGCCCTCGAACTACGTTTTCGGGCTAATATTTGTTGTGGACATCAAATTTCCTTGGGCAACCTATCACATGATAGAGCCTTCGACAGAAGAACTCTTTTGTTTAATTTGTATATACCAAAGCAGTGGATAGTTTTTTTCTTTTTTTACTTTTTTTGCGCGCCCCCTCTGATTGGCTACTCAAACTCGAGGAAGCGTCTTCTATTCACTTCCCAGCATTGTTCTGGATCTTGCGCGCGAGTTTTTCATCATTTCTCGGAAAATTGGAACTATTTGGCGCTGGTTTGTTACCCAGTGATTGTAAAAAAAATTTTCACCTCAGTTTCGGTAAAGTCAGTGGAAGATACTTACCTCGTTGCTTTGTGGCTGGGCAAATATCCACCCGTGACTATTCACTTCCACTTAGATGAAGTAGTGTTAATCCACCGTACCGAAAAAGATGGCGACTGGTACATTTACCCATAATTCTTAGCGAACAACAACCCTAAAAACTCTTAAAACTTCAAACTTAGCATACAGAATGTTGCTAGCACAGGAACAAATTTTATGCCAAAAATATGGCTTTTTATCTACGTATTGGCTGTGTTAGGTTCGCAAGGTATTGTGGTAAAATGTACAGCCGCCATCTTTTTCTGTACGGTGGATTGTTTGGTGAAAAAAAGGGGTTATTTGCGCGTCATTTTCATTGTGATTTTCAGCACGCTCTGTTGTGCTGTAGAAACCCACCAACGCCACAATTTTGACACGTGTTTTATCAGGTATGATCCAGTTTATTATTTATGTCCATGATATCTTATATTAATAAATTATTCCGGACTTCTACCCGACTCCTCTTCGGTCTCCAATAAAAATTATGATCGTGAAGGGTGAATGGAAGTTTCGGTTAAGTTGCGATCTCTTAATAGCATAAAGGTCAATCATTACCATTGGATTTACGACAAGGATTTTCAGGTCGAGATATATTTTACTTATTTTTTTTCTTCAGTATTCAACTAAGATATTGTCAGCTATTTAGTTGACAGGTAATAGCCGTTGTAAAGTCATTATGTAGTAAGTACAATATTGGTCCCGTTTTACATCACGTTTTCCCCCACGCAGGCTTAATACAGCCACCAGCATCTAACTTAATTTCAACTATAAAAAATCAGCGGAGAATGAGTCTTTAAACAAATTTCATTTACGCTCCAAATCTTAATTAATGAAATAAAAGTAGATTCTGTCAACAGAGTCAGTGGTTATTATAACTTTTTTAACATACGCTAACGAAACGATTATGGCTAAACAACTCAAATTTGAAGAGCCAATATCATAGCGTAGCGTCTAAATTTCCATTGGTTAAAATCAACAGCTCTTCAACTGTAATTGCACTGACCCTGAAACACGACAGGCGCTTGGGACAGTTACTTTTTTGCTATATGACATTTAATTGCATTCCGTCTTTGTTGTTCAACATTTTCTGAACAAGTTGTCAATTGAATCGGCATCGGTGTTCGAAGGAAGCGAACAAACATGCATTTCTCCTTTAATGCCTACATTTTTATACCACTGGTTTATTTAAACCTTGTCTCAGCCTGCATAGATGGTAAGGGATCTTATTTCTTCTTTTTGCAGTTAGTTTTTTTTTCCTTTTTTTCTTTCGCTACGTCAATGGGTTAAAATCTTCAACATGGGTATCTCGTTTTTTACTGATTTTATTGGCGAGATGAACGGAAACCTTATGTCAAGAGGGAAAAAAATGTAGTTTGCGAATTAAAGAGACATTGAAGAATTTTTGGTTTTGCCGAGGATCACGAAAAATAAAGTCAGCTGTGCTCGGCGTTTGTAAGACAGTGAGAATTTCCAATTCTACAGTGAGTGTTTCTATATGCCTATCTCCGACGGTTGTTTGGCGCAATTTTTTTTTTTCAGCTGGAATAGTTATTTTGCAAGCTATTGACCCACATGTATGTCATAATACAAAAGAACCTCCATTAACTCAAGATAGACATCTTAATGAAGTCTCCAAGGGTAACCTATTATAAGTTACATGAGACAACACAGAAATGAATGGGAATTCTTTAATCTGTCATACGAGTTAAATTTAATATCTATTATGCAATTCAAAAACATTTTCGTACATGATAGCTTAATTTTTACAAAATGTCTACACATCTATGCACTTACTATCACTTTACTGACAGACATAAAGAAACTGACGTCAGACGTCTATGAGTGATAAAATTTCTCTGAGTTTACTTATCATTCTCCTCTAATTTTGATGGAGCTCGCTTTGTTATCAAATAAAGGGGGATAGAGAGCCAGACGAAGTAACAGGTGCGAGCTCTTCTCTCCTTTGCGACGTTGGAACAAATTTCCAATAACAAGAGAAAATTTTCAATTTGAACAATTCTGTCGACAGGTGGATAAATTCACTGTTACCCTGTTTTTAAAGAGCGCTTAGTTTTACTTTTTTAAAGTTAGCTGGTTGAATAAAGATAACTTTCACAATTTACCTTTCTCAAAACCATGCAGTAAATCTCCTATGACGGCCGATCACCGTCTCTCCATCATGCCCACTTTCCCAATGAAATGGGACCGAAAAAAATGTAAATGAAACACCTGCAGTAGCAGAAAACATTTAGAATTTTTTTACTGTTTCTTTATTTGCCTATCTACATCATGCAGGCATTTCTTCCATTGGAAACACAGAAAATTTACAGTGGTTGTGATAGGGTGCATGTTTTAACAAAAAAAATGTGTAGATTCGCCTCTGATTGCTTTTTTAAGCGTCGTTGCTTAAGCTATATAGTAAACAGGGAAAGTTGCACGTTCCATTAAGCTGACAGGTGAAAAAATTGCAAAATCATTTTATCAATGAGTTAAGTTAATGTTGTTGTGTAAAAACGTGCAGTAATGTGTCGACCCTTAGAGATTTCACTTACGCACAAGACGAAGGGACACCAAAGCTGATGATCTTGTTCTAGCAAGCCGAAGAAAAAAAATACAAAAAAAAAAAACTAAAAGAACACTTTTGTAGCCACATATAAAATATATAAAGGATAGCCTTCGATATCCTCAACTGGGTTTCAATTCTGCTCATGGGGCTTGCGACTTCATCCAACATAACCGTATATATTTAATTTGTATAATTTTTATAAATTGTTATACCTATTATACAAATGTAAAGTTACTGATTTTTATATTTTGGATACATACGAAAAAAAAGTAATAGGAATAAAGATTCAATTCGGGTTGTAAATCCACCTTTTAATTTGAAGCGAAAGGCATTAACAAGTTACAAAAACCGTGAGAAAAATATCTTAGGTTTGCATCCAACTCTCATCTCCTTGTTAGCTCTGACTAACACTGTGCTGCAACAAAAGACGTTTGAAAGTGGTCTATCGTGCATTATACCCGAATGAAGTGCTGCACTGATCTACAATATTACAGAGCACGTTGCTCCATTTACTTTTTGCAACATCTGTTTCAGGTGAATGTCGGCAACTGGCGTTCCCATCTTTTTACTTCTTCGCTGGCAAACGTCTGGTAAGCCACAACATTACAACTGTCCGAGTCCGGGATATGAATGCCTGTGAATTGCTTTGTTACCAAGAACCAAACTGTGTCAGTGTTAATTTTGAGAACAAAGCAAACTTAGAGGGAACATACAGATGCGAATTGAACAACGCAACTCACCGAGGGCATGTTGGCGAGTTCGTGGACGCAGAGAACTACTTTTATCATGGAGCAGAGGTAAATCTACTCAAGTCTCATTCCTTTCTCCCTTCGCTTTTTCCTTTATCGTTGTCAACTCAAAGAATAACCCTCTCAAATTATTTTTAAAGAGTGCCTGTGATACGGCCCATTGCGAGAACGGTGGCACCTGTCAATCTGGATTCACAGACAAAGGATATCGGTGTTTGTGTCCTCCTGGATTCATGTTTGTACATTGTAAACAAGGTAAATAGATATTCCTATCCTCTTTCACTTTCTTATATTCAACCAAACGAAATTGGTAGAAGAGTGTTATTTCTTGTGGATGGGATCAAATGGCTATAGCTATTTCCATTTTTTTAACCAGTGTTTTTGCAAGTTGAAGGCCACCTGCTGTTAGTGCAAATCATTTTCTCATGGATGTTGTTTTTGGAAAGCTAATTTTTTGGAAAGCGCTTTAATTTGTTTCAAGTTCCGTTTACTTTTTCAGTTAATAAATTGCATTCCTTTAGGTCTGTTCCAAACGTCGCGCTACTGCCGGCGCGTGCCGAGCTCAAATACGCTTTACCCGGCAGTGGGGCGACAATAGCACGGCAAGGGTTTCAAACATCGAATTTAATTCAGTCGCGCCAAATTCGTGTCGTGCGGCACGACAGGGCCTGCAGTGCTAAAAGGCCGTGCCGAGCTTAAGTCAACCTGCCAAACTGAATGGTTTCAAACGTCGTGCTACTGCCGTGCCTAAATCGAATTTCATTCTTGAATTTTGTTCGGCACGGCAATAGCGCGACGTTTGGAACAGGCCTAATCATTGAGTGACGATGTATGTTTTTAGTTGGTGGTCGCCATGTTTCGTACCTGCTATTGGTATATATTGTTAACTTGTGAGACAAAAATTATCTACAAAACCTGATGTTCTGGAGATACTGGTACACTATTTTTGGTGTGTTAACCCTTTTTTTAGATATCAACGAGTGTGCATCAGGCACACATGATTGCAGTGTTGATGCCGACTGCATTAACACCGTGGGATCTTACAAGTGCAAGTGCAAACAAGGCTACACTGAAGATGGATACAAATGTAAAGGTAAGGTTGCTTCGCCTTAGGTTTCCACGACAACATACGTTTTTTAAAAACAATTAGCAAGGTAGAGACAGGTGGATGCCTCGTTGGTGTAATTGGGCTCTTAATTTTTTATGGCAGGCCTAAATGTAAGTTCAGAGAGAAGTAACACTGTTTGAACACTATTCAAACTAGGCTCTTTGTGGTCCTCTGGGACTCGACGTAAAACTTACACCATTTTCTTAATTGGCAGTTGGAAGACATCTTAGAATTCTTGATTTTTCCAGAAAGCACTAAAATTGACTCAAAACAATTGTAAGAACATCTAATATTGTAAACGGTGCTTCAAGTATGCTGAAGAAAGGTATCTCAAAATATGGTTGCCAATATGATAAGCAACAACATGTAATAAAAAATTGTGTCCAGATAAATATTGGGAAAGACAAATTACGCATATTGAAAAAAATAAGTATATAAGGGTCCGGATCTGAGCGCCGCAGAAGAAACATGCCGCCCTGCCTCCCATGCAAGGGTCTGAATGGCAATGCAAAGATCGTGCTATGATATGGAAGCCAGTTTTTAAAGGGACACTGCCATGGGGATTTTTTTACATTTTGGGGTGAAGAATGTACTGAAAATTAAATTTAATACCTTTTCACGAACACAGAATACTCCTAGAACGTCAAGAAAAGGAAATCAAATGATTTTCTCAAAGGAACAACAAGGCATAGTCAGTTGCTGGCGATTTTTCCACGAAACCAAGGGAAAACTTGAAAACATCAGCATGATGATTTCAGGTAGCAACCAATTCCATCCTAGTGATCTGCAGCCAAACACACTTCACTATAGTCTCTGAGAACTAGTAGAGTAGTTTTCAACGAATCTCAACCAGTATTTTTGGTTTCTCTGATTAGAATATGTCTTTTAGCTGTTCAAAGTTATTCCGAAAATTGGTGACAGTGTCCCTTTAAAACTTCAATACGAAGTTTACTTGTTTTTGATATGAATGTTACTCAGATATCGATGAGTGCGCAGCAGGAACACACAAATGCAGTCATAATGCCGTATGTAATAACACCAAGGGAGCATACAACTGCACATGTAATCCAGGATTTACTGGAAATGGACACATTTGTACAGGTAATGTTTTGGCAAAACTTTTTCCTTTTTTATGACATGGGAATCATTTTGCATCAGCCTACTTTTAAAGGTCGCCCTAACCTGAGTTTATCCTTATTTCAGATATTAACGAGTGCAAAGAGAGAACTCACAACTGCGGTAGTGATGCCGAGTGTATTAATACTGTGGGATCATTCATCTGTACAGGTAATGCCCGGTATACAATATTATGGGGAAATATAAACCTGTTTATGGAACTGTCCGAAAATAGCCCTCCATGGAGTGGCATTATTTCGCACTTCATATGTGAGGAAAAGATATTATAATATTAACTTAACCGGTCTGTTGAAAAAGATGATGCAATCATTTAAGGAGAATTTTGTATATAGGAAAACGAAAAAGGTATCTGTCATTAATTTGAAAAGGAATTTCGCCATTTTTTTTTCTATACACCTAATTGCAATAACGTTGTCATACAAAAATGGGAAAAAAGAATAAACAAAAAGTCAAATAGGAATTAATTAGCCATGCAATTCATTCTTACATCTTGGTAATTCTCAAATCAATTATGGACGACCGTGTAATACTTCAATTTGATATCAATGAGTTGAAAAAAGTTAAATTGGCCACCTAAAAGACCTTCTATTAGCCCTAACCCTTCGTCAGAGCAATTCCCTGAATGTAGTTAGCGTACCTAATTGATTCCTATTTGGGTATTTTCTTTTCCCTTTTTTCATTTCTTCGTGATAAAGTTATTGCAATTAGGCGTATCTATGCAGCTATTGTCAACTCTATAACACATATGTGCCCTATAAACATGTGTTTCTGTTTTTAAAGAAAGTCACAAGTAATTCGTTATTCTACCCGTTTAATGGCTAAATGTAAAAACAAATAAAGATTATGATGATGGCCATATATAATGATACTAATGATGATGATGATTCTGTAACACATTGCTTGAAAAGTAATTGGTAAACGTCTCCTTATCAAGTTCCAGAGCCCGTTGCCATGTTTCCTCTCAATGGCGAGTTTGGTACCAATGAAATCAACAATCGAACTGTCCCAGGGGTCCCTAGTGAAGTTACTCTGGCTCCAGGTCCTGGTAATAAGGCCAACGGGTCTTATGACTTTTCTGGGACGTCAAATAGCTACATTGAATTTTCCAACAGTGACGGGGGAGCTCTGGACGTGCGTTACTCAATCACGATGCTGTGCTGGTTGTACTCCGACAAGCAGGACGGACCTACCTTTAACTACAATACAGCTGGAACAAACTGGGGAGTCCACCTTTGGGTAAACAAAACGAAATTGTTCGTTCGCTATACTGATCGAAATTACTCGAAAATAAACGGTCACTTTTCACAGTCTACTCTTCCAAGACGATGGAAGTTTGTCGGTGCACCCTACGACCATGTTTCCGGCGAAGCTAAGTTTTGGGTTGATGGAGTCGTTGATGCATCATTTAAGATTGGAGCGGGTCTTGATCTCGCCACACAGGACAGTGTCAGAATGGGAGTGAAGAATGGTGATAACAGGTACTTCAAAGGCAGAATCACCGAGATGCGGGTTTACGACAAAGCATTGACTCAGGAGCAAGTAAAGACAATTAAAAACAGACGTCCAGGTACGAATGCAAAATTTGAGTGTTTTGCTAAGGATGACAAAGAATTTGTTTTTTCTTTTTGTTTTGTTTTGTTTTCGTTTTGTTTGTTTTTTTTTTACACTGGAAGTCTTGGCTAGCAATCGTTAGTCCTTACAGAGTCCGGCAGTAAGTTCCACTGTTTAGCAGCATGATAATAAAAAGACTGAAGGCCGTTAGTAGTAGCAAACCAAACATGTACAGTAGAGAATATCTTCGGAAATATTGGTTTGAAGTAGCTGAAACTTTGTATGGCTATTTATCTTAAAATGCGAGACATGAGCATATTGTGATGCTATCATATCGACATTGAGATCTCCCTCCCAGAGGACTAAACACATCCTCTCTCGTTTTTTCCCGAACATCATAACTTCATGTTTGGATTAGGAGATCCAGGTTAATATAGGCACTGTTTTCTTGTGAGTCTCATTGTTTTGGTTAATGGAGTCAGAAATTTCCATTTTATAGTTCAAATTGTAAAACGACATGTACCCGAGAGTGCTGCCAGGGTAACATCATGGTATGTGTAATTACGCGTTTCACTTTATTTATTAGTTTTTTTTTTTTTGGGGGGGGGGGGGATTCCTCTATTCAAGTTCTTTTAATTTGAAAACTTCACTACGGTGGTCGTCGTCACGTTGTACCTTATCCACAGATCATACTAAATGATTATTATTTTTTTTATCTTCACGCCCATTTATTCACTACATACGGCTTGAATACGAATTTACAAATGACCAGCTCCCAGTGGGCTTGATAGCTGAGTTGGTTTGAGCGCTGCACCGGTATCGCAGGGTTATAGGTTGGAATCCCATTAAAGCCTAAATTTTTTCAGGTTACTTCAAACCGGTAACCTTCATCATTATTTATTTCAGCTCTCGGCTGCAGGTCACATATGTGATTATTCCCGGAGATATTCTTCATTTTGTGATTTCTCTTCACTGTGCTATGTCACTGAATTGTTTTTCACTTCTTATAGGAATATTAAACGCTTAACTGTCTCATAGTACAACGGCAAAGTCAGTGGGAGACTTCTGATGATTGCACAAGGTTGATAATCCGGAACCCCCTTTTCCCCTAGAAAAAAAAAACTGAAAATAGTTCTTTTTTTCCGGTAGGATCGCTTTGGTGCGGCCAGCGGATTTAACATACTAACATCTTTCATGTACCTCTACTTGCAACTTTTGTCTCAACAATAATGATGTCAGTATAAATGATTACATACTTAGGTTTGTGTTGATTTTTTCCCGAAAGGCACCGAAGAATCTTGTGATGCGCTGCTAAAAACACACCCAAAAGCAACTAACGGAATCTATCAGATAGATGTTAGCTCAACAATATTTCAGGTAAGATTGCCTATACTGCTTACAGCGGAGTATGCTGAATAAAAAAAAATCACTTTTGCATAAAAATCAAGTATCAAAGCTGAATCCGACGGATAACTCACTGAAACTAACGGAAGAGAAAAAAGTAAACTAACTGCAGAGAGAAAGTAAACCTGAGTTGGTTTCTTTCAAGCTCTCCTTGAATTTTGTTTGAATATTGTAAGTCCGACGAAAACATTGCGTTTAAGCGTCGTTCTTATGATTAACATGTATGAATTTCCTTTAGTCATACATTGTTTCTGAATCTAATTCTCCACTCAGTTGAGTTCAATTGTAACGATTTTTAACTTCAATTACCAATTAGCAGCTGCTCAAAAACAATCTATCAATTTCGTTCCATTCCATTCTGGAAACAGAATACTTGGAATGGCTTTTTGGCCCGTTTTTTTTTTTTTTTTTTTTTTAATTTTTAATTACCTTTTCTCATTTTGGAATCGTTAGAATTAAACTTCGTTTCACATTCTTATAAATTAATAAATATCCGCCACTGATTACTATGTACCAAACCAGTGGATAGTGTTTTTCGCGCGCTCTGATTGGCTACTCAAACTCGAGATAGTGTTTTCGCGCGCTCTGATTGGCTACTCAAACTCGGAATAGTATCTGCTATTCACCTCCACCTCGGTGAATAATTGTTAACACGATTTCCGCTCAACGTTCGAGCAGTAAGTGCAAAAATTAAGTTACCAAAAAAATACTTGCAGCACTGTCACATTTTGAGAACAGATAAGAAAAACTTATCGTTACTTTTGCTCCCAAGCTGACCCCGCGAGAGAAAATTGGATTTGAAGTTATCCATATTTCAATTAAAAAGACGCTTCATGTCAGTTCAAAACAAAATGGCGCCCGTTTTTAGCATACTTTTACGAGATTTGAAATTAATTTTCTTGAGAATGCTTGAGAATTTCATCGCGGGGTCACTTGGGCAAGTGAACTAGAGTGAGATGTTTCAAATAGCATTTAAAATGTTACCGTGCTATGTGTAGTTTTTCAGTAAATATTTTTTGCACTTATTGCTCGAACGTTGAGCGGAATCCGTCTTAATTATTCCCATTCTGCCTATTCTCATTTCAGAAGAGACCAAGAAAACGCGCCCTGCATCTCTAAGGATAAACATTTTTACGAAGATTAACGAAGTTATTGATCAAGAAATACCATAAAATAGCATGATTTATTTCCTAGCACTTTATGGCGAACACATCGAAACTTAAGAAAAGACAGCTAAAGGCACACGCTACACATCCCTGTGGTATGGCCAGTACCTTACGCATGTGCACACCCATAACCCCCGGGCAGTGGCAGCCATGGACAACTGTTTTGTCCTTCAACGTTTTTTTATAAGTATATTTTTGCAATTAAGATACTGCTATTTGGGCATGGCGAGGAGTTGTTCGCCCTAAATGTTTCACAAGTATATTGTTGCAATTCGTGTACTGCTATTTGGGCATAGCGAGAAGTTTTTCGCCCTAAATTTATTAGTATATTGTTGAACTCCATATACTGCAATGTGGACATGACGAGGAGTTGTTCGCCCTAAATTTTTTATAAGTATATAGCCATCAGTTGTTGTTTTCTTTTAAAACTTTCTACAGAATAAAGTTTTTCGTACTTTTTTTTTTCTACAGTACTGTCTCACTTTTTTGCATTTTTTTAAAAAATATATTAATTCCCCATAGCGATCGCATAGCGCGTGTTGGACAGACTATTGTTTTATCCGTTCCTCGACGGGAAATAGGGAATTTTTTAAGGCAATTGTTGGTCTCTAAATAATTTCAACATTGTTCCTGCGTATTTGTATCTTTCCAAAAGAGTGTAATAAAGTAACAAGAAAGAGAGGTTTCATTGGGATCTGATAGGCCAATGTACACCTGAGTGAAAGGAATGCTGAGCTGTGAGAGCAAGTAAGGTTCCTCTGTTTCGCATTACAATCAAAACATTAAAATAAAACCAAAAGAGACCAAGGGTAAAACGAGATGAATTTAAATTTGCTTTCTCTTTGTTTCTGCTATGCGGGAGCTGGTAAAGTAACAGTTGTCAGGTTATTTGAATGATTGTGTGTTGTAAACTGTATTCATGTTAGCTTGCTTGTTCTGGGTTGCTCTACTATCCCAGAGAGATGAAAATGAGGTACTACAATGTATTCCATCGAATTGCAGTGATAACAGATGCTGTACGTTTCGGCATAGTTTGCGCTAGCACAATATTATTTGGTAACCATAGTTTTCATCACAATCGATCGTCTGGCGATTCACTGTCACTACTGCGATTAAAATCAGTCCAAACATTCAATAACCCTCTTTCTTCTGTTCTAAAGATATTTTGCCTGCTCGCTCCGATACTTTCCTCGTGATTGGAAGGGTCTGACGGCCACTCCTGATGATATGAACCTTTGTCTGATGCACCGAGGCAGAGGCTACAACGTGTTTTCTCTGCTATGCATTTCTTGTCTTCTGAGTTTTCCCTTTTTTTTCGCTTTTTGAAGTCAGCCCACGGACATTTCCGCGGCCTGTGGGTTTCCATAGCAAAGAAATAACTTGGAAAAACAGGATTGTAACGACAAAAACATGACAACGACTACGACTCGGGATAGGATAAATATGGCGGCTCCTTTCCCACGAAAATCGTTCTGAAAATCGTTCCCCGCGTGGGAACGGGGAGTGTTTCGTCACTTCGGCCCGAGCGGCTGCGAAGGACACTATCTGGATGCCTAAAAAATATACTTTCACTTCCTGTGGAAAACCGTCATCCCATTTTCTCGCGAATATTTACTCTTTTTCCAAGTTTCTTTTTCGGAATTGAAACATTCCAAGGAAACGTTTATTTTTATAGGAAAAAAAGTAAAAATCGCAAATTTCCCATTTTTATCGTACACGGTAACCTTAAGCGCCAGCTCCACAGTATCCATGTGGTAGCTGTTGGCTGGGAGCCGCAAGTGGTCATACCAAGGGGATGGTGTGGTGTGTGCCTCTTGCTATTTATTGTGGTGTACATCAAGACAATTTAGAAGTGCAACTTGTTGCAAGGATTGGTAAGGCCTACAGAAATTGACAAATACTTATTTCAACGATAAATGTTCTGCAACTTTCTTCCATAGGCATATTGTCACATGACAACAGCTCGCCAGGGTTGGACTCTCATCGCTCGTTTCTCAAACGCTGACAGCAAACACTGGATGAAAAACAGCGGTGACTGGTGGTATGACAAGAATGTTGCTGCTGGAGTAACAACTGGTCCATCGACTAACGGTGACATGATCTCACCAGCATTTTGGCTGGTCAGCGGAAACGAGTTCAAGATCACGCGCAGTGATGACCCTCAACACACCGCTCTGTTGCAGACCACAGGTGACTGTCTGGGTGGGCGGACATTCAGAGCGAAAATCACAAGCTTTGGTGACTTCAGAAATAGCGCCGTTTGGGCTAGTAACAAATGTTTGGGAAGTTGCACTGTTCATTATGGCGGTAAATACCAAAGAACTGAAGGCTTTAAACAAACTGCCTGTAGCGGGGAAATCCAAAGCGCCAACAAGATCGGCTTTTGGTGTGACTGGGGCAATGGAGATGGTGCAGTGATGATGATTGGTGGAGGAGGCACCAGCTGTGCACGTGCCGATCACGGGATTGGAATAACAGAAGCTAATGCCGCTTCGTTCTCTCATGATAAAGAATTTGATTTCGGCAATAACGCCCAACCGTCCATGGCCACCAAAAGCTTCTCTTTAAACCTGTGGGTACGCTGATCGTGGTTTTGCCCTTTTTTGGGAGTGGTTTGTTGTTGTTATCATTTTTAAATTTTTTCATCTTGCGGTTTCTTTCATCACATTATATTACTTTGCTCGTGTTTTTTCTTCGTTAACGCTATCATCTTCCAAGGGGTCAGCAAAAATTCAGAATCATAGCCGTGTACTTTCGAGCAAGCACAAAATTCAAGTTATTCGACCATGTTAGCAAGCAATCGAGATATTGTATATATCTACCTAATTTTCTGAAAAGGCGGCTCATGAAAATTTCAGCATTTTTTCCAGAAGTACGCTCAAATAAAGGTTTTATGGCTCCAATCAACTCCAAAATCACAACAAGAGAGCGGAGGAGAAAAAAAGAGAAGTTTTAAGTGAGTTATTGTTGCTGCATTCTAATTAAGCTTTCAGGTTCTCAAACTCGTGTTTTGTATAATTAATAAGCTGTGTTCACACACTGCATTCTAAAGCTGTTAAGGTGTCTGAACACAGTTTGTGCGCGCTCTACGATTTGTACTGCTGAAGTGAATAAGCGCACGCACAAGACTGAGAAAAACAAACATGGCGCCTGTACAGCGATCATTTCATTTTGTTCAGTGAAGATTGTGCAAGTGTTTTTTCTCCGTCTTAACTATCAAACAGTTTTTTATGTGTCAAAAACTTTTGTTTTCCAATCCATTAAAGGTAATACTATTCGAAAATACCCTGCCTTTCTGGGAATGTTTGCATGGATCGAGGAAGATCGAGAATCCTGTCAAATGCAGCGCATGCGCAGTTAACCAGAAAATTGTGACTGCACGATTTAGTGGAAATGCACTGGTTTCTACGGAACCGGTCGTTAGAATTTCATGAAATTTGGTAGAATAATAGTTCAGAACACGCGTAACTCGCAGGCAAACAAAAATTGAATTCTGACAGAGGGCATGTTCAGAAAACGTTAAAATGTAAAACACAAAATAACAGAAGATCTCTCTGTTAAAATTTCACGAGACCAGTGTCAATAGGCAAGTACATTTCTGAGTTTTCTAGAGACAAATGATGGAAAAAATCTAACGACTGAATTTTCTGAAAATAAATGAAACCCAATATTTAATGCTGGTTTACTTCCAGCTGTGTTGCCATGGTAACGGTACCTAGTCCAATAAAACATATCAAAATACAATCTTTTTTAGTTGAACTTGCACCTTGCCAACTGCCAACTTGCACCAACTGCCAGTGGTTTGAAAATAACGATAGATAACGCATAGGTGCAAGAAAACTGTGTTCGGCCACCTTAAGTGAATGACATGGTATCCTTTCTGGTGTAATAATAGCGAACCCTTAAATCGGAAAATTGCAGTTTAAATAAACAGTCTTTTCAAAATTAAGGTTTAAGATTTCGCTTGAGGAGTGTTTAGTTATAGTAAATACAGTTTCGAAATCCTAAGAGAAAATACAAGTGGTTTTTTGACCGTAGTACCACTTTAAGGTGATGAACCACAATTTTTTCCCGCAATATAGAAGTTGCTAAATAAAGAAAGATGGTAAATTTTAAGCTCGGGAAATAAATTAGAAAGATGTGGTATTCATGTGTTAGGAAAGATGTCCGTAAGAAGTAAACGATATACATATCCAAGGCTTCATTAACAATAAAAAGACAACAGTACCCCACATTTAAATGTAAAACAACATGTACCATTTGTGGAACAATAAAACCTTAGAAATGTAACAAATAAACACCTTCTTGAATTCTTTTCTTAGACAGAACTATTTACATGCAGTTAGGCGAGCATATAGTTTAATAAGCCTTTAAAGAGTTTGCATCGCACTTAGTCTCTTGATACCATGTTAGGCAATGATGGATGTTGGGTGATGAGAAAGAGTTTGCAGCCAAAAATTACAACATGAAGCTCCCTTTAACAAGCAACATGCAGCACAAACCAGGGGCATTGAGATGATGTCATTGTTCAGGAATTTGTCATTGGTAACGATGGCGACGTCACTATTGTAGATAATAACGACAGTTGCAGCCAACCTCGTTCCCAGGATCCAAGGGACCGGAAGAGAAGAGACCCTGGGAACGAGGTTGCACTTACAGCATAACCATTCTAGGAAATTACATCTCACATAACTATTCGTGGAATATACGCCATAAAGATTTGTATGATGTCAATATTTTTGGTGAAAGCATCGTTAGCGATCTTATTAGTGGTGTTGTTAGTGCTATCTGTGATTCTGTAACAGTGCTGCTCGAGCATTCACCAGAGCTTTAAATGCTTCCTCGGTACCAGGAGCTAGACTTTTGTCTGGGTGTATTAACACAGCCAACTTGCGATAAGCACGATTGATATCCTCCCTGAAACAAATGTACGGAACAATAAAACAGAGTTAATGCATCAAAAAGGCAAATACCAGCTACAACAATATCCAGTTACCTTGTAAAAAGGCCTTGTAAAATTATATAAGACACTACAAATACTACCGTACATGCACCAGGGGCCCTTCATGCATGTGCACAGCCTATTGCAATTAGGTTCTTCACGATATAAAGGAAAACATTCAACCTCCGGTTGCCGTCCATTCCATGACTCACAGACACGTATGCACAAGTTCTCTAATATTACTTTGTAAACGGGAGGCGACGGCACAAATTCCACGTAGCTACTCGTTCATGTGACCAGCCAGGTTCTTTCTCGAAACTGAGCTTCTGCAGTTAGTTCATTTCTGCACTTCTTGTTTTGGCTAGTGACAATAAGGCTTCTCGGAAATCACAAACGAGAACTGGAAGTAAACTGGTTACTTCCTTACGTGTTCGGACGCGACGACCGCACTTCAAGCGACGAACGTTTAAAGAAAGGTGCATTTAGGCCCCGTCCACACAAACGCGTTTTTGCTAGAAAACGCATACCAACCGTCCGTGCTAAGACGATCGAAAACGGAGCTGTTTATAGATAAAAACGGACTGGTTTTCGAAAATTCTCTCCAAAGCGGAGCCTTTTGTGAACGTAGGACTCTTGTCTTGGTATGGATGGCAATAATGGGGCTCACCAAAAACGCTCTCGTCGAAGGCGGAGGTCTGTCGCTATGGCGTTGACGGCACAAACGGCAAAAACGGAGGTTTCCAAAAACGCTGTCGTCACAACTAGTTATGAATAGCCTCTGCACAGCCCGCGCAGGAAGGGGAGGTTCTCGATATATCACGAACGAAAGGAAATACAGTACAACTACACCATTCTTTCTAACCATTGTCACGTTAATATCTTCTTTGTGGTCAATCTTTTTACCTTTTTAAGGCGGAATAGTTCTAGAATGGCAAACAATGGTTGTTAATATATCGCAGTGTGAAAACCCGCTAGTGTGGACGCAGATCTACTTATCCTTTTTCGCCATGCTATAAAAGCAGAGGTTTTTCAAATCACGTTAAAGCGGACGGGCCCTATTTCGCAGTGTAAAGCAAAAGCGCTCCAAAAAAAAAATGTATTTGAAGTGCACTGTTAGGACTGAAGGAGACAAAGCATATCTTACCTGCTTGCTCCGGCTGTAAGTCCCAGTCTCTCAAAGTTATCTTTAGCTGTTTTCAGTCTCTGAATGGCCTCAGCTTGTTCCTTGGTGTAACCAACGTTCGTGGATGCATTTACCTGCACTGGTTTGCCTCCATTTTCTATTGTTGCCAGTACGGCTTTGAACAAGGTCTTCGAGAAAGGCAAAGGTACATGGGTAACGTGAATGCGTAAACATGTTTGTTTGTTTGTGTCTCTACTTAACGTGAATGGTCACCAAAATATATTTAATAAAATCAGTTTCCCGTTTTAAATACTACTCTTAGAGAGAACCAAAAACTTACAGTGTACATAATTTACACTCTATAACAGGGCTGCAGTGTTCTGTGATGGACTGGCATATTTCCATCCAGGAGGGAGTAGTAGTGGTACTAATGAGTTGCTTTGAAATGGTTACAGGAACTGATTTAAGTTGCTTCAAAGAGTTTGTGTAAAGGCCGATTTACGCGGTACGATTTTTGCTTACGACTGTCGTGTGGGACTTTTGTAGCGAGCTCTGCTTGCGTCAGGCAAAGACCGTGTACAACTCGTCATTCTAACATTTTGATTCTGGCTACGACTGCATGTCGTAGGGTTTTAAAACATGTTTTAAAATCCTACGAAATTTTTATCGTGTTGCGTGCGACTGTCGTAAAGATGTTGTAGGTTTAATTTGCACGACACGTGTTGTAGGCATGGCGTAAGCATACTGCATGCGACAAACCCATACCGTGTAAACCGGCCTTAATATACCACACTGGCTTTTATAAAGCAGTTACAAGCTGGGTGAAGCCAACATTAGTGGACTGTGGTATCCTAATTAAAATCTTTTTGCTGGCTTGATTCACTTTCTTCAGTGCAAACTCGCCCCCTCTGTAAAAAGGCAAAATCGCACACAAGCCACAGGACACCCACTTGGTACCCATTTTATACACCTGCGTGGATAGAGACTATGTGGGGTAAAGTTCCTTGTCTCAGGAAACAACACGATGGGCCTCGAACCACCGATCTTCACATCTAAAGTCTAAACCGCTAACCACTACACCACCGCACACCCACCCGTGAACCCCCCTTCCCCCCCCCCCCCAACTTCTCCCTACCACGAGAAGGAATTGTCTTTCGTAGTCCTGAACTCAGTTTCCTTTATGGTTCGTAAAATAGTGAACTGGCCAGCCTCCAACCAGCTGAGAAAATTTCTTCAGCTGTTGAGTCATTCGTGGTAACCGTTTGAAACGGCTTGACCACCCCTTTCTCATCCCTTCAGTAGCCGTGTGTTTTGCCGTTCAAACGAAATATCTGTTAGTGTCAATTTCGCGTGAGAGGTCACAAATCTCAAATCTCAAATCTCATTTGTGATTTTTAACTTGACAATGAAATGCCCCGATGGGGTAATATTAAGTATTCTTGTATATTTATTTATCTATATTCTTACCTTAGTTAGTTTCATTTATGATATTTAAATTGACAATGAAAGGCTCCAAATGGGTGTTGTCACATATTCCTATTTAATGAATTCACTTTTAGTTAGTTACTTTATACTTACTTGAAACATGTCATTGATTCCATCCCCTGTCTGGGCAGACGTTTCAAAATAGTAAAATCCATGACTGTTTGCCCATAATTGGCCTTCTGCTTCTTCCACTACTCTTTTCCGACTGTCGACCTAAAAAGTGGTATTGTTAGACAAGTACAAATTAAAGCTCAAAATTAGATCAAGCAAACAAATAAACAAACAAACAAAAAACCCGTGAAAAAGTAAATGGATTAGGGAATCATCTGTAGTTTCATAGCTTAGAACCACTTAATACAGAGTATTTGGATGAAGGAAGAAAAACAATGGATAGAAGGCATATTAAAAATAACAATTCTCTTTCTGGCAGCCTCACCTTGTTAGCGCAGACAGCAAAAACAACCCCTTCAAAGTCAGCTTGGCTGCCAATATCTCTCTTGATTTCCTCTAACCAACTGTCTAATGCTTCAAAACTTTCCCGGTTACTGACATCATACACTAGCACTGCACCCTGAGTATCCTTGTAAAACTCATTACGAACCTTGAATTAAAAAATAAATAAACAGATATTAAGTAATTATTAAATATATTAAAAGACAGAAAAAAAACTCAGAATGAAGGAATGCCAACAATGGCTGGGAGTGTGCTTTGTTTAAACAATCAAAGCATTGCTAAGTACTAACAAAATATAATGCAACTGTTTTTCCTTGATTACCTATTTCCCATCTCCCCCTGCTTATAAGACTACATGTAGAGCTCTCTTTTTTTTTAACCACATGCTAAGGAATCTGAACCTGGCATTTTTACCCTTTCACTCAGTTCTAACCTTTAAGAATGGGCACACTAAAAAGGGTAAATATTCAAAATAAAAACTACACTGTAGATATATATATTTTTTTCTGTTGCTTTCTTTAAACACCTTCCCACACAAAAGGAGTGGGCCGTAGAGTTACCAGGGAATCGGCAAGTTACCAGTGGCAGGGAATTCTTTGTGCAAATTGGAGATTACCCATATGCATGCAAGGTTGGAGGTGATTCCTAATTATGGGGATGGTGTTTGTACCTTTTGGGAATTGGAACTGCTTATGGGCATTGAAACTAAAATGACCACTGCTAGTAGAATTCTGGTACAAGGATAGCAACAATTTTTATTAGATGAGAAAGAATAACTAGTTAAAATATGTTCTAGTCAGAATTGGTAGACTTAATGGGCAAAAATGAATTTCACACCCATTTTAGGGCTTTGTTGAGATTTAAAATGAGAACTGTTTACCCCTCTAACTTTAATTTGCATGTCCCCCCCCCCCACCCCCCACCAACCATCTCATCCCTCCTATGGACGAAGTTCGGTAGATGCCCTTTGTTCAAGGCTGTGCTCTAAGAAGAGCACAGGCTCCAAACCATGAAATCTGGGGTGCCCAGCTCTCAAGCAGCCAAGCCCTTAAATTAATAAAAGAGTTGTTTTAGTTGCCCGAAGACATAAGCTACAGTGTAGTAGCCTGAGGCCCCCAGGCTCTGCTAGAGCACAGCCTTATTTGCTTCTCTTTTATGATAAGGAATCTTATCTTGCATTGCTACTTAACAATTGTACCATAAATGACTAGGCCCCGCAGGGTTTCTCGCCCAGAGGCCAGAAACCCGAGGAGGCACCATAGTAGTCCCCACGTGTATGTATATATAGAATTGAAGAAAAAAATAAAGAAAAATAAATGTGTTGGTATAGTAGGCGAAATCATCTCAATTTGAACAGACTAGACGTGCTTAGTCGTATCGGGTAATTTTTCATCAGGGCCGCAAGGCATGAAGGGTAAGCGCTTCACAGCAGACAGCAGAGAATTTATGAAGGTGAGTATCTTTCACCACAGTGATTTCTTTGAATACAAAAGTTATTCAAAAGCACTGGATAGAATTATTCGGGACAGAACTTGGTTTGTTAGACACATATCAACAACGGGGTCGACAGACTCAATCCAAACACCAGATGCAAACAGAACATAATCTCAACTCAACACTCAAATAAGCTTAACTCAATACCCAGTCAAATTGTGGCCACAGCTGTAGACACAAAGAATTGCCAAAGCCATCCAGAAAGCTCCAACGGTATTTTTCAAATTGAGAGAGTCCTACATTTGTACACAAATTTAAATCAATACATGTAGTTCGTATTATAATTGTACCCCGGCGCCATTTGATATAAATTTTTGTTTATAGAAAATTTCTGACATTATAGTAGCTTTTGTGATGTAGCTTAGAATGTTCACAAAAATTAACTGTTATTTATGCTTCTCGTTCACCAAAGATCTTGTAAGTAATAAATTAAGTTAAAAAATAAAACAAATAAAAAGACTGTGTGCAACAAGTTTTGTTTAGATTTGTATCCAAATGTAGGACTCTCCATCAACAGCTCTCGAAATATCAGTATTTCAGATCGAAACAAACCAAGTTCACTGAAGAGATTCAAATAAAAGTTACTCAGCTTTGAATTGTAATTCAAAAGACATTGCATTATGTACCTCTCCAACTTGCTGATTATTCAATCCTTGAAATAACACAAAATGGAAAAAAACTCAGTTCTTCAGAAAAATACTAAAATACATGTAGAGACAATCTGGGTTTATTTATACCAGACAATAAAGTTCGTTGAAAAGATGCTGATCCTTTTGACTGGGTTTATTTATTTATTTATTTATTTTGACTTGAGCCTCTGATCTGTTTGCGTGTAGCAGGTCTGTCAACCGGCCCTTTGCTGATATGTGTCTGACAAATCAAGTTCTGTACTGATTTAGATTCTACCCTGTACTGTTGAATGGCCTTTGTAATCAAAGAAATCGATTGTAATGTAAGATACTCACCCTTGAATTGCAAATTTTCTGCAGACAAGCAAGACAGCTTTGGTTGTTTGTACGAGCTCCCAAGTGAACGAATCTCATGGCTGCCCAAATTTAAACCAACACCACCTTCAAAACTGTTTTGTTGTTGCACACAGTCTTTTACATTACATATTCCATCGCCGAGTTTAATTCATTACTTAAAAAAAAAAAACTGGTAAATGAGAAACATGAATAAAAATTATGTGTTGTGAGCACTGCAAGCTACATCACAAAATCTACTTCAAAAATGTTGAAAAATCTCTATGAACAAGAATTAATATCACCAAAAGGCGGGGGCAGATATAGTGAGAACTATTTCCAGTTGTATGGTAATGCTGTTGTAGTACTGACTTTGCCTACACCGTGTGGGAAGGGGGCTTCTAAATTTTTTGATGGGGTGGGTTCAGTAAGCGCTGATTTAGGTGGCATGATTTTAGCTACTGATTGAACATTGTACATAGTGACTTTTGTAGTGTACATGCACTAATCACATCACGGAAGAACCACAAACAACTCTTGTCAACTATTAAACATTGTCTGTGGATACAACCGGCAGGGGTCAAGACGTGTTTTAAAAAAATGATGTTGCCCACAACAAAGTTGTATACTATGTGTACATCCTGTAAGTCTAAATCGGCCCAAACAATCAACAGTCGTTTGGAAATTTGTTTAGTAAATTATACCCAGAACTCTTGCCTCACATGTAAACCAATGAAAGAGGTTGCATTTCAGGCTATTTAGAAGAATGCAAAAGAATGAAATTTTATAAAAGAATGATTGTGTTTGTCTTAATTACATACTGTGTGCACAATGTACCTCATAAAACACTGGGTGTCCAGCCATATCAAATATATTCACTTTGACTTCTTTGTCATTAATTGAGACCCTAGAAATAAAAAAAAAAAACAAGAAAATGACTTTCATAAGATTTCAGGTACAGTACTTGAGATAAATATATATCATATATTAATTTAAATAATGCTATGACAGTTAAGTTACTACTAATTAACTCACTTACCAAGTAATGCATACAGTGTAACTTGTTTCTCAAAAGGCAACATTCTCAATACCCTGGTAGAAATCCTATACACTGGGATCCTACAGGATCCTATAAGATCCTACAGGATCCTATAAGATCCTACAGGATCCTGTAAGTTCACAAAGAATCCTACCCAGGATCCTAAATGGCAATAATCCTAACCATGTTTTATAGGATCTTATTCAGGATCCTGCAAAGTCTTCAGGTTCCTGCTTAAGATTGTCTAGGAACCTGTTTAGGATCCTATAGGAACCTGTTTAGGATCCTGTAGGATCTTATAGGATCTGTATGTGGGATCTGTATGTAGGATCTTATCAGGATCCTGGGTTAGGATCCTTCAAGATCCTGTTAGGATGCTATTAGGATCCTATTGAGATCCTGGGCAGAATTTTTACCAGGGATATCAAAAGATGTCTAAAGAGATAACTCACGTGAACTTGACTCTCAAAAATTACATTTGTACTACAGAAGGGCTTGTTAGGCAAAGAGAAGCCAGATACTTAGGGAAAGAAGCTGGCAATAAACTAATTACATATTCTCCTTAATGCCTGTTGCATTACACGTTATCACTATCAAACTCCGAGTAGCTATAGCTGGCCATCATCACTGTAGTAAAAAAACAGTCAAGCATTGATCCACTTGATTGAATATGCCATGAGGCTCATCAAGGCTCCGGTTTCCGTGGCATGAAGCGACTATAGGCCGAGCATCACAACTCCCCCCTGGATGGGATACTATAGTCCATCGCTGGGGTACCCCCCCTAGCTTTGCCATTTATACATCTGGGTTAGGAGAGTGACAATGTGGAGTAAAGTTTCTTTCTTTAAGGAGACAACCCAATACAATGACGAGACCAGGAATCGAACTACCAACCCTTTAATCTCCCGATCACCAGATTGAGTTTCCAATGTGACAAACTACACTAGCACGCCTCCCTACCAATGTAGTAGCCAAACATAAAAGACTGCTGCCCGCATTGATGACAGCCCTGGCACATGCAGCCATTATCGACACCACTGGGACCAGATGAGGTCCAGTATCCATATTAACAGGCTGCCCATATTACAGTGTGTACATGTACATGTATTAGTGGTTGACTTTAGGAAAATGTATTGGCTGGGACCAAGAACACTGTTATAATGAGGTGTCCATATAAAGTGGGTGTCCATAAAGTGGACATTTATCCCACAATTTTCTCATTTTTCCGGCCCTTCAAAAGTCAAAATGTACAAAAAGTCATATAGGGGTGGCAATTTAAATGATAAATTTTGACACTTTGTGAGATGGCAAGACAATTGTTTTCTTGTGAGCCTGAGACCCTTCCAATTTCTAAATTGCAAGACCGAGCTTTACGAGTTTTCTTAATGCAAGCCCAAAACTTTCAAAAACAAAAAAATGTAAACCCAAGACTTTTAGATCAGTTTCTGTCAACTAAAGATGTTACGTATGCGGTTATTCACAATTTCAAGATTCCTAAGGCCCTTCTAAAAAGTCTTGAAAGACTGTAGGCGGCTTCGGTAAACAATCGAGTGGGCCTGAGACAGCTACAGTGGGCCTGAGACTGCTTTAATACAAAGAATTTGACACTCTGAGGTGCAAAGAATTGCTCGAAAAATGAGACTGCAAGACCATTACAATTCAACTGAAATTTTTCGGGACCCTTACTTTTGGTAAGACCATTCACCAACCCTTACATACAGGTCATTTGCATGACACCATCATATTTGTAAACTACAAGAATCCTCAGTTTGTTGTTGTTGTTTTTGCTAACATGCAAACTAGAACCATTTTTGTGTTATATTCCTATACCTTACTGGGATTACAAAATTAAATAACAAAAGAAAAATGAAATAGATTCTGGTGGTTTCATTTTCATGACATCACACAATTGTAATTAAAATGGCCTACAGTATTTGAACACACTTAAAACATTGAAAATGTTTCGATTTTACTCATTAAAACTTCAGCACGATTTAAGTGTCATTTTTAAATGGGCTATACCGCTGGATGAAGGCTCAGTTTATTCGTTTGGGCATTCTTTTCGACAGCTAGCGAAAGGGTGTCGGGTAAGTTCGATCTCATTCGTTTAGAAAAAGGTGAGATCTTTTGGAGGAAGACCTTGACACTTTTCACTGAACTTCAAAGGACCAAACACAATAGCACAATTAAGTATCCTTGAGTGGCAGAGTTGCGAACATATCCTTTTGTTCTTGAAGTGCGAATAAACTTCAGAGAATCGCTGCACACATTTTATGGATTTCATTCTTTTCGCAAACTGCTATCAACTTTTATTTTCACTTAAAATATTACAGCATTCTGAGAGCTTTTAAAAGAGATCTTAAACGAGATATTTTGATTACTGTAAGCCGAAATACGTTTTTATTCGCTCATCGCGGCAGTAATTCGAACTGCGAAGAAATTTGTGCGTGTAAACATTTCTCTACTAAGATGCGGAATGAATCGCACACTTTAATGAATCGCACACTTTAATGAATCGCACACTTTGGTTTGAGTCATACTTTGAGTCATACTTTGGTTTGAGGCACACTTTGGTTTGAGTCATACTTAACTGACCGTAGACAGAAAACATTTGTAAACGGCCAGATGTCAGACTTTTGCCCCATTATTTGTGGTGTCCCACAGGGATCGATCCTGGGACCTCTGTTGTTCTTAATCTATATAAATGACCTCCCCGCGTGCAACCTACACTCTGTGCCAAGAATGTACGCCGACGACACAAGTCTTACTCTAAGCTCGAGTGATCCAGTCGATTTACAATCCAAATTAAATCATGACTTAGCTCAGATTCAGACCTGGCTACAAGCTAATAAACTTAGTCTTAATGTCAAAAAAACCAAATTTTCTATTATTGGTAGCCATAACAAGTTGGCTAATTTAAACCATCAGTTTGATGTAAAAATCAATGAACATTATCTAGAAAGAGCTAAAACCTACAAATATCTTGGCATTGATTTGGATGAGAGCTTATCGTGGGACTCCCATATTGACAGTGTTGTCAAAAAAGCGTCTGCCGGCCTCGGGGCTATCAAACGCGTCAGGAACTTAGTTCCCCGTGAAACCCTAATAACTATCTATAAAGCTCTCGTCCAACCATACTTTGATTATTGTAGCTCCGTATGGGGCAGCATAGGTGTGTGCCAGTCTGAGAGGCTCCAAAAACTCCAAAATAGGGCTGCACGTTTAATCACTTTCTCAGACCTAAATGTTGGATCTTCAATTTTACTCGGTGACCTCGGTTGGGACTGTCTGGAGCAAAGGCGTTCAAAGCAACTAGCGATTAATCTGTTTAAGGCTCTCCACAATCTTTTTTTTTTTTTTTTTTTTTTGACGGTTTTATTTTCAATGCTTTTACAAATATTGTGTAATCCCTATCCTACTATTACATTTTCAATATTACATCAATACCAGTTCTAATACAGTTTACAGTCTTATATGTGTTACAGGTATATCATAATTAATAATTGTTAAAAGTAAATTACAGATTCTGATTGCAAACAACAATTTTTTTTTTCTTTTTTTTTTGCAAACAACTAAAAAATTACCAAAAGCGAAAACCGTCACACGAAAACACACACAAACACAATAGGCACAAATATGCATTTATCTTTCTATATAAAGAGAACAAGGCTAAACAATACCAATATCTATAGAAATTTAGCAAGAATTGCTTCCCATCTTTTCCTGAAACTTGCAAACGTCCCATTTTTGTTTGCTATATACTTCTCGGTTTCAAACTTATTTTTAACTTTTTTAAGAAAAATATTAAAGTCAGGATATATGCCAGCTTTTCTACATTCCCAAATACACAGTTTTCCGAGAATTATAAGATAGTTTATAATATCGGTCCTATTTGTAAGCCCAAGTATAATATCTTTTAAAGTCAAAGTAATGTTTTCCTTAACAAGTTCAAACCACCAAGAGGAGAATGTTTTCCAAAAGATTTGCACATGGGAGCATTCAAAAAAGAGGTGATGCAGCTCTTCTTTTGAAGAGTCACAGAAAGTGCATTTATCATTCAACGATAAACCTATTTTGAAAAGTTTTGCATTTGTGTACAATATATAATTAAGCACTCTGTACTGGAAGGACCAAATATACGTTTCGCTTGCGACAGTTTGTGGAAGTGAGTATATTTCCCTGGTGAAAAACCTCACAGGATCTTCAAGGATCTTTAAGGATTGCCAAAGACCTGCCAAAGATCCTTAAAGACAAGGATCTTTAAAAGATCCTTAAAGGATCTTTGAAAGATCTTCAAAGATCTTTATATGCAAAATCATTTGTTAAGATCCTCAAGGATTTGACCAAGATCTTCCAAGGATCCTACAAAGATCCTAATAAAGATCCTAGCAAAGATCTTTGCAAGGATCCTTCAAGATCCTCAAGGACTAAACAAGGATCTTTCAAAGATCTTAAAAGAATCCTTACAAGGATCTTTTAAAGATCTTAGCCAGGATCCTCAAGGATTTGGTCAGGATCTTTTTAGGATCCTTGTCAAGATCTTCACAAGATCTTTGCAAGGATCCTTCAAGATCCTCAAGGACTAAACAAGGATCTTTCAAAGATCTTAAAAGGATCCTTTCAAGGATCTTGTTAAGATGTTAGCCAGGATCCTCAAGGATTTGGTCAGGATCTTACAAAGATCCTTGTCACGATCTTTGCAAGATCCATGCAAGGATCCTTGGAGATCCTCAAGGCTTTAATGAGGATCTTTCAAAGATCTTAAAAAGATCCATTTAAGGATCTTGTTAAGATCTTTGCTAGGATCCTTAAGGATTTGGTCAGGATCTCCCAAGGATCCTTGTCAAGATCTTTA
Organism: Siderastrea radians; assembly: GCA_964017195.1. NCBI lineage: Eukaryota > Metazoa > Cnidaria > Anthozoa > Scleractinia > Rhizangiidae > Siderastrea > Siderastrea radians. Next base: position 26,795,938 of record OZ024898.1, read on the forward strand.
CAAGATTAGTGCAAGGTTTCTTCAAGATCCTCAAGGATTTAATGAAGTTCTTTCGAAGACCTAACAAGATGCATAAAGATCTTAGAAAGGATCCGTAAGGATTTGATCAGGATCTTGCAAGGAATCTGTAATTTTATGCCAGTAATTATTGATGTCTTTACAAGATCTTAGCAAGGATCCTGCAAGATCCTCAAGGATTTCAAAGATCTTGAAAGTATTCTGTTAAAGTTTTTGCTTTGATCTGGGGATCATACAAGGTTCCTTCACAAGATCCTTGAAAAATTTGACACAGTTGACAGAATCTTCAAAGATTTGATGAGGATCCTTACAAACATCATTGCAAGGATTTTCCTAAGATCTTTGCTGGGTTCCTTCAATATCCTCTTTGAAAGGACTAAAATAATGAGGATCTTCCAAGGTGGTGAGTATTATTCTAATGTCTGATCTGCTGTGTGATCAAAAAACAAAACTGCTATCACTACAAAGTACATGTATCCAACACAATTTTCAGACTTTCAGATAAGCATAAGTCTTAATTTCTGCTTGGAATGTTATGCTTAGTCTGTGCAAGAAAAAACCATAAATCAGAAACATTTATTTGTCGAAAAATAATCAGTTTTACTTTACCTTGTTAATTTACATGATCATATTTGAACTGTTCAGGAGTAATTGCTTAAGCTTAATTATTTTGTCTTAATATTCATGCAGTCAGTTTCAGCAATTTAACGATGAAAATCCTTAGTTTTTGAACTTCTGTAGGGTCTCCATAGGTCCCCAAAAAACGATTCAGGAGTGACTTCTTAGCAGAATGCAATCCTTAAAGTGAGCAAGAAAAACGGAGCCAGGAGCAGCCGCCATTTTGGAATCTCGGAGAGACTGGTAATGAATGAGCCGCTTTTGGTCAGTAGCCTCATCATTGCGGGCTCAGAGAAAACAGTTGAATTCATCAATTTCGAGTTCGTTTTAAATGGGCAACATATGTTTCCTTGGATTTCCTATTATTTCAAGCTTAAATGATGCCTCAAGGCAGCAAAAAATGGATATCTACTCTTAAGAAGGAGGTTAGTTCAAAAGAAAATGATTTGTAATGAAAGATTGGCTTCAAAATTAACGATTCTAAGATCATGTTCTTTCCTGTCTTCTTATATCTGCTTCCATTCGAACCTATATAATTATAAGCTATAGGCTTATATATTTACATGTAACTAGTTACACTTGAGGCAGGCTGAATTGCGAGTTTATTTAACTAAAGAAGCAGTTATGGCATAATTGTGCAGTTTATAGAAAAGTTAAAATGAAACATCCAATACAATGTTCTCCAGTGCTTTTCCACTGTAGAGTGTTTCCATCACTGTAGTTAAAAGGACATGCACTAGCACAAGGTAACTGATCTGCCTTGAGTTTACAATGTCTTGATTTGAAAGCAATAATAGAGATCACCTTCTAGAGAATTGAAAGAACGGAACTGTTAACTGAATACAAAAATAATTCAGAAATGATTTTAACCACACAATGACCAATTTGTTCTGTTTTGCTCTACTAGGAATACATTCAATTCATGATCAGCTGCTGAGCACTGCAGTGTCAAGTCAGGAGTAGCCTGCTCTGTGCTCAGCATTAAAGCTAAGTCACTTTTAATGAACATAGGAGTCCAGTTTACTGATTTCCCTTTCTGTGAATCATACCTACTCAAACTACCAGGACACAATGCAATTGTAAATGTATTGTAAGTTATCGCTATAAATCCACTCTAAATGAACACAACAAAATATTTTGAGAAAAAAGACAATCAAGACAATGTTGTCTGATTCACACTGTGTATACTGATGAAGCTTTATGTAAAAGTAGTTCTAGGTGTAGCAATTCAGAATAATAATATTATTGTAATTTTCCCAATGTTGAATTAACTTTTATGCATTTAGTGATGTGAAGTTCAGAGGACAATACATAGGTCATGTACATAGGTCTGAAAAATATGGTATTTAATATGTCATAATTTTATAAAAACTCTTGTGAACTTTATTGAGATGTTATTTTAATCACAACTGCACTGTGTCAGTACTTGATATAGTCTCCAAGCTAGTTTCCAGAGTGCTGAAATTGTGGTAAATTACAGTCAAAATACTCAGCGCATTCCGCTCATTATTTAGGAATGATTTTCATTAATCGGGAACGGATTGCACTTTTGGAATCAAAATTCTATTTTTAAATTGAAGATTGAAATGTTCCAACGGCAGACTCATGCGAAGTAACAAATGTTGATTGGATTGTTACTAACAAAAGCCAAAAGTTCACACGCGAAGTACAAAACCGTTGGCAGCTGTTGGTCTCAGTCGGTTTGACATTACAGGGAATTTTTCTCAATTTTCAGGAACATTTGTGTGCATTTACAGCACACTTGTTTTTAAGAAATTATTCTTTACAGTTTTACAACAACAGACTGCTTTTTTATGTGGAAATGTGCCTGCAATTAATATTTTGTTGAGCGAACACAAATCAGGCCAGACACGTCAAGCCGCCAACAGTCTGCTACTTGCATGTGAACATTCACCAGATGTCAATAATAAACAAATCAGCATTCCTTATCTGGAACAAGGCTACCATTGGAACCTTACAATATTCAATTTGAAAGTAGAATCTTGATTCCAATAATGCAATCCTTCCCCGATTAATGAAAGTCATTCCTAAATAATAAGTGTAATGCGCTGAGTATTTCGACTGTAATGCTCTAAATATATTCACAAGAAAGTGTTTTACGGTTTCATAATAAAATTTTCATTTAATCAAAACAATGTTGAATTTGGTGGCCTAAAAGAAAACTTGTGAAGAATCCTTACAATTTTTGCAATAAATACTTAATCAACTTTAAGTTTGTTTGTTGTTTGATGTACATTACATCCTTATGTTTGCTATTCTCAGTAATTCTCAATTTTTCTCAAATTTTATCAAATTCTCTCAATTTCCTAGAAATTTCTTCCACAGTAATCTAAGACCATGCGAAGCTTGGAATTCCTAGGAATTCCTAGCTTCATTTTGTAAGAGCTTGCAACATCCTTAATGGTCCTCAAAGATTGTTGTGGAACTTGAAAGAACCAAAAGGATCTTTGGGAGATTTTTGAAGATCTTTTCTAATCTTGCAAGAACTTGATGACCTGTTGAAGATCCTTGAAGATCCTAGCAAGAATTGTGGAGAAATGTGAAGATAATGGGAAGAATTTTGAAGATCAAAAGAGATATTGGGAAGAATTTTGAAGATCAAAAGAGATATTGGCAAGAATTTTGGAGATCCTTAAAGATCTTGGCAAGAACATTGAATATCTTGACAAGAATTTTGAAGATCCTTAAAAATCTTGGCAAGAACATCAAAGATCTTGACAAGAATTTTGAAGATCCTTAAAGATTTTGGCAAGAACATCGAAGATCTTGACAAGAACTTTGAAGATCTTGGCAAGAACTTTGAAGATCTTGGCAAGAACTTTGAAGATCTTGAGAGGAATTTTGACAATCCTTAAAGATCTTGACAAGAATTTTAAAGATCCTTGAAGATCTTTGCAAGAACTTTGAATATCCTTGTAGATCTTGGCAAGAATTTTGAAGATCTTTGTAGATCCTTTAAGATCTTGGCAAGAAATTGAAAGATCTTTGTAGATCCTTGAGGATCTTGGCAAGAAAATAAAAGATCCTTGAAGATCTTGGCAAGAACTTTGAAGATCCTTGAAGATCTTGGCAAGAATTTTGAAGATCCTTGAAGATCCTTGAAGATTTTATAAAGATCTTTGTCAGGATCCTCAGTAGGATCCTCAAAGGTCCTCATGGAGATCTTTAAGGATCCTTGAAGATCCTTCAAAGATTTTCACCAGGGTTCCTCCAAAGAGTTTGAAATGTCAAAATCCGAAATTAGTTTCTTTGACATATTAGGCAATTTAGCCTTAGCTGTTATTAACAGCTTATAGAAATGCTTACACTTAGCCCTGTAGACGTCGAATTGTATATTATTATGTTTGAAATTTACCAAGTCAATTTCAGGTAGCGGTTCGCACGACCTGAGTTCTTTCGGAACTGATAGTCTTAAACCTGTCCATGTCAGGAAATCCGTTTTAAGACCCTTTTGTTTATAAAAATCATGAGACTGCTTATTATCGGATTCAAACATCAAGTCACGTACGAAAACAATCCCTTTGTCATAATACGATTTATAAAAGACTGATCTGTTGTCTATTTTAATGTCTTTATTGTTCCAAACAATTCTTTGTGCATAATTATTATCGGAAAATGTATTTCTAAACTCCTGACCCACCAAAGAAGCAAGTCTGAATAAAAACCGTTTAGTGAAGTGGTCAGATCCTTGAATTCATAATTGCATTTTAATAGAAAGGTTCCTCCATAAGGTTTCAAATAATGATTAAAATACGACTTCCAGGGTCCTTTTCTAGTACTATCTAAAATGCGCGGAATCCAGGAGAGTCTCAATGCTTTAATTTGGGTTTCAATATCCATGAGGTTCAACCCCCCATTTTTAACTGAATTTATAACAGAATGTCGCGTGACCTTGTCTGGTCCTTTCCATAGAAATTTAAAAAACATTCTTTCCATCCTTTTTATGATTTCCATTGGGGTTTGGATTATCGATGATAGGTACAAAAGTTTAGGTATCAAAAAAGTTTTAATAATTGTCACTCGCCCAAATAAAGATAAGCCTCTCATGTTCCAGATATTGATAACTTTCTGAATTTTGTCTAACTTTTCCTGAAAATTTTGCGAAGATACCACTTTCTGATCACAGGAAAATTGTACTCCTAAATTTTTAACAGTCGTGCACCATTCCAAACCCAAAGGTTTTTCTACAGAATTCTTCATTGTTCCGATCCACATGGCTTTGGTTTTAGAGACATTCATTTTCAAACCTGAAAACTTTTCAAAAGTGTTAAGACTATCTAACAGTTCCTTCGCAGAGGTAATATCTGATAGCAATGCAGTCATATCATCTGCATAGGCAAGCAGCTTTGTTTCATTATCACCAATTGTAATACCCTTTATTTTGGTATTCGATCTGATAGAAATAGCCAGAATTTCAATGGCAACAACAAAAAGGTAAGGTGACAATGGATCTCCCTGTCTTACTCCTCTTTCCAACTTGAACAAAGGAGAGCTTACACCGTTATTAATTACGCAACTAGAGACATTTTTATAAAACGTTTTCACCCATTTTATAAATTCCGGGCCAAAATTAAAAGCTTCTAAGCACTCATAAAGGAAACACCACTCGATCGAGTCAAATGCTTTTTCGAAGTCAATGAATATCATCATTCCTGGCACTTCAGAGCGTTCTGTGTAGTCTATGATGTCAAGTATTGAGCGAGCTGTCTCTCCAATAAATCTATCTTTTATAAAGCCAGATTGGTTATGGTGAATAATGTCTGGGAGACAGCATTTTATTCTATTAGCAATGACCTTGGAGGCAATTTTTGCATCTACATTAACCAAAGAGATTGGTCTCCAGTTTTCTAAGTAGGATCTGTCCTTTCCTTTCTTGTCAATAAGGGTAATAATTGCTTGTCTTTGTGACGTTGTCATTTCCTCTAGCTGGAACGAGTAGTTAAAAACGTCGACCAGTTGATCTGCTAACGTATCCCATAATTTCTTATAAAATTCAATAGGTATTCCATCATTTCCTGGTGTTTTACCGTTCTCGAACATTTCAATTGCCTTCTTACACTCTTCCCTAGATATAAGTCCTTCACAGCTTGTTCTTTGTTCTTCGTTCAGCTTTGGGATATTCAGTTTCTTAAAAAAAGAATCAAACGATTCATGTTGACCTAAATTGCTCTTACTACTGTACAGATTTTTATAGTAATCTGAAGCCAAGTTCAATATCTGCTTATGGTCTGTTGTAATCACCCCGCTAAGAGACAGCTTCCTAATATGTTTTCTCGTGTGGTTTCGTTTTTCTAAATTTAAAAAATATTTGTTACTTTTTTCCCCATGCTCGTGCCATCTTGCCCTCGAACGCACAATTATACCTTCAGTTTTCTTATCATAGAACCTTTCTAACCCCATCTTACATTCCTCCAGTACCTTTCTGGTTTCTACACATGGATTTTGTTCAAATTTAGCTTGTGCATCTTGATATTTCTTTTGCATCATTTCCTCCTCCTCCCTATTAGCTTTCGCACGTCTTTTAGAATAATCAATAGAAAATAAACGGACATTATATTTAATCCAGTCCCAAATTACCCTCTTGTCTGAAATTTCTTTTGCTTCTTCTCTCCATATTAATATTTTTTTCTTCACTTCTTCAACATATGCAGCATCATTTAACATGGAAGTGTTCATTTTCCAGAAACCGGGTCCTAATTTACACCTTCTTCTATTTTGTGCAATTGTAATGTTATAGCAGAATGATCCGTTTTTATGGCTGATACAATATCTACGTTCGCTACCATATCATGCAAAGAATCCGATATAAGCCAATAGTCCAATCGACAGAAAATGAAAGGGGACTTTTGTGACCATGTAAAGCTTTTTTGATTTGGATGTTTAATCCGCCAGACGTCATGTACATTAAATATATTTTGAATATTCTCTATTTGGTCAACGATCTTTTTTCTTGTCGTCAAAAGCCCTCCCATTTTATCCAAGCTTGGGTTTAAAGGACAATTAAAATCGCCCCCAATAATTATTCTGTCTTCGTATATTTGATCTTCCTTTTTAAGGACATTAACAATCTTTCTCCGATTCGTTTAACAAGCATCTTTAAAACTACATCCAGTGTTCACTCACATAACCTACGAAATTCAAAATATAACCTCTTTGTCCCTAGACCGAGCACTGAAGCAGGAAAACGAAGCTTCCAATATCGTGGTTCTGTTCTCTGGAACAGCTTGCCTTTGAGCGCTAAGACACAGCCCACTCTCGGCTCTTTTAAATTGTCTCTATGTCATTAAATAATAGTTAATAAAGATAGTTTTTTTTTTATAATAATCTTGTACAGATAGGTAATTTAGTTGGATATTTTAATTAGTTAATTGATTAATTTAGACACGGCTCGATGGAAGAGCATGTAACATGAATTGATTCCGTGTATAAATAAAGTTTTACCTACCTACCTGACTTCAAAGGTCATGCACTTAAAAGATAAATTAAAATTGTTGAGCTGAAAAAAAAGAAAAATTTCCTTCTGTTGAAAGGGTAGTATTGTTTGGGTCATAAACAGAAATTCAAATGAGGTTTTTAATCGCTTTAAGCAAGTCAAGTGATGGTTTTTTCCCGCAAAGTAGACTAATTTACGGCGAGCCGTCGCGCGCAAATGTATATTCTTTTTAAAGCAGAGCAAATAAAACCATGTTGTGTATTATTGTGAACACATTCTGATCACTTCGAAAAATATCTTCATGGCATTTACTTTGTTTTGAGGCCACAGAGCATTAACTACGTGCTCTTTAGCGTGACAGAAACATAATACTTTCGTGATTTTGATAACTTGTTTACGTGGTTCAAGATAACTCCAACATAAAGTGCGCATTTGAATCAAAACTTGAACGAAGAGATCAGTGTTATGATTCAAAAGCAGCACATTTTCATAAATCGATCTGAGCGAATATTTTGATTCATTGCACACCATTCAGCTACAGTTGTAGCTACTAGAAGAATTCGCTTCTTTAAGGCGCTTGCTAATTGTGTGCGAATTTTCAAATAACTTAAACATTTGTAAACTCATTCTTTTGCTTAAAAAAATACATATTTCATCGTCTGTGATTTGTTGTCTTTTGCTGCCATGAATTTTAATTTTACGTTGAGTGACAATAGATCAAGCGGCACAATAGATTTGTCTCGGGGGTTTTATAACTAGTACCGGTTAAAAACAAAAGAATTACTTCTCACCTACATCAAACAATTTGCACTCGGCGAAATGTGCCGAGTGGTCGGCAAATACTCGGCATGAATGAGTAATGAGAAAGAACAATAGCTTGAATATATGAATACTTAACGACCCCAAAATTTGGGGCACACACTTAAATCGGCATGAAGTTGTAATGTGTACATGATTGTACAACAGCTTCAAGTAAATTTTGGTCTTATAAATAAATAAACTGTACACCATAGCACCCAAAGGCTGACTACCATATAATTACATATTAAATGCTTAATAAGTTAATAATAACTTACTTTGTTACACCATAGTCAATTCCTATAGTTGTCATGTACTTGCTCACAAATCGCTTCTCACAATATCTCTTGATAATACAACTCTGGAACAAATAATAATAATAATAATAATAATAATAATAATAATAATACAATTCTTTATACAGATGGCCTATATCACACAAGGTGGTTTTCAATAGGGCACTGTGAAAATATAACAAAAATAAAATATAACATAAAATAAGGTTTGAAAGATAACCCTGACATATAATATTTTCCAGTTAGGATCAGAGCAATGATCAATTAAGAACTTCTAAGATTGGCAGCTATAGTGAATTATAATTGGCAGCTATAGTGAACCTATTGTTTTGCCAGAGCAATTGCCAATGATAGGTTTCAGTCTCAAACCTCAGTACCAAACAGATGGCATGCTCCTTGGTCAGAAGAATTTTTAGATATAACAAGGTTATTTTCTACTGAGTGTTCATGACAGCTACCAACTTTTCCCATTTTTCATGATCTTTGATACTGGTTTTCCTGTTTTCTAGCCATCCATATCAGCCCATCCCTTATAACAATCCGGGCTCAATACAATTGTTGTCTGACTGCAAGCTCAACTCTATAAAGCTGTTTTCATTTTCAAAGTGGTCAAGGTTAGGGAAGTTATCAGACGAGTATAAATTTATGCTAGTTTCCACGTAGTTTTTAACTAAAACAACCATAACTTCGGCGCATTATCTTAGTAATTACATCATTCGCAAATGCTTATTTCGCATGCAAGGAAAACGAGCACATCACAAACTAAAGTTTATACTAGTCTTGTAAAACATTCACTTTTTTATTGACATGTTAGCTAGCATGCCAAATAAAGCATTTAGATATTAATACCTTTTTCAACATACCGTACCTTTCCTGTCTCAGCATTCCCCATACTGATAATCTTTATCCGAATGGCCATCTTGTTTCGATGAAACTTATCCATGTTCATATATTGTAAGCTTCAATAAAAGTTGAACTCCAGTAAACCGCGTAACCCTTCAAAGATCACATTCGTCGAAACACAGTTTGCCATTGCTCCGCAGAAAATAACCTTTCCACGAAACTTTTCATCACAAAAGTAGATTTGTCAGAGATTATCAGTCGAAAGCAATTAAAAAATAGCTCGTGAACTTGTCAATATCGGTAAACAAACTCAAAAGTTCATGGAAACAGCGCCGACGCCATCTTGGTTGCTAACTTCGTTACCAGTTTCTTATCCGAGAAAATCTTTCTTGGAGAGGAGACTGGAGAGACTATTACCCAGTTGTATGGTTTCGGTCAAGACGGGGGGCAAATTGATAGGGAAAAAATTTTATTCTCTTTAATATTTTCTTAGGAAATGATTATTTTGTTTGATTATATTCATATTTCTTGGAGGCAACATTTGAGAGTCATCTCCTGTTCCTTTAACTTGCAATGCAAGCGTATTTTGGGCGACCATGGGCTAATTGCTCCTTAGGTTTTCAAGCCGTAAAAAGCGGCGAAAATGGGCAGCTGTCCTCGTTAGCACTCACCAGGCAGAAAGCACAAGGCTAGAAAGTCACCGCATCTAATCTGCCCTCAACCTTCCTGTTCGACCCTGAGTCAGTAAAAAAGAGGTAAAACGTGGTGAATTCCGAGTCTCGTAACGCTATGCTGATGAGTCCTATTAGGACAGTCAACAATATCTAGAAAAGACAGAAAGGCTGTTAATGGCTGCCATTCCACCGATCATTCGCCCGCGCGCATGTGTTAACAGCCGACCAAACGGGGACGAATGTAGTCCTACTTTCAATACAGCAAAACCCGTTTTAAAATAGAGTCGCTGACGGGCCAAAAGGTGCGTTTAGAATAACGAACAGGGTGGGTGGTTTTATCAGTCAGGAAAAAAAAAAAAAGAAGTGAGCCGTAACATATATAGAATATAGAGGGCTACATTCGAGATGATCGGGACACATTCCGCTCAGTTCTGTAGCAACAGGTTTGAACTTCGAATTCACACGACATGCCGTCGAACAAAATTCGAACAAAAATTCAAGATACACGCCGTTTATTAAGAAACACGACAAAAACCTGCCAGTGTCTTTTGCACGTAAATATTGTCCCAGCTACAGAATGACATGTCAACGGCACACACAAGCTAAATGTTTCCTACCGCATTTACAGAACATTTTCGTCGCTGCTGTGCTGTCTGTTGCTGCAGCACGTTCATTCTTGTTGCACACCCCTCTTGCGGTCACCCCTTAGCGTAAGACTGAGCGAATGAGAAAAACCTCTTTCATGCAGGACCCGGTTACTCCACTTAAGTTCATGCAACCGGGTCCGGGATGCGTTCGCCTAAAGCTGTTTATTCTCTCACTCCATTATTTTCAGCTAAACAACTCGAGCCTAAAAACGCCGAAACTTCAGTGCACCTCAGGCGACCCTGAAAGTTAAGTCTATATATTAACCCGCTATCCATTTCTCCGAAGTCTTGTTACTTGTTGAACAAAACTAATGGTTATTAGCCTGTTCCAGGCGTTCAGATAGTGGAGCGCGAGCGAAACTGAGCGGGAGAAAAACGAGGGGAGACTCCCCAGTCTCCCCTCGTTTTTTCCCCACTCTTTCGCTCGATTTCTTTTTCGCTCGCGCTCCACTATCTGAACGCCTGGAACAGGCTAGATGGTTATTAGTTCACAATTCCACGAAATGTTAATTATTGAAATCCACCTGCAATAATAAACGTTACATACTTGTCTCAGTATTCGTCCAGATTGAAGCTAACAAAAATGAATCAAGGTAAATTAAGTATTTAGAAAGGTGTTGTTTTATATTTAGAATTTAAGCAAAAAGTGCCATTAAATCAGTTTTTCTTTTTAATAATAACTGGCTTGTCGTTTTTTCTCGATTAATGAACGTGACTGGACGTTTCAGTGAACCTTTCAACTGGTCATGTTCACAAGACTCGCAACGGAAATTTTAACTTTTTCTTTATAATTTACCATAAGAAAAATAATAGACGAAACTGGTAGAAATTAAGCGCCATTTGGCTTTCCAAATCCCTCTTGCCTCAATATGCAATTGAGAGATGCCTACTGATGAATGAAATTATGTCAAGGAACATTTCTATACCTGGCGCTTTGGCGCTTAATATCAGTAGGTAAGCCTGCCGGACTCCAAAATCGAACAGTTTGAATTGTAGCTAGCTTTATAGTTACAAGAAAGGGTGCAACAAACAACTCATGTCGTAAAGAAGAGTTAATTATCAAATGATAAGGAGATCTTCATCTCGAAGATCGCTGTTATCTTTGCTGGTCATAGAAAATAACCGTTTTGTTTTCCTGCAAGCAACTGCACAACCCACGAGCGAAAAAGAGCACATCGGGACAATGGAAATAAGAGCGGGGTATGGCCGGTCTGTATCCACTTGACTTAGAAACGCGATCGCTGTCGAGTAACTTGCGACGACTCCTAGAAGGCATCTTGGCGACTTGAAAAACGACATGGCGAAGTTTGCCACGATGGCTCCAATAATTATGTCGCCAGTTCCAAGAAAAACGTGCGTTTGATTCTCGCCAAAGCGAACGGTAAAGACTGAAGGAAGTTCCCAGGCACTGTTCATTTCAAATAACTGACACAAAAGATTTCCGCATTCGCCGACACTAAGAACTTGTGGAGATTGGTTCATTCTGGCAAGAAGGCAAACGTCATAGACCAGAGCGGTCCACAGAAATATCTGCAAAAAGGCGAAATTTCGGAACTGGACATGGCTGGCCAAAAACGCAAACATTGCAATTATAATGTTGTTGATAATCCAACGAAATCCAGTTTGCACTGACAACAGCCAAATCGCGCCGAACAGAATTCCCAGTGTATATCCAATCTTAGGAGGGAGCCATTGAGCGAAGGCGATCACGACGAAACTCATAACAGCTATGTGCTGTAAAATGATCATAAGAGACGGGTAATATTGGAGGAATACGACGGTAAGGCCCATGGCGGCGAAATATGAGAAGTTGAAAAATAAATATTGTGGAAGTTTCAGTTCTGTCCCTTTGCTTTCAATTCCTGGTGATCCGGCAATTTCTTCATTATCTGTTGTTGTTTGTTCGGCGATTTTTGTAGCGTTCCCGCACTGACCATTTCGTCTCATTTTCTCGCCGTAAATAGCGCTGAGAAATACCAAAGCACTCACGGACGCGTCCATTATCCAGAAATTGTAGAGAACCATTTTCAAAGCAAGAAACGACTAAATGGCTCTTGAATGCTAAGGTTCTAGTCGTCCTAAAAGATTTTAGTTTTTGATTTGAAATGATCTATTGTCAAAAGTCGTATTACCTGTTGTGACGTCACGAAGTGAAACACCGCTCGGTAACAGGCTGTGTTAAATAATAGATCAGAAACAGCGAGGTCTTTTATGGTGACTTGCCGGTGGAACAAGTATCACTATATTCGCTATAGACTTAAAAAGCGAGGGAATCAGGACCATATTTTTTTTGTTTACCGTGGCTTACAGACGGCTTTGAATGTCTGCTCTTCCACAACGCGATTGGAACCCACCCCTGAACAGTAAACGCCCAGTCGTCTAGTTCAGACATTCTTTTGTTACAAAGACAAATAACTTTGGACCTCCTATTATGGAATCTCTCTGCCCCGAAAAAATTGTGGCCTTGACGAAAATGTTAACAAACAAGTAATGAGTTTTAGAAAGTTAACAGTACGTAATGTGGACATATCATCTGGTTGTATGGACAGAATTCTGGTCACAGTTTTTAATAAGTGAGTATCAGAGCTAGAAATTAAAAATAGCTTCTATAGTTTTTAAACTTGTATTTACTGGGCTGTGTGAAAGGTAATACACGACAGAGAAAGTATATAAAATTAATAAGGTAAAGACAACCGGAAGATAACTGCAGTCCAGAGGCCCGTTTCTCGAAAGTCCCGAATAACTTTTCGGGCCCTGAACTAAAAATTAAAATCAAAATCTATAGAACGTTGGCGTAGTTTTTAGCCCGCAGATCCAACTTGTTTTATCAACTTAGAATTTTGTTGCTCAGCTTTCAGAACCAACATAATTTGCGGACTCTTCAATGCAAACATCGCGCACATTAAATAGCTTTCCGGGCCAGAAAGTTACAGTATGTTGCCCAGTTTTCGTACGGGCCCAGTTTTCGTACAAAAAGAACTTTATTTGATTATTTTCGTCGGTCATTTAAATCTTCGTCAACCGAAGAATTCCAAAAGTAAAAGGAACATTTCAGCTATAAATTGCCGGTTTTGCGGGCTTTTTGACGAAGAAGCAGGTCAGTGCGGACAATTTCTTTCGAGGTGAGTAAAAGTTTAGCGGCTAATATTTGCACTTTTCACTGCACAGTAAAGGTATGGTAGATGAACAAATAGCCCGTTTTGTTGGTAATTTTGCAAGGAACTTCATGAGTTTTGGGCAGATGATAGATAAAAGATGAAAGTGAATGGAAAAACTTTCAACGCCAGCTTAAATTTAACTGCTCCTGAATTTTAGCGGTAAGAATCTTCACATATATTTCGACCTACTGTGCCAGTTTTCGTACACTTAGCTGCGCCCTTCTAAAAACCTATTTTAAAATAAGTTAAAGAACCGAATTTTAAACTTTACTGTTCGAAAACTAATAAGTCGCAAGTGCAGCAAAGATAACACAACAATCCTTGCAAAGTACGATACGCTACATGTATTTGTTGTGGTATAACAGCGACGCTTTACATCCAGGTCATGCAAAGGTCACGAATATTTAATAAACTTAATCCCACGCAAAAAATCTAAATCGTCAAATAATTAACTAAGGTAGATGTCTATGCATAGAATGTTGACATACACCTTGAAATATCGTTAGTTTACCGGTTTTACCGATTTTTTTCACTCCTTTGCGATTCTAATAAATATTTACAAAAGTAGGTAAGAAAAGCAAGCGTACGCGGAAACGGAAGTAAAGCGTTTGCTATTCTAAAGGCGTAAGCGGAAACGGAAGGAAAACGTCGAATCTTACACAGGCCTTTTCTTAACAGTTGTAATACGCAGAATAGTAACCTGTCAACTACCTTTACCAAGGCAGTAAATGACGTACGAAACAGTGGATTGAGCGTAAGAAAAGCCGCCCAAAAGTGAGGGACAAAAAAATCAACACTGCAGGATCGATTAAACATCCACCCCCCGAATAACCATTTACTTTGTACACCAAACATTGGTCGCTAAGCCAATATTTATTCACAAATCGAAGAGAAAACACGATAAGCACTCAGCAGGGTGGCTGACACATCAGTTTGCGTCGAGCGTTTTCGTGGAGAAATGTTGTTTTGTCGATGTACGAAAACTGGGCCAGGTGTACGAAGACTGGGCAACTTAGGAGTTTTGGGAAAAATGGCATAATTTTGAGGATACGTCGATCAAGCGGCCAATCGTTTCATATATTAAAGGTAAGTAAATGGGCTATCTTTAAAAGAAATTTCAGAAATTTTCGTCTCACAGACGAGAAGATATAGCGATTACAAACTAAAGTGTACGAAAACTGGGCAACACTCTGTATCGGGACTTTCGAGAAACGGACCCCAGTTTCGAGTTCACGTACTGCATTTGAATAAAAAGCTCGATCTCTTCATTGCTGAAGAGCTAGTCAGACCTATTTGAGGGAGTAATAATGTAAGTAGTTTAAGTAATTTAAGTAATTTCTGTGGTAATTTAATGATAATTTGTGAGACCAATAGAATGTTTTGACTGCTTATATTTCAAAAATGAAAAAACACATCTTAAAAATGTTCGAGCGAATTATTCAAAATCGTTTAATTTGTTTGAGATTTCCCCATTGGGTGTGCTACACTGTGTAGATTATAGCGCATTTATTCGCTTATCGCGGGTAGCCCCAAAATTGAAAGATATTTAGGAAAAACTGTTTTTCGCCATATTTGTTTACCGTTGCTATGGAAACGCTGATTAGCATAAAAAGAGCTTCATCCAAAACTTTAATCCAAGCCTAACATCTGCCATGAAATTCAGATCCACTGAGCTAAAGTAAGATTATGTATAAGCGCATTTAAAAACGGAAGTGTTACCCTAAAAGAACTACTTGAAGCCACCTTAAGATAAAAATCGACACTGGACTGTTCAATTTCTTCAATTTACTGTAAAAACTACCAAACGTACCGGCGTACACTGGACACTGCTGTTAGCCTTTGTAAATTATTGTAAATTGTAAATTGTAAATTTAGCCTTTGTAAATTATGCGGTGGGAAGTGGGGGAGGGGGTAAATTCTCTTGAAAATACCAATTTCTTTCCTTTTTAAAAAACCCGGGCGTACATCGCTGCAATTTGTAGTTACAGCTGCATGTTTACAAACTACACACGTACGTTTATAGCTTCTTCAAGTCGTTCCCTCCAGCGTATAATGATATTATGATAAGTATTCTACATGTTTATTGCTTCAAAGTCCTGTCCATGCTGCCTTCGTTTACGACATGTAACAATCAACACGACAAGTAGGACCACAGCTAGAGCACCAAACACTCCTGTTAAAATAGCGAGGACCATCACCAGAATATCTGCGAAAAGAAAATTTAACAGATATTAAACCGTGGGATCCTTGTCATTTGCCTTAACGAACAGCTGAGGCTCCTGGAAACTACCACTTTTTTGCTAAGGAATAAAATTTCCCTGAATTACAAGAACGTGAAGCAAAGTTTCCAGGGAGCTTTTAGGGTAGCTGTGAATTGCGTGAATAATCTTTCAGCCAAGGGCATTATCATTCGACATACCAGCAAGCTAGAAAAGGGTCAATTTATGTTGTGACGCTGTAACTGATTTTTGTAACTCGCCCGCTTTATCTTGATAAAAAGAATTTCCAAAACAACTAGTAATGATTACGGTACTTTTAAATATGTGCTGTTGTAAGAGATTGGCACATACGTATGCCCAAGGATTTATAAGATCGTAACTTAAGATTGTATGCCCTCTTACAAAGGTGTAGGTTCCCCCCAGCCGTTTCCTGGGCCAACGTTCCTCCTTATTCACACAGCGGCTGGAAATCAAGCCTAGCAGGCGTGGCCAACACTTTTAATCAATTCACAAATTTGAGTGAGATCGATTAACCAATCAAAATTCAAGAATACCTTCCAGGAAGCCACCTCAATACCACAAGCAAACTTGAGTTGCTTTTCCAAGAGCTATCCACGAATTCCCGATTGAACAATCGATCTGCACGAAAGTTTGCGAATTTATTAAAATTGGTTATACTTCAGTGCGCGTCGCGCGGGTTTCATACCTTTATCATCGTCAGGTTTATCAGTTGTAGTTGGTATGTGGCTAGCCGTTGTGGGTTCCACTATCGCCTGACCAGGCAGAAACTCATTCCATAACGCCATCTTTTCTGGTCGCATTTTGGATTTCACTGTTAAGTTTGGACTCAGTCCCAGGTATTCCCCTCGTTCAGTTGTGTACTGGGGCCAAGAGATCCCTAATGGCGTTGGTGTGTTTGGATTTCTGAATGGCATAAAGATAAAAGTATTACAGTATTATATAAAAGTATTATATATTAAGTATATCAGTTGTGTACTGGGGCCAACAGATCCCTAATGGCGTTGGTGTGTTTGGATTTCTGAATGGCTTAAAGATAAAAGTATTACGTCATAAATGGTATTTTCAAGGACGCTCATAACGCTAAGCACAAAATCACAACATAAGAAGTACGCCAAAATTCATATTGAAAAAAAAAAGGAAAACAAAACAAGTAAACACACAAACACACAAACAAACAGACAGTATGCACACTACATAAAAGCACATAACCTTCTGTAGCTTCTGTCTAAATGATACTTAAAGGAGCTACGTTACAGACAACGCTTCTTGAAAAAATTGGCAAGTTTTTTCAAGTTTGTCAATCGTAATCCATCATAATCTCCCTCAGTCGTAACCATCCTTGTTCAGTTTTGGTTTATTATTACTTGTCTGGTGTTTTTCTACCTTAGGAAACTATTATTTTGAGGTTTCCTTGAATGAGAAAATAATTTTGCCAGATCAGAAAAATGAATGAAAACGCCATGACGTTGTTCCTTTAAACTATTTCATCCACAGTCTAAAACCAAGTTAACAACCACCTTGTACAGAATGACAAACACATGCAACCACAGAAAAAGGACTTCTCGATAGCATCGGTCTGAACTGTAACGAACATTTTCGTCCCCACCCTTAAAAGCTAGATAAGACGCATCTTATATATACTTCACAACAAACAGTATACGTTAGAGGAAAGTAGTGCTCAAAAGCTATTATTCTCAAGGTCACAAGACCGAATGATTTCACCAAAAGTCTCAGTGATATCACATTTGAGTTAAACTTAATAAACGTTTGACTTGCAAGGTTTACGCACTAATCATAGCTAAAGTTGCGTTTTGCGAAATCGAATTCTAAGTTAAGCCAATGAGTTCAGTTATCATTTCAGTTTCAGAATAGAATGTAGCCGAAATTTGAATGGACTGTAACGGGTCTTTTTATCTTGGGTTAGTTGAAATGCATCGAAACTTAACTTGAAACGAACGAAATGAAGTGAATTTAGGCGCACGGTATGACTGTTAACTAATGTAATACCTAAGGTGCTTAAATTAACTTACCCTGTTTTCGCAAAATTTGTCCACATTGTCATGAGGTTCCTACTAAGTTCGATTTCTGCGGGTGTTGTAAGGTTCTCGGCCATTAAGAGAGGAGTACCAAACGTAAACAAAAGATCAGCTCTGTGATATACTCCGAACCAAGGAGGCAATGGAAACGGAATAGCGGGGAATGTCTTCGGTGCTTTTTCAAGCTGGAAAAAGTACGTTGGGGCTTCTTTCTTGATAAACGCATCCGCTGACTGTATCGCGGGAGCCTTGAAGGTCGCGTCTGAATTGATGTCTAAGAACTGCTGGCGTAACAGATAAGGATCGCTGGCGTTTGCCCAGTCTGTGTACTGGTAGATCAACAGGTCAGTGATTTGTGCGTTCTGATTCCGAACCCAAATTCGCTTTTTAATCTCGTCTTCGAATTGAGCCCTCTGCATGCCGTTAGAAACGTTGACCCCTTTCATGACACCTTTAAAAGAAAAATGACAATACCATTTATAATGAACGCCTTCGAACCTCTCCCGGGCACTTCAAAACTGATTATTTTAAAACAACTGAGGTGATAAGAATTCCGGTAAATCAGAAGTCCAGTTCGTCGTGTTTTGATCTGAGACAAGCGGCGTAAGCGGTTGGCCGATTCTTGTAGAGCAACCGAGTGACGTTTTCCGAAGAATTCCGATTCACCTCGATGATCTTCCAAAGATTGCCGAGGAGTCATCCGTCAACTTCCGAAAACTACCGTGCACCACCTCTGAAAATTCCGATTAAGAACGTTATCAGGAAGTTGATTCTGTATAGCGATGTGCACTGTTTACAAACACTCTTTCTGTTATTCAAATGTGCCGACCATTAAGACAAAACAAGTACATGTTTTAACAGCCCATAGGCCTCTGGTTGGCATATTAATATCGATAAGTGAAAAACAGATCTCGTCTCGTCTAACCTGGTACGCCGGAAATGAAGATTGAACCATCATCTCTCGCTACTCCTATAATGATGTTACTCTTGTTAAATTTTCCAGCTTGGAGGAGTTTAAGAGGAGATTCTGTTTAGAAAAGTACAATATCAGCAAACGGGCTCAAATTGATAATCATGTAGCCTATATTTATAAACTAAAAACATAAATAAAGAGGAGGAAAAGAAAAAGAAGCAATCAAGAAAGCAAAAAAGAAAGTTGTATTATAAAAACATGGAAGAATTATTTTCACTGCGCATCTACGGCGCGCTAGCTAAGCTAAAATTAGGGAACTTAAGCAAACACGACGGCGACGGCTGAAGAGAACGTCAGAAAACAAAAGGTTTAATTAGCAAAACAATGACTCTGCACGTGCGATACAGATTTTTGTACATTTCTTTGCCGTCCTCTGCAAAACAACGTGAAATGATCAAATTCAAAGTTTTATGTAGAACGTGAACACACGACAGTGAATTTTCTTTTTTCTACCTGAACTGTAACGCCGTCCTTACAGAGTCAGCTCCCGGATTATTCGGCTACAATAGACAGATTGAACGCGTTGAAACTATCACGAAAACGTTTGAAATATTTGGAAGTCATGCATTTTTAAAGTGACGTTTTCCTTGGCGTTACCGTCGTGGTTGCTTAAGTTCCCTATTGTGCCACCGTGGGGGGCGCGGTATTTTAGAGCACAGTTCAAGCGTTGGATTTTTTATTTGAAGGTGACTTGGTCTAGTTCCCGATTTTCTTGTTTATAACCCTTTCACAATAAACCTCACCCCACATTGCCCTTCTCTAGCTAGTTGTACATACGGGTACCAGCAAATCGTTTGGAAACCTAACAAATTGTGCACGTACGCTCAGCGATGGACTAGCATCCCATTCAAGGGGGGGAACTTATACTTGCAGTTTCTTCATGCTACAGAAACAGGTCGTTTCTAAGGAAACAACTCGATGGCAGGGATCAGGCCTCCTACCACCGACCTTAACATCTCAAGTCCAACTTCCAAACCACTACATCACTGCGCCCTCAAGGAGTATGTGCTCTACGTAAACTATATATACATGGAATTCAACAGCTAGTCGAGAAATTTTATAAGAATCAACCATGCACACAAGGAACTTTACTACACAATGCCTCTCTCCAACCAGGTGTATAAATGGGGACCAACGACATACTGCTTAGGGCAACCCTGCCTCCATCGAGGGGGGGGGGGAGGAGTAGGAACACTCTCAGTTGCTTCATGCCTCAGAAACCGGGGACAAACTCCGGCCGTGTGGGCCTCCTTCGCTTCGTGTGCGAATAACTGTTTTCTGTTTTTTGTTTTTGTTTTTTTTGGCCTAAACATATACCCTAGTTAACGTTATTTGTCACACGATACTGGGCCAACTCGAGGTCCGCGTGTTCCCAAGACTTTTGTCTTTTTCTTATGTAAATAAATGCACAAGTTATTTAGTTATCACCACACCTGGAAGGAAGTGCCCATCCACAACAGGTCCAAAAGGCAATAAAGTTGGTGGCGAAAATACTTTGAGTTGTGCAGTCAACACATCTTGAAATGACTTAGTTTTCGCACACGCTTTAAGTGACTTCATTTCACAGCCCAAAGCCTTGGCAAAGCTCCTAGAATATTGCACAGGAAAAGTGTAAGACAAGAAAACTGACTTTCTTGTATTTGGGGAACGTACGAGTATTTAGTTCAATAACTATAGTAATATTCTTTTCCACTAGACTCCAGGCAGTCTCTCTTTCTTAGGGATAAACGAATGAAAAGAACAAGCTAGCCTCCGCGAAAATTGCCAGTCGCGTGGAAACTTGCTACACGAGCAGAGGCAGGTGATTTCGCGCTCTCTGCCGGGTTCCGCGGGTTATCTCGCGGTTTCCGAAGGCTGCCAAAGTTTTTGTGACACAATAATTGAGTGAAGTAGAGGAAATGGAATGTAGGACGTGGAACTCGAGCAGCTTCGACTTGGGGAAGAAGGAGCTTTACTACTGAATAATAGCCTGCGTAGCTTGAGTAATTTTTAGGCGACGAGCAATTTGAATAACATTGGAAGCGCGCAAGCGAGCAAAAGTTTTAGGAGTTCGCCACGCGCCGAACTTCTCGTGCGCGTCCTATATTATTCAAATTACTTGTGCGCCTAACGCAGGCTAACTGAATGATCAGAGTTTCTTTTGAAAGGAAACAGTAGATGGCATCGCAAATTCTCGATAAAGCACTCTAACTGTATCATCTAACTGTCTCACTTAAGGACGGTGCCTCCTTTTGTTACTGCATATACGTTCTGCGCATCTCGGGATATTCGAGTTTCTTAAGGAATTTGCCCACTAATACAACAATATTTTTGCGTGGTTTAAGACTATGTGGAAAAAGCAGATCTACCAGAATCAGCAAGGGCTACCAGAATCCAAAAAGAAAATTGGGGGTAACCACGCATTTTTCAGAGATAATCGAACTTAAATTTGGAAAGAAACTGCCGTACATTCTTTGTATTTTAACGCTTTTTTTCGAATTATGGTTGATTAATTATCTCTGAAAAATGCGTGGTTACCCACATATTTCTTTTTGGATTCCAATAACTCTTGCTCAGATCTACGCTATATCATGAGTTAAACACCAACCATTTTTACTCCCGAGATAAAGAACAGGAAGCCGCAGCAATTTACGACAATGGACAACAGTCAACTGAAGCTAAACAGTAAAATCGTGGATGTGGAATACGGTAGAATTCTTGTGTCAACAAGCATGTGGCATATGCCTGGATAACCCAAGAATAATTATTATACCTTGCTCTTGATTCAGCTTCATTTTTCTCCATCGCTGAAGATATGGCCGCTGCTGTCCCGCTCTGCATAATAACGTTCTGATACAAGCCGCTGGCCAGCGGGGACAGCATTAACAGGGCGACGCACATACCACCAGCGGATCCACCAAATATGGTCACTCTGTTAGGGTCTCCTCCAAACCTTGCCAATTAGAGTTAAGAGGAAATGAAAGGTGCAAGCTTTGTCTTGAGTTTGACACGTTATGAATCACGTATCACCAGAAAAAAAAAAGAAAATGGAATAAGAGCGGAGCAGTTCTTGTGAACGTTTTTTACTTTACTGCCCTCTCCTTCCCTCCCAATAGGTTTCCTTTTGGTCGCATTCCACAGGTCATCCGTACAGGTCACTGTGTTACCATTAAGAAACAAGAAAAGCCCCAGGGGTATTAGACCCCGTCGTTGTTCTCCCCCCCGGGGGTGTAAAATATGTTACGGTCACTCAAGATAAAAGCCCTTGGCTGTGTAGCGAAAGACACGGCGAGTATTTCTTTGGCCGAGCGAAAACCGGAGGTCTGGGGCAAGTGACCACCAAAAAAAACACACGGCAAAAAAATGGGTATTACTAGACCCCGTCCTGACGGCGGGGTAAAACGCTAAATGGCATCCCCTAGCCCCTAGCCCTAAATCAGGCTAAAACTTCATCTGGTATGCCAGAGGATACCGTCCAGTTTGTTTACACAGGTAACAGGCAACGCAATGACCTGTGCTTGTGCCATTTGATGCACAGGTTTGTTGTATTTGGCATAAAGATCATACATCATTGAAGTGTGCCTTGAAGTGTGCCTTGACTGTCATCTTCTCAGGGGAAGTAATTTGCCTACACTACGAGGAAGGTGCCGTACCACAGGAAATGCGTAATACCATGCAGTATTTAGTAAACATCAAATTTATAAGGCGGCCTTGGGGACTTGTGATTTAACCAACCGCAAATTTCCCTGTTCATCAAGGTGGGTAAAGTATTTCCATTTTCCTTTTTTCCCAAGGCGTCCACCAAGGCTGATAAAAATTGTCACATTAAGTCCCATGGACTTAATGTGGAGCTACGCTATTGGTAGATTTTTACGGCTTTCCAGTCGCCCGACCTTTCAATCTCCTTAATCATTCTAGCCAACATATGACGATCTGTGGCCTTTTCCTACACCAGGGTAACACGAGAGGCCGTAAAAATCTAGAACAAAAGTTCATTTTTCAAATCGGCACACCCCCACAGTCTCAACAAACGCTTTTTATTCAACTAATTTATTCTGTAAAACTCAATTTTGAAATTACTGATGCGTGACACTTCTTAACAAATGGATTGACAACTGGGAGGCTAGGCCCATATCAATATATATCGCTCATATTATAATAACCCCGTGAATTCCTACCTTGCAATGTTTTTGTTCACCCATCTCATAGCTTCTATCTGATCCATCAGCCCGTAGTTCCCTCTCAAGCCGCTGCTATCCGCGCTCAAGAACCCTAAAGCACCCAAGCGATAAGCAGCCGTGACCACTATCACGTTGCCTTCGGTCGCTAACACGCTGCCATCGTAACTTAAGGTATCTCCTAAAATGAATGCTCCACCGTGAAACCATAACATAACTGCGAGAGCAGAACTGCTTGTTGCATTCCCAGGGATGTACACATTAAGCTGTAAACAATCTTCGCTCATGAGCGGTTGTTTAGCCAAATTCGGTTGAGGACAGATCTTGTCGGTCTTGTTTGCGTGTAGCGTCGACGTCCATTTGTCCGGCGGGACTGGGTATTCGAAGCGCTCTGCTTTAGCAAAAGGGATTCCCAAGTAACTTTTAACGGTCTTGTTCGTTGAAATCTTAGTTACAGACCCACTGACAGGTCCATAAGTTGTGTTTATTATTGTGTCAGCCATGCAGGTCAAGCAGCGCAAGTGTATCGTCAATATAAACGACAAACATGCGACGAAACAAGCGACCATTTTGGCAGGACGTTATCTTACTGACCTCGGAGTATTTCCCACTCGAATCGAAGAAGAACCCTCTCAGATTTGAAGTGCAAGCTCCAGTGACTGTAAACTGCTCATCGGATCAGACTATACGCACTGAGCTCCATTCAAGTATGCTAATTTTTGAACGACTCTTGGGAATCTAAAATTAAGTAACGCTGACCTATCAGTTTCTCACAATCACGCAACTTACTTAAGGCACCTTGTCACACCTGAGTAACTTCTAAGGAAACGCACCATTGACTCTTGTTTAATTTTTTTTTTTACCATAATCACGAAAAAGGAAAACGAAATAACACATCAAAAATCTCAAATCTAGAAGACCCAAAAGAGGTTACAGATCCTATCAGTCGAGATATGAGCTTATATAATAGTCACAAACTTGCTAGGCGTCTGTCACACATGGCTGTGTCTAAAAGTGGGACGGGGACGTGAAGGGATCGCGGGGACGAGGTCATGGGAACGCGTGTTAGGGGACGTGGGACGCGTGGGGACGCGAGATCGGAGACTCGGGGACATGATATCTGGGAAGTGGGGACGTGGTTTGGGGGAGGCGGGGACGTGATGTCAGGGACGTCGGGGGTGCGGGGAAGTGAGAACGGAAAAGCGGATACTGTATGAAACTAGGCGATGTTTCCGCCGTTTCAAGTTCTAATAAAGTGGCATTTCCCTGGCATTTTCGACCTATTTACAGTTTCTTTTTGCCCTCTTCAGTTCCACCGATCAAAATTGTAATTAATTCTTCTACTTAAAGATTAAGTGACCCGGTGAGCTTATAATTGTATAAATATTCTTGTAGTCAAAAGAAGACAGCCTGAAATTTTACCCAGCAGTTAAAATTTTTCATCGGAAACAGAGGAATAAAAGGCTCATTATAATCAGGAAAAGGAAGATTATTAACGATTCATTTAGAAGCTTTACTTGCGTCCAGTCTGGTGCTATGCGAGTTAACAGAGGAAATGTTTATGAAATTACATAGAGGTAAGTCATATGTTCCCATTCATCGCCGTAGTTTTCTCTTTCCCGTTATTTACTGTACTCGAATTTGAACTTTACTGTGCCAAAACAGAAACGATTTTATGCGGAAATTAATAGAATATTGCTGAACGTTCTTCATCCAGTGTGAGCGACTACCCCTGGGCATGAGCGAAGAGACTGCTCGTAGTCTACCCGATGTCGGTAATCGTTGTAGAACTTTTGAGCAAAACGTTTGCTTCGCGACGAAAACGTTCCAACGCAGCAGCACTTGACTAGTTTACAACTGTGTAAGCTAGAAAACAAGACACTTTACTAAATTTATTATTATGAAACTTATTGTTATTGACTTGGAATTCAGTTTCCTTATAGGACAAAAAGCACGTACGGTTATTCGCTGGTAACCTGTGTGCAGTAAGCCGATCAGAAAGCTGGTTCCTTCTGTGAGTACCGGAGAACGAATGACGTAAAACAAAAGAAACAAAAGACAGAAAACAATTCAACTCCAAAATAGAAGCAAATTACAATGTCTTACAAACAAAAGAAGGACAATGTGCTCCGGTACCTGAAGAAAGACCCAGAAAGCTAGACGAAAAATCCAAGAACTGAGACTGAGACTTTAATAATTGCTGTTAAACACTGTAACCAAGTATTCCACGCAACTGAGGCGCAAATGAAATCCTGCGCATCGTAGGCTATGATCTACGAGGCTAAGTAGAATAATCCTTTCAGCACAAATCCTCAGAATCCCTATTTTCTTTGGGAGATCAGAGGAAGTGTAGGGACAGGGGGAGGGAACCCTGGAGATAAGGGGACAGAGAGTGGTTGGGGGAGCAGGACAAGGGAGAGCTGGAAGCCAGTAAAGGTGGAGGAAATTAGGGAAAAAATTACACAAAAAATTACGCGTAGCCGTACCCTCCCCGGAGGGTACGGCTACGCGTAGGCTACACAACATTGCGTAATACGTCGCAACAAGAGAGGATGAAGTAAGACAGTAACTCCCCGTGCCCCATGATAATTATTTGAAATTTGTTATAAGTTCGCAGCATGCTGTAAAGGTTATTTTTATCTGTTGTTTCCATGTCAACAATCTAAAATTACACGACGTCATTCTAACTGACCAACGAGATGTCATCCTTGAAATAACCATGCAGTATGACACAGAACCAAAAATAGATTTCAAATATTTTCATCGGAAGAGGCCCATGTATGGGGGTTTCGCTCTCTCCCTTCATTCTCTCATGGTCGCAATCAAAATCAAAAACGGGAAAGAGGCGGTAGACCCCAGAAAAGGGGCGGCAAATGAGATACAACCTTAAAGCCGGTACAGGAAGCTGGACGTTTGGCCTTCAAACCCCCTCCCCGATGAACAACAAAAACAAAACAAAAAACTTTAGTACACTGCAAGCGCAATGAAGGCTTCTTTTTCAGGGGGAGTGGTACAGCCCACGCTGAAAAAGAATACGTAATCCTACAAATAGATATAGAGCTGAGCGAACAGAACCCCTGAGAACAAGCGACAAGAAGCAAAAAGTGCTAGTTTTAGCTAACTGAAAAAGGGCTTGCTCCTTGTACGTCAGCTACATGTTTATCGCTTCACTTTTTCCAAAGTCCTTTCCATGTTGCCTTCGTTTACGACAAGTGACAATCAACAAGACAAGCAGGATCACAGCTAGAGCACCAAACACTCCTGTTAAAATAGCAAGGACCATCACCAGTTTATCTGAGGAAAAAGAGAACAATGAGTGTCCATCATTTTACTACTGACTTTCTTCTCGCTCACGCGGACTTTTTCAACAATGAAGGGGTAAAATTGCAACTGCGTTTGCCCTTTTTTTTTTACTCGGATAATGATCGATATTTGAGGAACTGGAGCCTGGATTGGACATCTGAGAAATTAAAACTGCAACTGTCGATAGATTTTTGGTAAAATTAGAATTAGAAAATGAGATTTTGAAAACCGCCTTGGACCAGAAAATGGGGTGTGATGATAATCAGGACGACTTAGTTCTGGAATTCTATTTTATGACATAGCACATTGCACTATGAATTGGCTAATATATACACGAATTGTAAGCACCAAAATGGTAGTGAAAGGATAATACAATAAAACTGTTTATAATCAAACTTGCTCAAGTTTGGCCTGTATTTTGAAGGATTCCAAATTATCATGAAAATTCCACAAGTTTACTTTTAACATCAAAAGATTGCGTGTAATTCTTTATTTAACCTGAGGCGTTATTGTGGATACTGAAAGTTTCGAAATACTGAAAACATTACGCGTCACAACGATTCAGAGTGTAACTTTGAAGCCATCGGTTTTCTCAGAGCCTGCGATCCTCCGCTCAGTTGGTCTGAGTGCGTCAAGAATCAGGCCTCGATTCTTGGCAGAGATCAAAGATCGCGTGTTCTGGGGAGAATATTGTAAAGCACTCAGCTGTCAACAAAATAACACATTTTGTCACATCCGCTTTTTTTAATCGTGAATCTTCCTTTTCCGTGTCAATCAATATACACCGGGTACTCACTTACATAAATGACGTCCATTACTTGACGTTAATGCAAGGTCTACTTTAACAGCTTTAGAACTGAGAAGGCATACCTTTATTACTATCAGTTGTATCAGCTGTGGTCGGAGCCATGGTAGTCATGGTAGACTCAAGTCTTAACTGACTGGGAAGAAACTCATTCCACAACGCCATCTTTTCTGGTCGCATTTTAGATCTCACTGTTAAGTTTGGACTCAGTCCTAGGTATTCCCCTCGGTCAGCTGTGTACTGGGGCCAAGTCGTCTTCAGTGGCGTGGGGCTATTAGGATTTCTAAAGAAATATAAAGTTAATGATAAACTAGTCACTATATTACATTAATTCTCCTTGACTAACAACACGGAAACATGGGAAAATTATTGTTCAGAGAGGTCGAGACTTCGCACCATAAACTTTAAACACGTTTATTTCACGCAAAGCTCGTCTTCAGATCACACAGTCCTTGAAACAGTCCTTGAAGACTTCTGGAAGGGTCCCAAGTGGGTTTTTCGGGATCCGGGATTTGGCTTATTTGAAGACCGGGATTCAGGATTTTAGAAGAAAGGGAGAGCAAGATTCGGGATTGTAATTATGAACGGGGTACGGATTTAGCGGTTTTACGATGCGAGATTCGGGAAATGTTGTTGTAATTAAGAACCGGTAACTGGTAACGAAAAGTAAAAAATGCTTTTACTTTAACAACACAAGTTGCCCACATTTTGCTAACCCCTGTCACGTGCTTATTTTGACCGTAACGCTTTTCTTATCCTACCATCTTCCACCGGAAGACGAGGGAATCTGGAACCTCTGTAAGGCACTTTTAAAACGTATGTTCGGGATCGGGATAAACCATCGGGATTACGGGATTGAGGGAAAATTTTGGGACGGATGACGGGGTTGAAGAACCCTATAGGGAACCCTCATCTGAAAGTCAAAAGTGTTAGAAAGTTCACAAAAGCGAAAGAAAAAAGTTGAACAAGTGGAACAATCCGCTTCCCCTCTGCTTACCCGGTCTTAGCAAAATTACTCCATATAATCATAAGATCCTTGCTGAATTTTATCTCTCTGTCAGTTGTGTATTTCTTAGGCATCAAAAGAGGGAAGCCAAACAAGTACAAGGCATCTGCTCCATGAAAAATGCCGCTCCACGCTGGTACCGGGATGGAAAAGAAAAACTTCGGAGCTATCTCAAGCTGGAAAACGTACGTTGTGGCTTGTTTCTTGACGAATGCATCCGCTGACTCTATTGCAGGAGCTTTGAAGGACGCGTCTGTATTGATATCAAGGAACCGCTGACGCACTACGTATGGATCGCTGGCATTAGACCAGTCTGTGTACTGGTAGATCAGCAACTCGGGCATTTCTGGGTTCTGATTTCGAATCCAAATTCGCTTTTCAATTTCCTGTTCGAAAATCTCCCTGGGCATGCCATCAGAAACATTAAGTCCCTCCGTTGCCCCTTGAATATGAAAAAGTTGGATCCACGTTTAGTAATTTTGTAAGAAGTTTTTAGTAATGGAAAAAGGGTTACTAGTAATAAGTAAAATGGACAGAAGCTTTTTTTTAAGGCGGGGTGGGGGTCAGGAAGTTAAAGAGGGCCTTACCAAGCTGCGTTTCTGGCTTCGTGTCTCCCTTTCTGCTTTCTGATCATGCCTGGCTGGCTGGCTGGCTGGCCGAGTGACTGACTGACTGACTGACTGACCGACTGACTGAATGACTGACTGACTGACGGACGGACGGACGGAAGGAAGGAAGGAAGGAAGGACGGAAAGACTGGCTGACTTACTGACTGACTGACTGACTGACTGACTGACCCGCTGTCTGACTGTCTGACTGACGGACGGACGGAGGAACTGACTGACTGACTGACGACTGACTGACTGACGGAGGGGCTGACTTGTAATTACTAGCTGGTTGACAGCTTGGTTGTTCGACTGATAGAATGACTGACTGACTGACTGACTGACTGACTGATTGAGTCGACCTGATATTTATTGGCTAACTGATGTCTGACCAGCTGACTGACCTACTGAGGGACTGGCTGACCGATTATCTGATTCATCAGCGTACTAAATGACTAACTGACTGGCTGAATGACTGTCTATCCGAATGACTCACTGACTAACTGACCGTCCTTACTCGTGCAAAAAATTTCCTAAGAATCTTCATTAATTCTACTTGCTCTTTTTCCCAGTTGCTCCATCTACACTACCTGCCCGTCCTTTCTAGGATACCTTATTATAGGAAATTAACGCTCCATAAAATTAACGCGAATTGTAAAATTCGCGTTAATTTAAGTCGCGTAAATTTTTGTGAGCGTTAATTCCACGTTGTTAATAACGTGGGGCGTTAATTTCTGCGACCTTAATTTCCATCATTTTAATTCTAAATTCTGTCGAACTCTGGATACAGTCCAGACATTCTTGACACCTACAAAATGATAGCTTTCCTACATTTAGGCAGAATTTAACGCATATTGTCTGTAAAGAAATTACCTTACAAACCTGTACATCTGTTTGTTTGTGATTTTAAAATTCCTCGTGAAATAAATTTGTTCCAGTCGTGACCACAAAGTGTTTCTTTGTGTTAATCGCGTTGATTTTCCTCATTTTGAAATCTTGCCTCCTCTTTCGCGTTAATTTCCTTTTAATTACTGAGGACTAATTTTTTCAATTCGCGTTAATTTAAGTCGCGTTAATTTCAAATACCTTAATTAACACAAGCGTTAATTTCCTATGATAAGGTTAGACTAACTTCAATGCACCTTCACGTTCATAAACTTTTTTTTAAATGTTAGCTGTCAGTGAAATCAAATTCCAACCTGGAATTGCATTGACGAAAACAGACCCATCGTCCCGTGTCACTCCGACGATAATGTTGCTCTTGTTGAACTTTCCAGCTCGTAGGAGTTTAGCAGGAGAATCTGTCATTGAGTACACAAAACAACTGAAAAATATGCGAGGCACACACAATTCTCTGTATCCTTAATTAATTATAATTTAGTACCAGCTAGAAGTAATTATTTATTTTACGGAGAGAAAGAACCAGCCCCAAAGTGAAAAATACGCGGTGAAGATGCAACAAAAGTCAAACTTTCCAAACACCGATGAAGTTGATTTCCACTCTTACATGTAAATTTTACACAAGGAGCTTCTTAAGCTGTTAAGAGTCGAAAACATCTACCTAATCTTGGTGAGGTTTTTGCACTGATCATGAAAAGTAATTTATACCAAATAGGTGCTTTTGTGTTAAAAAAAAAGAGTGTAATCCTAGTCAGGGGAAGACACTGTTTGTTAGTGTTTCGACGCTGACTATTCTCGTAGATATTACTATCAAGACATCTCGGCTAGTGCTTAAAGCCTTCATTAGTTAAGCTAGTGCTAGTCAGTCTTCAGTTCGGCTAGTGCTTAAGCCTTCATCCCGCAGTTGAATAGACTGCGAGCGCCCGTAGTCTAGCAGTTGAACTGATGAAGGCTTAAGTACTAGCCAAAACGTCTTGATACAATATCTATGAAAATAGTCAGCGTCAAAACACTAACAAATAGGTGCTTTTGTGATAATGCTGTAATCCCTAGTCGCGTCTTTTTGCAGTCTTATAAAATAGAGGCTCACTGTAAAACTTAACCTGGCTACATACTACAGGCTACAACCTACAGATTAAAGTCTACGTTGGACCCAAATATTGTCTGTTCTATTCGTGTCAAAGATCGTATTCGCTGTAACCGATCCTCGGTCTTCCCAAACCAAATAAAGCCAGTGAATAGTGTTCCCAGGTTTAGAAGCCGTTTCACAGAATGAATAGAAGAATTATTGTCCCTACAGCCCAAGTGATGCAAATTTTTGTGTAGAGGGTCTTTTTATAATGGGGTATAGTTTACACCGTTAGGGCGGCAGTAAAGATAACTTCCGTTAAACAAAAGGGTTAATTAAAAAAACAATGGCGCTTGAGTTTAAGTGTGTGCCATAATCAACAACACGAAATGACCAATTCAGGGTTTCGTGGAGAACTCGAACACACGATGGAGAATTCAAGTTTTCTTCTTTAGTTGATCTTGAAGGAAGAAGATTCAGCTCCAGGATAGTTCGCCAAATTCGAAAAATTGCACGAGTTGAAAAAGATGGCGAGGAAGACTTAAATATTGTGAAATTATTTTCGTTGTCTCTTTTTTACTGGAGGTTTTTAAGCCAGTACAGTCATGGTTTTGTATACTCCCTACAGGCCTTTACAAGATGCTTCGGTAAATATACGGCAATACTTCACACCGAAACACTAATAAGAGATTTAAAATCCACCTTAACCTTTTAATTTTCAACCTTTTTCAGTAACTTGAAAGAAAACTACAAGTGCAACAGGATGAGCGCGCGCACGGTACTGTGCAATAACCAACTTTACAATATCGTGGGACACTTGTACTCGTTTCGCGCGCTTTTTGTACAATAATTAACAATTATCCTGCGAAATCGCGCGGAATATCACCTGATACTTAGCCGACGAGGCCGTAGGCCGAGTTGGCTAAATCAGGGGATATTCCGCAAGATTGAGCAGGATAATTGTTTTATTATTCAACAAATTCCCATCGACTACCATTTTCAGAACGAGAAAAACTACGGCTCTATGATAAAAACGCTAAAAGCTAGCAACACATAAAGCTTAATAAAAATCAAAACAGAACTTCAAGAAATCGAAGTTTACTACCGTTCACTTAAAAAGACTTATTTACAAACTCATGTTTGGAAATGACAAGACAAAGGAAAAAATATTGCTACCTTACCGAGAATAAGTCCTCTTCCTGTGAATTAAAATCTTTTCAACTTTAGTCTTTACAACTTTCCGTGAGCAACTGTGCTGCTTCTTTCGCAGTAGCATTTTCTTGGTTGAGTTCTCACTATGAAAATTCCAAGTCAACCGCTGGATGTCTTTGTGAGCTGAAGCACATACTTGTTGACATTTTGAGAGCATTTAATCGTGGAAAGCTTCTTCCAGAGAGTTAAAATTTACGGAGAACACTGCTAAAACCGCTTCGCTTTTCAAAATGGCCGCCAAACAAGCAATGAAAGAAAATCTGCAGTGCACTTCC
The DNA here is from genome assembly GCA_964017195.1 of Siderastrea radians. Taxonomy (NCBI): domain Eukaryota; kingdom Metazoa; phylum Cnidaria; class Anthozoa; order Scleractinia; family Rhizangiidae; genus Siderastrea; species Siderastrea radians. Next base: position 26,828,025 of record OZ024898.1, read on the forward strand.
AAATATGGTCATTTACGTATATCGCAGGATATCTGTCATGTAGGATGACAGATATTGAGGGCTTCCTTGCCATATATGGGCATAGTGACAATTTGTTGAATAATAACTAAATATAGTTGGATAATAAATCATGAGTAATCAGCGCAATATAGCAGGAAATTCAAAGCTACAAAAAGTGTTTAAGAATTTATCATTTGTTATTGGGACAGTCTTCGTTAAAAACCTAATATACGAATACAACCTAGTATGCGGCTATGGCATGAATATGGAAGTCCTAGCCATTAATTAGTTTTCAAATAGAATTTCATTGTTAAACGTTCCTTCCCCTACACATTGTCTGTAGTTTTGCTGCTGCAAAGTTAAGAACCCCCTCAGACTAGCTATCTACTTGGTGATATTCATATGCGATGTTTTTAAGCAACAAGTGATTGCATTTTACCTGGTAGAAAGTATCCATCCACCACAGGCGCAAAAGGTAGAAAATTGGGCTCTAAAAAGACTTTGAGTTGAGCAGATAAAATTTCTTTAACTGATTTCTTCTTTGCACACTCCTTAAGAGAAGACATGTCGCAACCCACGGCTTCAGCAAAGCTCCTGGAATATCAAACATAATAAAAGTGAATTTCAGAAAACAGAGGAATACCTAAGGGTACCAAAGGACGAGGTGGATTCTTTGGAGTTCTGGAGTTCAATTATTTTATTTATTTATTGATTGATTGATTTACTGATTTATTTATTTATGTATTTATTTATTAATCACAGAGCCCAGAGCCCAAAGCCTTTCTCTATATGATTGCGGTTGAAAAATGATTTTCTGGCTAAATGAAATCCCGAAGTAAACAGACAGAGGTCTGGTGCCCCGATTTTTGCTTCTTTTTTCTTCTTAGGCCTGCAGCTTTTAGCCTGGTACCCTCGAGCTGTATACCCCTTTGGGATCATGTCGTCTGTGCAACGAAAATGAAAAAAAGGCGTCATTTTAGGGAAGTCAACGTGAAAAAGTATGGGGAGGAAAATATTGTTTCAATACATTAGACCGCTAAGTAGAAATGCCAATTCGTGTTCGGAAAGGGAGGGGCTCCCTAAAGAGGGCCGCATTCGTACCAGGTGGCTACGTCTTAAAAAGGTCCCTTTTTGCGCTTACAGAATATGAAAAGAAGGGATATTTGTCATTTTGATGCTTCATGTGGTGGCCGAAAGACACCTTCGACTCGTAGGGATCGAAACTTGAATATACGAATACAAGCTAGTATGCTGCTTTGGCATGAATATGGCATAGGCGGCAATTTCAATTTTGTTTGCATTCAAAGGCAATAAGGATAGTTCCCAGTCCGTATACGGGGACGCATTGAAGGTACCCATTAATATACCTAAATAAGTGGAAACATCAAGCCAACGAGCAGGAAAGGTTAATGTCTACGGAAACAACTTGACAGCAGGGATTACTGGGATCGTAGACAGAAGGTATGGAAAGTTAGCCACTAGTTAACTTAATGTTAAACATGCAAAAAAAATATTGTTATTGCTATTGTTATTCCTGGCATACGGAGCTTGCGCCCGCAGTGCTAGCGGCAGTGAAAACCGAGTTTTCCTACGTCATCATCCGTCATCATAACATTGGGTACATTCCGATATGGATTACATCATGTCATTTTCCAATTGTCTAGTTTCCAACTCGAGCTAGAGGGCACGAAAGCAACGGGGGCGAGTTGTTCGGCGAGTTGTATAACGCCAGACGTTTACTTGTTATAAAGCCAGACGTTTACTCCAGTCAAAGTCACTATTTTAACGTCTGCGGTTAGCTGTTACGTCCAGCGTAAGGTTTTGGCAATGATAGACTAACCAACGAGGTGTATAGCGGCGAGTTGGGTATAGTTATTCGATATCCAGCAATTCCGAGTAGAATAATTGTTTTATTTAAAACTCAACCACTATAATTGTTATAAAATCAAGACAGAAAGAAAAAATGAGCAAGAGATAAAAAAGGGACAAGAATCGGTCACATGACTGAACGAAAAAGGCGCCAAAAGCTTGCTAAGTGTGCAGCGTTTCTTTCCAAAGCTGAATGAATCAAAATGAAACTGCTCCAAACCGAAGTGAACGAAGTCGCACAGGTTTTGGGAAAAAAATGTACTAATTTTTGCCTCTTAAATGTGGTATATGTTTGATTTTTCTTGAAACATTGTTATAAGGCGTTCAAAGTGGACTGAAGCTGTACGATTTCACCACATTGGCTGCGGGAGTTGAAGCGGAGCAAGATTGTAATCCGTTCGCACAACGGTTTCTGTCATCATGTGCTTGTTTAATGGAACTGAAGACAGAATTTGAACTTGAACAGGTTATTTCTATGCAGCTCAGAAACAGGATTACTGTAGTGAGGAACGTCAGAATTCATCATCTTAGTTTGTTAAAGGCAAGGCACGAAACGCAGTTGTTCTCAGCCGGTTTAGAGATTGCGGACGGAATGATAAAAACAACACTCAAACTTCTGGGAAGCGATTCAACTTCTTTTAGATAGCATCCGATTTGTATCAGAACATTTGGAGCTTTTGAAACAGAGAGCTACAACGAGTGCAGGTAAACCAGAGTCAACTTTGTGTGGTATAGCCAAAAAATGTCGCCCTTCCTTCTTTCTTGCTAGTTTGTTCGGTTCTTGTTTAGATTGCTTCTTGATTTTCGTACTGTCTCGCCATGAATGTGTGACAGTTTTTATTAAATGCTTCTCTCTCATTTTACTGTGTTTTCTTTTATGTTTTGTCTTGATATTTCGGAGTAGAAAGCCTTCCTGACTAAAACATACCGCTTATAATTTTTTTTTTTACGATCGACGTGACGATGAAAGAAATTAATTGCAAACACAACGCTATATGCGCTAGCTGCTTAAATTTCTATTTCTACACAGTTTTCTGTCGTAATAAGAAATCAGGTACTCCGGAACAATTTTGATTTGTGTCTTAGTGACGCTGTTGGAATTTCTGCTTAATTTAAATTCGTTGTAAATTGATTTTTCTCGTCCATTTTTCTCAGTAGGTTGCTTGCTCATATTTAATGATGAAAAACAACAAGGGAAAACATAAGCGCAAAAACACAATGCGGACCGCTGAGGAAACTGTAAAGTCGACTTATTTTCCTTCAAAAATAAGACTTCAGCAAGACATTCACCGACAGCTCCTTTTGCAGCATTCTTTGAAAAGCTAATTAAGGTCAAGAAGAGTACTGGTGAAACTACAGTTGCTCTATTACGTAAAAAATTAATGAACTCACTTCAGTTACTCCCGGCAGCGACTCGACAGACTTTCCAATCTAAATACGTACTGGTACGCATTTTTCACTGATTCACATGCCCACTGGCTGTTTAGTTCTGTCATTCATTAAACAACTTTGCTAAAATGAATATCGCCCAGGCATCAGGCCGTTTACTGGGAAAAGTCACCCGAGAAAGCTTTTCTGAAGCTTCCAAGCACAATTATGGAGAAAAAATGGCACAACCTCTTCGCCCTAAACTATTTTTCGGAAGCTTTAAGTGTCTCTTTTTGGACAAAATAGCTTTAGACCGAGAACTGTTTCATAGTTACTTGAATAACTTTTTTATTTCGATCTCTAACTAGAGACACGCTGAAATGGCTTAGAGGTTAAAAACAAAACCAACACCAAAACCCTGCTACACTAAACTCACTGAATCGGCGATTCTAATTTATTTTAGTCTCTAAATTGGGACAGAAATGGCATTCACTTCAAGTGAGGAAGCTGAAAAATATAACAATACAGAGAGCTGATAAAATATTCCACAACTGAAAAAACATATAAAGCTTTACACTAAGACTATAAACTTGAAGACAGAGCGACTCTTCAGTTTGTTGGATAATTAAATTAGCAATCAGTCAAAACAACCCAATGTGCGGTGACGAATACTAAACTGGACTGAGAAAACAACACCAACCCAGTCTAAAATAGTCACACTATCTAATTTTGGGATAAAATGTAAACCAGTTGGGAAATGAGAATTGCTCAAAAGACGAACTTAAACGAAAAAATCTTAAAATACTACGCACTGGACTGTAATTTTTTAAGCTTACATCAGATCGCTTATTTACGAATTTCTTTAAATTTCTTTAATGATTAAACGTAGAAAATGGGACGACTGACTTTCACAAAAACTACAGCTGCATTGAGATAAGCACTTGTTTGCCTGCATTCATATATATAAATGTAAATCTAACTAGAATCACTGGTGTGCTTGGTATTGCTGACATTGCTGGTAAACGAACGTACACAAACACGATGCTCGACTGAACAGGCGACAACCTCGTTCCCCGGGTCCTCTCTCCTTCTGACGTAGGAAAACTCAGTTTGCCCCGCGTACTGAGCTCTGATTGGTCAATTTCAATTTCAGTCGCGTGGACCGTATGCCAGGTTGTTCATGCCTATTTGGCTAAGCATCGTGTTTTTTCGACCGTCGCCTTTTTTCCACGGCATTCGCGCTAGTTATCGATCTTTGGAAGGGAAGCCCAGGTTAGACTGCGAGTAGTCTATGAGTTTGGCGATAGCAATCTTGGGGCGGGCGAAAATACGCACACGCGCGCGCGCGAAATTCCGGGGAGACGCGACGTGACGCGAGGGGAGCACCAAAAATTAATTTTCGGCGCGCCGAAATTTCGCGCGCGCGCGCGTGTGTATTTTCGCCCGCCCCACGATCGCCATCTCCAAAAGTAGAGACTACCCGCAGAATAAGCTCAGCTCAATTAATGCTCCTTTCCAGAAGATAAAAGTAGGTTTAGGTCCTCGCTATACCTTGCTCGTAAAGCGGCTTCTTGCCTCTCCAGGTGGGAGAACAAAGTGATCGCTGTTCCGCTCTGCATAATAACGTTTTGGTACAAACCGCTGGCCAGCGGGGACAGCATCAACAGGGCAACGCTTGCTCCACCGGCAGACACACCAAATATGGTGACTTTGGCAGGGTTGCCTCCAAATCTAATCAGTTGTAAACGTTAAAAGCAAAATTGCATTAAATTACATCAAAGAAGTAAACACGCACTAGCACAGTATCAAAAAAAGATGTTTAGCCCCAAACACAATTCCTTTCCAATGAGTATCGAAAGGAGCGATATGTTAATTTTGTAACTGCTTTACAATCTTTAATCGATTATCTTTAATCGATTAGAGAGAACTATGTCAAGCCAGGTGTTAGATGGGGGCAAGGAAGGGGGAGGGGGAGGAGGGAGAGATCGTATTTGTGGAAAGTTTAGTTGGAGAGGTGCCGATGGAAATAATTCCCAAAAGTTATCCCAGTTAAACACTGATGATTTGTTGACAGTGATGCAAAGACACCAGCAGGAAAATGCTGAATTCAGAAATAAAACAATAACACAGAGTTGCGAAAAATTCATTTTCTGTGATTTCGGAATATTTTTCTTCAGATTGAGACTATCCCTGTACAGCTGTCTTAGTAGTCTGAAATGTCAGCCGTCTCTATGACAACACAGGGCGCAGAGGAGTCACATTTGAGGGTAATGCTGGCTAAATTCATAACGGAAATCGATCTTGTTAATTTAAAACAATGCACGTGACTGAACAAAGCGTCAAGCTATCTGGTTACGCGACTGGTGAAATTCTATCCGCAAAACGAAAGGCCGACAATAATCGCCCGAAGGGCGACGAAGGGCGACGAAATGACGCAGCCGAAGGGCAACCGAAGCCGAAGGGCAGCCGAAGGGCAGCAGAAGCCGAACGGCAGCCGAAGGGCGACGAAAGGAGGCACGCAGTGCTCTACGCCCTGTGATCATTATGTGCTCCATCATCTTCTCTTCAGTTGGACTGTATATATACCATTGTTCAGAACGAACTATTACACTTCACGTTAAGTTAATTATAAGCTGTTCTTTGTGAAAAAAGGGTGAGGAAAAGGCTATTCACAACATCTCAGGCTAAGGTATGTACTAAATATATCTTTATATTTACGCCCTCAAAGTTCTTATAAAAATGTTTTTTTTTAATCAAATACCAGTGTGTGACAAAATTGTTGAATCGTATCGCCCACACCGGAGAGCGCCTCTCCTCGCGCCTCCCTGGCTCGCCGCCAAAGCGGGAGAAGAATAACGTGGAAAGATTTTTAAAATATATATTTATTTGTGAAGTGTTACTCATGTCCACACAGCAGTAAAACGTAAAAGGCTAATCTATTTAATATCCTATTTCATTACCTTGAAGCCTCTTGCTTTCCACCCTAAGGGCATTTTTTTAAAGAAATACAGAGGCCCAGGCCCCAGTTTTTCAAAGAATGGATCACTTTGTCCAGTGGATAAGTCGCTATCCAGCGGAACAATTTTCTGCTGGATAGCGGATAGCATTCCGTGTCACTCATTTGGCTAGATTTTTGCAAGGCCACACACTTCATTACAGATACACTCTTGCTCTTTTCATAAATCATAGGGCCATGCAGAGACATTTTGTATCTGCTGGATAGCCTGTGAAAAGTCTCTCTGGTCGGGGCAAAAGCGAAGAGAACAAAGGGCGAGAATGAGCGAACAGACAGGGACGGGGGGGGGGAGGGAGGGAGGGAGGGAGGGGCCAGCCAACCCGTCCTCTTCCCTAGTCTACGCTCGGCTCGCTCTGTTTATATTCGCGCTTTTTCCCCCACTGCGGAACCTGCATGGATTACGGCTTATCCAGAGTCGTATCATCCGAAAGTTGTCCGTTCTTAGGACAACACATGGAGGGCCAGGAGGGAAGCAGGCAAAGATGATATCAGAGAAGACAGGGATGTTTTCCTTTCCCGACGGGGACTCATTCTGTGGCTGAAGAGGAATAACGTAGACTGAGGGTTCATTATTCCATTCACTATTCCATAAGATATTCCATTCCGTGTCACTCACGAAAAAAAAAAATTCCGTTGCATAAAACTCATTCATTCAAAGACAAAATAAGTTTATTACAGTATTATTATTTCACTTTATTATTTATTTGTTGTTGTCGTTATTGTTTTTGACAACCATCTAAGGCCAATCTGGGCGTTATATGGGTTACGCTAGCCGGTTACGTCATTGTCAGGAAAAGCTCCTATCTCCGAACCTTCTATAGCAGTTCTAGCCTTGGTGTTTGGAGAATGTGAACACGGCGACGATTAATCCAAGGGAAATCCTTATTCCATTATTCTCGCGAGAAAACTGAGGCCATTTTTTCATTATTTCACTGCAAAAATATCCACTGTTCTTAGTCCTTTACTCCTCTTCGGTTCAGCCCCCAAAACTCGTGTTTTCTTTGTCCCACGCACGCCCGTGACATGCTGAATATAACATCTTTATCACAAAACGATTATCTAGCGTGACTTTCGAGAGCGTGTGAAATTAAAACAGATAGAACAATATCAATATTTGCATTCCTCGTATTGGTCGTTAGCTAATCGAAGCTAAGTGACAGCTTTTATTTTGTTGCATCAGTTTCTGAATTCCATGGTTGTGATGATTTACACTTCTCTTTCTCTTCTCTTCTCTTTCAGTCAAGTGACTCCAACTTTTGAATTTCACTTTTCAAATGGCATTTAGGGAAAACAGATCGATATACAATATCATTTTTTTCCTGGTGATATTGAAGCATTCAAAATAATGATGTCATTTCATGTGCATCCAAGTAAACCAGATCCTCTTTGAGGTAAATCTCAACGGTGCCTCCTAATACGGATGTATTTTTGCAAAGGTTGTGACTATGGGGAAAAAGTAGATATTAGGAAGGGTGATTGGAATCCAAAAAGAAAAATGTGGGTAACCACGCATTTTTCAGAGATAATTAATCAACCATGATTCAAAAAAGCGTTAAAATACAAAGAATATATGGCGGTTTCTTTCCAAATTTTAGCTCAATTATCTCTGAAAACTGCGTGGTTACCCCCAATTTTCTTTTTTGATTTTGATAGCCCTTGCTAAGATCTGCTTTTTCCACATAGTCCACCCCCCCCCCCCCTCTCTCTCTCTCTCTCTGTTAAACGCCCCTCTCTTAGAAGTCACGGAGGTAACAATTTTAACATTTACGATTTCAGCCACAGACTATGACTTAAATTGGCCTAATTAACGACAATTAGCATCAACACATTCACAGAATCAAGAGTTAGATCCACATTGCGTGCCTTTAAAAGATGTATGTATGCAAGTATAAACTTTATTTAGAAAAATCTCTCACGCTAGCCCCAACAACAAACTCAAGAACGCTGATTTCCATGGGGTGCGTGAAATTTACAATATAAAACAGGAAGAATAAATAACGATAGTGATGTCAAAGTTCAGTGCCTTACCTTTCAATGTTTTTATTGACCCATTTCATGGCCTCGATCTGATCCATCATGCCATAATTTCCTCTCAGATCGTCGCTGTCAGAGCTGAGAAATCCAAGAACCCCTAATCTATAAGCGGCTGCTACGACAATCACGTTCCCTTCAGACGCGAGGAAGCCACCCTGGAAGTCTATCGTGTCACCCAGAGTGTAGGCTCCACCGTGGATCCACAACATCACTGCAAGGGCAGAATTACTGGTTGCATTCTCCGGGATGTACACACTGAGTTGGAGACAGTCTTCGTTCATGAGATCCCTCTTATGAAGAGATAAAGCGTTTAGCAACTGAGGACAGATCTTATTGGTGTTGTTCGCGTGTAGAGTTGAACTCCACTTGTCCGGTGGAACTGGGTATTCAAAGCGCTCTGCCTTGGCAAAAGGGATTCCGGAGTAGGCTTTAACTGACTTGTTCGTTGGCAGTTTAGTTATTGAACCACTGACAGGCCCATAGGTTGTGATAACTGTCGGAGCTATCGTGGAATATGAACGTGAAATGAGGAGTGTTGCCGCGGAAAGTAATACGGTGAGATATACGTTGGCCATCGTCTGGTTTAGCAGTGAGCGTTTGAGCTTGGGAACGGACGCACAGACGCGAGGAAGATCAAGATTCCAAACTTGAAAGTCGCATCGGCGATTGTATACACCCGTAATGACCAAATAAACCGACGTGAGGCGTGACGCGTACAGTTAAGTCGTCCAATTTAGTACGCGTGACATTAGTAAGATACGTTACTCCTCGAGCCGTTCCTGAGTAAGCCTGCGAGCAGGCTCACTTAGTGCGTTATTCGCGCGAGTTAACGTATTAGTTACAGCTACTCTTTTGGCTGCGGCGCGTTTATCACAACGGTATATGTTATCCACAACACACCAAAGACTTTCCTTGTGGTCTTTTGACCGAGAACTGGAATCCTTGGTGATGTGTTCAACAGGATTAGTTGTGTCAGGGCAGTCAGTCCAGTTGCGTTTTTCCATAGCTGTGTATGCGGCTGTAAACAATTCTAGTACGAAAAGCAGAAGCATAAACAAATAAAGTGCTAAAAGCCACGCAATTTATTACTCAATTTTTTTACCTCAACGTAACTTCTTTTGCAGCGGGAACAATTCACTTAATATGTAGAAATGGGAACGTGAGTTTATAGCCGAACTAAAATTAGCTTACTGCACTCACCCCTCCTCCCCTCCCTCCCCCCTCCCCCTCCAACCCAAAAAAGTATCAAAACGACATAAAGATAACTTACTTAAGTGCTCCTCCCTTGTCCGCCATTTTTTCCAATTCTGAAGCTTTTTTCCAGTTGCCATTGTCGATTTCCTTTGTTTTCATATCTTCAGTAAGGAGGTTTTTCACTGATGAAAGTGGGACATCTCCACCAAGCACATTAAAGATTTCCTGAACCTCTTCTTTTGTTTGACAAGTAACGACTTTGTCAGCCAAATATCTAAATATTTTTAAGGACAAAGGCGTGTCACAAACTCGGGTGCTTACTTTCATTGCAGATCTCTTCCAGTGCACCTGCAAAAAAAATATTTGTTTTGATTTTATATTCTGCGTCTTTCTACGAATACCTTTTTGAAAGCGGTAGCATGCGCCTGAGCCGTCTGTGAAGTTAACAAAACACGTTGCGACAGCAACCCCTGCAAGATTAAACATGAAAATAAAGTGCTTTAATTACATTAGCCTAAAAAGTAATTTATTCCAAAGAATAAATAATTCAGTCATATTAAACTCATTGCGACATTTGCCCTATGTCGTATCGGGTAACGCCGACATCCGGTGAAATCGCTTTGAAAACATGCTGTTTTGGACAGAATATTGCCTTTCTTTACCAAAGTAGAACTCATATCCCAAATACCAGAAGTAAGTTGAGCAATATCTAACCTACTATGATAACAAGCTAGAGTTTGTTTGTCGAGATTTAAGCATGGCATTTTTATATTTTCTGGCGTCGATTTGATGTAAAATATGTAAAAGTCTGACCGGTCGGAAAACTACCGGGCTGAGGAAAACTGGGTAAGCTCGACAGCACATGCTTCGAATGATAAATGTACCGCCTCTGTACCGCCAAATTCAAATAGTTGAATAAATTTGCCGCATTTTAATATATAATTCGCGAGGATTTATGAGGATTACGGGATGGCAAAACAATTTCGAAAGTTCTCTCCTTTCTCTTCGCGCGTTGCGTGACGGTTACTGCAGTAGGAGATCATTTCGAAGGGAAAACGATGATTCAAAAGCGAAATTCAGCCGGCAGAATTTTCCTTCGAAACAAGCTTAACAAGAAATTAAAATGAAAATTTATATTTAATTATATTTTGGAGCAGTCAATCATAAAAAAATTCTGAAATTGAATAATTTCCCCTCGCTTCTTCCATTTACTCTCGCAGCTATTTAGATTATCTTATTTCAAAAGACAAAGAAAAAACCGGGAATCTGCAATGGCTTGAATTAATAGATCTAGAGAAACCATTGAAGGAATTGGGTATCCAAGGAGCTGTGAATAGCCGACTGAATTACTGGCTTTACGAAAATAAAATTGGCTTCTAAAGAGAGATGTGCGAGATAGAAGGGAGGTGCAAGCGTCCGGAGGCTGCTTGATAAGTGGAAATCAAGTACTCGTGCCTTCACTGTAAACCATCAAAAGTTAGACAAAGCCGCTATAGTATCGTAATCTAGCTAGTAATCGTATTGCCCACGTTCACTGAATCCCACAAAATTATTGGTTTTCGCTGAGATCTCTCGACCTTTTCTTCGCGGATTTAGTAGTACGTTCCACTATAAAACGTCGCGGAGGACATGACAGACAGTTTGGGTTGGCCATGATGTGACCCCTTGTAATCGCGTGATGGGTTAACGTGAACTTCAACACATAGCGCACGCGCTGTAGCAAGTACTTCATGTAACGATCATTGAGAGCAAATGTGCCTCATTTGTGGGGAATGAGTTTGATAACAGGGGTCTAGAAGTAAGTTCTTACTTACATTCTAATACCAGGTAAACAAAGGCAACGATGTTCAGCATATACGGAAATAGCTCATTTTGCGTGAATGTGATGTCAATGTTCAGAAACTCAGCTTGGGACATGATTTCTGTCTAGTAAGGATTCTGAAAGAAGACACATTTTTCTTCACCCATCACCAAGTATGGAATTCCTGGCAACTGATACGGATTTGATAGGTTGCTTATTTCCTTGTTATTATCTGCAGTTAAAAAATAAAAAATAAAAAGACGAGAAACGGCAAGGGTACATCATTAGAACTATATACAAACGCAAATACCAAAAATGCTGAATATCTTGTACGTTCCCATTCATATTGCGTTTTGACCACCCAAATCACATTATGAAAATGAACTTATAAAGCCCGGGAGACTCCCATATTTTACGTCACCATTTTGATTTTTATTGCTGAGGAATAGGGTATGGTTTTCGAGGTCTTAAATCCTTAAAAAGGTATTGACATAATATTCGCTAAAAGGTAAAATGATATATATACAAGGCTAAAAAAGATAAAAAGGGGGGGGGGGGGTGGGGGCACATTGCGCCCACGCTGACTTTAACGAATTATAACTTTTAAACGGCTAGACGAATAATCACCAAATCTTGTGACTTTTCCTAAAATTTATCAGAGAAAGTTTTCCTGTGTCAACGACGTGTCTATGATGATTGACGTTTCCACAGCAACCGTCTACTCAGAAGTGTCTTTTGACTATTTTCTGTCTTTTTTTCAGTTTTTTCTCCTTCGTTTGTAAGAAGAAGACAATTTTTTACTTTTGTGTGCTTGTTTTGACTAAGTATGTTTCTTAGAACAAAATCATATATTTTTTGGTGACGTCATTGTCAGCTGTGTGACTGCAGGTTTGGGATTCAAGATGGCGGCCTCAAATTCAAAATGGCGGGTTTGTGACGTTATTGTGACGTCACGACACGCCATAAGCCCAATCCACCACTTACTTCTGTAACACTGCTCGCCCTAAATTTTTACTAGTATGCATGTTATTATTTATACCGAATATGTGTCCTCGCGAGGAGTTCTTCGCCCTAAATGTTTTATTAGTATTCAATTTTCCTTTATACCGAATGTGTTTCCTCGCGAGGAGTTCTTCGCCCTAAATTTTTTATTAGTATACAATTTTCCCAAATACCGAATGTTTTTCCTCGCCGATCAGTTGTTCGCCTAAATTTTTTACTAGTATATTGTAATGTGTAGATATATTTTCTATTTACTGAGTAAAGATGTTGGCGTTAAATTTTTTATTCAGTACTGTCTCACTTTTGTGTAAAATTTGTGAATGTGTATATACCGAAAACAGTAGACCCTTCTTCCGAATCTCTTCGGTTCTGCATGTAATACCTCCGCAACAGATGTCAGTACGGCCTTAGCTTGATTAGACTGCTAGCAGTCCCTTTCTGGATAGTCGAGAGGGCGCGCGAAATAGCCGAGCGAAAAACTGGAGCGAGGAGAAAAAAAACGAGAAGAGACTCTCCCCCAGCCCCCTCCGCTCGTTCGCTCCAGTTTTTTCGCTCGGCTATTTCGCACGCCTTCTCGACTATCCAGAAAGGGACTGCTAGCAGTCTATAGCTTGATTAGCCAACTAAGGCCCCGTTTATATGGTCTCGGGTACCCGAGACAACCCTCCCCCCAAGTTACCCTGGGCGAGCTAATTTTTCACCTGTTTCTTTGAAAAGTTCAACGAACCGTTTACATGAGGATCACCAACTCGTCTCGGGGAGGCGAGACAACTCGCCCCCCGAGTTGTCTCACCTCGGCAGCTAGGGTAACCCTGGCAGGGGGGACAACTTTTTCTCATATAAACACTTTGTCTCGCCTACCCGGGACGACTTTTTGCGTGAATATCAAAGTAAGATTTCGGAATAATTAAGTAGGGTCAACTTTATCTCGGTCAGCCGGGCCAACTTCTTATCATATAAACGCGCAGTAAAGTTGTCTCGGGGGGAGGGTTGTCTCGGGTACCCGTGACCATATAAATGGGGCCTAAAAGATGATTTTGTTTTCGAAAACAAATGATTAAATATTAATGAGCGTGAAATTGTTGATAGAAACACGAGTTATTTCTAAAATCTCCTAACAAGCAGGAACCCACTGAGACGCTAGCTGTCTCATACAACTGACAGTCTTGCTGCTAATGAAGCGTATAATAACCTAATGACGGGTTTGGGCACTCACGAGTGATTCACGATTTTTAAAAACGCGTTTACTGTGCGTACCCACGCTTCGCGCAAAGATTGTTCGTTGGCCGGGTCAGTAGCCTTTAATTCTTCTTTAGTGGAAGCTACTTCCGATTGAAAAAAGCCACAAAATGTCATTTAAACCAGCCGGGACGAACAGGGCAGCATTGAGCTGAAGGTAGACAGGCTTTATTTTAAGATATCTCGATTCTTTTATCACCGGTTAGTCCGTTATAAATCTCGTCTGCAAACATTAGGCTTAACGGCTCATATAAGCAGCAACGCTATCAAGCGATTGCGTAAGAGAACGGTGCAAGATTAACCGGAAATTAATATAAACAGGACTCAATAAGCAGAAGTAAACAAGATTTATTTCGTGCTATTACATATATTTTCACTCTTTTCTATTTTTAAATGAACTCCACATACAACGCGTCTGGGATGCCTCTGGCGAAATATATGGATTCTGGTTGAGATATTTTGTTTATTTTCTTCGAGTTTTTGAGAAAAGTTTTCGAGTTTGCCGACAAGGCATAGTTTGAAGTTCACCTCTAAACAAAAGGGGCGCAGCTAGAATGTATTAGCAATCGAGAAAAGATCGATTATTCGTAGACTCGGACTGAATTTGAAGAGAACAGTTTGAGATTTTCCGAGGACCACAAAGGCCTTCACAAGACTTTTCGGAGCCAGAAACTAACTTTTCTGGGAAAATTTTCAAGTTGGTTGACAAGTTTGAACAGGGTCTGGAAGGGGGGTCCTGATCCCGCATTCCCGCTCCTTTTTGAGGAGAATCCCGCGTCCCGCCCTTTTTTCAGCGCTATCCCGAATGCCGTTTTTTCTTTCCCAAAAATACGTTAAAAAAGGCTAATTTCTGCAAAAGCTAATAAATTTAAGATGTAGATTGGCCCTTTTGATTGATATTTTTCGCTCGCCTGGTTGATTCGCTTTTGCCGCTAGAACGTTCACTTGGGCCGTGACGCTCTCCCGAATTCCCGACAGACAAGCCAAAAAATCCCGCATCCCGTGCCCAAATTTTGGCGAATCCCGCTTCCCTGGTAACAGTCAAATCCCGAATCCCGTCAAGATATTTTGCGTTTTCCCGAATCCCGCACCGTATTTTGGTCAAATCCGGGATCCCGAGAATACCCTTCCAGACCCTCTTTGAAGCGCTCTTACAAACACAAGCGGCGGAGGTAGGATGTTCAGCGCTGGAGAAAACATCGCTTATTCGTAATTATTCCTTGTTGCTGAATTTTGAGAGTGATTTCTGCTGACTTTCAGAGCCAGAAACTGGTCATGTTGTTGTAAGTCATGTCGATAAAGACTGGGAAGGCTAAATATAACTTTAAATGCAGGATAAAAGTGGACACTTCTGTTACTTGTCGAGACACGTAACAGCCTAGAGCTGTTATTTTTGACACGAGAAATGTGAATTTCTCTACTGAGGCATCAGATTGCTCCTTGATACTAATTCATCATTGTTGTGTAGTTCTTACCTTGATGGTCATTTTTCAAACATGTCACTGGCAAATTCATTGATGTATAAACTCGTGCACAAACCACCGAAAGGTTTATAGTTGAATTGATTCCAATAATTTTGTATATTGACTAATTGAGATGCCTTCCTGTGAAGATGTAGAACCCAAAGCCCCATGCAAACTAGAAATACTATTGCAAACTGTATTTGCTCTTGTAGATGAGTAAATTTTGTCACATTTTTTGTTGCAAACGTCTTTGCTAATTAAACTGACACGTCAGTTTCATTTGTCATAGAAAATTTGTCATGATGTCATGTGAATTTTCTCAAGTGTAAATAGGTCATCAAAGATTTCTGGAAAATTAGTTTCAGGCCCTTGGTTAGTACATGTTTTGGGGCTTTTGAGCTGTATAACCAAGTGATTTAGCTGGCTTGGGTGCTTGCTGTTCCACTGAAGGAAAGACATTGCTAGCACACTGATTCAAGGACCTTTGTTGTCAGCAGAAAATTTATTCACCATGGTCAAATCATTTCACAGCAATTCTCAGTCAAAACAATATGTAAACCTGAGCTCGTTTAACAAAGACCCCATGCCAAACACCCATGCTTTCATTTAGGGGAAAGCAAAGGACTTAGAGGCTTTTGTCTCCTTGGTGACAACTTGGGAACCAGAAGCGTTGGCTGGCTGCTAGAATGCAACCAGTCAAACACACTCTCTTAATCTTCGATTACTGCTAGTTACAGAACTAATTAACAGTATTCTAAGGAGATGGCGAAGTTGGGAATGCTAAAATCAATGGCTATGATTAGAACAAATAACCTTTATTAAAATCATTTGTCAATTGTGAGTATAAACCAATTAATTTAAGTATTCAATTAAAATCAATATTAACCTAGCCTATTTCGCCTGGGCTTTTTTGAGTTTCTGAGCCTGGGGGGGGGGCACAAAGTGCCCCCCTATAGATCTCGAAAAGTATTCACGCTCTTGCGATGAAACTTGGCACGTTAATAGTACGTCATTAGCTCAACAGATTGGGGTTATGACGTGTCGATTATGACGTTTCATGGCTTCACAATGACGTCACAAAGCAGCCATTTTGAATTTTGAGCCGCCATCTTGAATCCCGAGCATGCTGTCAGACAGTTGACAATGACGTCACCAAAAAATATATGAATTTGTTATAAGAAACATACTTAATCAAAACAAGCACGAAAAAGTAAAGGATTATCTTCTCTTTTCAAACGAAGGGGAAAAAACTCAAATAAAGACTGAAAAAAGGCAAAAAATAGTCAAAACACCTCCTGAGTAGACGGTTGCTATGGAAACGTCAATCATCATAGACACGTCATTGACACAGGAAAATTTTCTCTCATAAATTTCAGGAAAAGTCACGAGATTTGGTGATTATTCGTCCAGCCGTTTAAAAGTTATAGTTCGTTAAAGTCAGCGCGGGCACAATGTGCCCCCCCCCCCCCACGCTAAATAGGGTTAATCAATGATAACTGAATAATGTTCAATAAAAATCGATACTCACTATACTTGAAAGCTTTGATGTTGATTGATTTCCAATAACAATCAATTAATTGGTATTGATTACTATTGATTGTTATTGATTTTATTGCTTATTAGTTTTCATTGATTGATAGAGCTGGACGCATAGTGATGGATTATCTTTTCCGCGAAGACTCGCATTATTGATCCAAATGGGCAAGTGGTTAGATTTGTCGCTAACAATTGCCATTCAGATTGCGAGCAACTGTATTATTAGTGAATATATTGTCTATGAGTGTTGCAGAATGATAGGTTATCCGAGTCAGCTTTGTTGTCATAGGGACAAAATAAGAAAGCGAATATGTAAATTTTCAATTAATTGCGCCGTGACTGCTTGCTTTCAAGTGTAATTCTAACTTGTGGATGATCGACAGTGCGATGAGAACCTGGAAATAACAACATCCAACAGTTTAAAGTAGTAAAATGCAATGCTGTGACACATTTTGTTTGCCACAGGCCGATCTATTGCGTGTTCTGGAAATATGAAACACGAATACATCAAAAGTACTGTTAAATCTTCCGCTGTTCATTTTCAGCAGAAGCAGTAAGACTTCCTGTCTTCCAAACATTTTTTCCCTTGTTCTAACGTAGGCAACCGGATTTCCGCCGAATACAATAAAAGGTACTGTATTGTATTTTGTGAAAGCGAGCAACAGCTTAACTGAACTTTCTGTCTGCGAAATATTCCGTTTCTTTGGTGTGATACAAAGGGCCTGTTTTCCAGCCACTTGTTCCAGTCTGGGGCTTGTTTTAATTGAGCAATCAGGCATCCAGTGACTCCTGCCTCCTAAATTAAATTATCAGTCAAATTAGTCATCAGTATACGCCATGGCCTTTGTTTTGTTCTTTGTTATCATCTATTTAGTACTGCGATGACAAATAAATAATATATACATAATGTGCTTTGGTAGAAACAGTTGGACATACAACAAATTCCTGTTTACCAAACAGGATGTTATAGCTTGATATTGGTGGTCTCACATCGCTTTTATAAACCTTAAGTGGATAAGTGAACATGGCGTCTCAATTCCTACACCTGTTTTGTTTAACGTGTCATGGACACTCTTATGGATTACTTACAAGTCACTTGTTATAAGCTGTAATTGTTTTAGAGACGCTGATTTGTATACCACACTCACGCCAAATGCAATTAACCATTGCATTCTATTTCCTATTAATTGTACTTTCAGATTTACGTCAACATTAATAACAAAAAATAAGGAATGCTTGTTTTTGCCAAACTAGGCTTTTTTTCCGCCTTGTTTCAATAAATAGGCAACTTTAATCTCACAGATAATATTCAGATGCTAGAAGGAAAAGTTTAGAGGACAACTAGGAATCAAAGAAAGCCTTAAAAGAGTAAGCCAAATTCGAAAGGAAAAAAAAACTTAAAGGTAAGCTTACATCTCACAAACACTTGGTAAAAGCAGCCAAGCTCTTTCAGTCAAATGTATACAGTACATTAAAAAAAATGAAAGCTTTGAAACATTTTAAACTTCGGTTCTATTAGTGACACCTACATGTTTTGTATACGTATTATGGCGCTTGCTTTAGATAGTTATTTGTTTGCCTAATCCAGCATTACGCCCCCCTTTTGGCTTAAAAAGGTTTAAGACATAATGGTTCGACAAAGACAGTAGATTCAGTAAGTTAGTAATTTTAGAGCAAAATCGCCGCAAGCCTCCTCACAAATTTCCATTCAAAAGAATTCTAGAAGCTGAAAGCTGCGTTCGTAACAGACTTCTCCTTAGTAAGCTCTGGTGTCAGAATAGAACTTTCGGGGAACTTACGAATTGGAACTCAACAGATTCTTCTCGCTTTAAGGAACTAAGAAATAACCAGGGAATTAAAGGTAAGATGATCGTTTTCTTAAAGTATGCGATCAGTTCACAATTCAAAGACCGTTCCAACCGAAAAAAAGGAAAAGAAACCTCATACTACAGCTTAGGTCTTTGCCTCATTCATAAATCTTCTCTCAAATTAAACGTTGAACCCAATCACTTATCAATTCTTCAAAATTTCACTGAGAACGATTCAGCGCATCAATAAGAAGTCTTTCCTGGGATGGGGGTCTTTGGTTAACTACTCATAATTTTTGGGCAGAAAGCGAACAAACAAACTTAAAGCAAATTCTTAAAATAATTCCTTCGAAACGACATGACCACGAAAAAACTGTGAAAACATTACTCTCTTCATTTGAGTGGAAATGAGTGGAATTCGTTGAACTGAGAGTTTTGATAACGACGTATAGTGAGAAGAAACTGAGCATTTGGGGGAACGATTCCGTATCGGTGAAAGGAAATACAGTGTGCGAAAATAGGTACCTATAGTTAGAAGAAAGCAACGTACGAAATAACATTCCGCTCACGTGGTAAGGAGGACCAGGTCAGGTGGACATGTATAGAACACTGAGCCAAGATATTAAGGAAAATCGTTGCGGCCTATAAGGTTACAGGCAGTCGCTTGCCCTCTTGTGACTAACTACCAGTGCCCATCTGGACTGTGAAAGACATTGACATAAGATAAAATTATATAATCACCGAAAAACTACAAAAACTCATAAATGTTCCTCAAGAAGCAAATTGGAACACTTGGTAGGTTAAACTTCAAAACTTCGCTCTTCTTGTATATTTCGATATAATGCTTCAGCGACGGCGACTCTAACTTTGGCTGAGATGCGCTCTATTTGTTTTCAATATTTTAAAATCAATATACACCTAATTGCAATAACGTTGTCATATAAAATGAAAAAAGGGAAAAGAGAAAACCCAAATAGGAATAAATTAGGTACGCTAACTACATTCAGGGAATTGCTCTGACGATTGGTTAAGGCTCAAAAGGTCTTTTAGGTGGCCAATTTAACTTGTTTCAACTCATTTGATATCAAATTGAAGTATCACACCGTCGTCCATAAGTGCTTTGAGAATTATGAAGATCTAAGAATGTAATTTGCATGGCTAATTAATTCCTATTTGGCTTTTTTCTTTTTTCCATTTTGGAAGACAACATTGTTGCAATCAGGTGTATCTTATACCAGTTTTTAAACAAATTTGTAAATTTTGGTTGTAGGTTGAGACAAGTAAATCATGTTTATTGTCGTCGCCTATCTTTACTTTGGCCTTTTCCCTGGAATTGTCAGCGGCTGCTTGCTGACAGGTAAGTCGAGATCTTTTGTTCATTTTAATTCTTTTTGTCTTTGTATAAGTCGTCTTTAACGGCAGAAAAAAATATAAAAAAGCATAATAATAATAATAATAATAATAACATGCATGACTTTGCTACAATAGCAGAACTTGCTAGGATCCCAGCTCTAAGAAGTGCTTAGTTTGTAATTACTTTAAGATGGCTTCACCAGAGGAGAGATAATAATTGTAATTTCATCACATAAATCCCCCAATGCGATATCGTCGTCAAAAACAACCAGTATTGACAGTTTATTCTTATGGTTCTAGCCGCCTCTTCCCCATTCCCATGTTGGAACTGTGAAAGAGAATTTCATCTTTGGCCCACGCCGCTCAAATTTCGCCTTCGCACTCAATAAATCATGAATAAACGGACCACACGTACCCAGCCTTTTTAAGCGTTCTTTTGTTTTTTTATAAATATACATGAATGTTTCTCTATTGCCTTACAGACTACGCTCTCGAGTTCCCAAACAAGACTGTTACTGACTTCGTTCATATCTGGGGCATGCCTAGTTTAAAACAGTTCACGGTGTGTTTCTGGATGAAGTCGAGTGACTCTACTGACGGAACACCGTTCAGCTACGCTGTCCCGGAAGCAGATAATGAACTGCTCATCGCCAAATACAACAACTTTGCCGTTTGGGTCGGGGACGAGAAAAGGTAAGTTATATTATAGAGGCAAATCTTTGCTGACGTCATTGCATGTTTACATTTTGCTTCATTAGCCTGATAGAAATTTGATAGAAAAGGCATCATGCTAAAAAAAAATTGACTTCAGTAACTAAAAAGGCTTGTTAAACTTACCAACCTGTGTAGTATTTAGCTCTTTGCATGTAATACGTAAGGCAATATCAGCCAACAGAAAATGAAAAATTTCCGGGTGGCAAAAGTGTTAATGAGCCCATATAATCTTTGTAAAATTTCGATTTTTAACATGGCATATTTCCGATAACATTTAGTATTTCGGACTGTAATTTTCGGAGAACAGTTAAACTGTGCTATAATCCTTTCAGTATTCAGATATGACATGAAAATTTGTAACTTGATCAGAAAACCAGAAGCATATGCTCTTGAGGAAAAAACTGTAAACAAAGATCCGCCTATACATATAATATAGTTTAGCTTTGGTTTTGGGCAATTCGAAATTTTTAGTTTAATTATATTTTAACCTCATAAGAACTAACTCACATGATATTATGTTTCAATGGATAGACGTTGTATGGCACTTACCTTTAGCCCTTGCATGAAGAATTTTAGGTCTAAAAATTTGAACTCGCTATGAGCTAAAGTTCAGTTAAACGTTGGCCTAAAATTTTGCCATACGTGGCCTGACTAATTAGTCTTGCGAGCAGCCTAGTACCCAGGCGTTCTCCTTCAGCTCACTCGACTCGACTTGGTGCGAAATGTCGTGACGTCACCGAATGAGGTTCCCTCGCGATATGCCATTCGGTGACGTCACGAAATATCTCATCAAGTCGTGTGAGCAAGAAGAGGAACGCCTGGATATTAGGCTGTCTTGCGAGAAATCAGTCAAGCGACAAGCTTTAATATTGGTTGCCGTCATTCGACTCGCCACTCGACTCTCGAATCCCGCATGTTGTGAGTTTTGAATGTCAAAGTCAGTCAAATTTTTTTTTCCTGATCTGCGGAGACAAAACTAGCTAGACAAGCAAACAGACTAAACTGAAACAATTACAGACAAAATTGCTCACTAATTTTCCAATGGAAATTTACTACAAATAACACACTCAGTTATTAAGACAAAAGTGTTTTTTTTGTGCGTGTGTGTTTAAGATAATAAAGAAAAAATAACTTTCCTTTCCTTGAAAATACTACTTGCTTAGTTAAAAAATGGGCTATGTCACATTCACTTTATTCTTTTTTTTTTCACATTTCCTCATTTTCGTACCTCCCTCCTTCGTGGTGACTACATCAAATGCATGTAACCTCTCGTGCCGTGATGTCAGTGTCAGAGGCACTCTACATCTACGTAATTACTTCGCAAAAGCCTATACAAGAAAATATCAACAAATTAAAATACTTAAGTGTGGTTTTCTGCTTTCTCAAATTTTTCAGAGCTTTTTTAAAGGCATATTTGTGTGAGTAAATACAGATTGATCCGTTCGCCGTTTTTAGATGAAAATTTAAGCCGCAGAGAGCTGTAGGAAAGTGAATTCTATCCACTGACTTTCCGAGCTGCTAAAGCCCCGGATAAACGATCAAACCTTATCGTCCGACCTCGTGTTCCTCACTCAAAATGTTCGATGGTTGTTCGGTGGCTAAGCGGGCAAGAAATATTTGACCAACATCGGACAAAGTGAGCCCACATAACGCTTTTTTTCGGATTACCGCTGAAAAAAATTACCTCGACGTCACCCAAATTCCGTCTCCGGTTGGTCACTTTTTCCCGGTCGTGCAAACCTTTATGGCAGCGGTGGCTAAACGGTCAAAAATTTGTTCGTAAGTCAAAATCTTGGGTGAAAATGTTCGATCTAGATCAAACATGGAAAATCATTTAAATGCAAAGTTGAGGGAGGCGGCTAAATGGTAAAACATGTTCTTTTAACACGCTGTTGGACGAAAATGTTTGATCGTTATTTTAATAGCTGTACGAAAATGCTAGCTGACCTTATTTTACACTCTAAACGACATATTTCTCCATCCGAAAACAATGGTAATTAATCAGTCCCCTTGGTGCAAAAGTCCGAGGTGATGTTTCGCCAACGAAATCTCAAGCTTTCACTTTAATTAAATCCGAATGTCTCAGGCTAAATAATTAGCAGTAGTTTAACAGTAATATCACATTACTTTTATGCAACAGACAATTGTCAGTGTCGGCCAATGATGACAAGTGGCACCACATTTGTGTTTCTTGGGAGAACACCGCTGGCTTGATGAACCTCTACAAAGACGGCGTGCTATCTGCAAATGCAACAAACTTCAAGGCCGGTCACGTGATCAGATCTGGGGGCTCCCTGATGCTGGGTCAAGAACAGGATTCATTTGCAAGTGGCCTGGATAGCACACAGTCGTTTCAAGGATTCTTGAGCAATCTCAATGTATGGGATTATGTGGTTTGCCAGGAAATTATCACACGGATGTCGAAAGCATGCATATCAGGGAAAGGGAACGTGTATCAGTGGTCCAATTTCAAGCAAGCGTTTGTAGGAGAGCCCAGGCTCTTTATTCCATCTCCATGTGTTCCACCGGCGGCTGTCCCTTCCAAAGGTAAATAAGTCAATTTTCATGATAACGACTCGTTAATTTCCAGCTTCCCCTCGTTATGACCTCAGTAGGGTCCTTAGATGCTATCCTTTAGGAGTTATTTAAGTTGTTAACGGTTGGGTTTTGGATGACGTCAAAGTCAAAGGAGATCTTACGTTTCAGAACTGCGATGACGGTAACCGTCATAAATGTTCCCTGAGTTTAGTTTCACTTAAATGACTTAATTGATACAATCTGGGGTACAAAAGTGTTATAAACATAGAAAAAGATAACAGAAAACAGAATAAGGTAATTTGGGTAGAGTGCCTCCCTTAAACCTATTCAGACCGGGCATTTTTTGGTCTTGTGGGACTGGAGGGGTGGAGGGGGGAGATTCCGCCCCCACCTCTTAACTCCGAGAATATTAAAGCTATGACAACGAAACTCAAAGGAAAGATAGTACGTCCAAAAATGTTTTTATTGAGGTCCACAACATCAGCGGATGACGTCACAAAAACGTTTTGTTCCACACTGCAGCCATCCTGGGTCCACTATCTTGGATTTCTTGAATTTTCCAAAACCTTAAAAAACCGCCAAAATTAATCATGATCAAGAGGTGATCAAAGTCAATAAATTAACACGGAAATGATCTAAAAATCTAAAATTTACTTGAAAACGGTAATGATTTTTGATAAAAAGAAGGAAATCCAAAACTCTGAAAAAACTGCTTGTCAAAAAGTGGTTGTCATGCGGTAAGGCCTTGAAGAACAAATGTTCGAGCGTCCTTTATTAGCGACACTCGCATCGATTTTGTTAAAGCTAATTTATCTACATTTTTCTTCTAAACATTTGATTCATTCGAAGACGAGTCACAGACATAGCACATATTTACGTGCATATTCATATGAAACCGTTCAATTTCACCTTTTATACTGATGTTAAAGGGACATAAATTATTTTGAATATTAATATATTAAATAATCATATATTTGAACTGCGGATAAAGATAGAATTATATGAAGATCAACTGCTTAAGTTGAAACAACTTCACTGCGATGATCTTCATACAATTCTATCTTTATCCGCAGTTCAAATATATGATTTTTTCATGTACTCATTTTCATTTCTCCATCTACGGGATAAATACGAACTCACAATTGACCAGCTCCCAGTTGGTTTGATAGCTCAGTTGGTTAGCGCGCTGCACCGGTATCTCAGAGGTCGTGGTTTGGATTCCCGTTCAAGCCTGAATTTTTTTCAGGTTTCTTCTTTTCAACTGCTTAAGTTGAACCACCTTCACTGCGATGATCTTCATATAATTCTATAAATTATTTTATTACAGAGATCAACGATTGTGCCAGCGATCCTTGCCTGAATAATGGCACGTGCACTGACTTAGTCAATGGATTCAACTGTAGCTGCCCACCGGAATTTACCGGGGATCGATGTGAAGCAGGTTAGAGAAAAGCATATTAATCGTATCGTCGCCAAAAACAACCAGTATTGACAGTTTATTCTTATGGTTCTAGCTTCCTCTTCCCCATGCCCATGTTGGGACTGTGAAAGAGAACTTCATCTTCGGCCTACGCCGCTCAAATTTCGTCTTCGCGCTCAATTAACCGTGCCATGAAAGGCATTTAAACGGACCACACGTTTCCCAGCCTTTTTAAGCGTTGCAATTATTATGTATCTAAGTGGCTTTAGAAAAACATATCTCAGAGAACACAAGAAAAGACTTACTGCGGAGGCCCTTCCCACCCCTCCCCCGCAGGTCCTCAGGGGCCTCAGAGCAGTTCCAACACTTTCTGGGCTAGCCCACCCTGCAGTAGAGTGTTTCAGCTTATCTAGTTAGAGCTCTGTGCGCAGAGTCAAGTCATCAAGTTGCAATAATGTGCTAGCTCACAAGCCGTGCCACTTTCTATTTCATATCTTTTGTACAGCACAGCCGTTCGTAAGCCTCACTACCCCCTCTCCTCCCCCTGAATGGGGTCCCTGACCCAACTTTGAGCAGTGGTCACAAAGCTCGGTCCCCATGCAGGGAGCATAGTGCTGTGCTCCTTGCCGCTGAGCAATCTTACTTTTAATCGGTCACAGAAATTTATTCTGGACTACATCCAGAATAAAGCGAAAACCTAGCGGTACAGTTTTTTTTTTTCAAATTCGCTTAGATATATTTACGTTTCTTCATTGCTTTACAGACTACGCTCTCGAGTTCCCAAACAAGAGTGTTACTGATTTCTGAGTGAAGTCAAGTGACCTTAGGTACCGGAGGGAACACCGTTCACCTTTCGATATTCCGGAGGGAACACCAAAAGCGATAATGAACTACTCGTCGCCAAATACAACAACTTTGCTGTTTGGACCATTTAATGATGAAAATTGCGTTAGCCAGCCTGTAGGAAAGATTTTGCAATTGCAATGCCCGGTGACGTTCAACAGCATTACTTTTTCTCCACAGATGTTGACGAGTGTGCAACAGGCTTGCACAGCTGCCATAGTTCACGAGCTTCATGCACAAACACAGTAGGGTCCTACAATTGCTCTTGTAACCCTCCTTACGCAGGAGATGGAAGAACTTGCAATCTGACGACAGGTAATTGGATAATAATGCAGACTGTACTTGTCTGATCTTCACTAAACAGCATTGTTACTATTTACGTTTTTCTTTGTTGTTAACTTCTGTATGGAATATATTTATAATTATGCGTGCTTCTGTAGGTTATTATAAGTTCAAACAGTTTTTCAAATATTCTTTGTGACTGACGAAGATGTGAATCACATCGAAACATGTTTTACAAATTACAAAAACGTCTTGTTCTTTTAATTTTCAAAAAAGTAAAATGAAACTGAAAAATACATTAAAATAAAATAAAAAAGGATTTAGCCCGTCCCTGCTCTCCCCCCCCCCTCCCCCCTGCCCACCGCTACCTCTCCCCTAGATCCACCGCTGGGATTGTTTAGTTTGTTTTTGCTACTCGTAACATCAGTTTCGAATTGGACGTAAGAACAACAGCACATATCTCGTATGGCTAATATAGCATTACACTATTTTACCACCAATCAGGTACCTAAACAGGAATGAGTTATACCTGCTCAATTCAGAGAGCAATTTGCTTTTTGTCAATAAAACCAAAAAATAACAACACTAACAACAACAAATAGCAAGAACAAAAATCGGCGTCGAATCGCTTGAGACACGCGACAATTTACATTTGTTGTAAATTCATTTTGCTTTTCTTGATAATAATAATAATAATAATAATAATAATAATAACAACAACAACAACAACAACAACAACAATGGCAACGTTCCCCCAGCTGTCGTGCCTCAATATATCGACGTGAAATTGCGAAATTTTCCTGTTATAGTTTATCAAGCTGTTCTTTCCTCTCCTTCATCTTTCGTGTCCGTCATCTCCAAAAAGTAATAACAAAATTCTCCATATTTTACCATATGGTGACTACCAAACTATATTAGTTAGTGAAGGGTAGAAATGTTAAAACAAACGAAACAAAACAAAAAAAGGTAATTTCAATTGTTAGTAATCTAGTAGTATTCCTGCCACGACTTTTTATGACGTCTTAACAATCACATTCCATACAGTGTCGTTTGAATTAACTTGTTCTTTGCTCTTTAGAATGTCAAAATTATCAAAGTCTCACCAGTGCTAATAGAAAGGTGACGTACACACGTGGATTTAATTGTGACCATTCAATTGGTCCTGGCTGGTTCCGTTTCGAAGGAGCGGCAGGGACAAGAATGCCTTCTTCATGTCCGCCTATCGAGAGGTGTGCCACCAGTGCACCCAGTTGGCTAACTGAAGAGCATCCCAGTGTGTCGGACGGAGCAGTCACCAAAAAGGTCTGTTTCCCTTGGACAGGTGGCTGCTGTGAATGGTCAACTAACATCAAAGTAAGGAACTGTAGTTCCTATTATGTGTACTACCTGGATGGTACGCCTAATAAACAATGTTATCTCCGTTACTGCGGTACCGACTAAACTCAAAGTTAATTTTTTTTTTTTTTAGTAAACCTCAACATTTGCTTTTCACTTCCAATTCATGATCACTAGTTCAATTCGGTTGCTAAATCATGTATTCCTGTCCACTATACTTGCAAACTTTGCATGGAAAACCTGGAAAACCATCCAAATGCAAAGTTGAGAGAGGTGGCTAAACGGTAAAACATGTTCTTACAAAACGATGTTGGACTACTATCTTTGTTAATTCGTTTAGCGGGGGCTTTAAGGCCGTGTAGAATCGATCGATGAATTGAAATTGTAAGCTTTACAAATCGGGAAAATTTAATTCCATTTAAAACTTGCTAATTCTCAAAATTACGCTCACGCAGAAATATGCTACGTGGTTGTAAGCTCAATATTTAACACTGTTTTTGTAGTTATCAATCAACTATATGCATCAGTACATGAAACCTTTAAATAATGTTTTGAAACATCAGGAAACTCGAAAGCTGTGTTCGAGAAATCTATCTAGATTGCCACTGGACAGATTTAAAACCAGACTCTACATAGACGTTAACTCGGGGTAACGCAGGACAAGCACTAAGCTTTTTTTTTTTTAATAAGCAAATCTTTTGTCAAAGACTATACAGTTCTAGTTTTTAACTTAAAACTGGCTCATCTCATTGTCATTCTAGGGCGTTAAAAACTAGTTTGTGAATCGGAACCAAAGCTCTTTACCATACACCCCGTTATATATGTGAGCAACAGTGGTAGTCCTGTGTCTTTATATTTATCAGACTCATGAAACATCAGCAGTTGGCAAAACGTTTTATTTTGTTAGTTTAACCGGTACCATTCTTCAAACATCCGACTAAAAATTGAGTCACGTATCGTAAGTGAGAACTTAAGTGTCCAATAAGCGTCATGTACCCCTACCTTTTACCTTCTTTAAAGTAGTTCTAGGGTCAAAGAGAAGTACGTACTATCAGTCTAGTAACGGAACAACAGTATTTTTGCTTTAAGATCCATAAAAACTTGGCCATAATGTTTTCAAGCTTTTAGAATAGACACAGGTGTGGTTTTATTATCTAGTCTAGTAACGGAACAACGGCATTTTTTGGCCAAGTCCTTATTTTGCTTTAGGACATGTAGGATCCATAAAAACTTGGCCATATTGTTTTCAAGTGTTTAGAATAGACGCAAGTGTTGTTTTAAATATTATACTAAGAATATATATATTTTTTATGGATTGTTTTCCAAATAGAACCTGTTTTAGTTTTAAAGCTCAACAGGTTCTTCTTGATGTAATGCCAGTACCATCAGTAAAGCTATTTAGACTGTAAATAGCTATTTAAAAATTCAAACTGCAGTTATCGTGAGTGCATAAAAAAACTATATCAGCCAAAGTTGTTTAAAACGGACGTCTACTGAGTACCGATTGATCAACAAAGTCATGAAGGTTTAGTGGGAAAGAGTGCAGTGGTTATGAAAAAGAACAAACTTAAATAGCGTTTTTCGTCATGTCCGTACATAATCCAGGAAAAAATAAAACAGTTAAACAGTGCTGGATAAACTTATCATAAGAAGCGTTCCAGCAACGTTTTTCAGCGGTCTCCCGTGTCAGGGAAAATCAAAAGATTGTGCACGGTTGCCACAGTCCTTTAGCTGCCTTGTCCCCAGGCGTTCCTCCTTATTAGATGGCCACCATATGGTGGTGCGAGTGGCGTTCGTGCTCCCTGTTTGTCCGCGCTATGCCGGCACCTGGGGCCTTTGAAGTTTGCAAAGTTTCATAACAAGTCCTTAAACTCCAATGCTGAACCATGTTTTAAACTTAACGCAGCGGGAATGGAAGATCATGTTTATAGGTTTTTCGGAGGATAGGGTTTAGTAAATACCATGCTTATTAACCGGATCAATGAATTCGAATTTTCTTCCATTATAAAGCTTAAGGCCTACGCAGTCAGATGTCTTTACGATAAGTTAGCTGCTGAAATGAGAGAAAAAATAATGAAGGTCGCGAATCGGTCAAAAAAAGGACATTAAGGTTGCGTCTCTCTCAGTCTATTTTGATATTCTAGCTGGATTAAAAATCCGAAG
Source organism: Siderastrea radians (assembly GCA_964017195.1). Taxonomy (NCBI): domain Eukaryota; kingdom Metazoa; phylum Cnidaria; class Anthozoa; order Scleractinia; family Rhizangiidae; genus Siderastrea; species Siderastrea radians. The sequence goes on from OZ024898.1 coordinate 26,857,003, forward strand.
AAAGATTTAATCCACGTCTGTTTGAACCCTAAATGAACACGTGCCTTAGAAGGAAGATCTGAGTTCGCTGAAAGGAACGCACAGAAGTCAGTCATTCAATACGGACGATTCATGAGGATCGTTCACATTAACATCCACCATTGGTTATCTCCTAAATAGAACGGAAATTTTCGACCCCAAAATCGGCATTTAGATTAGCCCAATAGGAGCGTGGCCTTAAACAGGATGGTAAAACTAAACGTTATATGCCTGGCCAGGAAGAGCCATTCGCCACGGCTTAAGAGTGATCGTGACTATTTGCTACCCTGCTGAAGCATAAGTGATCAACAAACTTCCCTTGTGTGACGCGGGCTTGAAAAAACCAGTATTAGCAACGTATAAGTGATCGGGTTAACCGGTTTAAATTAGAGGGTCATAATGGAGATAGGCTTGATGACTTACCGTCCAAAAAACAGCATTTTAAAAGTGGCTGCTAAATTCCCGTCACTGGATCCTTGGCGCTCAAACGCATTCTGGTGAAAGGTTGACGGATGACTGCTGGCGGCAAATATTGCCTTGGCACTTACCCTCCGTTGACGGCTGAGGGTAAAATATCTCGAGCCCCTTTCTTCAGTTGGGGGTCAGAATTTAGCCATTCAATGGTTGCCGGGTAACCCCATCAAGGTTCTCAAATCCTTTAATAGACACAATCAATTCTTCATTCAAATAACCGGCCTGAATATTTTTTTTCTCATCACGGCTCAAAACGAGATGACGAATTTTCAGTCTTTTATTGTTATGGGCAGTACCGTATGCATTTCACTAAACAATATTAAGCCTTTGTTGTTCGTGACAAATGTAAAGACTTCTCAACGACTAGAATGCACGGGTTATACAATAAGGAAGAATAAAATGAAAAGCACCCAAAAGTCTGGAGGAAAAAACTGACTGTTTTTTTCGTTCGGATTCACGAATAGACAAGAAAGCCGAATGGGCATCTTAACCGGCCGTTCTGACCTTCCCCACCCCCAGGTTTCACAAATGTTAGCGCAATCCTGTATTTATACGAACCGGCGTGACGAAAAGTGTGATTGTGTGACACAATATTTTGACTATAGCGTTACTGGATGACGTTACTGGATGACGTATGTTTAAACTCTGATGACTCAGCTTATCTTTCTTAACGCTTTTATTTCTGCTGAAAACCGCAAATTCACTCAAACGTTGAATGTCGGTATAAATTTGCCCACAACTGGGGATGCTTACAAAGGGATAACGAAATATTTACTGTTGTACCTAGAACGTGAATACAAACAGTGAACATAGCAGTAGAATCGAAATATAACGCTTGATAAACACGAGCTCGAGCAGATCGTCAGAGTCTGGGGCACGTAAGGCATATCTCATGACGTGATGTTTAAATCCGGTTTCAGTAGCCCGGGAATACCCATGCAAAGTAAACAACTTGACTCGGAACGGCTACGTACCAAAATTACCTCAAACCCAACCAACACCACACGCAAACCACACGGATCGCTCGATAATATTCAGTTATTTTCTAACTTATTAAAGGCTCGTAACAGCTACCTTTTTAATTGACCTCCTAATTAATGACCGATTCTTTCGTCTTTATGCAATTAAAATCAACTTCACGCGTCAAATACACACTCATCTCTCTCCCTTCTCAAGAACTATGATGTATCGATGGTGCAATCCACTAATTGCATCATCATACTAGTGCCAATCTTTTCTCTTCCTAAGCCACCGTTACTTACCGTGCTAATAAGCTGCAAACACAGCTGTCGTTTCTCTCCTCTGCGAATACAGGTTACCCTGAATGAGAAAACTTACAATCCACTTCGGAAGCCGTCCCCCCATAAAACGCCACTTTCAAAGCAAATCACATTCACAGAAGCGTGATATGCTCCTCACATTCACAAATCCTTCTACTCCCACACTTTTACATCCCTCAAAATGTCAATCCTCACAAAACTCCTGTGCTAAAAAAAAATTTCGCCATAACCACTATCTAGATCAAACAACACAGCCAATTTCGTATTCAATCCTATTAGCTGCTTCACTCAGTTGCGCATGCGTTATACAAGACAAATACTGAAACCCCATACTTAACAACCCGTTCATGTCTTAAATACTGTAAATTAAAAGACAAGAACACACGAAGGTAACATTCAGCAGACTTATATGCGCATGCGTATTATATAAGACAGTACCGCTCTTGAGTACCCGTACCACAAGCTTTACAGCACTTTGTTTGTATGTTAAGTCAACTGACCTCCTCCTAATTGATCGTAGATTGGTTCTACTTAACCCATGCGACAAAATCTAACACTTATAGTATCTAACAGTCAAAGCAAACAGAAGAAAACAATGTATCTAGTGTAGAATAGCGTGTAATTGTTTTAGTTCCCCTTTCAGTCCCGGGTTAAGTAAAACCACTTTGTTTTGTATTGTTTTCTTGTTTCTAAAACCAAATCGCTCTTTCATGCTGCTTATATTGTTTTGTTGTATTAGGTTATGGGTTAAATATTAGGCCGGTTCACACTAGGGAACAAGTGCACTTGAAGTGCACTTGAAAATCAAGTAGACTTGAGGTCATTCTAATTATGTATTTAGCCAATCACAAGCTTAAGAAGCTATTCGCGCGCTTAATACTAATGTGGTACAACCGTTTTGACACGCCGTTAAAGAAAAATGGTAATTTTATTTTGTGTGCATGCTTAGATGCAAATTACTTGCGAGCACAAGTTGGCAAGCAGTCGATTAGCTTGATAAACAAAGTCACAGGACTAAAGTACGATATGAATCTTAGAGCCTGGTGTAACACTTGCTCACTTTTGGTTAATTTTTGGCAAATAAGTGCTCGTCTTAAAAACATGTTTTTGCATCTCATGGGTATTGAATGCGCGCATCGCTGTAGTTTTGTTGATTGGCTACGCCTTAGAATTAGACCAGAACGTTTTGCTCAACGTAGAATTTTTTTACCCCAAGGAGGCTTGAAATACGCCTTCAAATACAGCAGCTAAAGTAAAAGTTGAGAACCTTTTTGAAGTCGCCTGTGACTCCAGGCGTGCGTTTTTCAAAAGCCCCAAAACTTTTCGGGTCGATTACTGGCACGATAATTCACACTGCGTCTTCTAAACGAGAAGTTTCTTTGCTATTAGTTGAACATTTTTTTATCTTAAACACGTGTTAAAATAACAGCTTTGTAGAATGATTGGTTCATATTTTTACGAATGGGCCGAAAACGTTTTGCGCCCCAGAATCAAAAACCAAAACGCAGAGAGCCTGTTCCCTGTGACGTGACACTCAAAGTTGCTCGCCCACGTGCTTTTAGCTGCAAGGCTGCACTGTCATTGGTCAAGTGCGCTTCCAAGTAAGGGGTAGACCTTACTTTCAACTGCACTTGAATCCTTTTGTTTTACGCTTATCGCCAGGGCAAAAAAGAAGCCAAAAAGTGCGGTCATTAAAACGTTCACACTCCAAGTAAGCAAGCTACACTTGAGTGATTCCCCCAAATCCCATTCAAAAGAAACGTTTTTGATTAAAAAAAAAAAAGAAAAATATGGAGCTTATAGAAAACGAATTACTGCAAATTATTGAACTTTTTAATTACATTCAGGTGATACTAATTTTTACCTCTTTGATACAATTTAAACGTGTACATAAATCAGATGAGTGCTTCGATTGAAACGTAAGTCAGACTTAGAAGACGCCCTCGGAGAGGAGTTCACACTACAAGTACGAAGTAAGTGCACTTCAAGTGCACCTAAGAGCCCTAGTGAGAACCGGCCTATTGTTAGTAGGCATTGTTGTACTTTTAACTAGGCAAGCAAAGTGTAGTATGGAAGTACACTAGTATTTGTTTATGTAATTGTTATGTAAGTTATGTCATGTAAGTTAGTACGTAAACATTGTGTAAGTTATGTCTAAGTTATGTCATGTAAGTTAGGTATGCAAATAGGCAATGTAAAGGGAGTGTAGTATGTATTTAATAAAAGTGAATATTATGAAAAAAAAAATCTCGCAGTAACACTTGCATGAGGATACGCAAGCAAAACGCTCACATAACGACCGTTCCATGTTTGGTTACATACTCGTGGCGTCACGTAAAATTTCAAAGCTAAACCCCCCCCCAAAAAAAATACATGATCTGATGCAAACAATTTCGGCTACAGATTATTGACCATAAGAAAGGCTGCTGCTTGGACGTCAGCTACATGTTTATCGCTTCACTTTCGCCAACGTCCTTACCATGTTGCCTTCGTTTACGACATGTGATAATCAACAAGACAAGCACGATTACAGCTTGAGCATCAAACACTCCCGTTAAAATGGCGAGGGCCATCACTAGTTTATCTGAGGAAAAAGAGAACAATGTATGTCTACTATTATTATTATTATTATTATTATTATTATTATTATTATTATTATTTATTTATTTATTTATTTCTTTCTTTCTTTTTTTTTTGCTAATTTTTTACTCGCTCAATTTGGTAGGGCAACGCGGATTTTTTAACAATGAAGGGATAAAATTCCAACCGGAATTTGCATGTTTTATTTTGTTTTGTTTTGTTTTGTTTTGTTTTTTAACTGGGAAAATGGGATTTGACCGATTGCAGCGCTTACAGATGTGACATCTGGAAAACCGCGACTGGGAATAGGTTTTTGGTAAAATAGAATTAGGAAATGAGATTTGGAAATGGAATTTGATGATAATAGACGGCTTACTCCTGGAATTCTAGTTTATGTGATAACACATTGCACTACGAATCGGCTAATTAATAAATACACGAATTTTAGGCACCAAAATGACAGAAAACGGATAATACAACAAAAATATTTAAATCAATATCCAGGCAACGTTTGGCTAGTACTTTGAAGACTTTTATCAATTCCCCAAATTTACGGAGCTTTTATGAAAATTCCTCGAGTTTATGTTGAACATCGAAAGATTTCGTGTAGGTCTTTATTAAAGCCGACGCATTATTTTGGAGACTGCAATCTTCGAAACGCATCACGACGATTGAGTGTAACTTTGAAGCCATTCTCTTCCCAGAGCCCGCGATCCTCCTCTTTTGGTCTGCGTTATGCTTAGAGAATCAAGGAGGCCTCGATTCTTGGAGGAGCGAAAGCATAGCGTGTTCTCGCGAGAATGCTTAAAACCACTCAGTAGTCAACAAAATAACACATTTTGCCATATCCCAGGAGGGAGTGATGAACTCGCCGCTCGGCTGGTTCGAGGTGTCTGGCCATCGTGACGTCACGACGTGAAAAGCGCGCGAGTTTGCCGAGTGTTCAAAAATGGCGCTGGCAACTATGTTAGAGTTCGGGCTACAAACGTATTTTTTGTGCTATTAAGCTTTCAGCTAAGCTTGTTTCCTTGGGTAATGGAATTTTAGTCATCCCTTTTTTTGATATAGGTAAGTGGCTCTTTGTCTTAACGTTAAAATCACACTGAAATAATGTTTTAAGAGTCATGTTTACTCTCTGCGATCGAAGAATAATGCGGGAAAATTGTTATTGTCCGCGTCCCAAAAAGTGTGTTTATTTCAGTTATATACCACAGGGAAACTTGAAACTTGGCTACGGACTAGCCTATAGTTTAACGAAAGTACTCAAGTTGAAAAAAGTGGTATAGTATTTGCCAAAAAAATGATCAGTCCGTTTGTTTAGCTGAGTATAATAGAAGGCGAACCTAGAAGGGTATGTTTAGCACTTAAAAGTTAACTTTTCTTACAGTATTTGCTTCCATCTTCTGTATAAGGAAAGAATAGTGATATTTAATTGCTAGGGAAAGAGTAATCGAACTTAGTAAATTTTTGCCACCTCATTTAACCCGTGTAAACTACACTTTTGCAGAACAACATAAAAATCTGAATCAGCTCGCAAGTTATGCGGGCGCCTGAGGAAACAAGTCTTCGCTGATCTGGTTCCGTACTTTTTTATGAAAACTAATAGATATATTTGAGTACCATTTGGATCAGTGATTCAGTGATTTATTCTCAATACCTCCAGTTTCCTCTAGATTCAGTTGCTGTCCAGGAAGCATAGTATAGTGTTTTAGAAAGAGTTTGACCGTCTACTTGATCCACAACTGACGATGACCGTTTCGCAAATAAATTGAATTGTTCCTGTCATTTGTTTTTCAAAGATTAATTAATTTTAAAACCGTCAAACTGAGGACCATTCTAGTAAAGAGAGAGCCTTGTTACCCCTTAACATCAGTAACCTGAGAAAGTTGGCGTTTTAGATAAACTGTGGTTTTTTATAATTATTCGATAAGAGATCGGCACAAATTTGGCCGGAAAGCCGGCGTGTCAGCTGTTTTGCCTCGCCTCCAGCAAATGTTGTCATCTTTGTCGTTTTTTACAAGATAGTATAGCAAAGTAAGGAATTACTGTGGTCCATTATTAACTTCGAACCAAGCACATGAATTCACAGTAAACGTTTCTTTGTATTGGAGTATTCTTCTCCACATTTTAATGATGTTTAAAGCCACTGATCATTTTAATGAAATTGTTACGCAATTTTATTTTCCTAAAATTGGAAAGAGTTTATACATATAAAAGTTATGTTTTTGTCTCCAAGCGACACATCTTAGGGTTTGTGAGATACAGCTTCTGAAAGGTGATCTTGATCACGATTTCAATCGATCGACCAAAGCGTCCATGAAATCTTTTGAGTCTTATCGCCAATTGGTTATTTTGTTTTGAGGACCAATTTGCATTAAGAATACTTTTTATGTTATAGCATGCAGCATACCTTTCGTTCTTTTATTGTTTTGATCTGTTCTTTTTGAGAAACTGGACTGTAAACATTTGCGAGGAAGCCACTTGCTAACTTTCGTTTGAATTTTCGGGGCAGATTTTTATGTGACGTCACGATGGCCAGACACCTCGGTTTTTCATTCGCCAATACCGGCGCTTGTGCCCAGGCCCAAGTTCATCACTCCCTCCTGGCCATATCCGCTTTCACGATCTTCAATATTCCTTTTTAATACCGCTGACAACCAATGCAGACCCAACTTCCAAGTTAAGTACATAAAGGACACCCATTTCTAGAAGTCCACATGTTAATGTACTATATACAGTCCGGCACAGTTATCAATATTAATAATTAACTAAATATTATTATTATAATTATTATTATTATTATTATTAAATATTCTCAAATTTAATAACGTCTTGACGTCACAACATGGCGTCAATTTAGAACTCGGCGAATTTTCGGAGAGGGTTCCCTCTCTTCGCCAATTTTTCGGTTGTGTTCCCGCTATTTACCCAGAGCCCCAGGTGGTAAACATAAGAGAACAATGAACTTCAAGCTTGTGTGAAGATTGCGGCCGTTGGCTAATTACGTACCAAGATATTCCATCAGAACTTGAAGAATCAGTTTAGAATGACAGTCAATTTCAGGTATGTTTATTCCCTTTGTCATCAGTTTTTGGTCAGTTCTGGATTTTTCTGGCCCACGAAAAAACACGTCGTTGTCTTCGATCTGTTTTCTTTTGATTCAACGCTGATTTATTGGAGTGCACGAAAGATTAAAAAAGTGCACTAGGGTATTTTGATTTGCGCTCTGATTCCGCTACTGACGGCCATTTTTAATTAACGGCGGTCTTAGGAAATGAGTTGCGTCGAAGTGCAAGGTTATGGATCTTCACAGGGAAAAAAAACTTCCAATTTATGTCGATTTTGTGTTAAGAAAGCAGAGACCAAAACTTTGAAAGCAACGTGATAATATTTGTTCCGGAAATGCCTCAGTAGTGAATCAGGAGTGAATGTTACACAGATAGAACGCGATGAACAGGAAGACTTAAAGAACATTTCTTCGCCTTTATAAGGATCTTTGCGATTTTAAAATCGGTTGTCCTAAATTCATTTTCCCCTGGGTAATTTACATCGTATTATTATTGTTCTTGTTAGAATAATAACAGGCTAGCCTACAGAAACTTAACGTACGCCAGATGATCAACGCGGTGGCGTCAAAATATCCAACAAGGTGGTGGTGTCTACTTGTCCTGTGTGTGGACGATTCATTGCACGGGAGATTCAGCGATAGAAGAGTTCAGGTCTTCAGAGCTCAAAAATGAAGGAGCCGATTTGGATTTCACAGACCTTGCGACGTGATTGGCAAGTTGATATAAATTCTCAACTCCAGAGACATTTATATGATTTGCCCTAAGATATAATTTTACGAATATTCGCCATCAGACTTCGAATAGTTCGAGCCCATAGCTATCAAAAACCCATTCTTTCTCGACATGCAACTGAATAGTAATGGATAGAACGAGCCACGGTTTATTGTTGCTACTCGAATCATCGCTTCTTGTGAATTCTTAATAGTAGGGTCCCTTTGTCGTCTTGTCACATACATTTATTTACGCGAGGGGGGTCTGGGGGCATCCTCCCCCAGAAAATTTTGAAATCTAGAGTCTCGGAAATCGTATTTACAGCATTCTCCGCGAGATACTTCTTGAAATAATTAGCCTGGATAAAATATACTAATATACTAAAACAAAATAAAATGTCATCCTCCTCAAAAGTGGGGGGGCTAAAGCCCCCCCAGCCCCCCCGGCTCCGCCGTCCCTGACAAGACATCTGCTCCATGAAAAATGCCGCTCCACGCTGGGATCGGGAAACCAAAGTAAAACTTGGGAGCTGTCTCAAACTGGAAAACGTACGTTGTGGCTTGTTTCTTGACGAATACATCCACTGACTGTATCGCAGGAGCTTTGAAGGACGAGTCTGTATTGATATCAAGGAACTGCTGACGCAGTACGTATGGATCGCTGGCATTAGACCAGTCTGTGTACTGGTAGATCAGCAACTCGGGCATTTCTGCGTTTTGATTTCGAATCCAAATGCGCTTTTTAATTTCCTGTTTGAAAATCTCCCTGGGCATGCCATCGGAAACATTAAGTCCCTCCGTTGCCCCTTGAATATGAAAAAGGTGGATCCACGTTTAGTAATTTTGTAAGAGTCTTTTAGAAATGGAAAAAGGGTTAATTAGTAAAATGGGGGTGGGGGTGGGGAGGGGGAAAGAGGGGGGGCATGAAGTTAAAGAGGACCTTACCAAGCTGTGTTTCTGGCTTCTTGTCTTCCTTTCTGATCATGACTGGCTGTAGCATGCTGCCTGTCTGACTGACTGACTGACTGACTGACTGACTGACTGACTGACTGACTGACTGACTGACTGAATGACTCACTGACTCACTGACTCACTGACTAGCAGACTGACTGACTGACTGACTGACTGACGGACGGACGGACGGACGGACGGACGGACTGGCTGACTGACTGACTGACTGACTGACTGACGGTCGATCTGACATATATTAGCCAATTTATAAGTATTATAAATTAAAGTTAATGTGACAACCATGAGGTTCATGTCCTAGCATTACTATATCAGCAATGCGATATGTCATCAAGGTAAGACCTTTCAATCATCATGCCTAAAGGTCATGCCACATTCACGTGCAAACATCAGGATATTTATATTTGACCAATGACGTTTGGCTGCTCACGTGAAATTGAGCACCCTCAATCTGCCTTTGTTCATTTCAGCCTTCCATTCTAGTAATCATTACAGTTGAGTACCTCTGTTAACCAGCTCCCCTCCCTCCCTCCCATGCGTTGTCTCAGTATCTATGGGCACGGCTTCGCACAGTTTCATAACCGTTGCTCCAAAACATTATATACACCTTTATCCTGTTGTATGCGATAATACATTATCTACAGTGTACATCTTGTTCCGTCAGCTTACAGATGTAAAATTAATGTACCAGCTAATTGTATATTACCACAGTTTTTAGGCTAAATGTAGTTATTGTTCATTCGTTGTCGTAGTGGATAAGCTGTGATGAGACTGCCAACTCTGGCTTTATAGCCTTTTTCTTAGTAGACTGCGAGCAGTCTCTCTTTTGCTCTAAAATCCCTGCCGGAGGAGCGGGGAGAAAGCGAGTGCGATATTCGAGCTGCGAGCCGCAAGCCGCGAGCCGCGAGCCGCGAGTTGCGAGCCGCGAGTAGCGTGGGCGGGAGAGTGAGCGCTACTCGCGGCTCGAATATCGCCCTCGTTGCTTTGCTGTTCGTCCAGCACGGATTTTAGAGCAAAAGAGAGACTGCTCGCAGTCTATTTTCTTAGCCTCATTTACTACTGATTTGCATTTCATTATTAGCATTGTTTTATTTATTTATTTATTTATTTATTTATTTATTTATTTATTTATTTATCAACGTAAGGACGTAATAGTTCTTCCTCTGGCCTTGCTACGCTGCTGTAGTTGTTAGTCTTATTTTGGTCATTGTTATTCTTTCAGCATGGTATAAGCTGTGAAGAGATTGTCAATTTTCAGTTAAATGAACATTTTTCTTAAGTTCACAGCTGTTTTTACTAAATGATTCCTATTTCACGGTTGGGATCATTTCTTCTCAGATTCAATTATTTCAATTAGCTTGTATTAGCTTGTAAGATCATTTCGATTTAACCAATCAACTATGCCCTGTAGGGTAGTTTGGCAATTGTGATCAATTTCAATAAACATGGGTAAGGGAGGAAGTGCTCCCAATACAGGTCACACTTTTCCCCATGGACTCACAGTCTCAGTTACTTCTATATTCTGCCCCATTCACAACCGGTTACTATGGTAACCATGATGTATAGGCTCAGATAGGATAAGGACCCCGCTCTGAGGGGATTGTTGGCTCCCTGGGGAGCATCGGATATGGACCTTGCTCATGGGGGATTTTGGCCCTCTGGGGAGGATTCGGTCCTCGCTCATGGGGGATGGCCCTCAGGCGAGGGGGACCTCGTTCTGAGGGGATTTTTGGCTCCCTGCGGAGGATCGGGTATGGACCTCGCTCATGGGGGATTTTGGCCCTCTGGGGAGGATTCGGTCCTCGATCTCGGGGGATGGCCCTCAGGGGAGGCCCATTGCCAATATAGCCTAGCCTGAACTGTATGCAATCTATGCTTCACTGGAGTACTTCCTTCCCTACCCCTTTATACCACAAACTGTTGTTGTCTTACTTACTCTCATGGGTTGGAACATTAAGGCTAGTTAAAACCGATGTCTGACCAGCTGACTGACCTACTGAGGGACTGGCTGACAGATTATCTGATTTATAGTGGCTGGTTGATTGATTGATTTGCTTACTAAATGACAGACTGATTGGCTAACTAGCTGAATGACCGTCTACCCGACTGACTAACTGACTGACTGACCGTCCTTACTCATGCAAAAATGTCCTAAGAATCTCTATTCTACTTGTCCGTTATTGCAGTCGCTCCATCCATACTACCTGCCCGTCCTTTCTAGGGTAAGACTAACTTCAATGCAGCTTTAAGTTCACAAACATTTTGCGGTTACTTTTATCTGCTAACAGTGAAATCAAATTCCAACCTGGAATCGCATTGACGAAAACAGACCCATCGTCCTGTGTCACTCCGACAATTATGTTGCTCTTGTTGAACTTTCCAGCTTGCAGGAGTTTAGCAGGAGAATCTGTCATTGAATACACAAAACAGCTGAAAAATATGCGAGACACACACAATTCTCTGTATCCTTAACCCTTTCACTCCCAAGAGAGCCTAAAATCAAAATTCAAGAAAAATCTCAAATTTCGTTTTGGAAAATAGTAAAATACAAATAGTACCATGTGAAAGTACTGCTTAAGAGGTTTCATTTGAATCGTCACACCATAGCGTTTTATCCACAGACTCAGAAGTTAGAATCACCTCAATGTCTCCATAGCTGGCTCTGGGAGTGAAAGGGTAATTATAATTTAGTGCAAGCTAGAGGTAATTGTATTTGTCGGAGAGAAAGAACCAGCCTTAAAGTGCAAAAATAAGCGGCGAAGATGCAACAAAGGTCAAACTTTCTTGACACCGATGAGGCTGATTTCCACTCTTAAATTTTACACAAGGAGCTCCTTAAGCTGTTAAGAGTCGAAAACACCTGTCTAATCTTGGTGAAGTTTTTACCGCCTGAAAAGTACTTTATACCAAGTAGGTGCTTTTGTGTTTAAAAATAGCGTAATCGTAGTCAGCACTAGCCGAAACTTATTGATAGTAATGTCTACGAAAATAGTCAGCGTCAAAACACTAACGAACAGGTGCTTTTATACATGGGTCATTCTGTAATCCCGCGTCGCGTCTTTTCGCAGCCTTTAAATAGAGGCGCAGTTGTAAAACGTTATCTGTTTATTTGGCTACAAACTACAGGCTAGAGCCTACAGACTACAGACTACGTTGGACCACAAAACCGTCTGTTCTATTCGTCTCAAAGATCGTATTCGGTGTAACTGATCCTCGGTGTTCCCAAAGCCAATGAGTTGTGTTCCCAGGTTTAAAAGCCGTTTCACAGAATGAATAGAAGAATTATTGTCCCTATAGCCCAAGTGATGCAAAAATGGGGAATAGTTTACACCGTTAGGGCGGCAGTAACGATAACATCAGTTGAGCAAAAGGTTTAACTAAAAAAGCAATGGCGCTTGATCGACGCTTGAGTTCAAGTGTGTGCCATATTCGACAACACGAAATGACCAATTCAGGATTTTTGTGAAGAACTCGAACACACGATGGTGAATTTAAGCTTTCCTTTTCTGTTTGACCTTGAAGGCCGACGATTCAGCTCCTGGATAGTTCGCCGATTTCGAACAATTGCACAAGTTGAAAAAGATGACGAGGAAGTCTAAAATATTGTGAATTTGTTTTTGTTTTGTATCTTTTTACTGGACATTTTCAAGCCAGTACAGTCATGGGTTTGTACACTGCCTCCAGGCCTTTTCAAGGTGGTAAATACATCATAAATAATCAGCGCAAAGTAGCGGGAAATTCAAACACGCCGGGCCAGCAGAGGGCACGAAGCTGCACGCTCGGAAAAACTTTTGCGTCTTTTATCCGATAGAGCTCAAACTTTGCACAATGATAGAACTTTTTATTCCAAACAATCGTATCGTTTTTGTTTTTTCATTTTAACGGTTTTTGGCGGGAAAATGACGTCACAGTGCTAAAGGCAAATTTTCAATTGTCTCTTATGGCACAAAAAGTATATGATTCTGAAAGAACTCATTGAGATAAAGTGAAATGCGAAGAAATTATTGAAAAAGCTCGATCCGTCTTGAAGATATAAAGATCTGAATTTTTTAAATGTTCTAAAAATAGTAACAAAATGGCGGAAAATTCAAACTTCCGAACTTTATATCTTCAAGACGGATCGAGCTTTTTCAATAATTTCTTCGCATTTCACTTTATCTCAATGAGTTCTTTCAGAATCATATACTTTTTGTGCCATAAGAGACAATTGAAAATTTGCCTTTAGCACTGTGACGTCATTTTCCCGCCAAAAACCGTTAAAATGAAAAAACAAAAACGATACGATTGTTTGGAATAAAAAGTTCTATCATTGTGCAAAGTTTGAGCTCTATCGGATAAAAGACGCAAAAGTTTTTCCGAGCGTGCAGCTTCGTGCCCTCTGCTGGCCCGGCGTGAAAGCTACAAAACGTCTTTAAAAACCTAATATCCAAATACATACTAGTTATGCCGCTATGGCATGAATATGGAGATTCTAGCCATTAATTAGCTATTAATTTGAATTCCATTGTTACACGTTCCTTCCCCTAAACATTATCTGTAGTTTTGGTGCTGCAAAGTTAAGAGCCCCCTCCGGCTCGCTAATTACTTGGTGAAGCTCGTATGCGACTTTTTTTAAGCAACAAGTGTTTGTATTGTACCTGGTAGAAAGTATCCATCCACCACAGGGGTAAAAGATAGAAAATTGGGCTCTGAAAAGACTTTGAGTTGAGCAGATAAAATTTCTTGAACTGATTTTTTTCTTTGCACACTCCTTAAGAAACGAAATGTCGCAACCCACGGCTTCCGCAAAGAGCCTGGAATATCAAACAAAAACAAAAAAGTGAATTTCAGAAAACGGAGGAAGGGCGAAGTGGATTCTTTGGATTTCTGGAGTGCCTTATTATTATTATTATTATTATTATTATTATTATTATTATTATTATTATTATTATTACTATTATTATTATTACAAGTGAGACCGGAAAACAATATTATAATTATTGGTTAATCATTAGTAATACACCTCTTATCAAATTAGAACCAGTGTTTCATAAATTTTAAATAAGCCTCTGTTGTAGGTAATATAAACTTAAATATCTAAGCAATTTAAATGCTTTATTCAATAAGTGATTTGAAACCGGGATACTATAGTGCAATACGTTTTCTACAGTGTAAGACGCTCTCATACTCATATTTTTCTCCTTATATGGTAAAATGACGCTATAGTTGAATGATGATGATTTGCTTGATTTTTCTTTCTTGACTTTCCAATAGTGGTAGTTACTCAGAAGGAGTAGCTTACTGGAGTTAATATGAAATATAATTTAAATTACTGTACAAGCTCTAATAGTCCTGCTCTCTAATACGCCTTCTTACCTACTGCTTGCTAATTACAAATAAATTATTTGCTTACAATTATGTCATGACATTGGGGCTTGAAAATTATTTTATGTTTCGACTGATGCCGGGTATTATTTTACTGCCAGAGGAAGATGCGAAGAAATACAGCATTATGCAGGTAATTACTTACATGTAATTCAGGTGAATCAATTTATTCATCTATTTTAAGTACCAATCAGTCGATCAATCAACCACTCAACCAACTGGCTGATAAATCAGTCAATCAGCCAATTAAAAATCAATCAATCAATCAATCAATCAATCAGTCAATCAGTCAATCAATAAATCAATCAATCAATCAATCTGTGACTTCAGTGTTGCCAATGCGAATAACAAATAGTCAAGTAATGACTAGTGACTTTATTTGATGCACAGATTATGACTCACTCTCTTACTACCCCAGACCGTGATGGCAGTAGATCTCGAGACTAGTTCTTTTTGGTTTGATAATTTGTCATCACTAAGCATTGTTACTGATTGCCATAATCTGGTATCAAAGAAAAACAAAAGGAATAGCCTCTTCCTAAATCAGAATAGTCTGAAACCTAACAGGCAATGAACTGACAAAAAGGGATCAGACTGTGGTGAATCAGTCAATCGATATAGTTTTCCCCATAAAGAGAATTCAATCAAATAAGTCTGACTCTTCATTCCTGGGATAGTAGTGGGGTAGGGGGATACTCCCCCAAAAAAAGATATGGGGCAGGGTGTGCTCATGAGATATTTTGAAGTAGAGCCCTAAAAGGTGTACTCCAGGATTCATTCCATTTTCATACATCATCCACTTAGTAGTACTGAGGGATCAGTCAAACTAATCAATGACATCAAAATGTTAAGCAGAAAAAGACAAAAAAATATATAACCTTATTTGAAAACTGCTCTTCAAATTTTTTATTTGAATTGATAAAGTGTGTCTGGAAATATAGCTAAAAGTACAAATTTCTTAACCAAACCCTTAACAATAAACTGCCATATTTTCCTGACATCAGGTTGATGGAATAAAAACCTGTAAGAAAAACAAAGCAGATTTTAATTATCGCAATTACCAATAGTAGGACAGTCAGTGTGCACGCGCCAGAGAAAAATGAGAGACTGCTCGTAGTCTGTGAGAATGGTACCAACTTGGGCCGGTACGACTTCAGATCGACTCCAAATGCTTACCTCTGTTTACACGAAACGTACGAAACATGAAGCTAGTATAAGATAATTATCATCTTAGGCTGTGTTTACATGAGCGATTTCATCCCAAGATGACTTTCATATCGGTGTCTGGTCATTTACCTGTAAGTTTTTACATGGTTTGGAGCTGAAATGGTGTTTACCCTGGGACGATTTCATCCCAGTGCTGAAGACCGGGATGAAATCGTCCCAGGGTGAACACATGTCAGCTCCAAATCATGTAAATGACCAGACACCGCAACGAAAGTCACCCCAGGATGAGATAAAAGTCATCCCGGGATAAAGTCACTCATGTAAACAGGGCCTTAAGCTGTAACTCATCACTGCTGCTGAACCAATATGAATGACTCAGAACGGTTTGAAATCAGACTGGGGTGCCACTTAAGCATGAACAGGGTTCCAATTGGTCTGAGATATTTGTTTTGGGTATGCACGTTTAATAAGTGGCATTGGAGCATTCCAAGCTGTTGGATAATAGATAAACTGGATTTTTAAGGATGGGATGGTTGCGGACAATATTAACACAAACAGAGTTTAGATTGGTCTCAGGTAAACACTTCATGCCAGTCTGACTTTCAGACCGGTCTCATGTAAACAAAATCGTACCAGTCTGAGTTTGCACCAGTCTCATGAAATCAGGGCGTTACTGCCCCTGGGTCTCTGAGGATGTTGTTAAACATTCTTGAGAGCTGCTCGACTTTAGGCTAAGGGGGTGTTTACATAATACCAGCATGATTTTCATTCTGGTACAAGTTCCTCCCGATTTCCTCTTGTTTCTGTGTATTTGTTTAATGATTGCAGCACAAAATCTCATAACTGTACAAGTCATACAAAGGTACCTGTGTGAGCTTGCCCCAGTAGTGGTACTGGGTCACAATAATCACTGTGGTACGGAAACCCATACATGGTATAACTGTTTGATTCCTTCTGCATTAAGTTTTAACCCTTTAACCATCAAGAATAAATCTTACATCACTGTGAAAAATGGATTTTGTAACTTAAGTGGGAAAAGGTTTTCATCACCTACCCCAATGGAAGTCTTGATGGAACACTCATGTAAATGTTGCGATTTAATTTATCCTTGGTTCAACTTTTATTTTCCTTTGTGAGTATTAGGATTGCCAAATTTTCTTTTTCCGAAAAGGCTGTTTTAGCCACCCAGTCTTCTATGTGTTTACACGACAATGTAAAATAGATCATGCTCAAATTCCACACTACAGAAATTTGTGCTAGTTCTCACACACTCAAAGGCAGATGGTTTAAATATCTGGTATATTTGAATGATTTTAAAACTGTTTAACTGTGCTTAATTATGTTTGACTGGGTTCAGAAATTGGAAGCAAACACTGCTGTATGCATATTATTGGTTTAATTGTGTTCAACTACCGAACCCAAATTAAACTGATCATTGCATTTGACCCAGTTCATTTTTTAATTTACTGAACAGTGAGATAGTACGTAAGCTGGGATAATTATATGATTGATATCTTCCATGTGCATACCTTCACTGTAAGAAAAGCTACATCACTGATCACTGCTGACATATAGATGCCTAGTATAGATAAAAAAGGATCAGTGGAAACAACAACTTCAGGGCTAAAAATTGACAGTCTCCTGGTTGCCAGTAGCAATTTAAAACTGACCAGGGCCACTAAAAGTTGAGGTTTGTTTTTATTGACATGTGACTCCAGTCTTACTTAGAGTTCTACAGTATGTGGTACTTTTTCCACATGATTATTGGCGAAATCCCTGGATAAAAGACTTACTTCTCACCCGGGTGGGGAGGGGTCTATTCAAGTAAATATTGTTTTAATTTTTTTTACTTAGACTAGAGGATTTTGAAAGCCACTTTATCTAAATGGCCTGGTCCACTATACTAAGCGAGCAAGTGAAAAGACCCTGGGGACGAGGTTGGAATTCAAGGATACTGGCCCGGGTTGCAATTCAATGATTCAAGCACTGAAGTTCATTTTTTACCCTGCAAATTATGGAATAACTTAATCAGTAAAAGTAGAGAATGAGATGTACATAAAAATTACATCCACCTGCTTTGAACTCGATTATTTTAAGCATATTTTCCCAAAAGTGATCAACACATAACTTTTAATAAAAGTTTCACATGTACCTAATTCGAAATTTAAATATTTTGTTGTTTGTCATCAAATCATGCCAACTATAGCTTTGAACCTTACTTAATCTAAGAAACATTCGTGAGTCATTAGATGTATATAAATAATTTGCAAGCAGTGAAGAAAAGCCCAGCTAATAAACAAATGGAGTTTGAGATAAAATAAAGTATGTTATGTGTTAATAAAAAATTGTTATGTTGTTAAGCTTAAATGATGCTACACAAAAGAATTTAAGCTTATCTGCCAGTATCAATATTAGGACAATAGCCTGACCTTCTTGCTTTAAGCAATAGCTGTTTGAAACATTATTTTTAACAGCAACGCTGTAATTAAAGTTACTGAAAACATAAAGGATGCGATGCTACACTTTTACTTGGCCAACAAATAACATACGATTCACAGACGAGTGTTTATAACTTCATCACTTCATATAACGTTTATTTTAAGACTTACGAAACTTAATAAACTTTAGTTACCAACCTAAGTGTCTATCTTTCGGCTATTTGCTACCGGAACGAAAATGGCAAATTGTTTAATCACTGGACTAACGATAAATATGAAACAATAAACATTAAACTATAATGATCGATCGGTAAAGCCCTGCTAATATATTAAGCTGTTTACCGCAGACAATAAAAGCTATAATTACACCTACCTGACATGAGCAATGCAGCGAAAAATGAAGTGCTGTCCTCTTTCTGAGAAACCATTAACAATTGGAAATGGACCACAGAAGGTACCCATTCATATACCTAAATAAGTGGAAACATCGTGCCAACGAGTAGGAAAGCTTATTGTCTACGGAGACAACTTGACAGCAGAGATCACTGCGATCGTAGACAGAAGGTATGGGAAGTTAGCAACTAGTTGACTTAATGTTAAACAAAAATTGTTGTTATTGCTATTGTTATCGGTTCATGCACATTTGATAAGCATCGTCTTAATCGACCGTCGCCTTTTTCCATGGTATTCGCGCTAGTTATCGATCTTTGGAAGGGGAACCCACCTTAGACTGCTAGCAATCCCTTTCTGGATAATCAAGAGGGTGCGCGAAATATCCGAGCGAAAAAATCGAAACCTGGAGCGAACCTGCGGCTATTTTGGGCGCCTTCTCGACTATCCCGAAAGGGACTGCCAGCAGCCTAAGCCCAGCTCGAACTTATGCTCCTTTCCAGAAGATAAAAATTAGGTTTAGTTCCTCTCTATACCTTGCTCGTAAAGCGGCTTCTTGCCTCTCCAGGTATGAGAACAAAGCGATTGCTGTTCCGCTCTGCATGATAACGTTTCGGTAAAAACCGCTGGCCAGCGGGGACAGCATCAACAGGGCAACGCTTGCTCCACCGGCAGACTCACCAAATATGGTGACTTTGTCAGGGTTGCCTCCAAATCTAATCAGTTGTAAACGTTAAAAGCAAAGTTGTGTTAAATTACAGCAAAGAAGTAAACACGCAATGGCGCGGTATCAAACAAAAATGTTATAAATCTCTAAACACGATTCTTTTCTATTGAGCATCGAAAGGAGCGATCTCTTCACTTTGTAACTGCTTTACAATCTCGCGGAGGGTCCTTTAACGTGGAGAGGGACAGTGGGGGCGGAAGACCGGGAGAAAATGGGGCGGGAGATGTACAAGAGGCGGGAGAAGAGGGAGCGGAAAGCGGGATTCCCAAGGTGGCGGAAATCGGGAGAAAGAGGGAAAAATTATGCAACATTGCACAATATTTCGCAATCGAAAAGTGCAAAGAGGCGGAAGCCAACAAATACATGGCGGGAACCGGGATTAAAGAGTAGGGGAAGTGGGAAGTTTATACCCCCTACCCCCCTCCCCTCTTTTAATCGATTAGAGAAAAGTATGTCAAGCCAGGTGTTAGAGAGGGGCAAGGGGGGTCAAGGGAGATGGTGTTTGTGAAAAGTTCAGTTGGAGAGGTGCCGCTGGAAACAATTCCCACAAGATATCCCGATTAAAACACTGATGATTTGTTGACAATGATCCAAAGACACCAGCAGCAAAATGCTGAATTCAAAAATAAAACAATAGCACAGAGTTGTGAAAAATTCATTTTCTCACTGGGATTTCTGAAAATTTTTCTTCAGATTGAGACTAACCCTGTACAGCGGTCTTAGTAGTTTGAAATGTCAGCTGTTTCCATGACAACACAGGGCACAGGGGAGACATATTTGACCGCAATGCTGGCTAAATTCATCACGGAAATGATTGAACAAAGCATCATGCTATCTAGTTAGGCGACTGGTGAAATTGTATCCGCAAGACGAAAGGGCGACAATAATCGCCCGAAGGGCGACGAAAGGAGACAGCCGAAGCCGAAGGGCAGCCGAGGGGCGACGAAAGGAGGCACACAGTGCTCTGCACCCTGTAATCATTATGTGTTCCATCAGACCTCGCTTCAGTTGGAATGTATCAGGAGCCATAATAGGGGACGGAGACCGTAACTAAATACTATTTTCAGTAGTGGCGTTGGCCCCATCGAAAGAGACAAATGTGCTATTTTTAGAAAGAACTGCGTCATCGCGCGTGACACACGCGGGCGTACGTTGCGAGGACTCCGTGCAAAGAAAAACAAACAAAATGGCGTCGGAAATTACCTTCGTTGAAGATGAAGAAATTCAGTTTCTCTCATCAGGGTCACTTCGAAATTTGAGGCAAGCCCTTGGGGAGAACTTTCTGGATAGTGACTCTGAATGTGAGGATTATACAAGTGATTCCGATGATGGCAGTGGGAATATTTTAGACAAATCCTGTGGCGAAGATGCGTCGAACATGTCGGACGAGGGTTTTCCCATTAGACGGAAAAAAAGTTTTGCAGGCAAAAAAGGCGTTGAACTACGAAAAAAACAGATGAAGGCGGATCAGGCAGAAAAAGGGAAAAGACATCCCGAAAATATATTTCCTCTGAGGACGTACAGGGATTGAAGGGCAGCCCAAAAGGCTATAACAAGAATGTCCCAGCACGGTGTGAAGAAAAGTTACGCACTAATAAACAATTTTCACTTTTTCCACTGCAAGAGAAAATACGTAACATAGACTCAAACTACCGAATCGGAAAAGCAAACGTTTGCCGAGGTTTCTCAGCGTATGTTTTCTGAAATAATATCTGCCTTTACCGAAGTGGCCGAAATGAAGGCAAAAAATAGCGTAAAGCGCGCTTTATTTTCAGTCAAATGCTCTCGCGGTGCATTATCAATCGTCGAGAAAGTGGAGAACTGGAAAAACACCACGGATAAAAAAACTATATCCGTCGAAGAGAAGGAGAAAGATGAAGTGAAACTTCATGCTGCCGTAGTGCTGAATATTATTTACTGGGCAATTCAAGAACCTAGAAGGGATACATAGCGCAGTGGTCGTGGCAAGGGTTTCAACAACAGAGTGAGCTTAAAGTTTTTTCTCCGCCACCAACTCGGCGAGAAAATCACTTTGTATCCAAGTTAAATTAAGGAGAAATTATAACTGAACGTCACTGAGACACAAAGCTAAGTTGTTTCAGAGTGCTTGATTTCTTAGGACGAAAAGAAACTGTAGAAATAAAAAATTAAGCATTTAGCCGGCTGTCAGGCTGTGTAAACAATTTCATTCATCCTCAAGTCAATCACTTGTTCGTAAAAATTCACAAACAGTAGGTTTTATACGGAAGACTATGACTCCGAAATATCGACAGAAGACAAAATAAAAAACTTTAAAATGGGAGAGAAGCATTTAATTAAAATTGTCACACTTTTTTATGTCAAGTCAGTACAAAAATCATGAAGCAGTCTGAACAACAAGCATTGAACAAATTCAGTACCAGAAAGGGCGACATCTTTTGGCTATACCATGCAAAATTGACACTGGTTTACCTGTACTCGTTGCAGCTTTGTAATCCAGCAGTTCCAAATGTTGAATCGCTTACACAGTTGTTTGAGTGTCGCTTTTACCATTCCCTCCGCGGGCTCTGCTGCGTTTTGTGGTTTGCGTTAAAAAAAAAAAAAAACAAGATGGTAAATTCTAATGCTCTTCACCTCCGTAGTCTTGTTTCAGTGAACTGCATAGAAATGATCGTTCAAGTTAAAATAGTAATTTTGTCCTCAGTTCAATTAGACAAGCACATGATGGCTCCGTTGTCGGCGATGTTCGAACAGATCGAATAAAAACTCATTCATTTCAGGTATTAGTATGTTGAGTCGTGCACTTTAAATTTACGCTTCAACGTCGTACGCTCGGTAAAGAATAAATGCTAAATGATTTTTCCAAATAAAACTTCAACCTTTTTTTAAATAATTCTAATAATCAAATATTTTGGGGGAAGCTATAAATCTTGCAAAATCTTTCAAAAGAGTGGCTAACCTACCCGATGCAAAGTCGTACAGATCCATCTTAAGTCGTACACCGGAGTTTACAGGAACCTCGCGCGCTTTCTACGGAGTTTTGAAGCCTAACCTGCCTTTCTGAACAAATATGAATTCATGTCTTCTTCACTGAAGCCAACTAAAATGTTGTTTCAAGCAGAAGAGGGAGACCGGCTTGTCTTAAGCGAGTGCGCGTGGATTTTCGTAGGATATAGAGGAAATTACAAGACTTATAATATCAGTCCCGGATGCCTGCTAAACACTACTGTGGTCCAGCGGAAACTGGGTGAATCTAGCCGATTTGAATATTGGGATACAAGATGGCGATAAGTTTACGACGAATTGATTTTCCGAAGCGATCGGAGTTTGCTAGATTTTTTTAGCGATTTTTTTCTTCCGCACGCACGGAAATTTTAACCTCTATTTCGTGAGCCATCTTCCGCGGCTGGTAAGAGAAAAGTTTTCTTTTTCTTTTTCTTTTACAGGAAATAAAAAAGAACTTTTTCGGCAGAATCTTCCTAATGTGTACACCTTGTTGATGACCAAAAACAACGTTGTTTGCCTTTTACGCAGGGCTTGGAGCGGCTTTTTCTTTGACTGTACGACTTAATATACTGTACGACTTAATATACCGATACCTTCAACTCCCACAGCTATAACGGTGAGATCGTAAAGCTTCAATCCACTTTGAACGATGATTATGACAATTTTTCAGGAAAAATCAAACACGTACCACATTTCAGAGCCCATAATTGGAAGATTTTTCCAAAACTTTGTGTTTGTATGTTCACTTCGGAGCAGTTTTATTCATTCATTCAGCTCTGCAAAGAAACGCTGCAACACTTTGCAAGGTTTTGGCGCCTTTTTCGGTCAGTCATGTGATCGCGACCGATTCTTGTTCCCTTTTACCTCGGAGTTTCTAACAATTAGTGGTTGCGTTTTTAATAATAAAAACGTAAAAACAATTATTCTACTCGGGCTTGCTGGATCAAATAATTATAACCATTTTGGCGCTATGCGCCCCGTTGGTTATCTATCATATCCATACGCAAATTTTCGAACAACGAGGGCGCGCTACCCACGCGCGTTTATGACGTTAAGGGTGGCGCAATTTTCTCTAAAAATAGCACTTTTGTCTTTTTCGATGGGGCCGCGTGGACCCCGCGCTTACGGTCTCCGTCCCCGACTTTGGCTTCTGAATATATATATACCATTGCTCAGAACAAACTATTACACTTCACGTTCAGTTCATTTAAACTGTTCTGTGTGAAAACGGGTGAGGAAAATGCTCTTTACAACATCTTAGGCTAAGGTATGTCATTAATATGTTCTTATATTTATGCTCTCAAAGTTCTTATAAAAAACAGTTCTTTAATCAAATACCAGTGTGTAGCAAAATTGTTGAATCGTATCGCCCATACGAGAGCGCCTCCCCTCGCCCCCAACGCGGGAGACGAATAACATGGAAAGATTTTTAGAATATAAATTTCTTTATGAAGTGTTACAAATCTACAACGCAGTAAAACGTAAAAGGCTACTCCAGCTATCCTATTTCATCACCTTGAAGCCTCCAGCTTTTTACCCTAAGGGCCCAGGCCCAGGCCCCAGTTTTTCAAAGAGTGGATAACTCTACCAAGTGGATAAGTTGCTATCCAAGGGAACAATTTCCAACTTACACATTGCAGGTCAAATTTTTGCAAGATCACACACTGCATTAATAGATACACTCTTGAATTTGACAGCGGTCAAACGCAAAAAGCTACGTCACATCCGGTCTGTCAGAGCCTAGAAATTTGAATCAGTTCAAAAGTTTATGAGCGCGAAGTCGCTATGAAAACGATGCAGAACATGTCCTGGCAAACCGAATTTTACGCCGGCTAAACTTGAGCATGACAGTTATTTTCAACACATACTCAACGTAAAAAAGTTTTCAGAAACGGCGTTACGTTTTCGCGGTTAAAGTGAAACTTTCGACATTTGTCTCAATTTTCCTTTGTAAAATTATGGAGGGAACCGCTGTTTGACCGCTGTGAACTCTTGAACAGGCTCTCTGGTCGGGGCAAGAGCGAACAAAACAAACGGCGAGAACGAGCGAAGAGACAGGGAGTGGGGAGGAAGGAGGGGCCCGCCGCCCCGTCCTCTTCCCCAGTCTACGCTCGGCTCGCTCCGCGTATTTTTGCGCCCCACTGCGGAACCTGTTCTCAGCTCAGGGTACTGCTGGATTACGGCTTATCCAGAGCCGTATCAACCGAAAGTTGTCCGCTCTTAGGACAACACATGAGGGGCCAGGAGGGGAGCAGGAAAAGATGATATCAGAGAAGACAGGGAAAACGTTTGACAGTGCAGGATGCATTCGTTTCCCGACGGGGACTCATTCTGTGGCTGAAGAAGAATAACGAAGACTGAGGGTTCATTATTCCGTTTTCTTCTGCTCTAAAATTTCCGTTATCCCATTCCGTGTCACTCACGAAAAAAAATATTTTTCCACTGCATAAAACTCATTCATTCAAAGACAAAATAAGCTTATTACAATATTATTATCTCACTTTACTATTTATTTGTTGTTGTCGTTGTTGTTTTTGACAACCATCTAAGGCCAATCTGGGCGTTATATGGCGGCGGGTTATGCTAACCTTACTAGAAATCATTATCAGGAAGACATGGAGCTCCTTTTTCCAAACCTTTTATAGCAGTTCTAGCTTTGGTGTTTGGAAAATATGAATGGTGACGATTATTCCAAGAGAAATCCGCTATTCCATTATTCCCGCGAGGAAACTGAGGCCATTTTTTCGTTATTTCACTGCAAAAATATCCGTTATTCCGCTTACTCCTTTATTCCTCTTCGATTCAGCCCCCAAGACTCTGTCCCAAGAACTTTGTCCCACGCACGCCCGTGACATCCTGAATATAACATCTTTATCACATAACGATTATCTAGCGTGACTTTGAAGAGCGTGTGAAATTAAAACAGATAGAGCAATATCAATATTTGCATTCGTTAGCATAGTTAGCTAATCGAAGGTAGTTTCGTCAGTTTCTGAATTCCATGGTTGTGATGACTTACACTTCAGTGTTTTCTTTATAAGTCAAGCAACTCCAACTTTTGAATTTCGCTTTTCAAATGGAATTCAGTCAAAACAGATCGACATACAATATTAATTTTTCCTGGTGATATTGAAGCGTTCAAAATGATGATGTCATTTCACGTGCATTCAAGTAAACCAGAATATCTCTCTCTCCCTCTCCCTCTCTCTCTCTCTCACTCTCTCTGTTAAACGCCACTCTCTTATAAGCCACGGAGATTACCACTGACTATGACTAAACTTGGCCTAATTATCAACAATTAGCATGTAGAGGTTCACAGAATCAAAAGTTAAATCCACATTGTGAGCAATTAAAAGATGTATGTATGTAAGTATAAAACTTTATTCAGAAAAATCTGTCACACTAGCCCCAACAACAAACTCAAGAACGCTGATTTCCATGGGGGCGTGAAATTTACAATACAAAACAGGAAGATTGAATAACGATAGTGATGTCAAACGGCGGACATTAGTTTCTTAGTTACAAAAGAAAAAGTTCAGTGCCTTTACCTTTCAATATTTTTATTGACCCATTTCATGGCCTCGATCTGATCCATCATGCCATAATTTCCTCTCAGATCGTCACTGTCAGAGCTGAGAAAACCAAGAACCCCTAATCTATAAGCGGCTGTAACGACAATCACATTCCCTTCAGACGCGAGGAAGCCACCCTGGTAGTCTATCGTGTCACCCAGAACAAAGGCTCCATCGTGAATCCACAACATGACCGCAAGGGCAGAATTACTGGTTGCGTTCTCCGGGATGTACACGCTGAGTTGCAGACAGTCTTCGTTTACAAGATCCTTCTTATGAAGAGACAGAGTGTTTAGCAGCTGAGGACAGATTTTATCGGTGTTGTTCGCGTGTAGAGTTGAACTCCACTTGTCCGGTGGAACTGGGTATTCAAAGCGTCCTGCCTTGGCAAAAGGGATTCCGGAGTAGGCTTTAACTGACTTGTTCGTCGGTAGTTTAGTTATTGAGCCACTGACTGGCCCATAGGTTGTGATAACTGTCGGAGCTATCGTGGAATATGAACGTGAAATGAGGAGTGTTGACGCTGAGAGTAATACGATGAGATAGGCATTGGCCATCGTCTGGTTAAGCAGTGAGCGGTTGAGCTTGGGAACGGACGCAAGGACGCGAGGATCAAGATCCCAAACTTGAAAGTTGCACCGGCGAACCCCTCGTATAAACCCGTCATGACCAATTAAGTTAGAAACCGACGTGATGCGTGACGGTTAAGTCCCAAGTCCCTCGGGGAGGGGCGGGGCAAAGTTTTGTACGGGGAGGCTCCGTCCGAAATAGCTATGTACTCCTCTCATACACCTAGATAGAAATTGCACCCCTTTCTTATCTTTCAAGGATAAACCTAAATAATAGAATTTCAGTCGTTCTGGTTCAAATGCTCAAAGGATCGATGCAAGCTTTTAATCTGTTTCGCGTTGTCATTTCTGCCAAAATTCGGCACCCTTTTTATATTCTTGGCTTTATATTAGCCGCCATCTCTTCCACTTTGTAGCGAACTTTGTGACCCTTTCATATACTAAAATGGCAATTTTCCCTACCCTTAAGTATACCGCGAGCTTCAAAGGGCACCCCTTTCGGGTGCAGCCTCCCCGACTATAGAGAGTACCCTCCCCCCGCCGGATAGTAAGTAGGCATAAAGAATATTGGCAACAATATTAGAATTTCACTATTCTCAGGGTCTGGCTAATGCTCAAACCGTCTCAGTTGGATAAAATTGAAGTATCAACCTTTAGCAACTGAGAAAGTGAAAAACTTTCAATTGACTGTCTTGACTTCTAACTAAACACTTAAATTGTACCAAATTTTTGATGTAGGACGAGCATTAATTAATATTATGATGGCAAAATTGGAGCATTTGGTCAAGACATTTGTTATGAACTGATTTATTGTAGATAACCGATAACTCACTCGTTCACAAAACCTCCTCCTCCAGCTCGATCACGATCATTGTCTCAATCACTCATCACTTATCATTCATTGCGTGACATACTAGTGTACATGCAATTTCCGACAGCATTCTTTTGAGGATAAACAAGAACAAAACGAAAACAAAAAAAATTTACTGATAAACACGGACGAGATCCCGTACTTGAGTTTAAATGCTGTACTGTCGAAAGCTGTCTTCCCTTTACAGCGCCACAGAATAGTTCATTATCCCTCTTGCTGCCCGCCATTAGCATTAAGGTATGGGAAAGTCCTCCCTGTCGAGTAAACGACGGAGAGCAGCACGAAGTGCTCGAGATGCAACCTGAGGGAGGGAGGGTGGTGCAAGTTAGCTTAACTGACACACATGCATAATATATAGATTTAGCCAAGCCCCCTTTTTGTTTTGCCTATTTTTTTTGTTTGTTTGTTTTTGTTTTTGCTGGCAGTTATTAATTTGTGAAAACACTCTCATTCAAGTCGTTAAATTAAAAACAAAAAACAAAAAACAAAGAAAAAAAAGGAAAAAACATTCCTGCCTCCGCTGAGAGTCGAAATCGGCTCGTCGGCGTGAGATGCCGGTGACTAATCCACTTTGAAGTTAATTTTAACACTTATTTCTTTCTTCGTGACAAGCTGCCTATCAGCATGAAAATGCTAGTGTTTTTCTTGGAAAAATGTGTTCGAAACGCCGTAAAACCATGGTTGTGGACAGAAAAACCAAAAAGCGCTAGCTCTGCTATATTTGGCGTCGAAACCACTGCGAAAAGTTGCGAACTCAAGCGGTGTGCCGACCGAGTTTGAACAGAACCGATGGGGGAAAGTTGAACTTTTCGCCTGAACTTTATCGCCTAATTTCTTTCGCCTAAATTGAACTTTTCCTCTTCCACCAAAAAGACAACTGAGTACTCTTTTGAACTTTTTTTTCCCATTAACAAATTTGTTTTTGACTTTTGTTGTCTTTGCTTGTTTTGCTACAACGCGGGTCAACATGCGATTTCGCGCCAAAAACACACGGGATTCAGCACAGGGTTATATCCAGTGTATGAAGTGTATTGGTAAGCCTGTGGTGCGGACGGACGGACGTACGGACGGACGGTCACGTGACTATTACGTCACTACCAACATTTCTTAGCTTGATAGGTTACCAAATTTCCTTAACAACGGTTCTCCGCTGACGCGCTAGCACGCTGGCTCCACTATAATTTAAAAGTTGCTTACACAACGCCAATGACGTCATCGCGAGGGGTTATGAATATTCAGTGAGGTTTGAAAAGTCATAAAATTAATGCCCAACTTTAGAGAATCACAGCCAAATATCTATCACGGCTGTATCACCGCTTTACAGTTTGCCAAAAACGCAGGATGAAATAAGGCTGCGTAATGTACCACCTGCTCACAAGATTTTGCGCTTGAGGCTGGAACATAAATGTTTGGTTTTCGCTGGTAAAAATAGTCCAGACACGAGGAATCCATTACAACAAACAAACAAAAAACAATAAATAAATAAATAAATAAAGTCCAGGCACGAGGCATCCATTGTAAAATAAGCGAAATGTGCGATCTTCAATCTATTATCAATGGCAACAGCTAAAGGAAGCGTGTCGTTGTGCCAAACAAGAATTTAATATGTAAACAAAACCGGACCGCACACCATTCATAACATCAAAACAGTAGTAGACCGCCTCTTCCGAATCTCTTCGGTGCTGTGTGTTTCACCTGCAAAACAAATGTCAGTACGGGTTTTGCTTGATTAGCCAACTAAAAGATGATTTTGTTTTCAAAAACAAATGATTAAATATTACTGACTGTGAAATTGTTGAAACAGTTCTCAATTCTCCATCAAGCAGGGCCGGAACTCGCTAGGACGCCAGCTGTCTCTTACAATAGAGTGAATTCGTAAGAACCCGTCAGTCTTGCTGCTAATGAGGCCCATAATATCCTAATGACGGGTTTGGGTACGCACGAGTGATTCACGATTGGAATGCGTTTACTATGCGTACCTGTGCTCAGCACTGACTCCAAAGAAAATAAGCATTTAAAAAAAGATAATAGAAAAATAATACTTGGTACACTAGGTTTCAAGTTGTCTTTTCAAAAAGGATGCTACAAACTTATATAATAACTCCACAAGGCAGCTCGCCCTACATGTACCTGTATCACACGACTTTCAATTCGACATTTTGAATATGCAATATAGTGAACTAAATTTCAGTTCAACTCTTCTCTCGCGTAACCCACATGCAGCCCTTTAAAGTAAAAGCTGACTTTCTTACGCCTGCCGGATGATGTTCACAATTAGGAGTTTGAAGGAAAGGTTGTAGTTGTGCGTGCTCAGTTTCTTAAGGGTGGATTCATTTGCAGCATACGGGTATAGCTGTCGGTTTAGCGCATGGGAGTTTTCTTTTGTTTTTGAGCCAATAAACAATAGAAAATTCGCACGTGCCAAAGCGACAGCCATACCCGTATGCTGCAAATGAATCCACCCTAATCGTTCTTCTGATTTAGTGCTTCTCATTAGCCAGTTATTAGCATACTGAAGAAACGGGTTGTACGAATTCACTCTAATATCAGAACCGAAAACATGAACAAAATCTGCGACATAGCCCAATGTCGTAGTTGTTACAGATGAGACGCCACTCTAGAGTCCAGTTTCTACGAGCCAAAGTCGCGCGAGGGTTTTGCCAGCCACCTCGCTATACAAGACTCGCTTTGGTAAGTTCAGAAAACACATTTAAGTATTACTAAAGAGCGATTTTGAACGCACATCGCTCCCTTAACATGATATGTATTATGTAAATTACCAACAAATCTTAAAATGATAATCGTGCCGAATTCACGTGCGGATTTAAAACGTTCCTGATTTATGCACGAGAGGTATCAGCTACAACGGCGGGCGCGCATCTGCCGTTTTTAAATACCGAGAAAACTCGCCCTAAATGGCCTTCAGAATATCGGAAAAGCGATGAAAACAGAGAAAACACGCAGCAGTTAAAGTTCTTCTGGTTTTTTTGAAAGGCAACAAGCGAATATTTCGATCGCATTTCGATGTTAAAGAAATATAGGACTCATTTGAATTTGTCACGTCATGGACTCAGTGCTTGTGGTTGATCGACAAACGTTAAACGTTGACAGGTCACGAATCATGCACGGTATAGAAAAGCAGACATACTAAAGACAAAAAAGGCCAGGATTTGTAAAATTTGATCGTATGAATCTCTATAGTGAATCTATATCTTGCAATGTTCAAATATTCATTAGAAATGCTGGAAATGTCGTGCCAAATGTCGTGTACAACACATTAACACATAACAATAACATACAGTGTCGATACTGTGGCTCCATTAAATCGATGGACGAGTTGCAGATTTTTGGGAATCCTGAAATCTCGAGTTGGACATCGAGTTCGAGTTCGCGTTAGACTTTGAGTTGGACTTCGAGTCGCACTTCGAGTTGATCTTTGAATTGTACTTACTTTTCTTTTTTTCATCTTTGTTTCATTTTTTTCGTAGATCGTCACGCGCACGCAATTTTCACAAAAAAAATTCTGCACACGGAGGAAAAAAAAACAATTCGAACACTCCAAACCCACGAGAAATACTTGCTGACTAAGAAGGCGAAAGGAGATCATTCTCCAACTTCTTCCCTTGCAGAATCAAAATGGACCTCTTAAGGTATCTAGACACATCTATAACCTGGAATCTTGATTCTTTTTCTCACGAAATATCTCTTGAAATCACGGAATGCTGAAGATGGTTCCAAGGGCAACATTTGTCATTTATATGGCTATAGATGACACTCCGTGATGCGAAACACGACATCCTGCAACAGAATTAAACAAATAAGCCGGGCCCGTTTGTAGATAATATTTCAGATCCTTTATTGTCACAAATATAAGATGAGAGGCTGAAAACCCCTATCAAGTTCCTAAACGAGCCAAATTCAGCGAACCTAATATGCCACCACAAGCGGCATAAAAACCACATTAAGTCGTACAAACAATCAGAGGTCATATTTAACTGAGAATAACAAACGGTGCGAGCCACAAGAATCCACCGGTTATCAGAAAATTGATGAGATATGACCTCGAGATCAAAGTCTTAAAAAATGCGATGCCCAAGTTGTAACGGCTCAATTCAGTCACTATGTAAAAATCCTCCAAACTAAACCCAATACAAAAACACAAGAAGCAAAATTGGTCAAAGGACCGAGATAAGGCGCGGCGAACAAAGACGTGAAGTAGGAGTCGCGCAGGCCTTCCAACCCCATTTTATTTACCGTTCGCTATGAAATTACAACCGATTTAATTTAATTAATTGATTTGGCAGAGACTTGTTGCCCCCTACTCCACTAAAGTGTGCTACTTTTATTAGTAATTGTCCGTAGCTTCCGAAAACCTTCAACAACCTGAACAAACTGTAGAACTAACTCCTCAAGGAAATAAATAAACGAATTCAAGTTTGACTTGTTGTAAAACTGCAATGCAGTACTGACTTATTAGCCCGGCTTATTAGCTTTCTGTGAATAATTCAAAATGGCAAACTCACGTGGCTTACGGTGCCCTGAGCTAAGTGTATACTTTACTTAGTTACTTTTAAAAATTTTTTTTCAACTCGAAGTCCAACTCGAAGTCTAACTGGAACTCGAACTCGAACTCGAAGTCCAACTCGAACATGTACGACTCCCCAGATTTTTGTGTTCGGCGTTTAATTCGCATACTTCAAAACTGAACTGGCAAACATCGTGCAAATCGCTGAAGGTAAACGTGGAGGAGTAAAATACTCTGATATAGTAAGAATTCAGGGGCAACCAGCGGGAACTAATTATTATAATTTGAGCAAAATACTTCAAATGTTGTTTCCTGTTTTCTCAATCTTTAGCTGAAAATTTTAAGTCGCAGAAATTTTTTTGGCACTCCCAGAATTTCCGAGCTGTTTTTGGCTTTACGTAAATGCTCATCTTTCACTGTAAAGGACGTATTTGTCCGCTCCGAAAACCACAGAAATTAAATGTTACCATTGAACGTTTGAAGTAACAACTAGGGGCGTAGCCAGGATTTTTCCAGAGGTACGCACAATTTTGCAAATCTCACCACTCTCCACAAACTGAAGTCCTAATTTCTTTTTCACCAGCCTTGTTTAAATTTTCTTTATTACCACTATGATAAAGTTATGTTTTAAGCGTAAGCATTCTTACTTGATATGAAATGACAACTAAGTCGCAAATTCTTTTTGGACGTTGCTTTTTTGGATCATTGAAACACTCCGATCGCTTACTAGTCATTAATAAAGTGAACATGTTGACGGTATTTCAGAGTTTTATTCACAAATGAAAGATTTTTTGATTTTTTCCGGGTGTGTGTCACGTTGTTTTTGACCGGCATTGTTTCCCTTGTAAAAGCACCTAAATAGACGTTATTGTTCCCTAGTTAAGTTTCATTTAGGGTCACACTTCTTACAAAAATCTACAAAAAACAACCAAATCGAAATCTGGAGGCTATGTTATGTAACAGTGGACAGCTTTCATAATTAACATGACAGTGGATAGCTTTCATAAGAAGATATAAAGATTTTCCGTTTCAAGCTTACGACTAATCTTCTATCTTTCTTCCCAGCAAACTCAGAAATGACCTCATTTAGGTCTATTTCCTTATGTTTATGTGTATCACGGATAGCGAGGTCAACCTCGCATCCGACATAGTGCTCCGAAGTGGCGTCTTGAGCCTCTTCGTGCTACTGAAGCTTCGCTCTGCAACACACGTTGACACAGGATACGTGAGAAGCGTCTTGACGGCTAAATAAATTCCAGGGTAAAGTTCTGGGTTGCAAAGTCCAGCGTTTCCACCAAGGTCCGGAGGATGCCATCTTCAACCAACAGCCACCTTTGACACCACCAAGTCACTTCTCGTTCGAATTCATCAAGGGACATGCATATGCATGCCATGTTCCATAAAAATAAGCATAGTTATCTCCGTCGCTAAATGTTGCCGCACTCATCCACTCGAAAAGAAATGTTCTCTTGCGTTAACTCACTGTCATTTAAGGTGGTTCATAAGCCGTCTTGAAATTCTAATTGTCAGAAACACGCATGGCAAATGTGTAATCATAACACAAAATTTGAAGTCACATGGCTCTTCGGTTTCTGCATGCTGCTCTGTCATTCTGTCTGTGCCGATGGCAAAGTAATAATCGGTAACTGATCTTTTGGCCGTGGTAAGCCTAGCAAATCAAGAGGCTCATGCGAAGTACAGGCCGATCCAAGGCTATAGAACGAGATGACCACAATGTGTTCACTCTTTGCCATCCCGCTTGCTTTCTGCTCGCTATTTTCCCGCCTTTATTGGACCATTCGGTCCACCAATGAATCACGTCGCTTCTCCTTGGAAACCGATATTCGGTTGTGGAAAAACGCCATCCGTTCTTTTATAAACAACGTTTCAAAGAAACAAGCGGAGGCAAATTTTGCTTTTTACAATAATTATCTTTTACTCATTTGCTTTTTTAATTCATTTTATTTTTTTATTTTCGACCTTTTCAGGTACGCACGTGCGTACGTGCGTACAGGTAGCTACGCCCCTGACAACGAACACCATACTTTTTCAACATAATTAAATCCGAGTTTCTGAGAAGAGAAAGCTCTTAGCTTCTGTAAGTTTCACTCCTCTTATATATTTATTTATTTATTTATTTATTTATTTATTTATCTATTTATTTATTTTTATGAGAATCAAAGGGGACTTGATAACCATGCTTCTTGTAAGCTAGCATTGCTGTGCAACCTTTTAACAGATGTTGGTTGAGGTCGCACTCGAACTCAGGGTCCCAAAGGGGTTTAGGGCTCCAGGGCTCCAGGGCTCCGGGGTAAAATATGCAGAGTTCCAGGGCTCCAAGACAGAAAAATTGGGGCTCTAGGGCTCCAAGGATGTACTCTAGGGCTCCATTTGGCCAAAATCATCTTTTCTGTCGGGGCTCCAAGTAGAAAAAGGCTTTGGGCTCCGGGCTCCGCGGCAAAACCTTCGGGGCCCTAGAGCTCCAAGGACCCCCCTTTGATACCCTGCGAACTGGGAAACTCAAGCGCAGCAGGTGTTACCTGTGTTACCTTATTCGTACTTATTTTTGCGCGTCTAAAGTTTTGCGATTTTTACAAATTGAAAAAAAAATTCCGTTAGTTACGTTATGTCGTGAGCTACAACTTTTCTTTTGGCAATTTTCAAAGTAACACGTATAGACAATTTAGTCACTAAAAGGGTGTGTTGCGTGACACTTTAAATCAGTTAGCATTAATTAACTAATTAAATGAAATGAGTACAAACTAACAACTGATTCTTGAAGTCCATTTATTTATATTGTATGTCAAAATTGGACTGAAACCATAGGAACGGTCACCTGTTACCAAAGTCATTTTTTGGCGCAGTCATTGCCGTAAATAAGAATCGCGCTAAAAAAGAATCCACGCCAGATTTGCAGATTTACAATTTAATACCCTCATTCGGAATTTACATACCAAACAAATGAGTCAATAACTCATTTTACCACCTACGTACTTAGGGACTACCCTTTGTGGAGAACAGAAACCTCCCCCCCCCCCTCCCCTCCCGAAGATCTTGTTGAGGATGTCAAACCTCCTCGGCTACATGTAGTTCCCTGTCAGTCACCCATCCAAGTACTAACCCAGCTGAACAGGGCTTAACTTCGCTCATCGTACGGACAGGATAACTTATGTTATTTTTTTCTCAGCGCGTGAGCGGGTGAGATGAACCAAATCCTGCAATCTGATTGGTTCCGGGAGCGGGCGGAATTTTCCGATCTTGACCGCGGTCAACGGAACGGCAATAACAAAAAATTTGTAATGGGTTTTTAAAACCTTTAAAATCTTTAAAACGTTCTCCGAAACTTAGACTTCTGAAAATTTTGTACATTGTCGTTAAAAACTTTCTTTCCAAAATTTCTTGTTAAAATACCGAAGGTTGTACAATGTAAATCGCCTCTTCCCTTTCGACAAACATTTGAGTAAATCGAGCAGGAGTTAGCTACATGTATCGAAATTTGGGAAAATAAAGGGGTTTCTTTTAGTTATATTGCTTCCTGTGATTTCTGAGTTTTAACAGAGTAAAAAAGCGTATTTTGCTGCTCTGGTGTCACAAACGGCTTCGTTTCATGGTTCATTTTACGCGCGCTTGCAAAACGTTGCTTTCCGAAAACAACAAGACACGTTTAACTTTTGAAAAACAACAAGAAAAAAATAAAAATATTATTTGCCGGCCTTGGTCGGTCCGTATTGAGAAAAACTGTGCCCTCGGTCTTGAGCACGGCCCTCGGCCTTCGGCCTCGGGCCGTACTCAAGACCTCTGGCACAGTTTTTCTCAATACGGACCTCCCGGCCGGCAAATAATATATATGTATCTTGATCATGGACTGGTATCTAAGAATTCAATTGGTTGAAATGTTTGCCTTTTGCTTTCCATTTTCGTCTTTTTCCTAATTTTTTAAAATGCATATTATACTTGAAAAAAAAAAAAGCTTTTGTGTACCTTTTGTGTGGGAGATAACGGAGTGAAACGTCTACCATAATGAAGACATTCTTCCAATTATTGAAGTTAAGCACGGGCTTAATGGGTGACCGACAAGGATAGCCTTTCGGAACACTACCGGTTCCGATTAATGCCATATTTAGCTCTTTACACACTTCTGAATTAGTAAACAAACTTCTTATTAGAACACGAACTTCTCTTCACGAACTTATACGAACGCAGACGTATTTCGGGCTGTCTGTCTTTCTTTCCCGTTAGTCTGCAGCCTATAGTCTTCATTCTGAACCCCCCTCCCCCCTCCAGGCTGCGGTCTTCATTCTCCATTTTACCCTTAGTCTGCAGTCTGCATTTTACTCCTAGTCTGCAATCTGGGTCCGCAGTCTGCGTTTTACACTAACCGACAGACAATGACTGCTTAGACAATGAACGCTCGTGTCGTATGGGATATGGCGTCCCTTGCAACACAGAATGCCACGAGGCCGCCTTCTGTCTTTGCTCGGGACACTATATCCCATAGAAAACTCATGTTCATTGTCGAACTCTTACATAACACACTTTGTTTGGCCCCCAAAATTTTGCATAAACGATTGTTTTCAATTTCTCCTGGGAATGATAATCATCCGAAGAGAAATTGAAAACAACGCTTATGCAAAATTTTGGCCAAAC
Source organism: Siderastrea radians (assembly GCA_964017195.1). Lineage (NCBI taxonomy): Eukaryota > Metazoa > Cnidaria > Anthozoa > Scleractinia > Rhizangiidae > Siderastrea > Siderastrea radians. The sequence continues at coordinate 26,893,357 of OZ024898.1, forward strand.
AAGTTGTCAAAGGGCAATTCGAAAATGCCGAGCGCACGCCAGGCGAAACCGAAATACGCTGAAATTGCAGAAAGGAAAATGGTACGACCCGTGAATGGTTAAGAACAAATAGCCAGATTCTGCAATAATCCTGAATTTTGAATTTTTTTGTCACGTAATGATTTTTGTTATGTTTCTTGCTTATATCAGGTGAGTATATGACTTCGCGTTGCAAGTTGATCAAGACGACTTGAAGATTCGATAGACCAGAATGGCTTCCATTTGTCGTGCCTGTTGTTTATCATTCAGAACACGGATCAAGAAAAGGAACCTCTTATTGAACATTCTACTTGTTGTTTTGTTGGTTGTCGTTGCGTTTCTTCACCTGGTTGCTCTGCCGTCTTTCAGTGGAGGATACAACGACGAATGCTTCTTACCCGATGAAAAACGTCAAATTTTAAGGAACATGGTGCAGAATATCTCGCGTGCGTTTGACAAGTTTGGTGTTAACTACTGGCTTGATTATGGTACGTATTGTTCCCGTGAGCACGAGCAGAGGGGACGAGGCTGTTAATGTAGTCTAACATTTAATTGGAAGTAGGTGGAAAGAATTTGTGTCGTAAAGTTGTAGGACCGGCATCCTACTAGTACTTGTAGGCAAAGAACAGGGGCCAGGAGGGAGGGGGAGATATACAGTCAAAGCTCTCCTTGCGACTACTCTCGTAAGCGACCAGCTCTAGCTACGACCAGCATTGTGAAACCCTGTTTGACTCTGCAATGAAAAGCTCTCGCAAGCGACCGCTCCGGTAAGCGACCGCGACCACTTTTGTGAATTACCAACGGGCTTTTGCCTTTGTCTTTAAGTTCTCGTAAGCGACCACCCGTTCAACACTTTACTAAAAGCACTCGGTTCTTGTTCAAGTTGAGAGTAATACATAATACAAGTGCTAATGGTTCTGTGACTTGCACCTACGCGGACCTCTTCTATGATAGGCAATAAAAAGCTGTTCAATATTATAGCTACAATACTATTAGTAACCATTAACATATGCCAAGCTTTACGCTCAAGGCTCCTATAAGTTACCACTTTCTTTTGTTTCATCGTGTGGTCGCTTATGAGAGCCCATTCTCGTAGGCGACCAGCTCCAGTTGCGAGCACCTTTCTGAATTCCCGAGATGGTCGCTTACGAGAGCTTCGACTGTAGGTTGTTCCTACCATTTACAGGGGGGGACCGATTGGTCTACGGTTTGTGCAAATGGTAAGCAAAACCTCTCGAATGGGAAATTCCGTTCGAGATTAGCATGTGCCATTGGTGTAATTCACTCTAGTTAACAAAGAGTCTGGAACTACTTTGACCATTGGCGTAGGACCTGGAACTGGTAGAAAAAGTAAATGGAACACAATTTTCCGTTTGGATATTCCAGTTGGGAATTTTGGACAACCTCTACGGACCTTCCGTTACTTTATTTTAAAAATTTCCGATCGGGCGAACCCAAATGGCCTTACCATTTACAGTCCGACCGAAATTCTTAGATTTTGTCTTTTTTTAAATAGTAAAAACTCATTACCTCTCTTTTTTTCTGGAGTTTAGAAGTTGGGGACAACTGAATGCAAACCGCATCAGCAAGCGACCTCATGCTATTTGCCTTAAAGAAACATTCATAAGACCTATTCCTATGTCGGTCGTTCATACGTAAACTAGTCTTGTCGTTACTGCGCCTTTCAATACGGACCCTTAGGTTCGAGTACAAGTACGATTTTTCAATTCGAGTTTTCAGGCTTTGCATTATCATGCAGGTCACGATATAACAGTCTAATTCGTGGAGTTTCCTTCTCGTCCTGGCCGACTTCTTGTTGGCAACCAACATGAAGGCGTTCAGGAGAGGTCTGGAAACGTCTCTGGTTTATCCTACTCGTACTTAATTTCGTACTCCTCGATCGATCTAAACGGCGCTCAAATCGCCCGAGCCCCAGCTAACGACTTGTTGAACGCGACTAGGCACTTACGAGTGACACCAACTTGGAGGAAACTGAATTTTCGAGCTTTGACATACGTGAGATCTACATTCCAACCGTCACCGTTTATAGTTCCATGTCTTTTATTTGTCTTACGACCGCTTGCATTATTTAACAATTATTCACCGAAGGTGAAGTGAAGGTCGTGGAATTATCCCCGAGACGAAGTCGAGGGGAATATTCCACAGTATACGCTGAGCCTGAGGAGAATAATTGTTTTAGTGTAATTGCTTAGGTGATTTTCAGAGCAAATGCATTTTCTTTGTTCTTTTCTCCAAAAACATCAAAAATCGCGCGGTGGCCATTTAAAAAATTTGTGCTTCAGTATTATAATCACCTTGCGCGGGGTGATTATAGCGAGATATGACGTAATCTTCGACCAATCAGTACGCGCGTTTCTCCTAGTATAATCACCTAAGCAATTATACTAATGTATTTATATAACAAAACAGTTGCTTTTGTCTCGTTCCAGGAACACTTCTTGGTGTTTATCGCACGGGGGATATTCTTCCTCATGATCACGATGCGGACATTTCATTTCTTTTAACCTCAGATACATCACAAGCTTTCCGTGAATTAGCCGAGTATGGCATCAAAGCAAATGGACTAGTGGCCAGATTTGGGAAAGTATCTCTTGACTTCGTGAGATGGAAACCTGAAAATAGAACTACTGGTAAGGAAAGGGGGGTATTGCTGCACAAATTTTACCCGTCGTCTGTAAGGGACAATATTGTGGTTCGATACCATCACACATTAGAGACTTTCCCGCAGTCGTGGGTTTTACCAACTTCGAGGATTAATTTTCACGGTGTTGATGTCGCGATTCCTAACTCGCCGGAACGCTTACTGGCCTTCAGATATCCTTGGACCTACGGAACGTTTGGATTCCAGTTTCCTTATAAGTGGAAGTGCTGGGTGCCCTGTTGGCTAAGAAAAAGCAACGGATGCTGACTGAAATTAGGAGTATAATATTAAGTATAAGTAATGGATGGCAAAATTAGAGGTAATGATTCCTCGAAAAAGAAGTTGGAGGATTGCAGAGAACCGTGAAGTAATGCTTGGTTTATGGCTGCTTTGAAGCCCCTGCGCAGATTCTTCTTCGGTAGGAAAACAGGGCAGTAAAAAGGTCGGCGCTTCTTTCTTTCCCAGTGACTGGTACAAAATCAAATTTTGTACTATCTGGTCGTATTGCGTGGGTAGAGGCCAATTGGCCGCGGCCGCGTTTCTCTCTTCCCAGCGACCCCTGTGCACTTATTTATCCCTCTCAGCTTCCAATGGATTATCTTCACTGCAAAAAAAAAACATAAAACAAGCTGTAACATTTTCAGCAGTCAAACGCAATCTCTAAGTGCCTTGAAACTTGCATGGGTACGTGCAGAAGTTTACCATCGCGAAGTTCGTATCAAAACAATGTTAGAAATGCTGAGGTAAACGGCTTAGGTTAAAATTGCAAAATAAGCACGGAAGCTACTTTCCTTGAGTATTCACAGTTTCCTAAATTGATGCGAAATTCCGCTGTTTTTGCCTGACTTTGGAAAAGTTTTATTTTAATTCCCTCACTGGCTGATCTTATTCGTGGCGAAGTAATTCCTAATTTTAACACACAGTTTAATTTCAAGTCTGCCCATCGTCGATGTCTTGAATATGGTGGCTTTTTACTGTATACTCTTTTTCCTTTTTTATTTATTTATAATTATTTATTCAAGTAAATTTCTTGCTCGATATATTTTATTTTACTGCATTACAAAGCAAAAATTGCTTCTAACTTATGATTGCATCAGGCTGTATGCAAGACAAGGCTCTTTTTTCTCCATTTTTTTGTTTTGGTATTTTTGACCTGATTTCTGAAATAATATCAGTAAATATATTTGTACCCTGTCAGTTAGGTTCTGAAACAGTTTTCACTCGTGTTTCTCGGGCATGGATATTGCAATAACAACGTGCAACAAAAAATAAAATGATAATCTTAGATCCTGGGTCTTTAACACTGAGGGCACCTCCATACGAAAGATTCTCTAGGCTCCGTTCACACAGTTGCGTGCTTGTTTGCAAAAACATAATTTTTATGCGTTTTTTTACCAACCGTCCACATTAAAACAATCGAAAACGGTAAGAACGATATCGATAACTACGGAACGGAGGTTTCGAGAACGCTCTCCAAAGTGGTCTTAACGTTGCGCCCCTTAGATTCCAGATTTTGGTTATTTGAATTGTTAAGATTTCCATTGTAACTGTTTAGAGTATTCTAGCAATGCACGTTTGTTTGCACTCTGAATGAACACTGTCAAATCTTTGTTTAAATAATCGGCCTAGATAAGTGCTTTTTTTTTTCATTGCGCAAATGGAGATCAAAAACTTTCAATAATTTTGAAACTGCTACACTCTGACTATGGCTATTGCATGAAGACCACTAAGTAATATTTATCTTAACGAGACAAATTGTAAAAGACTCAAAGACTGAAAAGGGTTGTAAATAAGGGAGAATAAAATAAAAGCAAAGAAAAGGAAGAAATTTGACTGGTTTTCTGGTTTAGATTTATGAAATAGAAAATGGTGCAGGTGCACGGCGCGCTTAATAAATACCTCGATATATTAATAACACGAGAGGTTTGGAAGAATTGGAGCATTTTTAAATTGACTAAAAATTAAAGGAAACCCGATCTGCAGGCGAGGGTTTACATAAACTTTTAAATGCTTTCATCCTCCCTCTCACGTTAGGGCTGGCTTACATCACGTTTAGCCCCAGCTAAACGATCAAGGGGACGATCAAATATTTTCGTCCAACATCGTGTTGGAAGAACATGTTTCACTGTTTAGCCGCCTCTCTCAACTTTGCAGGTTTTCGATGTTTGATCTAGACAAAACATTTTCACCCGACAGTTTATGTTAGACGAGGCAATGTTTGATCGTTTAGCCACCTCTGCCAACAAGGCTTCCACGATCGGAAAAAAGTGACCAATCCCGAGGACCAATCCCGAGGACCAATCTCCTGGACCAATCAGAGACGACGTTGACGTATTTTTTTCAGCGACAATACGCATCGTTATGTAAGCTCACTTTGTCCGGTGTTTGGTCAAACAGTTGTTTGCCCGTTTTGCCATGAAACTTTTGGGTGACAAACATGATGATGGACGAAAATGTTTAACCCTTTGCATACCAACTACGCATATATGCGTAGTTATATTCAGGACCCCTTCCGGCGGCCCTGGAAGAAAGATCTTAGGCCGGGCTTGGGTACTACTATCACATTTAATTGTAATTTACATGACGTAGTTTCTTAGCTTTATCAACATTTGCTCGATTTGCCTTGTATTTGGACGAGTTTTGAGAGATCTTTTCGGCTGTAATGATTTTTGACGTGGCGATTTAAAAATGGCGGCTCCAACAGATGCTTCTTCGTGAGATTGTCACTCTGGAAACTATCAAAACGATGTAAAACTTTGCTTTGTTGAAGATTATGACTTGTTGGCCAAGGTGACCTGTAATGCCATTGAGCATTCAATCTCATCGAGGCTGTGAAGAGTAGTTTTACTTTGATGGATCAGAATCCAGTCAAGAGGATTCAAATTAAGAGTCAAATGATGAGGAAAAAGCTGTGGAAATTGTTTTTGTGGACTTAGAATGGCCCAGAGAAGTCAAACACAACGTGGACACCGATTTAAGTGAACCTTACCGAAGAAATGTCAACAATAGAGAGCTAAATAATGTTTGAATTTCTTCACACTCATTATTATGCAAGAGGTATGGCAGTTCGTTTCTCCTAAAAAAAGATCGATTTCTGTATTATTGTTTAATTTCCCTTCAAAGATTAATTGGAAATGGTTTGTATTTGTAGTAAGAAGCCAAAAATTATCTATTTTTTCTTGTTCAGAGCTTGCAGTAGTGTAGTGTCAATAAAGTTTCTATAAAAATTTGCATAATTATGCTAATTATGCGGCTCGTGACGTCATAATTTTGAAATATCCTATAATTTCTCTATTCGATATGAAAGTATATTTTATATACTTTCTAAATATGTACAGGTCTGTGAGGTTTTATTGTAAATAATGAGCATGACAAGCATCTTTGTTAACATTCTCATTTTTGTAAGAAATAAATACCACCCCGTTGGTATGCAAAGGGTTAATCAGGGCCTTATGCAAGCACAAACCGCATAATATACTGAGGCCCTTTCTGTCTGGTTGTGCATTAGATGAGGCTATATCAAACTCGGCATGATGTCACGTTACTTTCAACCTTTCAGTGTTTTTCCCGTTTTCTTATAATACAAACAGTTGGGGCAGTTTGGAGGACTTATAAAATGCTCGTGAATATCGTCGCTAGCGGCTCGGGTTTACACAAGGTTCGAATTCTTACAAACTCCCCTCATGCTTGCATTAGGTTGTGTAATCCGTGATTAAAGTGGTACTACGATCAAAAAATCACTTTTATTTTTTCTTCGGATTTCGAAACTTTGTTTACTAAACACTCCCCAAGCGAAATATTAAGCCTTAATTTCGACAAGAAGACTATTTATTTAAACTGCAATTTTCCGATTTAATAGTCCGCCATTATTACACCAGAAAGGACAGAATGACATCATTCACTCACGAGCTTTAGAATGCAGTGTGTGTGAAAGTGCCTTATTTAGTATGCAGCACGGGAGTTTTGAGCTTTCACACTCTCAAATTCGTGTTTTGCATAATTTGTAAGCCGCGTTCACACACTACATTCTACAGCTCTTGAGTGAATGACGTCATTGTATCCTTTCTGGTGTAATAATGGCGGACCATTAAAACGGAAAATTGCAGTTTAAATTAACCGTCTTCTTCTCAAAATTAAGGCTTATAATTTCGCTTGGGGAGTGTTTAACAAACATAGTTTCGACATCCGAAGAAAAAATGAAAGTGATTTTTTGATCATAGTACCACTTTAGGGACAGTGCTTCCTTTTGTTACTGTGTATACGTTCTGCGCATCTCGGGATATTCGGGTTTCCCCCACGAATACAACGTAATTTTTGCGCGGTTGAAAACTATGTGGAAAAAGCAGATCTTAGCAAGGGCTGTCAGAATCAAAAAAAAAAGAAAAAAAAATTGGGGGTAACCACGCATTTTTCAGAGATAATTGAGCTTGAACTTGGAAAGAAATTGCTAAACATCCTTTGTATTTTAACGCTTATTTAGAATTATAGTTGCTTAATTATTATCTGAAAAATGCGTGGTTACCCATATTTTTCTTTTTGGATTCCAATTACCATTGCTAAGATCTACATTTTCCCCATAGTCATAACCTTTACAAAAATACATCTCTATTAGGAGGCACCGTCCTTAAGTACAGTTTTCACTCGTGTTTCTCAAGAAGGAAGATTGCAACGACAAAATGTCAGGCCCCCGCTAAACTAATTCAATATTCCCGTTCGTTTGGACACCCTGTTGAATAATGCTAAATAATTCTGAAAGTTGCTGGATTATGTTGAACTGTTTTGAACAAACTTTGATTGCCATACAACAAAATTGTAACAGTGTTGATGAAGTTGAAACCGTTAGTCTGACGCCTATATCCCATCAGTTCTAGATACTTTAAAAGGTAAATGCCCTTTTCCAGGGATCCAGGAATGGGTTGCATAAAACTCCTGGCGTAACTGCTAACGTCAGTCGTTAAAATAGTGACTTTGACTGGAGTGAACGTCTGACGTTAGAAATTACGCCGGAAGTTTTATGTGCAACTTGTCCCCGGCTTTTAATAGAAATACCTCAACAATACGGATTCCTGTTTACTGATACCGGGAGGAGCAATGGTGGTGAAGTAGGTGAGTTAGCACGTCAAACTGAACATCTGATCAGACTCATTTGGAGAGGAGATCGGTGCCTGTCAAAACTGGTCTTTCCAGCATAGCATGATGTTTATTAACTTGTACAGAGAAAACTTATATTTTCTCTCTCCATTCAGGTGTAAAAAGAGTGCAACTGCCACGTGAAATAATAATAAAAAAAAGCTAACAAAATGCTTGGATAAGTCTACGATGCCAAAGCTATCCTGTGAGAAGTTTGTTAATAGTGAGAACCTGTTCACAGACTGTGAGCAAGCATCCCATCGGGGGGGAGGGGGGGGGAGTAGCAGTGTACCTATTTAATTCATGTTTGGGTATACCCTGTGATAGACCAGCATCTCACTGGGATGCTAGTCGAGAGGGAGTACAGTTATATTCTAATTCGCTCCCCGCTCAACCGAATATAAAACATTTATCATGTAATAAGCAACCACTATTGGGGTGTGTCAACACGAGCCGTATGCGACCCTCTTTATTTTGTCTTACAATCAACCTATATGGTAATAAAGTTTACAAGCATAATACAAAGAAAGTATCAAGCACTGAAATTACAATCTCAACACAAGCCCGTATAACAATAGTATAAATATACGAATACTTAAAATATTTTGTAAATACAAATATGAAAAACAAATTTATAACCCTTAGTCATTGGGTATTTAATTTTGAGGGCGAAGGGACGGACGTATGACTCGAATGAATATAAATAAAAGCAGCGCATTATAGATACCAACGCTCCCGCTAATGTACCAATCGTAACATATTACCCCAAAGGTTACGTAACCCATGATAAATACATTTATATTCTAATCCGCTCCCCGCTCAACCAAATATAAAACATTTATCATGTAATAAGCACCACTATTGGGGTGTGTCAACACGAGCCGTATGCGAACATAAAAGAACGGGGAAAAGAAAAATTAAATACCCAATGACAAAGAAACAGACAACAAAGACTGAATACTGTCCTTAATATAACCGTCTTTGGCTTTATCTGACTTCCATCGACCGTGCCTTTTAAATAATCTATCGGAGACTTGTGCATTAGCTGCAGCAAAGGCACCTCCTGCTCTAAGGCTATGAAGACCATAATCTTCTTTCAGAAGGCCAATGGCGTAAAAAGCGCTAAGAACTATCTCGCGCGCTCTAGAATAGGATAACGGATCAGAACCTCGGAATTTGTAAGATTTATCACCAATACAGAAAGTAAGTGGACGAAAAATGAAATCTTCACTCTCTGCTGAAAAAGACGCAACTGAAAAATATCGCTCAGTTAACAGACAAGGACAAGTACACTTAAAAGTTTTAGCAATAACAACCCAGGCCCCATCTCTATAGATATCAGTCTTACTACGTTGGACAAAAATTCTCATGTCAACATTGAATGAATCTTCAAAATGAAAATCACATCTGCGTAATTGAACTAACTCGTTAGAGCGAAAAAATCCAGCATAACCCAAAACACACAAAGTAAGCACTCTTAAATCAGATAACCTGCGGAGGTGGACCCATAATGTGCAAATAAACGCTTGATAACCTCGGGAGTAACCGGCTCTTTCTTTTTAACTGGAACACTGAGAAGCCTTTTAGCAGATTCTATTAACAGAACCACAAATGGCGAATTACACGGGTCGGGCAGACCCGCTAAATCATGCACCCATTTAAGGCCATAATGAACTTCATCAATAATACTGCATGAACGAGATTCTTGAATTAAAGTAAGAAAAAACAAAGAAACATAAACACTAGACGCAGGAAATATAACGATCTCTTTAAACTGTGAAACCCACTTTTTCCATGCATTGAAGCCCCTCTCGTATTTCTTCGTGGTACTGGTGGATTTGCTTTTAAGAAGAACTTTCTGGAGATCTTGAGCCAATGCCCTGAGGCGACTGTCTTCAACAAGTTGAAAATTAGGCTGCAAGGCATCTTTGACCACATCTATGAGTACATAAAACAAAAATACATTGCAACAACAGACCAAGCAGGAAACACATCGATCAAAATCGGATAAAAACGATTCTGCCAGTATGCAAAACTGCTCAACGCCACTCGGCGAATTCTAGCTAAGAAAGAAAAACAAGCCACTCGGCAAACTATCTTCGCTCGAAAAATGAGCATCCAAACCTGTAAATCATAGTAAAGCCACTCGGCGTAAAAATACTATGTACCACAACCCCTAGCGTCAATTCTGACAGCTAGCACTGCACTATTAAATTTGTCGGAACCAATGAGTGAATCCTTGTAACACCCAAGGGCAAATATCCCTGACGGGTCTGGGAAGTAAATGGACTCAATAACATATGGTTGATATTCAACGGAACTCGTAAACAGAAAAGGCCAGAATGCATTAGACGGCCAATAAGGAACGACTAAAGTACCAACAGCAGAGCAAACAAGGTGTTGGACCACCCTAATAATGCAATGTACTGGAGGAACCAGCCAATTGTTCTCTCCTGTCCATGAGACTGAAAATACATCAACGGCTTCGGAACCCGGTACGCGAAACCTAGAATTAAACCTTGGGAGATGAGCATTGGATGCATTCGCAAACCTATCAACAGTATGCGGGCCCCAGAAACTATCCAAGTACGTAAAAACTCTAGGGTGGTATACCAATCATCGTAATCTACGATCTTGCTAATTTCATCAGCACTAACATTAAGTTCTCTGGGGACCCATTGAGGAACAAGTATAACATTGTTCGTTCGGCAAAAATCCAAAATATCAAGCGCAATAGAATGCAATTCCGGGTGAGGACTCCCTACATCAACAATATGAACAGCACCTTGGTTGTCAGAGTGCCATTTAACTGACTTGCCTTGAACTAAGGTTTTGAATGACGTTAAGGCAAAATGGATAGCCTTAAGTTCTCTCCACGCAGAACTCTTAGCAGCCTCGCATGGACTCCACATACGATGGGACACCTCATTAGTGCCAACAAGGGAAAGCTCCACAGGCAACATTACTAGCGTCTGAATAACCTACTAAAAGAGGAGCCCGATAAGGCAAAATAGCTCTAGAATTAAGGCTAATAATATTGTTCTTCCAGAAAAATATTTCTGAAAGACAGTCGTTATGAAGCCCGATATTAAAACTGGAATCCCAACTAGGTCTAGACTCTATGACCTTGTAAAGAAAACGGGTCTTAAGACGAGTCAGATTGCCCAAAACCGGTGACATGGACATAACATGACCTGCGATAGAGGCACAATCCCGAGCAGTAACATAGGGCGCGGATTGAAGAAATTTGTCTACAAAAGCAATAAAACTGGAAATACGTCTGTCGCTAATAGAAATCGAACCAGAAACAAGGTCGCAGTTAAGACCCAACCAAACAAGAGCCCGAGTAGGGTCCCATAGCGATTTGGTAGAATTGGCTACAAACCCTGCATTGCTTAAAGATGACTGGACAAGCAAAGAATGCCGCTTGGCAACTTGCAAAGAATCTCCCTTTCCACACCCATCATCGAGAAACACAACTATTTTGACACCATTAAACCTCCAAAATTTAACAAGCGGTCTGAGTCACTTCGTAAAAACCAGCTAAAACCCAGGAAAAACCCAAAAGAGTTTGATGATCTGGGAAAATATCAAAATGGTGATAAACGGACTTGAGATCAAAACTAAAAAGGTGACCACTCTTATTAACATATGATAATAACACCCTCCAATCTTCGCACTTAAACTTCTGCTTCCAAATAAACTGATTGACATGACGCAAGTCAAGAATAAGCCTTTTCTTGCCTGACGATTGTATAGACACGGAGAGAGGGTTAACAACGTGAGAAACGAGAGGCACTTTTCAACAACTGCGTGATTACTGACTAATTCGGATATAGCGGACTCAACAAAAGACGCGTTATCCAAGGCTGACTTATTATTGGGAAAATGTGCCTTACAAGGAGTACTAATGAACGGAATCCGATAACCACAATTAATAGTATCGATAACAAAGCTATTGACACTAATAGTGCGCCAATAATCTTATTTAGCCTTAAGTCTACCTTTAAGTTAGACTGCGAGCAGTCTCTCTTTTGCTCTAAAATCCGTGCTGGATGAACGGCAAAGTTCCCTGCTAGCAGAGGCCCCTTTTCCTTTGTATTCGCTGAGCTGACGAACGGGACGAAAAGGGACCTCTGCCATGGGTCGAAATGAACTGTGTTGAGCATGCGCCACGGTTACTTAGCGACCGAAACGTCACGTGATGCTTTTAGCACGTGATCAGCTGGCAACTCCCACCTTACTCAACTAGCGCGCCGACATTCTAGCGCGCCAAAAAACACCTGCACAGTTTTGTTGTCGTGTCACCAAAACCCTAAAAAAAGTAGACAGTTCGTCTGGAGATAGTTGTTGTCAAATCTACGGTATTAATTTCAAGTTATCTGGACAAGGAAACTTTTTTAACATGACCATAACTCCAGGAATCAAAGAGAATTTAACCCATTGAAGGCTGCGGGTTTCATGATCACTAAATTAGCAGTTGGTAATAAACAACCCATGTGCAGTACGAAAGGACAATTTATAGGTTCGAAAAAACAACATTCACTTGATCGAGAATAATCAAAATTTCTTAATTTTAAATAAAATACACCAGTTATCAATTAAGAATTAGACAAAAATACAATCTCAAAGTCAAAATTTTGAAAATTTCCGCAAGAGATTCCTCATGTTGTCTCGCGCGTGAAATCAAACCACAACAGAGCATTTGTCTGTTTACGTCAGATTACTACTTTTCGAAATTTTATGAAGGTACACAGAAGAAGAGACAGTAAGCTTTTCTAAAACACGCCTTTACTTGTTTCTGAAGACCAAACGCATTCAATTCTTTCTTCGAGGGAAGCTACGCGCAAGCGATTTTGCTCGATGTGCAAGTTATTTTTAAGAACACTTGGTGATGCAAACTGCGCACGTTTTTCAAAACTTTTACGAAAACTGTAAGGAATATGAAGAATCCCTCAATTAAAAAGCGATTTCGATACAAATTTACAATCAAATGTGTAATTTACTCTACCGTAGACTTGTAGAAGTGGTGGAGCATTTCACAGAAAGTCCGCAGCTCGAAAAATCTTTGGAGGTGAAAGGTTGTCCTTCGCCTAGACAGACGTTTTCTTCGCTCTAAATTCCATTCCTTAACTTGTCGAGTGTTTCTTATAGCTTCTTCTTTCGATTGTTTATCTTCCCGTCGTCCATGTTAACAAAAACGAAAGAAAGTAAACGTTGTAACTCTTCACGAGTACGGCGACAGGGCTGAAAAACGACTGCGCAAGTCAATGTCCTGCGGTAACGATTGTGGGCTCAGGCGCGGGCTCATTCAAAATGGAGGCCTCTTAGCGGGAAAAAAAACAGCTCGAGTTTAAAATGAAAAAATAAGGACACCGTTAAAAAGATAATAATTTCGTTTAAATTTTTGAAGAGGAACAATATTTTTCCAAAAATTTAGGGGGTGTACAAATTATACAAAAATTGTTCTCGCACGGAAAAACGACCTTTCGCGTGACATAGTCGGAAAGTTGCGAGCCGGCTGGATTATAGGGTACTGTTTACGGTATTGTTTTGGCTTTTTCTGACCACTTTTTCATCTGTTTTCGCAAACTATTGGTTTGCTGGGAAAACCAGAAATGCCTAAGAGTCCTGTTTTGGGTGTATTAGGCCCTCAGGCGCACTGTGCCTCCGGAGACTTAGCTTGTCTAAAACATCGCCGATCGATCGAGCGTCAGGACAGTCGCTGGTTGAGTCCTTTACTGAAAGACAATCAAAACAATTTCAGACATTCCTGTAATTTCCAGTCCGCCTTTTTAAGATTTTGAACAGCCACGGAAAAGGAAAAGAGAATCATCATTTCACTGGAGTTGACAGCATTTTAAAAAGCCCTGTACAGACACCAGACAACCGCTCCAGAAAAGAATATTACATCGAAAAGCAATGAAGCAGTTTACTGATAAAACAGCCCTGGACTCTTGAAGGACCTCCTTGCTTATATTACGGGTAGTCAAAACTTTTCCAGCAAAAGAAAAGAGCTACCAGGACAGTCATTTACCTCTGTTTCACAAAATTGAGCACTATTTTAGGTGTCATATTTTGATTTAATTTAACTGGAAGATGGGTTTTTAATTCAGTTAAAGTTCATGGGTGATGGAACACTGGAAACAAATTTTCTAAACTTCTTGACAGACTACATTACAAGGACTGCATTACAAAAGGGAAGTGGACTCTATGCAGCTAGTTGTGCCATATCCTTGAGGGGGTTGTCCATAGGTCAGATGTTAGGACACAGCACCACACTCAGGACAATAGTTCACCCTTTGGTGACTTCCTTCAAAATAGTTATTTTTGGGATGTTTTCATTACTTGATGACTAGTCCTTTGCTTTTCATGCCATTGATTTTGCCATCCAATGAGTCACTTTAAAGCTAAATAAATGAACATCAAGAATATGTTGGTTCAATTTCAATTGCTTTTATTAACTAATTTTAAATGGTAATTAAAGTGCCATGCAACACACACTCTTATGGCATAAATTACCAGCAAATGTCTTTCTTTACAGGAAACTGAAAACTGTTAAAAGAAAAGTTGTAGTTTATAATATATTGCAGATCATCTCTAAAAAAATGAATGAAATATTCTGAAAACTGACATAATTATGGCAATAAAGTCCCTGACTTGACCCTTCAAGTGCACAATATTTGTTTAAAAAAAAAAAAACTGGATTATTGCAAAGCTGATCTCAGGATGTATGGGCCTGTCAAACCCAATATACAAATAAAAACTATTCACAAGTGGGAAATGCACGGATTTTTATTTAAAAGAAGCATCCACCACCAGTCATGTGAGCCCCTAAATCCAGCACATGGAAAAAACAGGGTGATGTACTCAGAACCAGTGGTATAACACTACCTCTGGGATTTCAAGGAAGTCCTACCCTTATATCAAACACCTATACAACATGGAAATGTCCAGAAATCAGTCACAGTGAGGAAAATGTTTGCTGTGTATGGATCATCTTGAGTTTTAGCTTTAGGTGTGGTGGGCAGTGCAGCTGGTGGGGCTGTGGGAGAATCACTGCGACAACACCTTCCACTGTCCCCATTTCACTCTTGGTGGCCTCTGTTGACTTAGTTCTAAGTTCTTCTTATACTTCCCCTTCTGCAGGGCCTGCTGGTTATTTCTCACAAATAAAAAAAACCAAGATCCTGTATCATATCATGATCCTCATGTTTGCCAGAACCACTCCCCAGCACTAAAGCATTTTCCTTGGAATATGGGTCACTGAAAAATAAACATTTACTGCATTTACCATAGGCTTTCACGAGTTTGTAAAACTATAGGGAAAAACTATAGGGCAATGTAGTAGCAGAAAAAACTACACAAGATAAACATTTTTGTGCACAAGCCCAATCATGATCAGAAATAAAATAATGAGGTAAAGGAATTACCAACAATTATGTTCCAATTTATAGGATCAAAGGTCATAATCAAGAAATGGTAAAATTACTGATTCTGTTACAGTTGATATAAATAATCTTATCTGGCAGTCAGCTGCCATTTTCCTTCCACATATAAGTGTTATGGGTATGTGACACTACATGTTTGACAACAGTTTTAGAAGAGAGAACGACAATCTCAGCTCATCTGGCCAACACTTAGCTGCATGAATTTGTAACTGAATACTGTCGCTACCCCGTACACACTGTCCGAGTCTATTGTCTCACACGAGAGGCAAGCACTTTGTAGACAAGAAAGACAAATAATTCGCTTTAATAAACTAGGAAATAATTTTGTTGAGAGGAATGCTTACGAACGCTCCGACAGAACCCTTTATTCACTTGTGGGTTTCATTTCTTGTTTGGGAGCCAAATATCTGTTTCGCAAGTATGATCGCAAAGTTTTGTTTTTGGAAATAGATTGCTAACCTAAACTTATTGGAAATTATTGTCTAAACCAAACCTAACTCTAGGAGTGTTGCACAAAAGTTTGGTAAGGTATAGCTATAAAGTGCAATGCTAAATTTAATCTGAGGACTCACTCACCGTAGTGCTGCAGCCGATGATCTGTCAAGAATTCGCTGGGTTTCCACGACTTTTAAAACAGCCAAACAGTAGATAGACAAGTTCCCAGTTTGTCTGAAAAAATCTCCACCACAGAAGTACCTTTAAATCGCATCCCAAGTTCCATCTTCTCGAGTGACACGACGCCTACCCTGCGAGCAGAGGCCCTTCGATCTTCCTAGATAAGTCGGGAAGAGGAAGGGACCTCTGCCAGCCGCCGCGACTTTCCCTGTTGAGCATGCGCTAAATTCAAATGTAACCGAGCCTTGTCGGCCTCGCTTCAATTGACATGTTTACTGAATGACAGCCGCGTCCACAACAAACTATTCTGACTTCGGTCGTATTGAACACGAGAGATTTGAGGAAAGCTTTAATTAAACCGTAAGGCTGAGAATAATTCTGTTCGAATTTATGTCACAGCCTCGAAATATTTTTGCTGATCAAGAAACCGCGATTTGTCGACTGTCAACATGTTGTTACAGTCCAGTGATTTCCAATTAGCGAGTCACGGAAAGCTCGCATAGAAATCTTAGTCGAGATATTTATTTTGTTTTGTCCCTCTTTTTGTCCCCGTCATTCAGAAGTATTTTCGTGTTGAGACTCTTTCGTCCTCAACATTCTCGGCTTTCATTCAACAAAACGCATTTGTGCCGAGTTTGTTTCGTATTTAAACTTCTCGGCCGTCATGCGGTAAATTATATTTTGTACTGAGACCGTTTCGTCTTCAAAATTACCGGCCGCCAGTCGGCAAATAATTGTTTCTCTTGCCGTTTGCTTGTCTCGCCGTTGGCCAAGATAAATGTCATTTCGCCATAAAAATAAGCGTTAAAGTGCTCATTCGCGTAGCCCTTCGCATCGATTCCCGCTCAATCCAAAAGTAAAATTTTTTGGTCCGAAAGCAACCGCAACCCAGATTCTTTTGTTCCAGTTAGTAAATTAGCGATTTGCCATGGCCGGTTGGCAAACAGACAAAAGAATCTTTACCACACAGAAAATAAAGCAAGGCCTTCGACTGGTGTTGTGTGAGATTGCTTATTCCATGAGTATTCACTCTTCCCAGTGCACTTTTCACGGCTTTATCGAAGACATCTTTCGAAAGAGAAACGTCCGCTGCTGTGAAGTTCACGAGCGCACCGAACGTACCGTGGGCGCGTATTTAGTCAGCAATTTCTAACAAGGCACATGCGCACTGAGCAAAAACGGGAAAAACAGGTTTCAAACCGGACTGACTCATCCGTTTCGGTGGATGAGCGGCAAATCAAAGAAAGTCGCGGCGGCTGGCAGAGGTCCCTTCCTCTTCCCGACTTATCTAGGAAGATCGAAGGGCCTCTGCTCGCAGGGTACACGACGCCAAAATCGACCGAGAAATCAAGCTCGCATGGCGCCAAACAAACGGCCGATCGAACGATTTTGACCTACTGATCTCGAGCATGCGCAGTCGTTTTTCAGCCCTGTCGAGTACGGCATGTTACTATGCGGGCTCACTAAATGACAGCGGAATAACTGTAAAGGAATGCGCGAGATACAGTGGGCTCAGGTCACGGTCAGCAAACAATACAGGGAGCATGCGTCTCGGAAACCGCCGTCCACGATCACGGACGGCGGTTGAATCAAAGGGAGTTTCGACCCATGGCAGAGGTCCCTTTTCGTGCCGCCCGTCAGCTCAGCGAATACAAAGGAAAAGGGGCCTCTGCTAACAGGGAAACGGCAAAGTCACGAGGGCGATATTCGAGCGGCGAGCGGCGAAGCCGCGAGCCGCGAGTAGCGTGGGCGGGAGAGTGAGCGCAGGGATTTTAGAGCAAAAGAGAGACTGCTCGCAGTCTACCTTTAAGTACAGGCAATGCAGAATTCTATTCAAATTCAAAAAAGATTACGATCATAATCAAAATTGACTAACAAACTAGCATCTCTTTCCCTAAAAAATTCCAAATTGGAAAGATACATATCTGATGTGTAATAAACAAAACTGGATACTTAACTGTAACAAAACGTTCGCGTGAAGGCTCATATTTACCTCCAATGGCTGAGGGAAAACCACACGTGGACTGACTGGAGCTTGAGGATCTGATTTGTGAATTAACTGGGCACTCGGACCTCCAATGTCCTTGTTGACCACAAGCGAAACAAATGTCCTCAGGCTTTGCCCTGCCACCAATTCTAAAGGCACGAGGATTGACCCTGAAACTTGGCTGATGTTGGCCGGCAACAGAGGTGGTGGTGGTTAAAGATGGAGGCTGGAAAAGGCTCCGTTTGGTGGACTTTGCTTTCTGTTGCTGACGCTGACTACGTTTGCGAAGAGCTCTCTGTTCGGCACGGCGTATGCGCTTCTCGTCCTCTGACCCGCTTGCCAATTCGTCCGATAAATACTCGTTCACTAAATCCCAGCTAGCAGCGGATTTATCTGCCAGTCTGATAAGTTTGTTGCGTTTCTTAATGTCAGAATCTAGTTCTTCCAGGCAACTTTTAACGACGTCAAATTTTCGTTTAACGAGAGCTTTGGAAGCCGAGTTGACCGGCTTTCTCTTCAAGACCAGTGTTAAATAAAGCTGCTTTTTGTTCCCTTCGAATTTGAACGAGATGTTCGATTCTTCTTTAAAGTGCTACTACGGTGAAAATTTCTTGTTTTGTTATCAACTTTTTTAAACTTCAAACTGTTCAATAGATGCCATATTATATGAATCGCGATAAATTAGATCGATATATGCTTTCACGGCCCAGGAATATATGTCCGAAAACCGCGTTAAACACGTCCGCCATTACTCAGTTCGCAAAAGAGAAGCCCGCGAATTTCATGGAAGCCACAACAAAGGCCGGAGCAGAGTATAATGAAGAGTCGAAAATAGAGAGCCAAACATTGCATTATGTGGATGTGTTTTCCTTCGAATTTGTCGTCCAGTTCCTTTGAGAGCGATTAACAACAAAGTTTTTTTTTGGCGAAGTCGGCGAACACGCAGAAGTCGCACCATACAAGAAGAGGAAGCAGCCTCACAATGCAAGAATGGATCAAGAAGCCGAACAAATATCCCAGTTATCCCAAATCACAAACACTGAAATCTTTCCGATAATACAACAAATTTAACTGTTTCATGTGTCTGTTGTGTTGGAGTCCGTCAGCTGTTTCTTACTCTTGCTTTTATTTCTTGCCGATACGGGTTCAGTTTGTTGTTGTTAAGTTCACAGATTTGTTGCAGTATCCTGAATTGTAGTTAGAAAGATTTTACACCTAAAAATAATAAATCCTATAATAATAAGCTCTCCCTTCTAAAAGAAAAGCCCACACAATGCTACATGAAAGTTTTTTTAATAAATTGTAAAGAGCCCTGAGCCTAACATACATTCAGAATTTTATAGATGAGACAAAAGGTCTAGGAAAATTCAAGTAAACGAAGTGATGTCGCGAATCACCCGTGTAATTGTGCGAACACGGTATTCTTACTACCTAGTAAACAAGAAAATTCGAATTTATAGAGATAAACTCTGATTTACCATCAGAAGTCTAGGTATAATACGCTGTCACATCGAAAGCGTTACTGAGAGAAGTGGCTACCCCGAACGCGGTGAAAGGCTCAAGAAATTATAGACTTTGGGAGCTCGCTACGCCGTATGCCAAGAAAAATTAATTGAAGTATAAAAGAGATATTAGGAGCTGTCTACGCGGTACACGGAGAGAGATAAATTGAAATGTACGAGGGTTGTTAGGAGCTGGCTACGCAGTAAAAGAACAAGCAATACACAGTAAGGTTTGTTATAGTCGATTAAGCTCGGTTGTTGATATTTTCACGTTATATGTGGCCGAGTAATTCAAAGCAATTTCGCGTAATATTCTCGTTGAGGGAACGAGGAATACATGGTGATGTTCTGCATTGGTCCACTAGTTTATAGGAACTTCAAACAATATTCTTTTAGCGGAAGTTTAAGTGGGGAACATTTATAGTACGCCGAATACACGGTAATGTTTTCCTAATAATGCGTACCGCGTAGCCAAGTTGAATAAAAATAATTTCTGCGTATCACGGAGCCGGTGTCCCAGCAGATTTGGACCCCCCCAAATTTGGACCCCCCGGTCCAAATTCGCTAGCGGATTTGGACCCCCCGGTCCACATCCGCTAGCGAATACGGACCCCCGGGGGACCCAATCCGCTAGCGGATTTGGACCCCCTTCGCGGATTTGGACCCCCTATGTAATTGTAAAAACCCACGCTGTTATTCGCATATAAAGTACCGAAATAATTTCACTTTTCAATCTTGGCGAAGAAACGTTTCGTTTGGGTTTCAAAATACTGCAAACCTATTCATAATAGAGGTAGAGTCAGACTTTAGATCAAGTAAATTGACCGTTCGTTTTAGGCACATAGCCAGACCTGTAAACGTTGCAGTTAAAGCACGCACTGCGGTATTTCTTACAGACGATACGTTTTTAAAATCTTGTTTTCTTTCATACGCGTTGTTATTATTTTTCTACTGAATTTAACATAGTTTGAATGGGCGGTTTAACAAAAGAGGCGATTTTAAAATCTTATTTTTTTCTTTTACTCCCGTTGTTAATATTTATTCTAACAAACTAGGGTTTTCCGATTTAGCGGAATCGGAAAGACTTTTTTCGCCTTGCTGGCTAATTGAGGATGAAAATGTGTTGTTGATTCAATTTGCACAATGCATTTTCAGTTATTCTTGTCCATTTTCTATTGAGATACTTGACAATAATAAAGCCTTTTTAAAGCAAATACAATAGGTTGCCTCGATTTCAAAACAATTCAAAAACTCATTAATAATTCATAAGCCCCATGAACCTATCAAATGAGCTCACGTGCAGTGACTTTATTTAACAAATAAAAAAGCCAAAACCGTGCTTTGTTCTGTGATAAAGCACGCAAGGAAGTGACGAGAGCACGAAAGAAGTGTAGGGTGAACACGAGCCGCAGGCGAGTGCTTCTCCCTACTTCTTGAGTGCTCTCGTCACTTCCTTGAGTGCTTTATCACAGAACAAAGCACGGTTTTGGCTTTTTTATTTGTTTTATAATAAATCTTTGCTCACATTTGTAAAGAAACTGGCTTTTAATTGCAAGAAATCAAGTTTTTTTCACAGCTTGCAAGCGCGCGCAAGAAAGGATTTCAGCTTGCCAGCGCGCGCAGAATGGCGTCACAGGCTACTCCGTGCATCTGTACTCTGATAAGGCACGCTGTTTCAACCAATCAGAGCGCGCGTTATATCGAAAATTTATTATAAATCTAATTAAAAACACTCCTAATTAGTATGCGGTGTTTATCAGATATAAAGTCAGTGCATGTGACGTAATTATGAATATTAATTATCAAAACAGAAACTGGCACAAAAAATGGTGACTGAACATTTCATCTGATTCTTTCAAGTAATTTAATTACATTACACAGTGGATTTACGTTTTCAGTAGTCATTAAACGGCTTTCGCTATTCTCTTTGAAAACATCGTAAGTAAACAAAAGTGAAGCGACTATAGTGTAACTTCAGTATCCAAGTGTTGAATTTTTGCCTTCACCTGAGACCACGTGGGTTCCACAGTTAATAAAAGAATCTGGTTATGAAGCTCAGCAAAGTCTTTTGTTTTATGTTTTTGTTACCGTTTTTAGCCTTGACCGTGCACAAACAACAATAGGTTTGAATTTTGTATGAGCAACGAACCAATAAAAATGTCACTGTTAAGTTATTCAGCCATAGGGTGCGAACGTAAAACAAAAGATTGTGCACGGTCGTAGAACTTTCAACATAAATTGCAGCACCTTTGTTTGTTTGTTTGTTTTTTTCAGCACCTTTGTTTTGGCCTTTGAAACTTGCAAGGTTTCATAACCAGTCCCTCGAGTAACTATGGTGGGTTCAGTACAGGCAATTTACTTCTCGTCGTTCTCTGTCGCTCAACAGAAAAATCATACACCACTTACTCACTTACCAAGCGAGTTGTCTTTAAAATAGCTCTGTTTGGCGGGTTCCCCTTTTCTTCTTCAGAATTTTCGGCTCTCAAAACGTTTGACAAAAAGAAGCGATGTTGACTCCTTCGAAGCCAGAGCACGTATGAGACAAAAGATGTTTTTGTCGTATAACAATTTCTTCCTTTTCAAAAGCGCATTGGTTTGAACTCACTGGGGACACGCCCTATCGGTAAGTTTCGTGGGAGACAAAAGATATGTTTTTGTCGTATGCTAATTTCCAACTTTAACAAAAGCATCATTGTTATAAACTTTTATAGTGGGTGTTTGTTCCGAGGCAAGGCCGAGGAATTTTAGACCCGATAAAACACTGCTGCTCCTTTATTTAACATTACTTAGTTTCAAAAACTACGCAAATGAATTGCAAAACTGTACTTGTATGCATGTATTTCTCTTTAAAATATCACCACCCTTCAGTGTCAACGAGATGCACGTGGACCATGTTAGCAAGTCATCAGAACAGGTCGCCTCGCATTTTTAATGAATTCTGTTTATTTTTCTTCATAATTAGCACCAATAATAATCTAATTCAAGACATTTTAATATATTTTGTCAATTTTGAAGAACTCCGTTGGAACCCACATGTGCACACAACTAAAGGTAAAAATGGTGTCTGGTGTCGAAATACACTAGAAATAGATATTTTTCGAAATCCAATAGAATGATCTATCTGTACTCGCAATGACCGCGATGCACGATTGGCCGAACGTTGCCTCCTGTTGGGTGAGATGGAGTATATTGTAACTTCATATAGTTTATTTCTACATCTTCCTTGGTTATCTTGCCCCGTGAAAACAGTGTGTCAAATAACTGAGGTCAAGTTATCAGACCACAGTTAGAAAAAAACCTTCGTAGAACTCTCTCGTGAAAACAAGGCATTGGTCCCCATACTGCATACTTATACCGATTAAAATTATTATTTCTAAAAAGAACTTTCGAAATACCGAACGAATATAGGCTAGAAATCTGCATCCCTGCAAAGCTCTGACTGAACGACTTCTTCAGTATCTTCAGAGGTATTGAGATACCTCTACCGCGAAACCGGGAACAGAAATAATACTGATTAACTTAACTTATGCAATTTGTGCGGGCTCCCTGTTATGCAACAATGGACAAACTAAGTGATTTCAATGACATTTTCAATAGGCGGAAAAATGTGTTCCATTTAAGTGAATTTTCCGCTGAATCGGAAAACCCTACTTAATTTGAGGTGAGAAAAAAGCTAATTTTTTAAGTACGCTTGCTACTCCGCCCCTCCAATTACCGCGGCAAGCTGATGTCAAATACCATTGTTTTTCTTAGCGCGGCTTTATAAATTCGCTTTAAGTCAGTTATGGTAGAAAATATTGTAAGATATCTTCAAGAAAGTTTAGTTTTTAAAATTTATCGATACAAACTAGCATTGTAGGTTCTCTTTTACCCTAAGTATTAAAGATTATTTGAAAAGAAAAAGTGCTTCAATATTTTTATTTTGCCTCGTTAACAGCTCCAAAAAACAATTTTACTCAATAGAACGCTTGTTTTCAGGGGGGTCCAAATCCGCGAGAGGGGGTCCATATCCGCTAGCGGATTTGGACCGGGGGGTCCAAATCCGCTAGCGGATCTGGGGCCCGTTTCTCGAAAGACCCGGTAAATACCGGGCCCGATAACTTATCGGGCACGTTATCGGGAAATTTTATCGGGCCCGAAGTTGCGTTTCTCGAAGCGCCCGTAAACTTTCCCGGTAATTACCGGACCCGATAATATGGCGGGGCTGTTACCAATCTCCTGCGCGCGCCTCACGCTCGTCCGCGAGAGAAGGAGAAAGACTTGGGACTATTGTAATCGACATACTGATTTATGCTGCTGATGGAAAGCACGGTTATCTTTGCTGTGAGTACCGGAGAACGAATGACGTAAAACAAAAGAAACAAAAGACAGAAAACAATTCAACTCCAAAATAGAAGCAAATTACAATGTCTTACAAACAAAAGAAGGACAATGTGCTCCGGTACCTGAAGAAAGACCCCTAAATTGTTATACTTTTTCAAGAACATTGCAAAGTTTAACTTCGCCTTTGCCGTTTTTTCAAAGGAGAGTAACCGAGAGAGGTCATTATGTTGCATGATCATACAATTTGCAAGTGAAGATCAGATGCCTTTGGTAGCTCGATTCGACATTCTTGCTCTCGGCCTTCGATTTAATAGTTGTTTTCAGTTGTTTATTGTCTGTGAAGTATTCTCGTACTTCACATGGATAGCCGTATTGTTAGCCGACATGTTTACATTATTTTAGAACGCAACAGTGTGAGAGGTAGGTTTATGGATATTTCAGGTAAGTTCTGTTTGATGCGTTTTAAAACTTGAATTGCTGCCCTTGTTTGTTCACTTTATTTGCTTTGTTTTGTTCTAAACAAAGGACAGACAAGCAAAGGAAATGCGTGTGAGGAAGGGGTGGACAGTGATATAGAGGTATAATAATTTTTATTTTACTAAGTAGTTTTTCATACAAGTTTGGTTGTAAACTGCAATAATATTATTAAAATCTTCTCTTCATGACATTTACATTTGTACTATACTCCAAACTGAAAAATGGAGAAATGATAGCAAGTAAAGTTACATTCTCTGTCTAGTCATCATTATGTTGTATACATTGTGGTTCAAATTTTTCTATGTTTAAATTTTTTTAAACTGGTAGAATTT
The DNA here is from genome assembly GCA_964017195.1 of Siderastrea radians. Lineage (NCBI taxonomy): Eukaryota > Metazoa > Cnidaria > Anthozoa > Scleractinia > Rhizangiidae > Siderastrea > Siderastrea radians. The sequence continues at coordinate 26,917,854 of OZ024898.1, forward strand.
TCTTTGTCTTTTACTCATAATATGAAACGAGGAAAAATAATCAAACTGGTTTGCAGATTTTACCCCAAGGAAGAATTTGAACCACAACTATGTTAATTTTTTTTTCCAAGAGGACACTTGAACAAATCCTGCAATCTGATTGGTTCTTAGGATGGTTCGGATTTGCCTATCTCTGCCCACGGGCACGGTAACACTTTTGTGAGTTTTTGTCTAAGTGTTTTGGTCCTTGGAAAAGAATAAATAACTTATTTACCAACTTAGGGTTGGTAGGTCCAGTTTTTCACTATATGGACCAACCCTAAACCAGTAGATAACATAGGTATATCTGTTGATTGTGATAATGTTCCAGTAATTATTATGATAAAGTTGTTATGAGGCTAAATGTAATTTAGGCTAAGTTAAACTCGAGGCAATGCGGGTCAGCGGTCTTCCACGTGGCGGGCTTGCGGGGTGGCCGGGGGGTTGCCACAGGGGCCTTTTGTGTTTTACAGTTTGGCTTTTGAGGTCAATTCATTTCACGTGCTTGTTCGCTAGTCGAAGGTTCTCCGTGCTTTCACTCCCTGCCCTTCCCCCCCTTTTTCATTTCCTGTTATGGTAAGTATGTGGTAAGTATCGTTGTTTCACTGTTATCAGTGTGACGGTGCCTGGTGGTTGCCGCTCACAGGGTTGTCATGGTTACCCGACGTGCTCGGCTCAATTGCTTCTGGCTCCACCATTCTTTCAGGCACCTTCCCCAAGTTCATCTATTGTTGATGAGTTTAAATTTTATTATATTTTCTTAATACAGGAAGTCCGTCTGGCAGCTGAAAGCAACTGCACTGCTTCAGTGTCTAACAAGGTAATATATTTGTTAGTGAATGACATTTGGCAGCCAAATCCCTCAGTGGGAGTATAATAATTGCAAGGCTGGAGGCATAATTGCCTTTTGTCGAATTTTGGGCATTTTTTTTTTAAATTTTGGCTCAAATTTTTGGCTAATTGGCAGGTCATTTCTTTGTATTTGATTTCTCTCATTTCCTCCTCGTTTTCGAGAAATAATGTATGGAAAACACGTCAGAGAACACAAAAGGTGTCTCTTGTTTCTCCTTCAACAAAATAAGTGTTTTTCATGCATTCTTTCTGGAAAACGAAAATAAAACCAGGGAAATCAAAAACAGAAAAGTGTTTTCCTAGTATCAACTTGCAGCTCACATGCCAAAACTTAGCCAAGTCTGAGCAAAAATTATTAGAGAATGACTGTTCTGCCAGGATCAACCAACAGTATTGCATGAACGTTGTCTCCTGTGGTGATGATCACTGAAAACAATGTCTATAGCAACAACAGCTACTAATAGAACTAATATGAATGCACATTGTAGGATTCTAAAAGCAGTGTGTGGGCAGAAGGGAAAAGGAAAAGGTCTGCACCATTAAACCACTTGGACAAGCACAGCTGGAAGTAAGACACTTCTAACAATACAATTTCTATTTTCATAATATTTTAGTCTTCTGTATTTTCATGCTTTATTATTAGTGTCAGTGAATAATAATGATAACAATAACAATAACAATAATGATGCTGAAGATGATGAGGATGATAATCATTAATGATAAATCAAACAAAAGCTAAGGTATTCAAGTGACTTATTAGATAGTTAGGTTGTTAAATAGGATCAGTTCTTAATGTTATATACATGGCAGCCAAATTTCAATTTCAGCTCTCCCAGAATAAAAGTCCATATTAATACATTAATGTAGCAGATCCACTGAGTGTCTCCGGTACATGTATATCTTATGTATTTACTTTATGCCCTTAAGGAGTCGATGCTACAGTACATAGTTTTAAGCTGCATGTGTGTCAGGAATTTGTGTAGGCCTTACACACTTACAGTGACGAGATGACATTTTGTTGGCAGAGCTATGTAACCCTAAGTAGTTGAGAACCCTATCCATACATGTAATGCCACTTTCACATACATACAGCTCTTAGGATACTGGTTAGAATACATCATCATCATTATCATTGGTTGGCTACCTAGCAGTCTACCACAAGCATCATCTCCTCAGTATCTAATCTTCCAGATTAGGAAGTATGATTCATTGAATTCAAAAGAAAACATTATTTCTCCTTTAGTACTTTGAAACTGTGACTGCCTATTACAAATTGAAGATGAAGAAGGTCGAATTAGAAATTGAACTCCTGAAAGGACCGAAGAGAGAAGGTAAATATCCTCTTTAATGAAACATTAATTTCACAGAAACACTCAACTCCGAAACAGACCTCTCAAGATCAACTCTATCTTTGCACAGTATAGACTTCTGTCTGCATTAGAAGTCTGAGATAAAAAAAAGTGTATGTTCATTGGACCTGTGACTTTGTTCAGTGTTGAATATTGTGGCCATGTGGCCATACAACTCCAAAGTATAATTTTACAACAATACGAATGTTGTGGCTCAACGCAATTTGATCTTTTTTGTCTTGTATTCATTTTCACAATATAAAACAAAGAAAAATAAAACTCAAACTGGTTTGAAAAATTTTAAACCAAGGAAAAATTTCAACCACAACATTTAGTTCCATCATAATTTGACTATCCAATTGGAACCCGGATCACCACTGTCATTGCCTAATATTCTTGCCTGATTTATTTTACATCATTTTTTTTCAGTAGTCATTCTGAACTGACACTATCAATTTATAACCAAATTGCCCGTGAGAGTGTCTGTAACAAAGTTAATAAATTGGAATGAAACAGTTACCTTTTACTAACACCTCACACTTTTTTTACCATTGTTGTTGCAGTGAAAACTCCATTTCCTGACAATGAGGAATATTATTTACAGGAAAACAGACATTCAGATTTTTTGTAATTCTTTTTTCTCTTTGCCATAGTTTTCTTTCATAAATGGCAGGCACAATTATTATTCTTTTATATGAATGTCAATAAGTCTTCTTGGGCTTGCTTTTAAGGAAAAATCCCATTGTTCTTACACATATAGGGAAGGCCTATTTACTTGGACATAAAATTATCATGCCCATGATTTATGAGAGGTCTATGTCTAAGAGAAAAAAAATGACAATAATTTTGGGTCCACCATTTGTGAAAGAGGTCTATTTATTGATCAAGAGAGATTTGCTAAAGCAAGACATGCAAATATCAAAGACAAACTTTCACTAAAAACTGGACGTTTTTGTGTCTTCATGACCCCATTATCAAGTGAATGATTAATATTCCTAGGTAGTGAAAAGACCTGATAAAGTAGAACAAATTAACATATTAAAAAGAAAGACCTTTGCATTAATAGAGTCAGTTTGCACGGTTAAATTAGGTACTCGGGGCCGAGTACCGAATTTAACCGTGCAAACTGACTCTATTAATGCCAAGGTCTTTGTTTAATGCTTTAATGTTATTCTACTTTATTAGGTGTTTTCACTATCTAGGAATACTCATCATTCTCTTGATAATGGTGTTGTGAAAAAAAACAAACCCCTGGTTTTTAGTGAAAGTTTGCCTTTAATATTTGAGGTCTACTTAAAACTGTAAATAAAATAAAATTGAAGCAATAAACTACATTGACTCCATAGTGCTAGCATTCACTTGTTATGGACCCCCAAAATTCCCCACAAAAATTCAACTAAACAAATAAATATGCCACATAAAAGTTGAAAACTCCAAAATGTTTACCTTGAAGCCCACAGAAGCAACCACACCTTACTAAGCTAATAATATAACCGGATACCCTCCCTAGGGGTTAGAAACGGGACTAAAACAATGTTTTGTTTTAAGACATCTCTATAATAATCTGCTTCAGTGCTGAGGCAAGAGAATTTCCAATGTGATTGAAATAATCAAAATCATCCTTAGTATTTCAAATGGTAGATGATATGATTGTCCTTGGTATTGTATGTAAGAAAATAAAGATTGAGTATCTTACTGATATTTTACAGTTTATCCTGTCAATTGCATTATCCCCTTGAGAATCTTCAGTAAAACTTTGCATAAAGCAGATTACATTATGTTTGTGTTGTTTACATGTAACATTTTTTCACTTTTTAACCGAAACAGTGGACATAATAACCCAATACTCCTTGAATAATCACAAGACAAGATACCTCACTAATAACTCATTGAAAGGCTCCAGTCAAGAACATCCAGTGTCAATATTTACAAATAGGTGCATAATAAATAAGAAATAATCACATTGAAGCATTTTGTTAAGATACAGTTATGAGGCTAAATTAATATCTTGGTCACGTCAACAAAAAACTGGCAATATTTTGCAGATCGAAACCACTTGGATGTTCTTGCATGTGCACTTTCCAAGCTGAAAATGTTCAGGTGAAGTACTTAATTAAACACATTATTTATAAGGCTATCTCTCACCAGCACACCAGCATTATTTTGAAAGTGAGCTGGCACCTCAATCCTTAAATCTGGTTCATGAGGGGGTTGCTCTATATAACCAGGGAGTGGAGTATTGTCAAACACACACATGTTGTGTAGTACAGCAGTTGCTGTAATAATGGTGCAGCAACAACTTGGCTCAAACTGCATTGCCCCACCAGATACATCCAGGCATCGAAACCTGGCCTTCCATAGACCAAAGGCCCTCTCGATGGTGTTACGAGTTTTGGTATGGGCTTTCTGGTATCTCCTTTGTGGTGCACTTGACACATCGTCAGGTGTAAAGGGGGTCAGTAGATAGGGCTGGATGCCGTACCCACGATCCCCCAGTAGCCAGCCATTTCTCCCACCACCACCTTCCAAGTGCACATGGAGCATACTGGTGTTGAAAACTGCAGAGTCATGGACAGATCCATGCCATCTGCACACAAAGTTCGTGAAAGACAATTGTGCATTGCACACTGCCATGGCATTGATAGCATGGAATCCTTTATGAAACACATACAAATGTTCTTCGTGGTGTGGTGCCCTGATTGGGATAAGCGAACCATCTACAGCCCCTATCACCCTCGGTATTCCAGCAATGCGATAAAAATCAGTCATTGTTGCCTGTAGGACAAGCACAAAAAATTATATGCCTTACTGGTAACTTTCAAGCAATGTGCTCCCATCTCTTTCCTTTAGAATTCCGGGATTAAAAGTCTCAGAGATAAGTATTACCTTCTTCCATTGAAATTCCAAAAAGTCATCCACGTTGTAACTGTATGTTTCTGGATTCGCCCATTGAATTTCTAAAGCTGAGAAATTTATGATTTGGTAAGCCTGGATTTGCACAGAAATTTATGCCAAAATTTTGTAAACCTTTTCGTACTTTGACTATTTCATACTCCAGTCTTGCTTCAAATGGTACTTACATTCAGATCAGTGTTGCTGGTTGGAAACACTATCCAGTTTGGGGACAATTTCTCCAGGCACTGTGACACAGCAAACAGTGATCTGCTAGCACTGGCCTTTGAAACACCCCTAGTATCTCCTATGACTTTTAAAAAGCTTCCAGATGCATAATAACGAAGCGCTATGAGAACCTGAAAGACATTATAAATATTATCAACAAGAGCTCTTGCATCAAACTAATCAGGATGTGCGTGTGATTCCTTGAAAGTGTTCACCGAGACTAATCAAAACAAGCTATGCGGACCGCTGAGGAAACAGTACCGGGTTGACGATTTTCGTGTCCTATTTGAACTCTTATTTCAACAGTTCGTACTGATACAAATCTAGCTTAAATAGGTGTAGAGAATATTGGGAATAAGAAAGGGTCTTACACAAGTTTATAAACTGAAAAGCTGTAGATCAACTGGCGTGATTTAATCGTTTTCTCGGGCAGACATCAAGCGCTATTTTACGGATCCCAAATAGACTTTTGTTGCATAAAACAAGCCGAGATGAATTTAAATGCGACTGAAACAATTTTGTGAATGGGGGATAATTTTTAAGTTCTTTATTCTCGTTTATTTATTGCGAGTACAGTACGCTTCTTATTCTTTTTTTCCTCTAGCTAATAGAGTAAACAGCATTTGAGTATTTTGAGGACCGCGCATAATACGACTCTTTTCGCGATCGCTCTGTTTTGTTTACATTTATCTGTTGAATGTCGGATTTCTAAATTCATCTTTGTTCGGAAAATTTTGCAAATTACAACACAGAAAACAGGTATCGCTTGCAGTACGATCAGTTTTGAGTGACAGGGACCCATTTTGATGTTTAAAAAAAAGCCAGTTTAAAGTAATAACTTGCGGCATTAATTCTTTTTCTGTCGTTTGTTGATAATGACTGACAAAAAAATCATAATTTTAAATTGATATGGCGCTTCGATGCGAATGCCCTAAGCGCTTTTCAAACATTATGTAAAACAACAACAAAAATAACAACAACTCTATTTAGCTGCGGTTCCGGAGCTAGCGGGCAGCTTCTCGCCGTCTTTCTTTCCAACTCAGCTCCTATTCCCTCCACAAGCCACTCAATTCGCGCTCGTGAAAGCCGAAATCTTTCTATAACTTCACACTCAGCCATGCCAGCTAAAACGGGCCGTCTTTGATAAGACCGGGGTCTCCGAGCTAAACACAAAAGTCCGCCTCCGGCCGCCATTTTGTTTAGTTTTGTAACATTTGTGATTTCCTGGTAACTTTACGGGAGGTCACGACCTCCCGTAAATTACCGGGCAAGTTACCGGGATAGTTATCGGGATCGTAAATAACGGGAACTTCGAGAAACACCCGAAAAGTTTACGGGGACTTACCGGGCGACTTACCGGGCCCGATAATTTACCGGGACTTTCGAGAAACGGGCCCCTGGACCGGGGGGTCCAAATCCGCGGGGGGGTCCAAATCCGCTGTGACACCGGCTCATATTATGCAGTTAAGCCGAAATCTGTTGGGACTTATACATGTGTATGCACAAGACAACCGAGCGAAGTATCTCTTAGGTATCAGTAGGTATGTGAGGAAATGTGTATCTTACCGTACATGTGATGTTAGCACAAACGGCAAATAAATCATGATATTCGCCCACCATTCGACGATCCCGCTCAGATATGATTGCTGTTTTTCTTCGTGACGGCTGGAACTGGTCCTGGTTTTAAATATTTCCTTGTACTTTTCTCATACAATGCTTGAGTAAAACATTCAGCTGTAAAATGCAGAAACTAAACAGCTGGGTGTCCAACAGGATTGAAGACCTTCCGGGGCACGTAAACGAAGCTTTTCCGCTTAAAATAAACGTACCCACTCTGAACTGTGAATGGAAATTTCCGATTCATCGATGCTTTCTTTGCCGTACGTAATCTTCAACAACAGAGCGCCGACCACGCATACTCCAGCTTAAAATCGAAGAAATGAATCTTGCAAACCCTCACACCTCTCCAAATGCATAAGAAAGTAGCCACGTTTGTTTTGTTGTGTTGAGACTTCTACGTCACTTCCTCTCTGGGCCAACTCGGCCCAACTTGTCCCTGTCATTTTTGAATGAGTAATTACGGCATCGAGCGGCAAGTCGAATTCGAAAATTACAGTTAGAATAATCGGACTTCCCGTACGAATTTCGACTTAAAACTTTGTACGGTGAGTAATATGTACTTATATTTTGGAAATATGGAGAGAACAAAAAATTCATATTTTTGATCATGGTAAAATCCGAGACTCGCCGAGACGCCTAGACCCATGTTTTAAAATGCGAGCCCGAGAGTTCCGTCTGTTTGTAAAATCCGAGCCCGCGACGCGCTGAATCAAAAATCCGAGCTCGATAATCTGATAGAAAGCAATAAAAGCGGCTATCATGCGCTTTCGGGGTTTCGGAACTCACAGAAGCTCGAACCTGGTGTTTTATTAAAGTTATTAACTTATAGTAAAGCGAAGTACCCAACCGGTCGCAATTATTGGATAACGTACCACTACTTATTAGCCAGGCTAGTTACTTATAAACTAATGATTCGATTGTCTGGCCCCAGTTGTTCAAAAGTCGGATAGCGCTATCCACCGGATAAATCTCTATCCAGTGGATAACGCAATTGGTTTCCCTAACACTTATCCACTGGATAGTGATTTATCCGGTGGATAGCGCTATCCAACTGTTGAACAACTGGGGCCTGGTCTGGTCTGTCTGGTCTGTTTCTTATAACTCCGGTGGGAAACATAAGGAAAGCTTTAATAGGAAGTTTGGCGTTCTGCTTTTGTGGCCTTTTTGTGAAAGAGACGGTGAGCTTCGGTCCAAGGGTCACAATGGAAGAAGAAAGCGGTGCGGAGTCAAAGCGGCGAAAGCCCAAATACGGTGAGTGAATCTATTGTAGCTTATTACTGAAGTGTAATTATAGCCGCTAGCTTTCCTAATTTTATTATTCAATTATTGATGGTTATTTTAGGTGTTGCAATATTGGTCACATCGTTTTTCTGTTTGTATATTGAAATGATCCATAAATTGGAAGGTTGGAAAGCTAGGAACAAAACTAAAGTCAACTAAAAAGAATACCTGGTCTAACACTCAACAGGAAATTTGGCAACAAGCCACAGGAATAGCGAGGAATGTTACACATTGATGTTAGTTTAGCGTTTGTACTAAAAAAGTTCCAAGTTTACTCTGTTTGTAACCAACATGTACTCGAAGATTGTGATTGCATGAGTCTTATAACTGAAATAATAAACGGCTAGCTATACTGTTATACCTTTATGACCTTTTATATCTTTATACTGTGCGGCTCAATGATCTGCGAAAAGTATAGAGCGACATGCACACGTGGAACTGTGCGAGTGAAGCTGTAAATAAATGACATCTCCGGAAATGATCCTGCACCGCAAATGATGCCATTGAAAATCAGGAATCACGTGGGGTGTTATCATTCAAAGAGATCAAAATGAATAATTGTGTAATCATGTGAAGTGTTTTAGAGGACCTACAACGCTGACAAAGTTCAGGATCTGAAATAGATGATTTGGCGTATTCTTGGGAGTATAGCAATTTTGGCACTAGCATATAAGGTTATAAGCTCTAGCCTACAAAGCAGGCGTTTATTTAAGACCTGTTATACAGGCTAATACGGTAATCTCTTAGAACTTACGTAAAGCTAAATGTAAGCGGGAGGGGGTGGTATAAGGATTGGCGAATATCATGCGAAACAAAATTGGCGAGGAAAATGGCTTCCTTAACCTGAGGGAAAGGTGCATAACCTCATAAAGCTAGACAGCAGTAGCTAGTAGTTAAGATGCTATAAATAATTTGTCTACAAATAATTTGCTAATTTATCTATTAGCAGTTATCTTGTATTTAATTGTACAAAAATACATCAAAGGAAACGTCAGTATATGAATCGCTCAGTTAGAAGCATGTTTAGCTCGATGTTTAAAACAAATGGGACACACCAGTGCTCAGCGCCGAAGGACTGAACGATAATGGATAGTCTGCAACGTTGGCAGCAAAGCCTTAAACTAAGTAAATCATGTGTAATAAAAAGGGCAATGTAGATCTTCCTAATAACTCATTTAGCTTAAATATGTACGGATGTTCTCATTCATTACGTGTTGGTTAATACATGTATGTGTCGCTGCAAACAGAAATAGACTTAGCACTTGCTTCGCTTGCTCGCTGAACTGTGAACTTCGTGCTAATATAGCTTAATGTCGGGTGCAATTTTCGAGATTCTGAGATCCAAATTATAGAAAATTCGAGACTTCGAGACGGTTCAGCGTGTAGCAAGCCCGAGATTCCGAGACTCTTATTTTGAATGCCGAGATTTCGAGACTCGGCTGATATTTTCCGAGACGCATCATTTTGGATAGACCATTCTATACCCCTTCTTTAAGTTTCTTAGCAAGAGAATCGGTATTGCTCAAGGAATCTTCTTGAATATCACGTTTCAACGCGCTCAACTTCTTGTCAAAATAATCTTTAAATAAGGAAAACGTCTACGCTATATCAGCAGATTCGACATTTGACTGTTCCACCGAAACCGCAGAAGGTAGGGCTAGGCTGGGCTGGAACTATTTTGAGAAACCGAAGGCAACGAAACTTCAGGAGGAATATATGCGTTCCGATCTGAGCGGTCTTCGACATCCGACATAATTTTGAGGGCGAAGGGACGGACGTATGACTCGAATGAATATAAATAAAGGCAACGCACTATACTACCAACGCTTCCGCCAATGAACCAATTTTAACACAATACCCCAGAGGGTTACGCAACCCATGATAAATACATTAGTAATGCTCCTATTTATACATGTTTGGATGCCCTGTGGTGGACTAACATACCATCCAGGTTGAGTAACATAACATTCTCAGTAGCCGTAGTTCATGTCTGGGTACCCCGTGCAGGGCTAGCATCCAATTAACGGGAGAGGGGGCAGTAATGGTCTTAGTGGATTCATGCTATAAAACGCAAATCTAATAATCCGTCGAAATGGACACGAGACCTCTTACCTGTTTGTTTAGTGAACAGTTACTTGGTTTCACAGATCGAGCGCAGAAGTCAATGGAAAGTATTTTTTAAGCGCCGTCGCCGCATAGCCATAGGCGTCCTTCCGCATACCCCACGCGCGCGAGAAAGCGGAAATGTTATTTAAAAAAATAGGAAGAGAAAGTGGCCGTTCGTAGTCTATCATAACCGCAACTAGACAAGCAATAAAACTGGCAAGATTATGTTTCTTAATCTCTATGACTTGTAACTGCGTAATGTTTTCAGCAGCCAAATTTAATGTCATCTCGAATCGCAAAGTCCCAGAAAATCGATAAAGAGCAGGCGAGGACAAATATATTGGGTGGTTTCTTCTAGGTCACTGAAGTTAATAATATTTCCAATGAACTAGGTCTTGTCTGTAATAAAAAAACTATTTCTCCACTTAATCGAGTCGCAAATATTTTAACATTCTCTGATATTCGAATTTTTCGAACAGGGGAACAACTGAATAAGGAACTATTAGAAACAAAGCAAGCTCGTTGAATCGCATGCATCCGGATCGCACCATATTTGCATGAGCTGAACAAAAATAAAAACGCCGAAACTAGCCAACCTTAACTGTTTTGACAGCTCTTTTACGGATCATAAACTGGGAACAATGTGATGGCTACGGTTATTAATCAATTATTATGACTCACAACGCGTTAAAACCTGAATTGCTAAGTGCGCGCTAAAGGAAGTTCTAAACCAAGTTGAAAGCGTGATTGAAAAAGCTGGGCAACTCGGTATCATTTAATATCAGTGAATAGCTCAGGTTTGAAGCTCAAAGTTTAGCTGAAAGGCGGCGGAGATGGAAAAAGGCAAGGTGTTTGTACTTATAGTTGCTATGTTGTTTCACCTGGAGAGCACAGTCTCTGGAGGTATGCTGTTTTAATATTTATTTAGTGTGATAGTCGTTTAATGGTTCTTTTATAATCGGTAACAAAAAAACAAATTACAAAATTACTACCGAGAACAGTCTCTTCAACCCGAAATTTTTATAATCCTTCGAAATTCGCGATATATTTGAAATATATCTTGACTTTCCACAGTGAATTTGTTTGTTGGCAAAATTATTAATCAGTGTTGTATTAGCTGAATACAATTTATTCAATTTGTGAATCCTTATGGCCTTGTATAAAAAAATCCAACTAAAAAGCAGAGGCGGCATAGTCCATCGTGCCGAGTTTAATAACGTTTGATTCAGTGATTTAGCTACCGACTCAGTTCAACACTCTTTAATTAAACCACCTGAATTCGAACGTTTCACTCATAATTGCGAGAGAAAGGATTTGAGCTTTCGTTAGTAAAATGTCTCTTTATACTGCAGTAACGTAAAAGTTGAATGACGTTTGTTTTCCGATAAATAGAAATGTCTTTTTTGCATGGGTAGGAAAAAATGGCCACGAGCCGGCTAGATCTTTCAGAGAGGTGACAGCGGCTTAATAGTGTTCCGAGTCAAGCTTCCGTTCCAAAAGCGATTTCTTCCACTGAATTATTTATAACAACAAAATTCTAACGATCAGACTTTTTGGTTACAAAAACAAATCTTTCAGACCTCAGTGCAACAGTGTGCTGTCCATTTTGTAGGTTTCTGTTTGTTTGTTTGTTTTTTGCCTTAGTAAAGCCCTTGTTTTTGCCGCTTAATCATGATAGGCGCATTGCATATGCATTTTTTTTGCGCGCCACTTTCTCTTACTTAAAATTGAAAATCGGAGAATGAACTTTTGTTTTTTGTCAAAATCTAAGAGCCTAGCCGAAGCAGTATTATTCAGCTGACGGTGAATCTTTGGCGACTCAGCTAGCTAGCTAACTAACTAACTAACTAACTAACTAACTAACTAACTAACTAACTAACTAACTAACTAACTAACTAACTAACTAACTAACTAACTAACTAACTAACTAACTAACTAATTAACTAACTAACTAACTAACTAACTAACTAACTAAATAAATAAATAAATGAGTGAGTGAGAGTATGAGTGAGCGAATGAGTAGATGAATGAACGAATGAATACACAACACACAATTCGCAAAACCCTCTGGAAGAGAACGAATCCCGGTGCCCCGTGATAATTATTATCAACCTATTATTACTTTTTGCTGCGAAAGTTAATTTCAATCACCCTTTCATCCGTTTAATCGCACAGTCTCTAGTGTAGCCGGCTACGGATGCGTTCAACAAAGCCGAGTCCACCATTATTACTCCACCTTTTAAACTGACTAGTTAGGGATTGCCTTATAGTACTGGCCCCAGTTGTTCAAAAGTTGGATAGCGCTATCCACCGGATAAATCACTACCCAGTGGATAAGTAGTAGGGAAACCAACTGCGTTATCCACTGGATAGTGATTTATCCGGTGGATAGCGCTATCCAACTTTTCAACAACTGGGGCCTGCTATATAGTACTATCTACTGAAGCAAATCTGTGTCATGTCTCTTTCTAGCGAAGAAATCAAGCCTCAAAGATTTGGAAGAAAGGAACATAAATCTCAACGAATTGACTCAAGTTCCCCCAACTGGCAGAGAAGAGGAGACTCCAGTCCCCGAAGGAGGCAGGGAGCAGGGAGAAAACGGCGAGAATCCGCCAGGGGGCAGCAGATCATCCAGACCAAGAACTCGCCCGGGGCGGGGATCGCAAATGCCAAGGAATAAACGAGAGTCCGCTCAATAGGGTTAACTGTCAACCGTCAAAAAGCCTTAAAATTAAAAGCCAACCGTCTAAGAAGGATAGTTTTTTGTTTTTTGTTTTTACCGTCAACTGTCAAAGAAGGTAGTTTTTACGCTAGTCTTCGAACTATGTTAAAAATGCACGATTTCACGTTTAGTTCAGCATCACCTCTAGCTCTCAAATCAGAAGAAAATAGTTGATCAGTGATCCGGACCACAGGCTTACCATCATCTGCTTGTTTGGTGCGGCGCTCTTCATGTATTATGTTTGTACCGTCGTGTTATCAAACTAGCAAAAATAAGAAGGAATTCAGGTCTTTGTAAAATTTTATGAAGAATAAAACAATACTCCTAAAATTACTGCCATTTTGCTTGTTTGTTTGTTTGTTTGTTTTTTTTGGTGTTAACTTTAAGGAGAGCTTGCGAAAGGGGATTAGTTTCTGAAAATATTGCTTTTGCGTGCTACAACCTCTCTCTGTGGTAACTCGCGTGGCGTGGGAGTTTCATTAATCGCTTTCCTCCTTATAATTAAAGGCCCTCGCAAACGAGGAAACGTTGTAGGGGAAACATGTTTCTCTAGATGTTTCTCCGTTTGCGTGCAAACGAAACGAAATGTTTCTGATTTTTTCAAAAACATTTTGTTTCCGCAACAAATGTTTCTACATTTGCATGCGCGCCGAGGGAGCAATGTTGACTAGACGCTATTGTCGCGTAGGCTCTAGTCCTAAATTGAGCATACGCAAACGTTTGTTTCCAGTGAAATGTTTCTTGTGTCATCCGGCAAGAAAAATTGTTTCCCAGTCGTTTCTGCGTCCAAGAAACATTCTGGGGAACAATGTTTCCTCCGTTATCTGAAATGGTCGCCCTGCGTATTATAAGACTCTAGATAAGACATATGCAAATCTGAAGCGAGAGAAAACCTGTATGAAATACTCCAGTCAGTCAGTGAAAATAATTAATGTTGTCTTTCAATAGACTGCGAGTAGTCTCTAATTTTGGCAATCGCTTGTGGGGCAGGCGAAATACACACACCCGCGCGCGCGTGTTTTTTCGAGGAGACGCGACGCGACGCGACGCGCGCGCGCGTGTATTTCGCCCGCCCCACAAGCGATCGCCAAAATTAGAGACTACTCGTAGTCTAGTCTTTCGGGCGCTTTTTTGTTTCAATAAATTCTTGTGCAATTGGCCTCTACCTTAGGGAAAGCTTCTGTAAGGCACTCAGTAAGCCCAACTTTCTTCCCTTATGTGCCCCCTGATTCAGTGCATATCCCGCGTGCATATTCCAGAACGAAACAGAACAAAACAAGAGTGACAACAACAACAAGAAGAAGCAAAAATAAATGAAAGCAAACACGCAGACTAACATGCCAAAAAATTATGGCTAACAAAACCCCTATATATTTCGGGCTTCTCTGTTAAATTTGCTAACATCTCTGAGAGAGTTATATTCTCTTCCCTCGTACCCAGATCTCACTCGGTATGCAATTGGAATTTGAGATCACGATTGACAAGACCAGCGGACAACAATGGTCTCTATGGCAACCAAGTGTTCTCTGCATCGACTGTGTCGAGATCAGCGGGAAGGCGCCGGACGAGGGATGACTGTTCTTTGAGCCCGAAATAATTCCTCTAAATGGGTCAAAATGGTACTTCCATTCGAACGACAGCCACTCTTGCACAAGAGGTACACCACTCTTTCTTCTCCTGACCTAACGAGATCCTATAAAGACGACAATGAGGACTCGACGAGGGGTGAAGAATATGCGAACTTTCTCAAGTAAGCGACGTTCTTTGTTTACGAAAAGCTTAATTTTGCAAGTTGATTTATAATTTCCAACTAACTAGATCATGATGGCGGAGTTTAATTTTATTAACTTTATCGCTATCTTGTGATGATAATGCAAGATTCCAGCTCGCATTGATTAAAGTTTAGCGCCTTGTAAACTTGCTCGGCGAGTAAAATGTCGCGATCGACCGTTTCACATTTCACCAAATGAATATTGAGCTTATGCACCTATCAATTTAAAGCCGGCGGGGGGGGAGGCAGGGCATGGGGTGGGGATTTGATTGTTATTGTTGGCCCTGGGGTGGGTCTTTTGACTGATCTTGCCTTCCCGGGGGAGGGGATATTTGAATCTGTCTTCACCCAATGTGGGGATATTGAACATCGACTTGAACGAAGAGACTGAGACTGAAATTACTTTTCCTGCGTCACTTATGCGCTATACGTCCTTGAAACCATAATGGATGTCCACGAGATCGAGAATCAGAGAAACGTGGGTGAATTTGACTGTTTTATCTCCATATTTTCTATTAATTTAGAGTGTTTTTGTTGATTTGCATGTTTTTAACGGGGATAAAGAGAAACAAAGTAGATTTTTTGGCCAGTGCAAACGATCAGTGTACGGGCAATGTGCCGCCCGGGGTGGGGAAATTTTTGTGCATTTGACTGGAATAGTTTGCCCGTGGGCAGGGAATTTGACGGCAAATTTTTGAAAAATGTCAAATCCCCACCCTATGCCCTGCCTCCCCCCCCGCCGGCTTTAAATTGATAGGTGCATTACATGTGTGAGATTTATATACAAACAATGCGCTTAATGTTTTAACGGCTTTTCTTTTCTCTCTATTGAAGAATACAAGGGTCCTTAATTTTAAATGGTCATTGGGAATCTAACTAATTTAACACATCTTGTGAAATCTATATAAAGGAGTGGAAAAAGTGAGGTTGGAGTGAAGTTTATGAGCATAAATTATGAGAACTTGTCAAGAAGATTTAAAATTTAAAATAGTTAAATAAATAAATGAAAACTGCAGCTCTTGAAACATTTTGATAGGTAAGCCAAATAACATTAAAGTTTTATTATGTAATGTAATTTGGGTCTCACCAGAAAAGAAAAGAAAAAAAATCAATTTCCCCCTTGATTATTGAGCTATAATTTATATATGAGGTACAAAACACTTAGAGGCCATCGACATATTCAGAAGTTCCCTACTTAAGGTGATTCCATTCAATTGCATTGCGCATTCTTTCTGCACATCATTTTTTGCGGGATTAGCGCGCGCACGAGCGCGCACGCGTTCGGAACTTGATAGGTTTTCTATGAAAGCGCAGCTGTTCAGAGACATAAATGGTCGCTTTCTCCCAAACGAACTCGGTCACCCCACTTTTTTATTCCATTTATTTAAGTAAAATATGACTTTACATGATATATTTAAATTTGAAGACTTTTTCGTTATTCAATTTTGAAATATTCCGGTTAATTCACTATTTACAGTCAGATTTTAGGCGTCTCACCAGAACCGTGCAGACGCTCGGTTTGCCCATTATTTCATTGGTTTCATTTTTATGGCAGTTTTAAGACGTTTTACTGTACTATTCTTCTATCATAAGAATAATGCTTATACTTGTTTGCTAGTAATAACTTTGTTAAAGTAATAAGTGTCTCTGGTACAAGTGTAGGTTTTTTAATATTGCTGTTGAAAGCTGGCAAAGTACATATATACTACAGCCCTATAGCGTGAAATCAGACACGGTGACCCCCGCTTTTTATTTTATTTTTTAATGTACTAGGTTTAAGTAATAACTGTGCAAAGTTTCAACAAATTCTCATTACAAATTGTTTTTCGATGGAATCACCTTAATGTCCATGTAGCGTTTAGGTCAGGATGCCCCCCTCGTTTAAAACAGGGAAACAGATAAGTTTACAAAATTAGATTTTTAGGTTTCACTTTTTATCTTTGTTGTATACATGTAGAAAGAAATGTTAAGTAGAATGCAATATCCCTATGCATTTTTTTATGTGTAGCTGCATAAGGCAAATTGTGAAAATATATTGAAAATTTACAGTTTGTAACTATTTCTTATTTTTCCGAAGCCTCTCCTCTCCACCAACTGCTATAATTTTGATGATTTCTTAGCTGTGACCATCGGATCAATATGGGCCGGCTGCCTGAAACAGTTCATTTTCTGTTATTAATCAAACATACATTCCAACTTAAGAATGGTACATGAAAACTTACTGTTAACTTACACAAGGAGTCAATATACTGTAACTTCTTTAACTGTGTTGTTCCAGAAAATATCCACACCCCCGCCCTGCAGATTGTTTTTGGGGGGGGGGGGTTGAACCCCCTCCCCTCCATAAATTCCAGTTTAGCCTCATACTGATTCCCATAACAGTTCTGGCTTTTGACACCTCCCACTCCCCTTAGAATTTCCAATGACCAGCCTTGAGTTAGGCATGGATATTTTCTGACAAGTTTTGCAGATTATCTGTATAAAAAGTTCTTCTTGTATCAAGACAGTTTTTATCTCAAACAGGTCATTAGCCAGTGGAGAACGACAAGATGTTGGGGTATCGAGGTTAGTGTCTACATTATTTATTATTATCTTGAATGTTTGAGGGAGGAATGAATGGATTTTATTCATTTGGCTTCTTTCTGACTTTCTGACGTTCTGACTGAGAACTGGAAAACCTTTTGTATCTATTTCAATAATTCATAAAAGAAAACTGCTATTATATGTTACATGCACATGAAGATGACATCTTTTCCTTCAGACGTGAATAGACCACCTCATAGTTTTTTTAAAAATAATTTCTGTTCTTTGGCTGGGTCAGAGAAGCAAGCAAAACCCAAACCCATCAATACCACTAGAATAAGGACACCTTAGTAGGTGATCAGTAATGCTCTTATCAACGTAAAGCCCAAAGCTGAGAGAACGTCAAAGAAAAATAATCTTATACATTATTGTAATCCAAAATGAGCGGAATTGCCACAATTTGATTATTTTTGTTTTTGTTTGTTTGTTTGTCTGTCTGGGTTTGTACAGAGTCTTGAATTCTTGAAAAAGTCTTGAAATTTGCAAACCAGCTTTACAGACCTGGAAGAGTCTGGTAAAGATGGTAAAAAGTCTGGAGTTTTTTTGTTTTGAAAACTGCAACAAGTGCATATTTGCTAAGTGAAGTTTTTTTCAGGCCGTCAAATCTTATTTATTTCGTCTTAATGAAAACATTCAATCCCATCTTCTGAAAATTGGGATAAATACTGCTACATCTACAGGGTTCGAAATTTACTTTTATGTCCACTTGCCCCTGGGGCAACCACAAGACTTGGTTTGGTTGCCCATAGAATATTTGGGTTGTCCAAGCTCTTGCCCCAGTTCAAGCCAAGAAACTAATAGAGTTAGCTAAACAGTGAGTTTTATTAATTTTAACAAGAAATTGAAATAAAAATACAGTGAACTGTAATAAAATGTTTTGACCAGCCTGTGTCCTGTTAGAGTTGTTTTTTGTCCATCGATTATGCAAGGCTTAGTATCATAAAAATCAACACACGCTACAGTATAGTAACAGGAAAAAACTTACTAGAAGTTGAAACCTCACAAAATCCCTAAAAGGTCGTTCTGCTCGAACCAGATAGTGAACGGTATGAAAAAGTTTCACTTGGCGATCAAGAGCTTCCTTTTCCATGTTAATCAGACATGCTTCCAGTGGTGACATTCCAGGTTGAGCATTGATAGCATCATGAGCCAATTTGGCTGTCTTATGCGTCTCACTTATTTCATGTTTTTGGATCCCATCAGGACGAAAACTGTAGTTACTTTTTTGGCTTCCAAATGTAGATTTATCTTTCGAAAACCGTCTGCAATAACTACAAATCATAGCGTTTTCTATCTCGTGAAAATTCCAGCTGGGTCTTCCAGTCTTCCATGACTCTTGAAACGTACGAAATCTTTTTTTTTTAACTTCTTGTGCCTCAGCTAATTCTGCTGTAGATTTTGAGACACCCGTAGCATTGCTTTGATCATCATCTTTCTTCATGGCTTCCGAATTGTTGTTATCGCCATCATCCTTCACTTTCTCACGGCCGAAGTAGCAGAGGGGGCTCATGTTAACTAAGATGAATGGTGTCAAATTTCCATCGTCGGAACAAACATGGAGGCATCACAGAGCAGTTCTCACTAGTGCATCATGGACTACATTTACTGGTTACCAACTGCCAGTTAAAGCACAACAACGTTGTGCAAAATGAAGAGTTGCGGGAGAGAATAGCCTTCCAATGGTAGCGTATGTGATACTCAAGTATTTCGTCCGCATTTTTTTACTTTCCACTAACTTTTAGGTATCATTAACTCCTCAAAGACAACAAGCTATTATATTTATTCAACTTTATCAAGTCTTTATTAGGGACTAGTGCCATGGCAGATTGGGTCTCCCGAAGGGGCAACCCACTCAGCACAATTTGGTCGTCCCATTGTAATTTTGGTTTTCCGGGACAACCGGACAACCTTTAATTTCGAACCCTGATGTAGTTAAACTCATTGCCAATAGATGAGTGTGGGGAAAGGTGCCTGAAAGCTCGGTGGAGCAGCAAGCAAGTGCAGGAGGCAACCATGACAACCCTGTGAGTGGTGACCACCAGGCACCATCGCGCTGAAATTCTCAGTGGGAAAATAAAATTTTTATACTTACCACTACTTACCTAGAGGGAGGCCGGGATCCATATTAGCTTTTTTTCAAGCTCGTCAGCCGGGCAAGTACGTCAGAAAAGATACTTGCCCTGACAAAATTTTACTTGCGTGTTCAAAATTGTTAATAATTAAAATACAGACAAAACTAGAAGTTTAAAACAAAGAGATAATGGATAATAGAAAGAGCGCAATTTATTTTATGCTACTGCAGCAGTAGCAGCACCGCAGTAAGGCGTTCACTGTTTAACATTTAATTTGCCTTATTTACTTTAAATTACGAATACTTCTTGATCAAACTTTCAATTTGACATACATCAACATCGCTGTCCATGCCACTGGCATCCTTGACACCACTTTCATTCTCATCTAAATCCTCTCCCTTGTCAATGACATCCAAGTCTCTACCCGCATCACTCTCTTTCTTGTCGTCCTGTTGATCATCCGCTATGGCCTCAGCATCACCAATGCATGATTCACCATCACCATCACCTTTATCAACCAACTCCACACCAATAACAATTAATACGCACTTCTTCAGCCACAGGGGGGCGAATGCTCTCTGCATGAGTAAGGACAGGTTCTACAGCTTTCCTTTTGGACTTCTTCATGTTTGGGCAATGAAACGAAGTTTACAGAATAATTAATCTTCTGTTTACTACAGTGTGAAATCACCAAATGGCTGATGGACATTTAAAACACAGGTACATTGAGTGGTGAGAAATTGAAGAAAAAGAATTTGCTCCTTAGAATTTACTTGTCCACCAGAGGAGTTTGTGATTTTTGATACTCGTCCGTAGGTTTTTATAGTCGTCTCAGATGACCTGACGACTGCTAATATGGATCCCTGGGGAGGGGAAGGATGGGAGCAAGAGAAAAGTTTTCACCGACACAGTAAACGAATGGAAGCGTAAGCAAAATGGCTTGACGTTAACGGGAAGGCTGTAAATTTACTGAGGCCCTGCAGAAGCCCCTAGACCACCCTGCATCAGGGAAGGAGACCGGCCTGGCCAGCATAGTCTCGAGTTTAACCTTGCCTAAATTTCATTTATCCCCATTTATATTTCAAAATTCCGCCCGAATATCTCTCACCGGTTTGCCACTCGTGATTTTAAGAACAGTTTTGAATTATAACCCAAATATCCCTTAAAGCCATGCTGCTACTGTACCTACAGTATACTAATACCTTGAGTCTGGAAAAAGAAATTATTGTTTTGGAAAAAGTCTTCAATTTTGCATCCAAAAATCTGTATGAACCCTGGTTCACCTTGTTTTTACATGGTTTTGATTTTTGTTTTTGCCTCAGGGAGGGGATTTGGTCAGACTACATTTATTTATTGTACATTTAAGTCTTCAAATAAAGTAAAATGCCCTCCGTCATATCTCCCTGAGGTTCTTACTACCTCCCCCACACAACCCCTGTTAGGCTTAAAATTGACCAGTACAATGTAGAGGCATATATACATCGTACTGTACGTTTAAGAATTGTCAGTAATTTATGAAATCAATTCAGCCTGAATTATAGCTATTCTTGAACCTTTTTGTAGACAAAAGCCAAACCCAAAATGGCAGCCAGCGCAAACCTCCCCAAGGACCAGAGACTCCAAGCAGGTTAAAAAATCTAATTCACCAGTAATCTCACCACAGAGAAGTAATAATGGGGTGCTACAAGTTACACTGACTGCCAGACGGAGCATGCAGAAACACCAGGAGATGATGAGAGTTATTGAGGTGAGGCCACCACAGTGGAATTTGTAAGCATGGTACACTGCAGCCTTGCTGAGCCAATCATTTTGTTATCTAACTGTTGGAACATTAAGAGCTGTGTATTATTTGTTCCTCACTGCCATTTGGTGAACTGTAAATTTAAAAGTTAAAAAAAAGCTTTGGGATGGAAACAGTTGCAGATTTCTTATGCCAATAAAAATCTACACAAATCTACACCTGTCCAATCAGCCAGATTGTACCAACTTTCTACTCCCACCTTAAATCTGTCAATAATAATAATAATAATAATAATAATAATAATAGTAATAATAATAATAATAATAATACTAAGTCTTTATTTCATAAGATAAACACACATATCCTATGTTACAAAAATTGATGATAAAAAGCAAGCTACATTACATGAACTAACACTTATTCTAATGAAATAAATCAGCTAACTTGTATTTGCTTGTCAATCAAGCATTCACAGTTCTCATTTCTGTGGTCAGGCAGGCATTCTACATAAAATTATTATCAAGCTCCTGCCAAATGATGTAATTTAAACGTTCAACAGTTTGAATGTTTTGACAAAGTTTGCCTGTAGATATCTGGGTAACATCGTTGCCATAAACCCACTTTTGTGAAATTACGAACTTCAAGTAGATTTAGTTAAATCATGTAATTCCATGATTTTCATTGGCTTTCATCCCTCCTAAAATTTCAAATGGTTTCCAAAGGCTTCTTGGTTCCAGACCTCCTATTCAAAATGGCAGCATTGTTTCCGGACCTTAATTGAATAGTTCAATTTACGCTTTATTCTAACTTGTATTTATAGCTCATTTTTATACTATTTTATTGGACTAAATAATTTCCACAGTTTTAATCCGTTAGTTTATTTTCAAGAAGTCTGTAAGGTGCATTTGATCATATTCATATCAAATGCTAATTTGTGCTGTTAATAAATATTGTCATTATTTATTTATTTAGTTAAATTTATTTATTTATTGTCTTTTTATAGTCACTCTGAGTAGCTTAAGCCGGCCATTTATATTAAATAAAATACATGTAATATAGCTGACAGCTGGCTACTGAGGATTTTTCATGATTTCCCATATTTTTTCCTTGCGTTACAATTTACACAAAGTATACCAATCCCTGTACAGGATGCTCCAGGATTTTCGAGGATCCTGTAAGGTCACACAGAATAGTACGCAGCATCCAAAATGGGAACAATCCTAACTGTGTTTTATAGGATCCTACTCAGGATCCTGTATAATCTTTCAGGATCATGCTCAAAATCTTATATGTATACAAGATCCTAGACAAGATCCTATGGGATCCTAGATCCTACAGTATGTTAATAGGAATTCCTAGCATCCTAGAATCTTAAGAAGGATCTTATCAGGATCTAGGGTTTAATAGGATCCTACAAGATCTCGTTAGGATACTATAAAGATCCTGTGCAGAATTTCTACCAGGGTCTACATGACTTTGTACATTTTGTACCTGACTGAAGCCATTTTCAATCTTATTCTTTGTGGCATTATCATTGTAGGACCACATGCTGCAGCATAAACAGGAAGAGAGAGAACTTAAGAGACAGGAGGGTGACATCATTAAAAAACAACATCAGCTCAGAAGAGTCATGGATGATGTAAATAACAGTGAGTGCAAAAAAATTTTCACTCTCCAAAAATCAAGTTAAGAAACAAATGTACAATGTACAATATTCATTTTGCAGAGTTATTTGAAAAACAACTTAAGCATGTTTAAGAACTGCTGAACTGAGCATGTTCAATAAATGGTCACATTCAAGAATTTTTATCCTTGAATTAATGTATTTGCTGCAGACATACACATGCAAATAACACAATGTAGAACAAAAATGTACCAATCACTTCAATAAATATATGTACTATTATGTGTGGCATTTTCATTTGTCCAATATGTATGCTGTGTGTGTACAAGTAACTTGTGATTGCAAATTGCGCCTAATTGTAAATTTGTTGCAAGCTGAATAATTTGGTCAGTGGTCTATTCAGTACAGCACCATGATTGCTGACCTGTAACCTTTAATTCTTTCTTTTGGATTAGAGTAATTTCCAACAGCGTTTTACCAGGAAGGCTGTTAGAATAACAGGTGTCCGGCAGATCAAAATAAACAAAGCCTGATACAGCTCTGTTAATTTCAATCTAGTGGACTGGGCACAAGTTACTTTGTTTTTTTTTCCCTTACAAACAACTTCCTGTTTTGGAATTACATTAGCCTGAGAAAATAGCTGACGTTTCGCGAGGTCGTTTTGCGAGGGCTTACATGTAAGTTGCGACCTCGCGAAATGTTGGCTGTTTTCTCAAGCTATAATTACATGTACCCACATGTACATTTACACATTTTCTACGTTTTGCATATTGGTTAATGAGAAACCTTGTGAAGGTCTCACACATTTCCACTTCTTAATTTCTCATCAGGTGTTTATAAGAAGATGAGAGCTGAGGAAGCTCGACTGGGTGAGAACGACCAAGATATGGAGAAGGTGAAACAGCAACACTTCATCCAGGAAGATAAGGTGAAATATGTCGTATTACAAATAATGTTCATGTTATAAATGAAAAAACACTTTTTAAAATAGGCAAGAGCTATTTAAATTCTGTTTGAAATAACTTTGAAAAGATTTTGAAAAGACTTTGAAAAATACAGTTTAAGTATTAAAAGATAATAACTACAGCTGTATTTAAGTTCTATTTGTCTCGATCTTGGCGTGGAGTCAGCAAAAGAGCAAAACATCAATTTTTGATTTGGAGGGAGACAGGGGGGCAGGGTGGAGGGGGGTGGTTACCTGAGAGAAAAGAGTATCTTTTTAAAAAGCCAAAAATTTCAGCACATTTTGTACCCCAAAACGTGAAAATCCCCATGACAGAGTCCCTGAAACAATTTATATTAACGGTTTGGAGTAGTAATGTAAGAGTAAAAATGTTGCACAATGTACCAGTATGTCAGAGTTAAGGGTCCTATAAAGCCAGTCTTCTATTGAGCAACACCCTTAAAAAATGACTCGGTAGATATACACATACAATAAATATTACATGTTACATAAATTGCCTTTATTTTAATTGTGGACTCATTTCAGGTGAACAAGGCCAGAATTGAGAGAAACATGTCTGCTCATTTGAAGTTTAAAGACAAAGACAGGAAAGTTACTTCAGAAATGTAAGTATAGAAATTAGTGATCCAATGTTGCCCTGTTGTACAGTTAGTTGACTCTGGGAGGATAACTTGAACCTTCAAGGGAAATCATAATTAGGTTTACAAGTTATTGCACCACAGCTTCAAAGAACCAGAGCTGCTGAAATTTAAGAGATAAGTACCCACTGAGTTTGAAACATCAGCTTCAGTTAACTTTCATTGATTTTAATTTAAAACACTACAGTGTAGAAGACAAAAATATATCAAGCCAGTTTTAACTTGACTATAGGTTCTTTGTAATTCTCTTTGGTTAAATGGTGAATACAAAAATAGTGGTTTTCTTAAAGCTTGCTTTCAAGAGTGGTGTACTTTGATTTATTGAGAGGTTCGAGTTTTCAAGGGCTCATGATCAAGTTATCAACGGCAAAATTACAGTAAATGTATGAAACAAATCCAGGGGAATTAGATTTTGGTTCAAGTGAGTGAGAACTTCGAGATATAGAGCGTTCGAGCTATCGAGAGTCAACTGTGTTGACAGTGAGTTTTGAGTTTAACCTGTCTTCTGATAAGGCAATTGTAATAAGCCTGGCATACTCAATCGAACCCAATCAAACTGAATTTTAATCGAGCTCACACAAAAAGATTGGACAGTCAAACTCAATCGGACGTTCGATTTCTGATCTCTTGATGTTTTGTGTTGAAAATCAATAACAAGTTTATGGAGGCCCCAGTTACTTCAGTATAACACATGCTTATCGTAACCGCAGAAATCCCGGAGAAATGGCTTGCAGATGCGCTGTGGGTTGTTAGCTGTAAAAGGCTACCAAGAGCGCCACTCTGACGTGAAGGAGGGCGAAGATTTCAAAGTTTTCAAGAAAATAGGCGAGAATGCCCGTACTTTTTGGGTTGTTGTATGAATGAGCGTGAACCATTAGGCCACCTTCAACGTGAACTGGTTGCGGAAAACGGTAATACACAGGAATGATGGCTTTGTTCCAATGTGTTCTTTTTACTGCCAGTTTACTTTCCTTATTGAATAATCAGTAAGGAAGGACGAGAAAACCTTGTTTTTGATGGGCTTGCTTTGTGTGTAGGTTTACCAGAGCTTCCGTACAGTAACCGAGTGGGCATATAACATGCATGACCTTTGTTCAAGCGAACGCAATCGAACTCAGTCCATTGGATTGTGTTTGATTGAGTTCGGCAACCTAACTCAATCGAACACAGCCCAATGGATTGAGTTCGATTGGGTTCGATTCGGAAATGATCGGAAATCGAACTACACAAAGTTCGGTGTTCAATTGAGTTCGATTTCCGAACGTTCGATTGAGTATGCCGGGAATAAGTGTTCTCTGTAGTTATTATTTGCTTTTTTGTGTTATTTCCAGATATGTGTGCAACCTGGTGGTTTCTGAATGCACATTACATGTAGATGAGTTGTTAGTACCTCAGTGATGAATACATGCAGTTGTTAATAGTACTTCACAAGAGAGGGTGATGCCTCTCTTGTTTGTACTTCACTAAAGCTGATTAGACAAGTTCGAGACCTACGGCCTGTTTGGTTATTGAATTTCCAGCTTTCAGATTCTTTCACCACATGATCCCAAATGGTCCTGATTTTGCCTGAAACTGTATGCCTTGTTTTGTTCCACAGTACTCAAAAGTTTGATGCCGTGACAGAAAAGATTTGACTTTTTCCAAAAAATATGCCGAAAATTTCAGCTACGATTACTGAAGTTGAGAATTGAATAAAACAATTATTCCACTCGGGCTTGTTGGATGCGAGATGATTATAACCAGCTCGGTGCTACATGTACATGAACGTATAATTACCATTCTTAAGAAAATACATAAACAATCCAGACTGTTGTTTAACACTTTTGCACTACATGGTGCTTAATATATTTATTTTTCTTCAGGACTGAAGCAGAATTTCAGTATTGCAAGGCTGCAAAGCAATTAGAGCTGACTCGAACCGAGGTTTTTGCCTTGACACAGCAGTTTGAGGCAAGCCTGAAAAAGATTGAGGTAAATTCAGATAGGGGTTCATAGAGCGGAATCTTGATATAACGAACTCCTTTATAATGAAGCCCCCGCTAAACAAACCATGTTCGTCAGCCCAGCCAAAGTTACAATAAAATTATAGAACAGAACCCTGATATGACAAACCCCGGCGTAATGAAATCCTCGTTATAACGAACACAATCTAGAAGTCCAACTTAGATGTAAAAC
The DNA here is from genome assembly GCA_964017195.1 of Siderastrea radians. Classification (NCBI taxonomy): domain Eukaryota; kingdom Metazoa; phylum Cnidaria; class Anthozoa; order Scleractinia; family Rhizangiidae; genus Siderastrea; species Siderastrea radians. Next base: position 26,944,490 of record OZ024898.1, read on the forward strand.
TTAGCCTGATATAATGAATAGGTGTTATCGCACGACTGAAGTTGAATGCATAAGCGAGCAACAAAGACACACGCAGACCCAAATTCACAAAATGTATAAATTTATGCTATTTAAACCTGGGTAGTAATCTGCATGATTAAACTGAATGCTGAGGCATGAAGCATAACTCTGTTTACCTTTAAGACAAAATAATTATCAGCCAAACCCTGATAAAACGAAGTTTTTGGTCGTTTTACCACAATATTGTTATATCAGGCTTTCGTTTACAATGAACTGAACCTCCGTTTTAAGAAACACGTATTTCCAGTCCCTTGGTTTTGGTTATATCGAAGGCTCCACTGTATAACGGTTTGAATTCTCCCAAACTCCCTCAGTTATTTCCATCAGGCTTTATAAGTAAGTAAACATACCTAGTTATTTTATTTATCGTTTATTTATATTTTATTGATTTTTTTAATGAGACACTCTCATAAGACAATTTATTATATGGAGGAGAGTGTTTTACTGGGAACTAAACCACTCGTAGATTCCATACGCCACTCCATCCGGGACCCGAGTGGCGTATTTTCCGTATGTCACGCTTTTGAGTGTCATATCGTTCAATGACGTCACGATTCCCGCCTTTCCTACTTTGTTGAATGAACTGAATGGGTCGTTGCCTCAGTGTTGTTTAGAATTATGGCGGTGGCAAGCAGGTTTGTTTTACTAAACGATGAACAAGTGAAAGAGTTTTCCGAAAGCTTCGACAACGAAAACACAAAAAAGAAGACCTTGTACGATTTGAAGGTTTTCAAAGGATTTCTCGACACTTGCGACGAGAAGAGAGAGATTGAGGATATCGCGCCTGTGGAGCTGCAAGAAATCATCAAAAAATTTGTTCTCGCTGTGCGAAAGAAAAATGGTGAAGAGTACGAACCCTCGTCAATCAGAGCGTTCATACAAAGCATCGACCGGCATCTTCGAAAAAACAATTATGGATTTTCCGTCCTCAACGACAAAGAGTTTCATGAGGTTCAAGATATTTTAAAGAAGAAACAAAAACAGTTAAAATCCGTTAGGGTTGCGCCTCGCATGGGTAACATTATTCTCCCGTTCGCGCAATTCCGTTTTGGTCCTTTTTTTTAATTATTATTGTAAATTTTGAGACCAATAAAGTTGATAGACACAAACCGGCCAAACGCAGCGGATCCGTTGTCGGATGAAGACATCGCCACTTTTTACAGCCGTGGAGTTCTAGGAATTCACTCTCCTAGAGCTCTATTAAATACCCTTTGGATGAACAACTGTACATTCTTTGGTATGAGGCCAGGGAAAGAGCAGAGAGACCTTTGCTGGGGCGATTTGCAGTTAAAAACAGATTCGGAGGGAAACCGCTTCATCGAGTTCAACAAAGAAAGACAAACAAAAACGCGTACCGGTGAAAACCCTCGAAATACCAGAGAGAAGAAACCTCAAATGTACGAAAACAAGAGCAATGCAGATCGCTGCCCCGTCAATGCCTACTTGGCCTACAAAGATCACCGGCCCGCTGCCATGATGAGCGATGAATCGCCTTTCTATCTTGCTGTTAACAACGAAAGGCCGAAACCCGGTCAAATGTGGTTCAAATGCTCTCCGCTTGGAATCAATTCCTTGAGAAGTATGCTGAAGAACATGGTACAAGATTCAGGCCTGTATTCAGACAAAAAGCTCGTAAATCACAGCACAAGCATTTGGTCCAGAAGCTGGTGGATAACGAGATACCACCCAACGAAATCATTCAGATTACTGGACATAAAAACGTGAACTCTTTAAACAACTACTCATCTTTGTCCGATAAGAAACAGAAGCAGATTTCCGCTGTATTGTCTAACGATGCCAGTACCAGCCAAACCTTGTCAGCCGTCTCCATTGAGGAGAAAGCTAAGTCGGATAGCTATTTAGCGGGTGCAGCTTCTGGAAGTTTATTTCAAAACTGCCAAATCGGAACGGTAAATGTGCAAGTGTACCAGCCCGGTCGTACCGAAAAGTGTTCAAAGATTTGTTCCGCAAAAAGGCTAAAAATCACCGTTTCTGATGACTCAAGTAGTCAGAGTTAGTGACATTTGTAAAATTAGTTCAGAGTACAGCTGTATGTTATATCCTTGGTACCGGGTATTTTGTATTTTTCACTTTATCCTTGGCACCGGGTATTTTGTATTTTTCACTTTGTATTTCCGTATTTGTAAAACTTAAAATTTGGAAAGAATAAAATGGGCAATTTCAGATATTTTGTCTCCATATAATAAAAAGAACAGTACACGTTGGCTCGAAGATATGAATTTTATGTTCTCGTGGCAAACACAATATCTCACGAGTTCGCTGCGCTCACTCGTGAGATATTGTGTTTGCCACTCGAACATAGAATTCATATCTTCTCGCCACCGTGTAATATCCTCTATATATGTATTAGCATCAGTGTAAAGCTAACAATATTGCCCCATATTGTTCTAACTGGTACAGCATTTGGCTGAGTCCTGTCGGGAAGTCAGTTTCTCTTTGTCGCACGAGTCTGAAAAGCGGATTATACAGTAACATGTTTCTTGATAACTGGTCCAGTTTTGAAAAAAAAGTCATGTCGCTACACTGCATTGTGAAACGACTGTGCACATGTCTCCAAGTGTCTTGATTGTTTATGGCTACCATGCGTGATACAGGTAGTAGTTTGATCGGAATCAAATACTTGTATGCCGTTCCGTTTGATATCAAAATGACCCAACTTGATGAGTGTGGTTTAATTATTGGGCCAAATTAAATTTCAAGTTCTCTCTCTGGGTCGTAGAAACCCACTATCTGGCATGTTAGATTATTAGAGAATTTTTAGCGTGCTTATTTTCCATTGAATGTTTCTGTTTTGTTAAATTATTTTTGACAGGAAAAAGGATACGCATTGAAGAAGAACCTTGCTGAGCTAGCAATTGCTGCTAACAAGCTTGCACTCAAGAAAAGAACTCAGGAAGGTGACGATGACCGGTATGTTATTTTTGACGAAAAGTAATGGACGTTTTCCTTGTGCTGGGTTTATGTAATCTTAATGCACTTTCATTTATTGTTTTTTTTTGTCTCTATTTTTTAAAAGATATGTGAAAGACACAAGCATCAAAGACATTCAGGTTTGCTGAAGATGTAGCTTTGAGATATAGTTTTCCCGATCGTTTCTGTGGTTGGAGTGAGCACCACTATGCAGTCACAGCATTGTGCAAAATTGTCCTTTGCAAACTTTATGTCCTTTGTCGTACAGAACAGAACATAACATTTTTTTCTCTACTTACAGGATGACAGGCGTCGTAAACAAAGTATGACAGAGAAGCTAAAGTAAGTGAGCGTGGCAAATTTTACTGTGGGAAGAACATCAAAGTTAACAAAGCTTCATCAGTCGTATTAATACTGCATTTGTTTTGAAATCTCAAGTTTTCATGTTTCTATTAATGTAATAATACAGTTAGCATTCCCTGAAGTACCGAATGTTTGATGTTGGCGCATATATCTTGATAACATCGACTCTTTTGTTTACATCCACTCTTTTATGTGCAAGTAAAGCAATGCCAAATATAGGACGATTGCAAATAGCCTGAGAAAACAGCCGACGTCTCGCGAGGTCGCCACTTGAGCCCTCGCAAAACGACGTCTGAGCAAGGAGCGCATAAATCCCATACTGATGACGTGCACCACCCATATCACGGTATTGCTTCCGATTGGTTGAAACGAGATTCCCTCGTGTTTCAACCAAACACAGGCACTACCAGTACCTAGATCTGGGTAGTGACGCGTCATCAGTATGGAATTTCTGTGCTCGTTACTTAGACGTCGTTTCGTGAGGGCTTAAGTGGCGACCTCGCGAAACGTCAGCTGTTTTCTCAAGCTAGAATGTAAGAGGCTGCTAACCGAATCGTCTTAAGTTTGGCCGCAGTTCTATCACTGGTCAGAATAAGGTAACTCTTCTTATGTCTGTGCTGTTAAACCTGAAATTTACACAATTATGATGATGTGTGTCTCTCCAACCATAAAATTTAAATTATTGATAGATGTGAGACGTTCTTAGTTCATTCAGAATCTTAAAGTGAATGGTCTGTAGCATAACAGAACGCACTAGTTAATGACGCAACTTAAAATGTTCTATAAAACTGACATGCCCTTCGACGTACGTTTATAGCATGCAGCGCCTGCAACAACAAAAATGAAAACGAAAAACATGGGTCAAACGCTCATCATCAGCCCTTAATCTCAACATTCAATTTATGTTATATACAATACAATAGGATACGATACGATACAATACAATACAAGTTTATTCAAGATGTAGAGAAAAATACATAAATAAAATACATCTTGAAAAGGAAACCCGAGGTATATCCTATAACTTTCCCTTCAATAAAAAGTAACAAAAGTGAATGTATGTACACCAATTAGCTATTTACAATAGAAATAATTTAAACCATGGTTCAAAAAGTTTAAAAGTAAGTGCTCTTTCCATTTTAAGAAAAGATTTCAATCTTGCTTTAAAAAGTTTGGAAGTTCCCGCCTCTACCATCTGCTGCGGTAGGTTATTCCATTCTTGTTTTGGGCTAATACCAATCTGACCATTCGGTTAATTCAAGCAATGTTCCTTGGGCCTTGGTGGTCTTAGTAAGTTCCACTGTTTTTAGAAACTTTCAGAATTTCATGCTAGTGAATTCTTAAAATTAAGCCTGACAATCGGTATTTATTTATTTATTTATTTATTTGTTTATCATTTTTTGCAGGGGTTTATCTGGCCAAGGAGTTAAACATGAATACAACAAGCGTCGCATGAGTAGAGACTTGGTTGTGTCCAAGGACATGTTATCATTGAAATCAAGGGAAGGTAGGCTCAATATGCTTGTTCTTGAAAGCGCAGTAAACTTTATCCTACATTAGCACCAACCTGCTTCATTTGTCAGGTTCCTTGAACATTGTGGGTTTGATTTGCCAAATTTCAGCCTACAGGTTTTAATCGACAGTTTCTTATAAGCGTCGGGTTTTTACGGTAATCGTGCAATGCCGCGCTCGAGAATTAACTTAGGATAAAATACACCTGTGTAATGATTAACGTGTACTGAAAGAGCGGAAGATGCATAGACTACGAGCAAACTCGTCTTCTGTCAGGGATAGTCGGCCGAGGATAACATGGGAATGCGTGCAAAAAAGTCAGCAGGCACGAGAAAAAACGTGAGGCGCATGCACGTCAAGTTGGTACGCGCCAAGCTTTTTTTGTTTGTTTGCGCGCGCGCGTTCACATGTTCTTGTTACTCGAATACAGCTATTTCAATTAACACTTTGTCGTGTCGAAAAGCCTGCGCGATGAGACCGTAAGTTGATATGGGTAACACAACCTGCAACGCAACGGCGTTGCGAGACAAGTTGCGGATGAAGTTGCACGTGTAACACCTACTCGTCGCAACATGTCTCGCAACGAAAAATTGTGTTGCTAGTTGTAGGAAAAGCAGTCTAGGCTTCTACTTATCGCAACGTTGCGAGAAACTTTGCAGTGTGTAATATGTGTCCTGCAACTTGCCTCGCAATGCTCTCGTCATCTGTTGCGTTTCAAGTTGCAGGACAAATTGCCTCGTGTAACAGCGCCTTTAGCTATGGCTCACCCCTACAGAAAGTAAATCACAAAGACATGTTCTTATAGCTCTTTCACCTATCGCAAGGCTGTAGCAACCGTGATGTTACAGCCAAATCACAAAAAAATTGTAGCTTCCATACTACCTTTCGCTTTTATTTTTGATTGTGTACAAGGGGGTTAGTTTCTAAAGAAACTGTGGTGCTGCGTCGGTGGGGACGTGAAATACAAAATTTTGGATTTGTCAACTGAATTGATAAGGTAAATTAGCCACCGTAAAGAGATTGAAAGCTGACCTTTCGAGCGTCAGCCCTTCGTCAGAGCGAATCATTGTGTATAGTTTGCTTAGGGCCGATTTAGACGGTACAACTTTTGCTTTCGACTGTCGCATGCGACTTTTGTAGCGTGCGCTGCTCGCGGCAAGCAAAGATCGTATAAAACTCGTCATTCTAACATTTTGATTGTGGCTACGACTGTCGTAGGGTTTCAAAATCCTACAACATTTTTCGTGTTGTGTGCAACTGTCGTGAACATGTTGTACTCTGATTTAGACGAAACGATTAGTGTTGTAGATGTGACGTGAGCAAGTCGCATACTACAGTCGTAAGGAAAAATCGTACCGTCTAAATCGGCCCTTATAAAATTTTGTAGTTAAAGGAAATGCCAACTTTTTGTAGCTGCATGTAACGTCAAATTTTTGTAGTACATATTAAGTACCTAACTAGCCGCTGACCTGCGCCATTGCCGGACTAGTTTGCAAGTGGCAATTATTACAATTAAAGATTAAAGAATAATGAAGTACAGAACAGATCACAACAACTAAGACTGCAAAACAACAACAGTAACAACGACAACAACAACAAGGTATTCGGACAACTTAAGCACAGCTACGTAGTACGTGCAAGTTACAGCATTGACACATGTAATTGGTGAAAGCAGAGCCACATTTTAATATGATGATTATGAAAGCGCGCCACTAAATCTTTATCTTCTGTCGTTTTAACAGAGGGTCGAAAAATGACAGACATAAATAGGAGGCTGCAGCATAATTCAACCCACCAAAAGCAAGCTAAACAAGCTGCAGAATTCCTTGAACTAGATCGACAAGGTAAAGAGATTGAAGAGAGAGGGCAGGTAAGAACTTTTTCAGTTTAATAACGTCATTGATTTGTTTGTTGTCTGTGCTATTTCTGTTTTTGTCCCGAATCGTTGCGGCGACAAATTTTGACGGCTGTTAGTAAATCCCCTCCTTGCCCCCCCCCCCCCCCCGAAAGTAACGACCCGGGATCCAAACGTCCAGCTTGCCGTACCCTGTAATCCTGGTTACTTCCACTGTTGTTGTCTCCTACCTCTTTGCCCTTTTTCGAGTGCGGAATGTTTTGCAATGTTATTCCATTTTTGTCTCATTGGGGATCCTGCTCCCTGCCTTCTATTTTCCTGCTTCTTGTACACATCCCGCCAACTTTTGTGCAGGGCTCCCACTCCATTCCCCCCGTCCACCCCCCACCCCAAATTTGCGCGAGCTGTTTTCGTTCAGCGAATTTGCTGAAGCTGCACGTGCATTAACAACTTGAAACAACTAACTTGCCAAATGCAGTAGCTTGGACCGTTTTTTCTCCATGAAACGACGGGCCTCGAATAATTGGGTTCCGGGTATACACGGTCAAATTTGAAATTCTCCCTCCCCCCTGGTGTTTCTTCGAAGTACTGTTGTCTATTTGAGGTCCGGCGTTTATTTGAAACTGAACGTTTGTGTAACTGGGATGCTCATCGATAATTAGTTTATATACAGCAATTCAGTTCAGTGCATTAGTTCAATTTATTTAGCTCATTTCAGCTAAAGGAAGTATTCGTAATGCACTCTACACTCTACCTAGCACCCAATTCTCCCGCCTTGTTCTGCATTTAATCGAATACAAACGGATCCGGTGACATTTTACTTATATTCTCGTTTTTAAGGCGACGTTTAATCGAGAGAATAGGGTATTACACAAGTGGATACAAATTGTAATTCTCACTGATATATATACATATATATCTTATTAGGTGTATTGTTGTGAAGTATTGCCGTATATTTTTTCGACTTGTGTTGTTTGTACGAGTAAAAGTATACGGCGATACTTCACATTGAAACATCTAATATGAGATTCATTATCCAACCCTTTTTCAACCTTTTTCAGTAACTTGCATTGAAAGAAAAGTAGAAGTGTAACGGGATGAGCGCGCGCACGGCACTGTACAATAAGCAACTGAACAATATCGTGGGATATTTGTACTTGTTTCGCGCGCTTTCTGTACAATAACTAATACAGTTGGATAAACAGACACTCTTATCTTGTTTCATGTACTGTCAGTTCGCTGAGGCTCGCAGAAACCAACAAATTGAGCTTTTGACTAAAGACAGAAAACAGCAGCACTCGTATCAGATGACTGAGTGGAAAAGAAGATTTATTGAAAAACAGAACGAGGCTACCCGACGAGCTCACGAGGACAACGTCAAGCATCTTCAGGTAATTTTTTATTATTATTTTATTTATTTATTTATTTTTACTACGGGGTGACTCACCCAGGCATGAGAAAATCGAAATGTTTTGTATTAGGTAAGAATTTGGCGAAGAATATTTTAATTTAAAAACAGTTAACTTGCCTCAGTGTTTGCGCTTTGGCATCTGGGGGACCGTTTCGCAAAACTTCTGATATCTTAAGGCCCAAAAAACTATTTAATTTGTACAAAATATATTTATGGAACACATCGGCAGGTATGCACTCATAATTACCCCGGAACGATAAAAAACGATTTAAAAAACGCTTATTGGGCCCTGTAAGTCAACGAGAAGTCCGAGAAACGGGCGTCGGGTCAGCTTAATCTTGGCGATTGCTTTCGTTGCGTCGGTCATTGGAGACCGTGCCGTAAGCGTTGCTGTGCCTAAATTGTGGAATTCCGTTCCTTATGAAATCAGACTTTGCCATTGCACTTTTTTAATCGTTTTTATTTTCTGATTTAGCTTTTTAACTATTCTCATAATAAGAGTTATCGATTTCCAGCAAAGTTTTTATTCGTTTTTAATCATTTTCTAGTTAATATTTCTTGCTTTAAAAATGCCTTAGAGCCTTGGTATAAAGCTTCGTATAAAGTCCAAAATAGCGTACACTGGCAAAACAGGTCGAAAAGTTATTGTCATACTGTAGCCAGTTGAGTACTGTGGAACCCCGATAGGACTAATGTAACAGAGTGACAAGGGAATGGGATAATGTTTTTGTTTGTTTGCATTGTTTCTTTTTTTGTCGTTGCTGCTGTTGTTGTTGTTGTTGTTGTTGTTGTTGTTTTTTTTTTTTTTTGCTGGGCACCAATGGTCTATATTTAATTTGCTAAACAGCCCTTTGGTCTGTGAAAGATTGCCAAAAACGACAGTTGGTTATGCCAAAAGGAGGCTCTTTCTCTGCAGTTTCAAGATTGATTGCACGATTGACTTGTTTCTGTCGTTGTTTGTTTGTTTTTACCCATTTTTGGGGGCTGAAAACTGGTCCACCTCTTTCAAGATTGATTGTATTGCATTGTTTTGTTTTCTTTTGTTGTTGTTGTTTTCAGTTAACCCTGTTTTTTTAAGGGCCGAAGACTGAACTACCCGGAGAAATGGAATTTCTCGTACTCATTGTTTTCTTTTGCTTTGCATCGATTCCACAGAAAGTTGTCAGCAAGATGGAAGAAACTGAGCATGCACTGTACAACCGCGTGCGTGCTGCTGAAATGCAGCGTCGAAAGCAAGAACAAGATGTCCAGAGACTCATCAATGAGATGGAGTCTCTAACGAAAGAAAACGACAAGCGAATGAAGGTACTATGGCTTAGTCGTCTCGAAATTATAAATATCTTGAAATGTGAGACAACCGTATTCGTTTTCTTACAAATACAAAACCTGTGACCGTCTCCTTTCCTTGCTTCCTTGCTTTTTTGGTTCCCTCCCACCCTCCCTCCCTCCCTTCTTCACTCCCTCCATCCCTTCCTTCCTCCCTTCCTTCCTTCTCTCCCTCCCTCCTTCCCTCCCTCCCTCCTTCCTTCCTTCCTTCCTTCCTTCCTTCCTTCCTTCCTTCCTTCCTTCCTTCCTTCCTTCCTTCCTTCCTTCCTTCCTTCCTTCCTTCCTTCCTTCCTTCCTTCCTTCCTTCCTTCCCTCCCTCCCTTCCTTCCTTTCTACCATCTCTCCATTCCTCCCTTCCTTCCTTTTTATCCATTCTCCTGCCCTCCTTCTCTCCCTCCCTACACTCCAGTCTTTCCCTCCCCTCCCTTTATTTCCGTTTGTATTCACACATGTATCCATCCATTCGTTTGTTTGTTCATTCGTTCATTCAATTCTTTGTTGTTACACATTTAGGAAATGCAAGAACAGTTTAGCCGCAAAAAGGTCGAGTTAGAGCAAAAACTCCTGCGAGAAAAAGCTGAGCTGGCCAAGGTGAGGGAAGTTTGTTCTCTTTTTTTTAGGAAATTAAATTTCTTTGACAGAAATGACACTTAGGGTCATAGCTTGAAGTTCCCTTTTGTTTTTAGTGGTTGTGTTCTTTTCTCTCATTTGCCTTACAGTTGTTTTGAATAAATACCAATTTGTAATTGATCTGTATTTTTTTTAAAGAACGCAGCTGTTACGTTATTTTAAAAGCAATCTGAAGCGTGCGCTATCCCTCTTAAATGGTGACTACCTTTTTCATAACAGTAACCGTATTTAGAATTAAGCTCAAGACTTGTATTTTTAAGGACGCATTTGATTTGTAATTTTTATCATTAGCCTCTACAGTATTGGTACTCGATTCATCGTTTATAAATGATGTAGTTTTTAACCTAATTAAGGTGATTCCATTCAATTTCATTGTGCATCCTTTCTGCGCATCATTTATTGCGTGATTAGCGCGCGCACGAGAGCGCGGGCGTTCGGAACTTGATAGGTTTTCTATGGAAGCTGAGCTGTTCAGAGAAATAAATGGTCGTTTTCTCCCAAACGAACTCGGTGACACCAATTTTTTTATTCCATTTATTTAAGGAAAATACGACTTTACATGATATATTCAAATTTGAAGAATTTTTCGTTATTCAATTTTGAAATACTCCGGTTGATTCACTGTTGCAGTCAGACTTTGGGCGTTTCACTGGAACCGTACAGACGCTCGATTTGCCTATTATTTCAAATTAGTTTCATTGTTATAATGGCAATTTTAAGACGTTTTACTGTAACATTGTACTTCTATCATAAGAATAATGTTTATATTTCATTGCCAGTTATAACTTTGTTGAAGTAATGGGTGTCTCTAGTACAAGGATAGGTTTTTTAAATATTGCTGTCTAAAGATAGCAAACTACCTATAAACTACAGCCTCGTAGCGTGAAATCAGGCACGGTGACCCCCTCTTTTTATTTTATTTTTTTAATGTACTAGGTGTAATTAGTAACTCTGCAAAGTTTCAACAAATTCTCATTACAACTTCTTTTTCGATGGAATCACCTTAAGAGTTATGGTATTGTAAAGTGCCATGAAAAATTAGGGGAGTATGGCGCTCTATAAATGCATTTTAATTTTTAATCTAATTTGACACAATTTGCTGTGTGTTTGTTTCAGCAGTTCAGGTTATGAATAATTAAGGAGTATGGGATGGCAACTTACCCAGCCACCCCGCCAGCCAGTCAGTTTGTCTGTCAGTCATTCAGGCATGTAGTTAGTTGGGCAGTCGCCAGTCAGTCGCTAAGTGATTCATTCTGTCAGTTGTTTGGTCAGTCAGCGTTCAGTTGGTCAGACAGTTGGTTGGTCGGGTCAGCCAGCAAGTCAGTAAGTCGTCCAATCAGTCAGTCAGTCAGTCAGTCAATCAGTCAGTCAGTCAGTCAGTCAGTCAGTCAGTCAGTCAGTCAGTCAGAGAGAGCCGAACAATTGGTCAGACAATTGGTCGGCCAGTCAGCTAGTCAGTCAGTCAGTCAGTCAGTCAGTCAGTCAGTCAGTCAGTGAGTCAAGTTCTTACATGTACAAATGTAATTAACCCCAGATCAATTTTGCATGTTATGTAGTTTCAGTTTCATTTTTATGTTCTGAGTTCCTATTTGAGATAGATGAAAGAATTGCAATAGTACTGTGATCTGTATCATTTAACATATCTACAGAGCCTTCCTCTTTTGACTGTATTTTAATCTGTTTTTGTTTTAACATTGCCAGGCACACAACCAACGTGAGGAGAGTATTCAAAGGTTGTACCATCACAGAGCAAGATTAAACGGCGACAAGTACTTGCTGTCTGAGGAGGAAAGGGTAAGAAAGCGTGGCCATTTTGAATGAAATTCGCCCACGAAATATTGCAAAACCTTTTATCTTCGCGCTGGCTTCCTTCTTTCTATTTTCGCTCATCGTTTAAGATTAGCAAGAACCACTGAAGTGAAACAAATGCAAAGCGATTTCAAAGGGATTTCAGACAATTCAGCGGGAAAAATGTAGAGTAATCCTCCGCTTTCTCAAACCCCGTTTATCTCAATTCCCTCGTTACTTTTAGAGTAATGAAAGCTGCGAAAAGTTTGCTGCAGAATTAAACTCCAAAGGTTTTATTCACGAGATAGCTGAAGTCAACTGTACTTCGGTTGTGTAGTGAAACAACTGCATAACGATCTCAAGTGACGAAGGTCTAAAAAGTTGGAGTCGTCCCTTGGTATCTCAAGCCCCACCTATCTCAAATCCCTCGCTATTTCGAGAATCATAAACTCAGAAACACTGAGCTACAGAGAAAAAAATCCAAAGTACTTCAGGTGTGTAGTGAATAAAATTTGTTTTTAGAATTAGTATTTTAATGTTAAGTTCTATTTAGTGTCCCCATTTAGCTGTGAAGCTTAATACATAGAAACCTAAAGCCCAATTTTTTAAACAAAGTCTAAGTCTGTAGAGGTTCGTTGGTTAAGGCAACCAATGAACCTCTACATCTGTTTATATATGGGTGATTTTAAGGAGATAAATGTTCTTGTAGGGTATGCTATATGCCTTGCTATGATTAATTTTGGTAAAGAATGCTTACATTTTCAGGCTGGGTAGATTAGAATTGATTTAAATTGCGGTTTTTTTAAACCTTGTAAAAAACAAAATTAAAAAAAAAAATGAAAATTTAACCTATTTGTACTTCATTCAATTCCACTTTTTTTCTGACAGGAGCATGACCGTTTAGTGAAGATTGGCCAGAGAACAGACCTTTTGGAACAAGAAGTTCATTCATGATGGTTGTTAAGTCTGCTGGTAGCAGACAAATTTGTCCTTCCCTCCATACTACAGTAAATAGCCTGGGTATGGTGGTCAAGAATACACGTGACTTGCGTGGTTGGTTTTTGCAACCGGTCTTTTCAAGTGTCAGAGAATTGTCTTCTGTTCCCTTACTGTATCTTACGCTCGTTAAACCGCCCCCAGCTGACAGCCTCACAGAAACAGGCATAGAAAACCTTCCGGGTTCCAGGGACTGATTACATAAAACCTCTGCATAAATTACGAGTATTTTATGCAATCGGTCCCTGGTTTGTGGTATTTTCAACGTTTATGGAAAAGAACTGCAACGTTGGGAATAAGTTTAATATTATCATGTCCCTCCACGCCACAGAAGCGACAGTGGACTGAGAAACAAATTGGGGTTTATTCTGTTTTCTTGTTTACTTAATGTGCAATTTGATGTTACTTGCTTTGGACCGTATATTCGCAGAAGAACAGGCCAGTGTAACATACGGTTAACTCTTTATACTGTTTGTTTATTTGTTTAAGAGGGGCGGGTGGGCTGTCCTGATTATGTAGAGATAATTCTGTGTATTCCGACAATCGAGTGATCTCTTTGATATCCAGTAGTTTATTTTGATATTCATATACGTCAAAATTTGGGTACATATAAGAATTATGTAAACCTTCTTTTCACCTACGCAGAGGTAAATAACTATTTCAGTACATATCCTCACAATTGAATTAGCCATGCCCCAAAGTTATTTCGTTTTCGGTTATATGAGACAGAATTCTCCACCGCTGGCCATGGTTTGGTCGAGTAGCAAATCAGCGCGCGCGAAAAACATTTATTCACTTAAATGTTGTATACCGATGTATATTGTTCGACGGCTGCTAAGCGTCAGAAATGCGTTTGTACCGCCATCGATCTTGGTTCGAAATACCATCCAGAGTTGGCAGCCTTTTTGAACCGCCTTCTATCATCTTTTCTTTTCCACCAAAAAGGATTTACTCGAACTTAAAAGCATGAATTGGATAAATTTGGTCCACTCAGTTTGTCCGTTTCTCTTATTTATCAAATGTTAATATATGTCAGGTGTATGATGACCGAGCGGATTGAACTCTTACTCAGTAAGTTTCCAATTTTAAGCGACGTCGCAATAAAGTCTTATCGTGCATCCTGGCCGAAAATGTCACCCTTCTCGCACGTATTGCGTGACCAGTTATGTTGAATGGAGCCCTCATTCTGGTCACTCATTCTTGTGGAATGGTATAATTCTTTTTTAAGGGAAGGTAAAACGAAAGCAGTTCCAAGTATTTAAGAATTGTTTTGGGGTTAATCCTTAGAGGAGGTTAGCATAAATATATAATAGGTTGGTTTTCATCTAGTCGTAGGTACATTTGATATAACAAAAATAATGTTTGCAAACAGCTATCTTCCCTATATTGTTCGACGGCTGGTGAGCGTCAGAAATACGTTCGTGGCGCCACATTGGTTGAGTGGATCTAGAGTTGGAAACCTCTTAGAGATCTTCATGCGACTTTTAAGCGGAGGCTGCAAAAATTCAGTGGTTGAAATTGAAAGAATTGTAAAATAAAAAAGCGTGTGTTAATGCCACTTCTAAGTTATCAATAAGAATTTTTTTCGTTATTTTTTTCCATGTAATATAATTACGATCATATCGTTATGAAAAGCAATTCTATCCTATCTGTAACAGATGTAAGTAGGAAATTGCTTGTTTTTTTGTAGGAGTTTTAGAGTGAACATGAAATCAATTTTGCAATAAATATCTTATTAATTTTTCAGTCAGTGGGCTTATTCTTTGATATATTTATTCCTTCCTTCGTTCGTTTATTTATTTATTTATTTGTTTGTATATTTGTTTATTTAAAATGCTTACAGTTGATCCACGTCACGCGTGAACGGAAACCTGAACATGTGATCCGAGTCTTCAAATGAACAAGCTACTTTCAGTGACGTAACGGAGATCACAAAGGAAATATTGAAGATCTCATTGCAGTTTGGAGGGGAGAGGAACAGGCAGTTAACTATCTTATCTCCGTATCTTTAAACTCTTTTTTCTCCCTCCTCCCTAATTTTTTTGCCCGTTTCTCCCTCCTCCCTGTTTTTTCACTTTTCTCCCTGATTATGCTTTAACGGGTTTATATTTCGTAACACTACGCTGCAGTTTAAATTCCTTCCAATATTGTCACTTTACTAAAAACCTACAAACTACTAGACTTAACATGTAGGGTACCTATGAATGATGTACGCTATCTTTGTGATTTTGCCAAACTAACAGGTTCCTTTCCTCATCTCAAGCGACATTATATATGAGTTCCTCTCATATATTCTTGCCGTTCTCTATTGTATGGCATTTGATGTCTTGCCTTACTCTTACTCTCAGTTTTTATCTGTAATCACACAGTTCTCACTGGATGCAGCAAAGCCAGAATTTCCTTTAATATATTTCATGATCAAATTAAGTCTGTCAGGACTGCTTTGCCAGTTTGCAGGCACTCGAACCCACCTGCTGCTACGCGTAAGTGTGGGCATGTTACACTCTCAGTTCGTCGTCACTGTCACTATCGCTATTATTCAAAGCACCTTCAACTTCACTTTCCTGAGGAGCAAGTTCGCTGATGTCCAACATCCCAAAGATTTGGTCAGTAAATTTGATGATTTTCTAGTACCTTAAGGACGGCGCCCCTTTTGTTACTGCGCATAGCTTCTGCGCATCTCGGGTCTGGGATGCGTTTCTTGAAAGCGCCGAAAACATTTCGGTCCCGAAAAGCTATTTATAAAAACATGATCAACTCATTCTACAAAGCTCTTATTTTAACATGTCTTCACGGTAAGAAATGTATAACTAATAGGGGAAGTTTGATGCTTAGAAAGTTCTTTATTTACAGGATACAGAGCAACTTATCGTGCTCAAAATCGACCCGAAAGTCTCGGGCTCTCGGGAAACGCACACCTGCTGGTCCGAGATATTCGGGTTTCTTAAGGAATTTGCATGCCTACCAATACAACGGTAATGTTGCGCGGTTTATGACCATGTGGAAAAAGCAGATCTTAGCAAGGGCTATCAGAATCCTAAAAGAAATTGGGGGTAACCGCGCATTTCAGAGATATTTGGAAAGAAAATGCCATACATTCTTTGTATTTAAAAGCTTTTTTTAAAATTATGGTTGCTTAGTTATTTTCTGAAAAATGCGTGGTTACCCACATTTTTCTTTTTAGATTCCAATAATCCTTACTAAGATCTGCTTTCCCCCCATAGACATAACCTTTGCAAAAGTACCTCTGTATTAGGACCCACCGTCCTTAAGAAGGTTTGCCTACATCGAAACTTTTTTGTTTGTGGCTGAACTAGAAATGTTTATTGGTTCTTGATGAGCGTTAAAATGTTAGGATTTGTACCGCACTAACGGATCAAGATAATGCAGCATCAACCAGTACACGAAGTCCATAAAATTTTTTAAGTACGATTACATTGTCAGTTTAGTTTCATAGTTTTCTGACTTCCTTTCCTACAAATTATTCTTATCAAGCAATTTGAAGAAGAAATATTTGCCGAAAGTGCGATTCCACGGTCTATAATAAAATACTTCTTAAGATTAAGTTGCTGTATTGTTTCACATTTCTGGGAACCTAATGGAAGCACTGAATCAGAAAGCACTACTCGTTTTATTGGTGACGCCTAAACAGACCTAAACACATGAAGTGCACAGAAAAGACAAAACTAGAAAGGCAAAACGTTTCATACTCACCATGGCCTTGCCCCTGACCTTCATCCTGAATATCACGTTTTAACGAACACATGAACATGACTAACTCAAGGTCTCACGATTTCCCGATTTGGCCTCTAAATCTCACGGTCAATCAGAATATCTTGAAATGGCCAAACAACGAAGCGAGAAATTCTCTAGCGACCTCTAGTAGCATGAAGCGCGAAAAATAAGGAGAGACCATTCTGGAGGCTGTTTTGGGCCATATTCTGTTTAAAGGCCCAGTAATACGGGCAACAAACAATCTCAACTTGCAACGGCAACATTGTTGCACGACAAGTTGCACGAAAATGTTGCCCGTATTACTGGGCCTTAACGGTCGATCGGACGTCTTGTCACGTACCAGGAGTACCCAACGAATTTTTTTTTTCTAAAATTGACTGTTTGTTGCTCTAAGATGTTATCTAGTAATCACCGAGTTATTTTTGGCCCATAAATAACTTTGCTGGGAAAAGTTTATCCGTTCTTCAGAGCCAGCAAGCTAAAGATTGAGAGTTTAATTTGCCAGCAAGCATCGCTCGAAGGATTCCAGCCAGAGGAACATTTGATAGCAATGCTAGCCAGGAAATTATCACTGGCTTTACTTTGACATGATGTCGCATCGACCGTTAAACAGAAGATCGCCCCAAACGGCCTCTGGAGACTCGGAAAAATGGCAAAAACACAGCAAACACACAACAGGTAATGGTCTTCAAATTCTATTTCGCTTTTTAGGTTTTTTGCACGGAAAACTGCCCATTTTATATATTTTGGATCGAATTTCAGCTCCATACAAACAACTCTCGTATTACGCTTTGGTTTGAACTGTGGACGAGGCGTCGGCTTTGATTAAAATCAACCTCGCAACCAGGAAAAACTGTCATCAGTAGTTGCTTAACACGGCACATGTATCTTGCTTTTCGTCCACTTCCTTCGGAGCTACCGTTCTTACACAAGCGTTCAGCTCTAAGGTTTGTTAGATAATTGACATAATTTCACCTTCTTCTACGTCTAAAACGTTTTTGAACCACTGACGAGAAGCGAACCCCGAAAATAACGCGGTCTCTTGATAAAACAAAGATTTGTCCTGTCACAACCCCTTGGTTCTACAAAGTGCATACGAGTGACCACGAATGACCACGAGTGACCACTAGTGACCACGAGTGACCACGAGTGACTACGAGTGACCACGAGTGAGAATGCATCAAAACATTTTGCTGATGTCATGATGACGTCACCATGACATCATTTTATCAAATAATCACTATTTCACGGTAAACTGACCGTTTCTTGAGACCTTAATACCTGGATTCGACATTTCCGCCATTTCTGACTGAATGGAGGAGGGGCTAAGGACGGACAGGGAGGGGGATGGAGGGTACAATCTTCCCGGATTTCCCGCCACCCGCACCCTTTAATCTCGGTTCCCGCCACTTTTCTTAACTTTTTCTTCCCACGCTTTTTTCCTCCTCCCGTACACCTACCTCCCTCTTTTCTACCCGGTGTCACAAATTCTGTCCACCTCCCTCCCTACCCCCCCCCCCCCTCTTCGAAGGCTACCAGTGACTAAGGGCGAAAAAAGGAAAGAAAGTGATAATGGCAAATATAAAAATTAACAAAAAGGTTTTTTGTGAAAGTACGTGATTTAAGGAAATATTTGAACAAGAAAAGACCAAGCCTGGAGAAAAGCACAGAATTGACAGGTAGTGAATGACAATTGCTTTATGATTCTTATATGTGAGAGCCCAATTTCCCCTGTAATATGACATAATTCGTTTAATAGTTAGAATTTGGGACTCCGGGTAGAAAGGAGGGAGGGAGGTGTACGGGAGGCGGAAAAAAGCGCGGGAAGAAAAAGATAAGAAAAGTGGCGGGAACCTAGATTAAAGGGTGCGGGTGACGAGAAGTTTTTACCCCCCATCCCCCTTCTTTTCCGTCCCCTAGCCCCTCCCCCATTCAGTCAGAAGTGGCGGAAATGTCGAATCCAGGTATTAAGGTCTCAAGAAACGGCAAATCATGACATCAGCAAAAAATTTTGATACATTCTCACTCGTGGTCACTCGTAGTCACTCGTGGTCACTCGTGGTCACTCGTGGTCTACTCGTGGTCACTCGTGGTCACTCGTGGTCATTCGTGGTCACTCGTGGTCACTCGTGGTCACTCGTGTGTACTTTTAGACACGATCAATAAACAGCGCCAGGAGTTGCACCAGCTGCTGTGGAGATCGCTGTCGTTCCCTCTCCAGTCAAATAACGATTAACTATTCGTCTTCTCGTTTCCTTGTGGAGAGGCCTACATGGCCTGTTCTTCCGACCTAAGGCATTAACATAACCAGGTCTGAACATTTCGAAAAATCTGTGACAGATTCGGAATCTCCTTCGATTTTCGAAATCCCTCTCTGAATCTCAGAGAACACAAGGCGAATGCCCAAATATGGAGAACGTGACTCGTTACGTTTCCGTTCACGCGTGACGTGGATCAACTGTAAAATCAGTTTATGCCCTTATTGTTATTAGGTGAAGAAACTTGAGTATTTGCAATGTAATTTTCTCTCGCATCTCAAGCAAAACAGCGAGCATGAAAAGAAGATGCTTGTGGTGTTACCAGCTTCAAAACACAAGTGCGAGTTGCTTTCGAAGTTGAAAACAAGAATTGAACACGTTTGTAATTCAACTGTACGATGAAACAGACATTGAAGTATTAAAGATTTGTCTTATATTATAAACAAGGAATATAGTAACATTTGGTGGAACGCCGTTTGTAATATTTCAAAATTGTCCCAAAGTATCATTCGCCACTAAATCCTATTGCCAACTTATTCAAACGAAAAAGTCCGGTTATCTGAGTTTTTATTTGCTTCCGTAGGTATACTGCAATTTGTGGTACGAACGTCTCATTGCATACTTCTGACACAACGAACATCATTGCAGTAGTTAAAGATGAATGAACCAAATAGCAGGTCTGCATTTTGTGAACAGAAAGTTAATTATTTCTTGGAAGTCAAATCCCCCCCTCCCCACCATATGCACACGCACACGCACACGCACAACACCCTCTAAAATACCCACCCAACATAGCACTCGAACACTGATGGAGGTTCGAGACTCCTAGAACACTCTTGAACCATTCAAAGCTAACATGAAACTTACTATGTAAGATGTCCAGATTAATTTGCAGGAAAAAGGGCAAAGGACACATCTAAAAAGCAATTTACTAATCTAGTCTCTTGATCTGGACTTGTTTGAAATTAGTATACGGGGTAGTTGAATTGTTCAACTCCCGCATGCATTCATTTCATCACTCGATGGTTCTCACAAATTTTGGTAAGGCGCGCGCTCTGAATGGTTAATTAAGCATTAACCATTTGCCCATGAGTGCACGCTAACGAATGCCTACCTGTCTTGAGCGCGCGCTGATGTGACCCAATATAGCGCTTGGGATAAAACATTTTATTGTTTAAAATCGCAAGTTCTTTGCTCGAACTTTTCACCTACAGTAGAACCCTATGTAATGAAGATCCCGGTATAACGAACGATACTTTTCAGCCCAGTAATGAAAATATCCTGGGGGCGCGGTGGTGTAGTAGTTAGCGCGTTGGACTCCAGTTCTGAAGGTCGGTGCTTCGAGGTCCAGTCCCTGCCATCGTGTTGTTTCCTTAAACAAGAAACTTTATCCCACATTGTCTCTCTCCGCCCAGGTGTATAAATGGGTACTGGCGACATACTGCTGGGGGTAACCCTGCGATGGACTAGCATCCCATTCAGGGGGGAGTAGCAATACTCTCAGTTGCTTCATGCTACAGAAACCGGGATAAGCTCCGCCCTGTGTGGGCCTTCTTGGCTGGTGTGCGGCTTTACCTTACCAATTAAAAAAAATGCATGGAAAAGAATCCCGATATATCGAACCCCCGTTATAATGAACACACTTTCCCAGTCCGTTACACTTCGTTGTATTGGGATTCCACTGCAGTAAGGTATTCCATATGACAGTAATCCTAAGAACGTGGTTATAGCTAAAATCATTAGAACAATTTCGGGCACTTAGTAAATTGACCGAAATCTGGCTTCAACAAATCGCCCTTGTCGCAACTTCAACAACCTTTATCATGAAAGGAAACGGGCTTCATATACTTTGTAAAATAAAGGTCCTGTGGAACCCCGATGTAACGAAGTGCAACGGACTTGGAAAATGTGTTCGTTATAACGGGCGTTCGTTATATCGGGGTTCTTTTCCATACATTTTTTTTAATACTGTGCTGAAAAATATCTTTCGTATGCCTGAAGAAGTACTGATATGTAAGGAGAAATCAGAGCTTGCCGTGTTACACGGAGGGTTAGACGACATCACTGGTTTTAAGGGTCGCGACAAAGTCAAACTTAACAGTTAGCTTAGTACAGCAGTAGAACGAAGTGTGAAAGGCCAAAGAGGGATTTACATGTAAAGACATTTAAATTTCAAAACTTGTTCGTTGCAGAATGCCAATCGTATCACGACAAGTAATAAAACACACTTGCACAATAGTTAAACTTTGCTTACCTTTATTATATTTACTCTTACTTCGCTGTGTTTACAATGTATTCTTTGAACCTTGTTGACAGACTACAATATTTAGCTATTCCTTACTGCCATTAATATATTTAGATTACCTTCATAATATTCCAATTTTGGTCACTGCGTTCAAACGTTAGGCAATTGGTTCTTAGGGTGATCATTATGTACCAGCATTATTGGTATCTAGACGGTAAGATATCAAAAAAGTTGAACATGCATATAAGTACTTCAAAACCACAGACGTCTGAAGTGACATCTCAGTACCTACAACTGCAGCTGTTAACATTTTTTTAACAATCAGGAACCAAATAGTCAATTTTTTATGCTTCTGAATGCAAAACACCAAAGTGGTCGACTATCCAAGAAACGTCCGTGGTTTTATACTACCGTTTTTTACACGAAAACACCGAACACAAGGTTTTATCAACTCAGTCCTTGTTTTACTAGAGAGCGGCACATGCACATTCAGCTACCTCAGTCTACAAAACCTCTCGATGTTGAGTCTTTGGACAAAAATCAAAACTATGAGTATCAAAAAAAGCAACTAATGAGCAGTACTTTACTGAAGTGCTCTTTATTACGCTCTGTAGGCCGGTTCTAACTTTTGAGTCTGTGGATGAAATCCTTATGTGTGACTTTAAAGGGTGCTTAGTTCAATATTATTTTCACCGAATTTAGAGTTTACTTCAACTGTGATTTTGGGCTCCCTTTTTAGCGAAAGACATACGACACCTCGTTTAGTTATCATTTTGTTGATTACAACTACCCTGAAATCAACATTGATTGTGCACAATCCTCCTGATACATCGTCACCTAAACGACAGACAAATGCAAATGTTCTAAGCTTTTAATACACGCAGATTAATTGGGCATGTCGCAACAAAAATCACGTCGAATTCGATGTCCTTAGCAATCAATTGAATCAGCCATAGCCCATCTCGCCAATATGAAGTTTCTCTTGACTTAATGCTCCGTTGTGAAAACAAAACAAAAAGAAAAAACATATAACGAGATCAACGTGAACCTGTTTCACTGAAAACTAAAGGAAACAATCTTCCTCCTCAATTTCCCAAAATGATACGAGAACTATTACACAGCTCAGGGAAAACAATTAAACGCTAAAATTTGGGCGATGTCGCAGCTCTTACAAGGTCTTCTCTGATTTGCTGAGAAAACAATACACCAAACAACAAAACAATGGACCCTAGCCCCGAAAACAATAGAGCTGCGTGATACCAAGGTCCAATGAAATTAGAGGTTGTTAAGAGCTGCGGGGCTACTCTATAATTAAATGCTATAATTATGATTACCTAATCACCTATAGGTTTTCTTTCCTACTAATGTCCTAGGCTTTAAAAATTACTAACTATTCTGACAAGACACCCTCTGTTCGTATTCCTTTTAAAATCGATTGCTGGTGAAAGTGATAGGCTTATCATAAATTTTCTTCCCCATTAAGTCAAAATAATTCACTACATTAGCTGTTTGTAAAAAGATTCGTCATTTCTATTTAAGTTCTGGAGTACTACTTTGCTTCATTCTTTAATCAGAATACGGCTATCATTAATATCAGAAAAAGGGATTGACCCTAAATCATTTTTCCGCTGTAACGAAAACCATGTCTTTTGGGTTTGGCTTTTATGTTCACTACATATGTCTTGCAATATGTGAATCTACTGTGTCCTTAATCGTTTGTCAGACGATGTAGTCTCTTACGTGGAATTGACTATAACGTTTATATCATGTGGGAAAATAATGATTGGGTAAGCTATTTTTTTAAGCCAAGAAAAATTAACAAATGTATTTTGTGACATAGTTTGAGGTGTTGCACAGCTAAAACCGATAGAGCGAAAAAAAAACCGATTAATGATGGTGTTTATGCTAAATAGCTGGTTAAAACGCTGAAGTGAACTCTGTAATGTAGTGAGAAGTATAAATTTAATTTTTGGTCAAAAGTTGAGGTTTTGTGGAGGCAATGTTGCTTAAGTTTAGTCACTGCCACAGTAGCGGAGATGACAATTAGGTGTGCCACTGAGGTAATAAACGTGGTAAGACCTGCAGTTTCTAACTTGTATGTTGGTTGACCACTGACAGCAGCCTCCTGACCAGTGAAAGCACACTGTCCTGGTCACTTGACCATCCGCCACACTAGGGTGACCACCAGACAACCAACCAGTCGCGGATGTACCACACCTTCTTGTAGGTGGGCACGACGAAGCCATCCGTTTACCCGCGGCACCGTCAAATCGAAACCATCCAGGACCAATGGAATTATCACAATAATAGTGATTATAGGTGTAGGTTATCTTTCTGTCAGCACTGTTAAGGGTTCCGTAGTTTTGGCACTCTGAAAGTGCAAAGGGTAACCATATGGGAAACAAGCATTGAATAAGATGAGAAATTAGAAAATGTCCTCCTTCAAAATAAAACAAGCTTCAATTTAATTTTCTATTAAACATTTCCCTTATTAACGTACTCTACAGCTCTGTAACATCACCCGTGCAAGTAAAACTTTTCAAGAGGGGATCAGGGTTTGAGGGCAAAAATAAATAAGGAATTAAATAAATAAATAAATAAATAAATTAATTAATTAATTAATTAATTAATTAATTAAACGGGTTGAGTTACGTTAAGGTGGTTTCGTGCAAGGGAAGTAATTTTGTGATGAGATGCCAGACGTTTTGCTCGTTGTTCCCAAAGTAGATTACAGACACGCTTTCTTTTTTATTGGGGGGGGGGGGGGGGAGTACAAACAACTAATTAAACTGACTAACGTAACTTTTCCAGAATAACAAAGAAGGACTGACAACCAAGGAGAAGCAAGGACCGAAGCATATAGTCTGGTAAGCTCTTCTAGACGATTTCAGTTTAGTTTAGGGATTTCTTTAACATCGTAGTTTTTCAAGACTAATTAATGAAAAACCAAATTTGTATTTTAAAGCGCTATATATTGAACTTTGATAATGATTATCCAAGAATTTCTCTAAAAATCTCTTTTGGCTGTTTTCTTTATGACCTTTTACAACCCGTAAGGTTGATTACCGTTGCTATTTGTAAACTTGTAGCCGTACTCAGTCAAGGAATCGAACCATACCAGCACGTGTCTGGTGGTACATACCACTCACATGAACACTCAGACTTAAATCTTGGGTAAACGATGTAAAAAACAAAAAGAAAACGTCATTCTGTTTTTTATTTTTAAAGTCAAGGTGCAACAGCGTGTGTGAAAAATCAGACAGGGAAGGTAAGATTCCCTTGTTTCCTCCTTTAAAGCCCTCTCCATTCCTGTTTCGTTTTCCCTGTTTGTCCTTGTTTTTTCGTTTGTTTGTTTGTTTGTTTGTTTGTTTGTATGTTTGTTTGTTTTCTATGGCACTCTACGCTTTGGTAACGCAAGAACTCTAGGCAAGATGTTCAACGACCGATGTAATTGTTCTTCCACCAGATAACTTAGGACAGATGACTAGAAAGCAATCCCGGTTTGAAGGAACTTGCTCGACCTAATTCCTAAACTGACTGACGGCCTCAAATCGAAAGTACGCCTGAACTGGTATTAAACATCATCAGTGAATAAACTGAATTTTTTGTTTCAGATGTTTGAATTACTCCTAATTTAAAAAGAAATTAAAGACAATTCAGAGATGAAATGGAGCCAACAAACTAATAAGTGGTTGTTCATTTGTTTCAGATATACTTGTACGTCTACGAATATTATTGAAGCTGCAGTAACTGAAGGCCCGGGTGGAAAGGTTATTAGTATTATGTCACATATTTTGTTCTCAAAAGTTCACCAAAAGCTTCTTTCTTTTTCTTTTTTTGCAATTCTCTCTCATAGTGTTATTACATATATGTGAGTGAAAGAGAAAACCAGCACCACAAAGAAGTCCCTTTTGGTAATATTCCCCGTTTCATTTACCTTACCCTACTTATTGTCCCTGATCGTTTTTGAAATTTGAATTCCGGTGTATGTTATTTTTGTTTTAAATTGAGGAGATTATGAGAGGAATGGATACCGTATTAAGATATCAAAAATTAAGGCTGCATTGACTTGCTTTCTTAGTTCTCTCGTTGCTCAGCTTTTTTTGTTTTTGTTTTTATTTTTTTCTATTTTTTTTTCGCTGTGCCAAAATTAGCCCAGCCCTGTCCTTTGTTCTTGCAAGGAGTTCCTGGAACATGGAAGAAATCTGAATTCTTTGTTAGGCTCATTTTTACCGGTAATAATCTAGCTCTATGTTTTTATTTGCGTTGAATGTAGTTATTGCTATTATAACTTGTTTAGCTTCAATCCTGGCCACAAACCTTGAGACACAGTTTGTGCAAGTGAGCTCACCCTGCCCCTTTTCAATGTTGTTTCTGACACCAAAATGTTTCACTCTGATAAACATTGAATGGGCAAACGGGATGTTTCAAGGAATTGTGATAGAGGTTGTAGCTATTCTTGATTCTTGACTTCTATATGGTTTGAACTCAGATTCATAACATAAGTCGGTGAAGTATGATCGTTCGGGTGAGATGTAGTCCTGAGAAGGACTGTTTGTGATGACATTGACTGACGTTTCGACAACCTAAGCAAAAGTCATCATCAACGTCAAGTGAATTGTGAATCGTCAGTAGATGTTATAAGTCTCTGGTTGTTGTCCTGATTGATTCAAACTCACGAAGTTATTGATGGTCTGTCAGTTAAGCCGTGATGTTATTGGCTGTGAAGACTGTAAAACGTGACTGATGCGTTTCGATTCGCCTTTTGTTAGTCAAATGTCTGTGGATCTACTGTTAGTAAAATTACAGTTGGTTAGTCTATTGTTTGTCTGTCTTGTTGGTGTCCTCAATTAGTCGTTTGTAAGGTGCAGGTGGCTTTTGGCAACACTGTCAGTAGTGTTTCTTCTATGTTAGTAAACCAGCTCTCCAGATTGATTCGTTGATAGTAGTCCGTACTGCAGGTAACGCATTTAGCATAGTCCCAGTCGATCCTATGGTTTGTTTCTCAGTAGTGTTCAAAATTGTGATTGTTCATACTACCCCCGCTTTTCTAGTCGCTGGTGTGTGTCCAGTCTTATGTTCAAATTTCTGTCAGTCTCACTAGGTTTTATTTCTCTCACTTTTCTACGCTGTTGAACTGGTTTTTGTTTGTGGAGCACTTGTCCATATTTTTTTATGCGACCAGATTGTCTAATATGCATAGCATTGTGTCAGCTTGACAAGCATTATAATTTTCATTTTTTGGTAACGCATTTTTGCAAATAAACGCATTGGAAATTTGATATATCCATTTATTATCTATATGAAATATATATGGCACCGGCCATTATTCTCAGTCGTCCTTGTGATGTCATTTGTCCAAGTTCAATGTTCGGCTGGTTATTCGTTCTCACGATATCACAGAGATACTGGCCTTTGCATTTTATTGAACTAGTTGTACCCCATCATGTCTTGTCTCCCATTTGATCCGAGACAATTATGATAATCAGAATGGCACTGGCCAAATTTTGGTTCATCGATTGTTTTAGCTTATTATATGCTTTAAAATGGCTGCATACGTTTGTTCTTGATTGCGACCATCTTGATAATCGAACTTTTTCATAATATATGGCCAACTATGTGAAAAGGGATAATTTGAAACCACCACCTAACAAAATGTCCTGTTTCCGGCGAAATGGTCAACGCGATTTTAGACAAATACTCCAGACCAGAATCTAATTCCAAAAATTTAAGAATTGATGCATGATCTGGATGCGCTATACGTTTTGCAGGTTTCTTCCGTTGTAACAAAATTTTAAAAATTCGCCCTCTCGTTTGCAATTTCTTAATGACTATCTTTCAATCTTTAATCCATTAAGTAACACTGACGTCTACAGAGAAGGAAACCCCATTGGATAATGCAGTATTGCTCTCTTTTACAAGTAAATTATACCGATTTAAATTCTGATTAGCCTTAGTTTGGCAGTCATTACAAGTGAAACCGGAATGAAATATATTTAAGTTTATATTTCGTAGACTCCACATTCAAGTGCATAACGCTATTCATTATATAGACAAGAGTGTTTTAGTGGAAACTAGACCACTCGTAAAGTTCATTCAAAACTAAACCCGGGACTCGAGTGGCATTTTTCCATATCCTCACTAGTGAGGATATCGATGACCTCATTTCCCGCTTTTACATTGTTGTTTGTGCAAAAATACTCTTGTCAATATAATAAAAAGAATCGAGAATTACATGGTGGCTTGAAGATATGAATTTATTTTCTTGTGGTAAAAAACAATATTTTACTCACTCGCTGCGCTCCTTCGTAAAATGCTGTTTTTACCACTTGAAAATAAAATTCACATCTTCGCGCCGCGGTGTCATATCCTCTATACATGTTTTACTCCCTTGTTTGACTGCAGCTGAAATTTATGGAAAATGTAATTTAAAAGGTATGTTTTTTGTAGGTATAAAGGCATATCGCAATTCATTGCCTTGAAACGGCTTAGCAATTTTTGTCCGCTGTATCGTCTACATCTTCTTTATTAATTGATAAAGTGGGATCCTCCGCATTAGTTAAAATAACACAGAAAACTAAGCCTTACGGTGGAGAGAAGACAGAGGCAAGAAGGACAAAATAAACTTTAAAAAAATGTCTATTAATGTTAAGTTATTATGTTTATTAATTTCGTTTCGAAATTTTATACCTTTGTTGGGGGCCTATCAAAAATAAAACAGTGAGTAAATACTTTACGTCAGCATCGTAACAATTTTAAAGTAGTCAAACATAAAACTGACAAATATGATTGGTAACTAAATTGACACTGGTTCTATAAATGGGCATCATGGAAATTAGTGCTTCTTTGAAGACATCGCATATTTGGGCCAGCTGTGGTTTGACTCACGTTAGCGTGGTCTCGTGTAAGGAAAGTGATTCAAAAGTGATTTTGTAATAAAACCCTGCAAGGACTATCATTTTTTTAACTGGTTAACGTACCCTCCCCAGAATAACATAAAGGGATCGACAAGCAAGGATAAGCAAGGACCGAAGCTTATGTAACTTGTTACAACCGGTAATAAGGGTTTATTTGGAGATAATCGTTCATAACCTTCGCGACAACCTAAATCGCACTTAAATTCCTTTCATAATAATAATAGGGATTTCTTTAATATTTTAGTCTTTAAGCTTAAACAGTAGTCCAATCGTACGAGAGATCCTCTCTAGCCTCCCAGCAGTCGTTTTTAGGGGAGGCGAGTTCCTCTCTTGCTCCCAAGATATTTTTTACTCACGCGCAATGCAAAGCTTTGGTGGCAACGGTGACCGCATCAACTAAATCTATTTAATTAAGATATCGGCGACCAAACTTTCATTACGAATTAGATTGAGCGTTTGGAGACACTAAGCTTTAAAAAACAGTATATTTTTAACCAACATATAGCAACCAAAGTAGTGCTAAGAACCCCAGAATTATATTCCTAAGAAAACAAAAATAATAATTACCCTCTCAGTGAATACTTCGACTCACTACACATTCATTACACTGCATAACAATGTTTCTTAATTCACACAAAAAAGAGCAATAGTAGGACACAAGTAGGAGTTTCATACTTTGGAGCTCGCGGGCACATCTGACGTCACTGTAGTCATACAAGCTCTCTTGACACGCCGGGCCATGTCTTCTTCTCCTCATTACGATTAACACGTTAGCGCGTAACTGTCATGATTTGTTTTCATGAAGGTAATCTCAGAACATTGCCTTCGGTGCACATCCAAGCTTCTTTTCTGCTTTTACGTAAGCTATCAGTCTACTTATCATGAATTTTCAACAAGTGAACTGGCGACTGCTGCGAGTCAACGTTAGTCTGGTTCTCCGTTCGGCGTGGACTTACAACACGGTTCGAAAACATCTTTTCTCTGTAAGTTTGGTTTGTCTAGTCTGTCTGACTGACTGTCTCTCTGACTGTCTGTCTGTCTGTCTGTCTGTCTGTCTGACGGACTCTCTGTCTGTCCGTATGTTCATCTATTGATGTTTTTTCTTTCGTTATTCTTTATTCTTTCTTAGAACCTGCGATATATATAATGTCCCTAATTCGACAGTTTTTTGTGTGCGTGTGTTTATCGTTTTTCTTCTCAGAAAAAATTGAACCGCAAAACGGCAATTTTATCAATTCACAATTAAAAGGGTGGTACATAAAAACTTTATAGAGTATCTTTGTTCTTACAGATATTTGATCATATGATTGGGAACTACTCACCGTCATAAGGACGTGTACACGTTCTTCCATCCCCTGTGTAATGGGCAGTGCAGGAGCAACTGTAGGACCCTACAGTGTTTGTACATGAAGCAAACTTGTGGCAGATGTGGACACCGCTGGCACACTCATCGATATCTGCAGACATAATAAACAGAAATCTATATGAGCGTTTATGAAATCATAGTGCATTTGCCATGACTCTTTCACGTGATTTTCTGTTGTCAGTATCGGTAAAGGTCATTAGAGTTGCAATTTCACACATGAAAAGGAAAGGTCAACAGCACGCAGTTGTACAGTTGTGACAAATGGGTTTCGTCAATTGTTTACTAACTATGATTTGTGAGAAATTGATCACCTTCACACTGACAAAAAATCAAAACACCTCATGCCTCCATTTTTCCTTTCTAGGTTTTTTATTCTTTCACAATGAACTGGGTATATTTGCCAACTATGGTAATTACCAGCTGACATGTAACCTTATTTTGGGCATATTTCTTTGAGTCATAAACCATTAACCAGTTTCTTCACCTTACTGCCTTTTTTATTATTCTCAATAGATCACGATTGCTGTGAATAGCATTGGATTGCAATATTGTTTTCTTTCGGTACTTTCCCCTTCCTCCAATCCGTGCAATCCCAGAATTTAACGTCTTTTAATAGATTGAATATAGATATGAATCCTCATACTCTATCTACTTCATAGTTATAAGTTCCCTCCAACTCAACATCTATGACACGTTATATAGGTGTTATAATTTCCCTCACCAGTACATGTTTTCCCATCTCCTGAATATCCAGCGTTGCATGAACAATTGTACGATCCGTTGATGTTGTTGCACACAGCGTTGACGTCACATCTGTGGGCGTTGGTAGAACATTCGTCCACATCTGCAAATAGTGAAGCAAAAGCAAATATCAGTATCGAATTCAATTGAAGTATAGTAATACTCTACCCGCCTAGATTAGCCTCTGCTATTTGCAGGTAGATATTGTTAAATAAGTAAACTTGGTACATGTCTGATCGTTCAAGGATCTACCACTCATAGGGCATCCATTCACGCTGGTTGAAAATATTAAACTTTTTTTTCTCACAAGTGCATGGTGCGGTCGAGACAAGTACTTTCTAAGACTATACCCTGGTTGACAGACTGGCTTTCTCGAGCGCTCGAGCACGCGTGAACTTCATTGTCTCGCATTTGATTGGCCTTCGGCCGACGACTGTTTCGCAAAAGCAGGCGAGATAATAATAACAATAATAATAATAATAATAATAATAAACATTTTTATAGCGCCAAATCCACTTATTGTCCATGGTGCTTTACAATGAAAAAGTATAAAGCTATTTAAGACTAGTAACAGTTGACACTACAGCTGCCCCCTCTGTTAAGAGGATTTGAAGGTTTCCTTTTTCTTGATTTACTTAGAAACACTTTTGTGTGGTATTTATATTTCTGTCGTACAATTTAGGTTTTAGATTGTTCCTGCAGAAGTAGGCCAAGTTGAGATTAGTACTCAGTTCAGTGCTAAGAGGTTTCATGAACTTACGGAATCGCGCCAGTAGTGCCACACAACACAACACATCGTTCACTAATGCAAATGACTCTGTTTTTTTCTGTCAACCGTGGAACTTCTTTGTGCTTGGGTAATTGCTTGGGTATTGTTTGGGTGCAAATTAGTCGAACCTATCAATTGAATGAGGGACAATAAAGGAACAATAAGCAGCAGGAGAATAAAGGTGAAGCTACTTGTGCGAGTCACGTGCCTCAAACGATTTGTTCGTCCTATATTGCTGAAATAAAACTTTTCTTCTTCGATAATCTAAGTTCTTTATTAGAACAAACATTGTAGTGGAAATTTTATAGGGAAATTGTACTCAAATGCGGGAAAGCAACTTCCCGCGACATGGAAATAATTTCCTTATACGCATTGTAACATTATACACTTTTTAAAAACTATAGTTTATACTGTTTACACTGAGCAATATTTTTTCTAGGCCGTTTATTGAATGAGGAGTTTCATCTTCCCTCTCAGATAATTTGTTTTCTTTACTTTCTCTCTAGGGACGTCTGCCGCGTGAAGCGGACCACGCGCTTTGCTCAGCGCATTGGAGTTGAACGCTTGTGTAAAATCGAGTCAGTGAAAAGCTGTCGAACAGGAGGTTAAGAGGGCCCCAAAGAGAGCTACGAGTTTTACAAAAACTGCAAAAATACTGAAAGCAGTAGTGTAAAGATTGGGATAGAGGGCCCAAACACAACTGTGGAATCCACTTATATGACAAGTGATGTCATACACAATATAAAGTGGAATCATTTTCTGGTACAGTAGCCATGATGCGTAGTTGTTAATCAAGTGAATTATCAGGACTAGCACAGTAAGCTTATTGTAAACATAGCTTACTATTGATGGTGATTAGTTAGGCAAGTTACAAAACCAGTAGCATTAAAGGTAAATAAATATGGGTTTACTCACAAATCCACTTGTTGTTGTGATTAAGCTGGAGGCAACAAAATGTTATTTTAGACTGTTACACTTCTGTCCTTTGTGTGATGTTTTACGCGGTCATGGAAGCTTACGACCAAGATCAGAAATTCCTGTGATGCTGCATCAGTCAAAATTAAAATTATATGAAGGAAAGATAGTCGGTAGAATGAAATATTATTGTCGTGGAAGTTTTCGTCGAAATCTTGCTCAATATCCTTGACCCCAAATCAGCAATAACTTGTAATTTACAGCACTCAATATGTGTGAGGGGCCTTTGGTCAAATCCAGCTGATAATCATTGTCTCGCATTCCCTAAGATTGTTTCATGTGCCATATGGTCTTTCATTAGG
Organism: Siderastrea radians; assembly: GCA_964017195.1. Lineage (NCBI taxonomy): Eukaryota > Metazoa > Cnidaria > Anthozoa > Scleractinia > Rhizangiidae > Siderastrea > Siderastrea radians. The sequence continues at coordinate 26,976,670 of OZ024898.1, forward strand.
AAGATTTCCATGTAAATGTAATGATGTAAATGTTTGAATTGAAGGCCAAACAGCAGAAAAAAGCATCTTTGAATTGTGGAAGTACGGGCAGAAATCAAAAGCACGTCTTTCACATTTCCAGCCGTGAAAAAGCATGGGCAGTACAGAATTTCTCAGCTCCCGAATGTAAACTACTGGTGCAACTGACATGTTTAAATTGAAGACCATTCAGTAGAAAAAAAAATCCTTGAATTGTGGAAGTACTTTTACAGGCGTCTTTCACATTTCCAGACTGAAAAAGCATGGGTAGAACGGAATTTCTCAGCTCCCAGCTTGTCGATGAAGAATCATAGATTATAGGAAACATATAGCAGTGATGAAACATTTCTTTTCGCTTGTTTTCCTGTTTATGATCCCTAAAGACTAACACAAAGGACTGAAATTGTTTCCTGTTCCTTTTGATGGCTTTTGTTACACTTGAAATGGCTAAACTTTTGCTACTGATGAGTGTAAACAAGCTAGAGAAGCGAAGACTTCAGTATAAATCTGCCAGGCCTGCTTGAGAGAGACTGGGATAAAATTGCCCCCAATTCTCTGCTCGTGCATTCCCCTACGTCCACCCCCAGAGAACGAAGGATGTTCTATTCATAATTTACGTGACATCTCGCGCTTCGAGTTTAAAGAACGAGGGATATTCATATATGCCTGGTAAATCTCTCGCTGGGAGCTTAAAGAACGAGGGATATTCATAAGATTTATGTTTTATCTCGCGTTGTGTGCTTAAAGGAACGAAGGAAATACATAGATTGATGTTACATCTGCTGGATTAGTTAACTAATATTTTTTTGATTGTTCTCGTGTGTCTAAGTTTTAAATTTGACAGTGATCAGTAGAAATTGAGATTGCAGAATACTAAGAAGAGTAAACTTGAAGATCTTTCGATTGAAAGCATACACGTTGCTTTGTCAACATGCAACAAATGGCTCGTCAACTTTCTTTGGTATATATGTTTTCAATCGATAGAAATAAGTTTTATAGTGAATGAAAGCGATGTAAGAAAAGGCTGAGAGTTAACAAATTCCTTCGTTAATCTTCGAAAGTTCTTGATTTTGGATGGCATCATGCGTAAGTGACAGTTTCAAATTACACGCACCAGTTGTTTTGAACTTATGCAAATTTGTGGTGTAAGTCAATTTGTGTAGTCCATCGGTTTTATTAGTGAACTAAAGGTTAAATATATATAGCTTGTTTGCTTACAATCGGTTTACTTTATTGAAGCGAACATAAGATAAGATATGTCGCTTGCTGAACGAAACCTCAGAGACTTCCACTGTTTATGGCGAACTGAAAGCGACTGAAGCGACGTAAGATACTGTAAGTCGCTCACTACGGAATTATGAAACTCACAAACTCATACGCTCAAAGCTATTTGCGTAAACGAAACCAGAAGCACATCAAATCTTCCTGTCTCGGTGTCACGGTAAAGCACCGAAGTGCAGTTGCTAAACCGTGAAAACCGCTCCGCGAGATTGATCGGTTTCGCACAGGATAATCATTCCTAATCACAGAACTGCGAAAAATCGCAAGTGTACGCGAAAAATCGTTGGCCTTGCGATTTTTCGCGAAATTCGCAACTCGCTTGCGACTTATATCATTAACAAGACTAACAACTGCGAAAAATCGCAAGTGAACGCGAAAAATCGTCGACATTGCGATTTTTGCGATTTTTCGCAGGCACACGAAAAATCGCAAATTTCGCAGCTGCGTGCAAACCTGGACATAAGTGTTCGATTTCCGATTGGTTCACGCTGTTGTTTACATCTGTGGTGATAGGTGAGAGTAATTACTTTTTGGTTTTGGTTTTGAGATACTCAAAACTGCGCTAAGCTAACGATCCAAACGCACATAAAACTGTAAAGGATGTTAAAAGGAGTTTGCTTGCAAAAGCAACATTCAGAAACAAAGGAGTTGAAAACAAACAACGGCAACCATTTCTGCCGGGGTCTGATTTTACGTTATTATGATAATTAAGAATTTAAAGTATCGTAGAAATATCGGCTTTATGGCACTCTGAGAATTGAGAATTGAGAATTTCTCGGTTTCGAGCTGCCACCAATTTGATCAAATCTCAAAAATCAAGTCTGCCATGAGTGGTATGGCGACTTGTAAATGAAACATGCCTGATACCTTGATATTATTGTTTATTACCTTTACAGACTTTCCCGTCTCCAGTGAATCCCACTTTACATGAACAAACGTAAGATCCTTTATTGTTCTGACAGTTGGCATTGACGTCGCACACGGAGAGAGAACCACTGCACTCGTTGATATCTATCAAAGACATACAAACCTTTAAAACATCAATTTTATCAAAGATGGCTACCAACACACACTAACCCGGTCTAATAAAACAAGAAACTGGTACATATGGAACGCTAGAAGTGCTAGAGCAATTTAAATTGACTCCCGAGAGAGTGATTCACGTTGCTTGGTTATCCTTTGTGGCTGGTTATAAAGAACCAATTAGAAGTAATACAACAGCTAAACATGCCTTTATAGCCTTTTAAGTGGATTTGCCTTCTTCCACTATTTTTATTATCGGGTTTTTGCTGGTACCAAAAAAGTGTCGGTTCTGATAGGCTAGAAAGATCGCTTTGGTTTTACTTCTACAACAGTGAGCCAGTTGAAGTTATTGTGTTTACTTACTATAATTGGTTTCCTACCTTTACACGTTTCCCCATCTCCGGTAAATCCTGGTTTACAGGAACAAAGATAAGATCCTTCAGTGTTCTGACAGTTGGCATTGACGTCACAAGGGGCAGGCGACGCACTGCACTCGTTGATATCTATTAACAGAAGCACAATGTCGACGTCAAAAAAAAAAAAGAAGAAATACATGAAGTGACCTCAAGATTAGATAACGCAAAATAAGTGGTGTTTGCCAGTCTGTGTGAGCATAACAGTGAAGAATTGGCGGGCCACGTTTCATCCCTACCGTCGAATACGTCAGCAAAGACACGCAATAATCGGAACGTATACAGTTGTCATTTTTGTTAATTTTACTATTTATTTATTTAATTATTTATTCACACTGCGCTCCCCATTGACAATTTCCATATTCATTATATTCATCAATACAGAAAATTCCAATTTTGAAACAACTGTTTTCGCCGAGATTGGGCATGAAAGTAACTATTTTGTGTTAGTAAATTCATTTATTACTGAGCCGTTCTCACTAACCTTGACAAATTTTCCCGTCACCAGTGAATCCTGTGTTACAAGTACAACGATACGAGCCGCGAGTATTCTTGCATTTTGCATTTACGTCACACACAGGGGGCGACGCCCTGCACTCGTCAACGTCTGAAACAACAACGACATTTTAGCGTTTTTTACCTGGCTTTGGGTTAGTTTTACCACGTTTTGGGATTGGTTTAAGAAACTGTCGCCACTTTCTCAACCAATGAGAAATTAAACCAAAACCAACTGTTTCTTTTTCGCACGCGATTTCCCGAGCTTGGCGATAGTTGCATGTGATCGCTTCGATTTCTGATTGGTTCACTCTGTTGTTTTTATCTGTGGTAAAAGGTGAGAGTAATAGGCCCTTTGCTTAACTGTGTCACGTGACCTTGTCAATCATAAAAATTGGCAATAGTACGAAATGGATACCAGAAATGGAAAGAGCCTGATGAAATTAAGTAAGATTTTCAATTTTGAGGTTAGTGACGTTAAAGCGCGACATTTTACGGTTATTTTAATGTTCAAAAAATTACCAAGACTTATAGGGAAAAAAGCTGCTGGGTGGCAACCTTTGCCATCCAGCATACAAATGTTTTATAATTTTCCAATTTTCAAATTGTCCTAAAATCTTGCACTTAAACGTTAGTGGCCTCAAAATTGGAAATACTTCTAGTTTTATGACGCCGTTTCCAATTCAGCCATCTATTTCGAGCCACGACCATTTATTTTGATTGACAAGGTCACGTGACACGATTATGCAAAGAGCCTATTATTTTGGTTTAAGAGGGGGTTGTAATTGAGTGTCGAAATTAATTCGCGTTTTGCTTTGGTTTTGCTTCACTTTGCTCTGTGATTGGTTAAAAAAATCGCACCACTTTCTCAGCCAATCAGAAGTAAAACTCAAACCAATTACGACCGTATCCCGACTTGCTCGCACGCGTTTTCCCTCGCTTGGCGCCGATTACATGTATTTGCTTCGAGTTCTGATTGGTTCATTAGGTAATTTGTGATTGGCTGGGATAATTACTTTGGTTTTGATTTTTACGACACTCTTAAGACACTCAAATAAAAGCCGCACCAACTAAAGACTCAAACATAACCTATAGTCTCAATCAATCGGCTTAATAGACCCCAGAGCAGTTGCTTTCTAATTTGGCATTTTGGCTCATGCAAAATAAGCGCCAATGCCACTGAAAATAACGCCACATGCAGTATAAAAGGTAACTCTTCAAATGTTGCCAGGATGCGAAGATATAGGCTACAGATCTCAATCCTCCTCCCTTACCTTTTTCTAAGTCGTAATGTGGTGTGAACAGTTTATCTAAGGCTTCACATTATTACAACAAAAGTAGCCTACCCTCTGTATTCATGTCACAGTAAGCGAGCTCAGCCATGCCTGGTTTAATATTAGACAGCCAGTATTTGCCGCTGACCGCTTGTCCTTCACTTGCTTTGATTTCTTTGCATGTCTCAGCTGGAAGCTCAGGAATGGAACCGAGGGCGACTAGAAAGAAAAAAAATGATGCAATTCTGATGTCACTCATGGCACTTTATGAGACGACTTCATTTCACGTAGCTGCACGCCTGATCACCAAAAAAACCACACACGACAAAAAGAACAATTTTATTACAACAACAGCAGGTTTCATTACAAGTCTGTGCTTCCACCCGCAAATTAGCTTTGGCTATTCGAGGCGGTTGGAAACTATAATAACCACTCCAACACAGGTGCGAAGATACCATGGGAAGGCTTCCGAAGATTTCTCGGTACATAATCGAAGTTACCAACAAATTTCTAAACTCAAGTCTACTTACGATAACCAAACATCACCCGAGGTCTTCTGACGATTATTAACGATTGTCCAAGGTTTTTCTAAGACGTCAGACCAGATTGTTTAAAGACCTCTCGACGGTAAAAGTTCCACCGAAATGCACAACTGACCAAAAACAACGTAATTAACACAAGACATAAGTTTAATAGCATTTTTATTCACTCTTTGGGGTCTTGAGGCGTTTCGATACAGTTTTTTGGGGACCATACCTAACTTTTTGAAACGGCTCTTAGACAGTCTTCTCCTTGTCTGATCAACAAGAAATTTGCAGTACTTGTTGGTTTTGGATTGAACTTTAGCGTGGTTTACATTTTGTAAAAATCGATATTTCCATGACAACGATAAACAAAAATCCTCGAAAACAAAAAAATTGAAATTTTGCACGATCCAGATTTCACTTTGAAAAGCAAATACCAACAACTTAAACTGTGGTGTATGGTAAACAAAATATGCAAGAACAAAAAAATTCTGTATGTTTGTTTTGAAGTAAATCGCAAAAACATTTTCAACCTTAGTTTTTGCCTAGTAATAGTAAATGCATCGAAAAATAATCAATGCTTTGATAAAATGGCTAGAAAAAACTGTAGAAATGTGTCTTTTACTTACTATTTTACGCCTGGAAGGTTTTGTTGAAACTGGTGTTTGCGATCTAGAAAACGACTTGTTTTTCTAAGATCATTCCCGTAGTAATTTTGTGGTAAATCTTGAATTTGAGCGCTTTTGCGAAAATCGTAAGAACGGCTCGATAGAGTTTTTTAAAACATTAAACACGCGTGCTTGACGACGTGACCAATTTTAGTCTTAAGTCTTACAAACATTGATTCACTGGAACACTTTTAGATTTAAAGTTAAAGAGTGTGTATGAACCGACGGAAAAGCTTGCGTTACATATTCACAGTGGGCAAGTAAATGCTAATATATTCAAAGTAATGCGCAATGCATTCCTCCGTGATTTTTACTCTTCGTTGTAATCTACAGTGCAACAAAGAACAAAGAAACCAGATAAAAATCACGAAGCAATGAATTAAACGTTACTTTGAATATATTAGCATTTACTTGCCAACTGTGAACCTAGAGCCACCAAACTTGTTGAATTTTCCTAAAATTAAACTGGGAACAATTTGGTGTTAGTAGCAATTCCTTTTCCTCAAATTTGAAATTACCATGGCAGCCACATTTTGAAGCCATTTTTTTTAGATTTTGCAATTTTTTCTTTTATATAAATGAAAAAAAATAACGTCCTTTCAATAACTTTTACATCTTAAGTTCATTTTAATGTTCTTCATTGAGTTTGATCACTTTTTGTAAAATTTTAGTGCTTTGCAGAGATTTTGAAAACATGAAGAAATCCAAGATGGTTGATCCAAAATTACCACTCTTTGAGTACATCAGTTCCTCTTTATGACGTCATCAGCTCATGTTGGGGACCTCAAAGGGGACATTTTAGACTGACTTTTGGCTCTCTAAGTTTCGTTGACATATATTCTTAAACACTCTCGAAGTTAAAGCGGGGGAGCGGAATCCGTCTCCCCCGGTCCCAGGAGACCAAAAAAGAAGCCCGGTCAGGAGCCTATTACCTCTATTCATGGCTCGTCGGAAATAATATCTGTCTGGATCAGGAATGAAATCCTCTGGTCTGGCTTCCTTCGTTCTATCACTGAACTCACACATCCCAACAGAGATCACAAAGTTGAAACTTTGACAGCGGTCGTCTTTTTGGCAGGCTAACACACACACATCTCCAAGTTCGGCCATCATCGTGTGATAGATGTGTCGTCGTAACTTCCATCCGAATATGGATGCTTCGGATCCACATTGTTGAGTGACTGCTCTGTAAAGCACCTGACCCAAGACAAACAGAACTGAGAGACGGAACAGGTGTCTCACATCCATGCCTACAATCAAGATATGTTCAGTCAAACTCGTTTGCCAAATATACATGTGCAACCCGACCTGAAAAAAAATATGAGAGAAAACCTTATGGGGGTGGAGCTTCTTTTGTTTGGTAGGCAGTGGCTCTCTCTCTCTCTCTCTCTCTCTCTCTCTCTCTCTCTCTCTCTCTCTCTCTCTCTCTCTCTCTTAAAAAAAGAGGATGATTAATAATCTCGCTGTCTTCTAGTTCGTGTTCTACAGTTTTATTACATAATAAGAATGGTAATTTTATAAGGACCTTACCGACTGTCAAGCCGTCGCTTAATCCGTATTTTTATTGTCAATTGCTCCTTTTTTCTCATTGTAATGTAAATTAAATGTTTTTATCTACAAATGTATAATATTTACTATATAATTATAGGCGATTTGTTTGGCTAATATAAAATCTATTACTTATATTTACATACGGCTTTCGCGTAAAGAAGTTGTAAACTTACGAAATTACCATGTTTAAATAACAGTGATTCATTCATTCATTCATTTTCTCTTTTTCTCTCTCTCTCTCCCTCTCTCTCTCTCTCTCTCTCTCTCTCTTTTAAATCAATAATTAATAAACTCGCTGTCTTCTAGTTCGTGTTCTACAGTTTTATTATATAAAAGGAATGGTTATTTCATAACACGGCTATTCTGTAAAGCTGTTGATTTTTACTGATGTAAACTCTGTGTGTAAATAAAGTTTATTCATTCATTCATTCATTCATTCTCTCTCTCTCTCTCTCTCTCTCTCTCTCTCTCTCTCTCATCTCCCTCTCTCTCTCTCTTCCTTCTTTCTTTACAGAAAAGAGCTTTCTCCTTTTCCTTAAACTTGAAAAAAAGTGCCCAAATTTGCAGTAGCCGTCGCCTACTTTATCTTTACAAATTGTGAGTTTGCATAACAGGCTCAACGGTTTTACAACTATTTTAATTGCTACAAAAGATGATGATACGCCCCCATCCTTGAAGTAATTGGTAAAAACTACCATTTCTGACAGTTATATTTAGAGCGTTTGATGGTTAACGGGTGACCCATAGAAACCTGTCGCATACGACGGAAATTATTGATGTACATTATACCCGTTTCACGTTTTCCTCAATGTCAGTCCGTCAATGTTAGCACTATTTACTTCGCTGCTTTGTCCATTTGCAGGTGGTAGCAAAGATGTATTCAAAAACACACGTCTAACATTTAAAATTGTTTGTGCATTTGTGAAAAAGATGTTCATAGACAACCGCATAGGCTTTAAAAAGTTCTAAGAACAAGAACAAAACTTTTAATTTAATAAGTTTAACAAAACTGTTGGAAAGGAACTTTTAGCATGTGTTTAAGGCAATATTTCTCATGAAAATGACCCATCAGTTTTGCGCCCATGATCTCACTTGGAAACAAACTTCTCAAACTCATTAATAATTCATAAAGAGAAAACAAAGGAAATCACTACCGTGACGGTGGTTTGGATACCGGATCTTAATTAGCATAAAGTTTTGCAAACTTCTGCTTTGAATTTCTCCAAGAATTATGAATGGTTTGAGAAGCCATATCAAAAACTCGAAAGAGTGTTTCATCAGGTATCCAAACACCTCGAAGTCGGTTAAAAAAACTCGGCTGCGCCTCGTTTTTTCAACCCACTTCTCGGTGTTTGGATATCCTGATGAAACACTCTTTCTCGTGTTTGATATATTACATCAACACTTAAATAAAGAGAAGCACAAATTTAATAGGAATATCCTGTGCACATGTAAGATTTAATAAGACTCATCCACGTGCTCTCCTCAACTATGGTAGTTTTGTAGCTCACAAGGAAAAGCAGTTGACCAGTAACACGAATGCCGTTGGTTCTAATAACAAAATAAAGTGTTTTTAAAACTAAATGTTTATGGTCAAGTATTTTACACTTGTTAAAACCAAATACGTGGTGAAGTATTCTTAACTTGTAAAAGCTCATATTAAGTAATTTCCTTTGCTAGAAAAGGGCGAACGGTATGAATTTTCGCCGACGGTTACATATAATACTTTGTAAGTATAAAAGAGGACAACCTGTTGTATACTGAACGGAATATAAAATTTACTTTGGTTTGGTCATCATCTCGAAATCTTTTCGTCTTTAAGTTGATGTGAAACGAAGGAATGTTTTAACGATAGCTCTGCTGGCACACACAGTCGTTAAGGAACTTCATCAAGAGCTTTGAATCAGCCAAAAGTGAAACTTAATATCCTATATAACCCAGAAATATGCAATTTTCTCTTTGATCAATTTAATGGTAGAATCTACTAAGCGCTGCAGCTATGCAACAAAAAGAAAAAAACTAAAAGTAAAAACGTTTTTGGCCTTCAATGAGTCCACCAACCTTTCTTGGACGTTAAAAGCGGGCGTGCCTTAATTAAAACTCCCGAAGACATTTCGGGTCCGAGAAAAACTAACTACAAAAACCAGGGGCGCGTTTCTAAAACGCTCCGAAAAACCAGTTGTAAAAATATGAACCATGTATTCTACAAGGCTGTTTTTTGCATGTCTTTAAGCTAAAAAGTGTTTATTTTATAGCAAAAATTCATGCTTTTAAATGTCTTTCTTTACAAAATACAGTGTTAATTATCGCACCCAAAATCGGCCCGAAAAGTTAAAGGGATTTCGCGAAATGTACGCAAGGTTTATCCAACATCGGTACTGCAGTTTCAGTTTTAATAATAACTATCCCAAGTGTTTGAAATATAAATATTTTCCGTTTAGCTCTCAAAAACGATAAAGATTGACAATAGGACCGGAGGGTCAAATTTCGGTGTAAATTAACCGGAAGGTTCAAAGAAAACATTTCTCTTCTGTTTTGTCGCCATTAATTTTTGCTAAACTGCCCTCACACGTAGAGATTTTGATAATTACAAGAAATTGCTGCTGTTTTCCATCTCCCTTCCCGAAAAAGATTTACAGTCCTTTCTGGTTCCCTGGCACAAAAGAAATAACACATCCAGATAAGTACACCCTTACTCGTATCTCGCCTTTAATTAGAATTCATAGTATGCCGCGTTCCTTCACAATTTTATGTCACAATTACATGACGTCGATCTGATGAGACCTTTCTTGGACGTTCAAAGCGGGCGTGCCTTGCTTAAAACTCCCGAAGGCATTTTGGGGCCGAGAAAAACTTACTACAACAACCAGGGGCGCGTTTCTAACACGCTCCGAAAAGCCAGTTGTAAAAATATGAACCATGTATTCTACAAGGCTGATTTAAACATGTCCTTAAGATAAAAAAAGTGTTTATTTAATAGCAAAAATTTATGCTTATAAATGTCTTTCTTTACAAATTAAAATGCAGTGTTAATTATCGTGCCCAAAGTCGGCCCGAAAAGTTAAAGGATTTCGAGAAATGTACGCAAGGTTTTATCCAAAATGGGTACTCATGTAGTTTCAGTTTTAATAATAAACTATTCCAAGTGTTTGATATAAAAATATTTTCCGTTTAGCTCTCAAAAACAACAAAGAATGAATATCTGTTACTACCTCATAGAGAAACGGATCCAGGGGTTCGTTTTTAAAACTCCTGATGTCGTAGCGGGCCTATATATAAATTTTTTCCCAATCAATTTGTGTTAATTATTAGTGCAAACTTGTCAATGAGGTCCATAAAAATACAATAATTTTAAAATTTGCTTTTCAAACCAATAAACAAAGATACCTGTACGTTTTTGGGCCTCTTAGTTATCTGGATTTTCGAAAATCAGGTCACTGCATATGTCTTCAGACGTTTTGTCTAACACATCCCGGAGCCCAAATCATCGAGTTCTAAGAACTGCTCTTCACGCCTCCGCACCCCGTTCTCCAGACTCCCTTGCGTTTAAACTACCTTAAGGCTTTTAGATTAGATTACTTACCGTTTTAGACGAATACCTTCCTAAAAGCAACAGAACCTTAATACAAGCGGCTCTCTCTGTAATAACTTAAAGGAAACTTCTATGATAAATTTTGTTTGGTTGTTTCTTCCGGAAGGCTATACTTAAGTATCAGGCTGCTAGCAGGTAGTTTTGCAACCAAACACCAACTGTTACAGCTCTTGCATCAGAAAGAACACTGCATCGAATACGTAATTGTGAAAAAACGGCGCAAAATTGACATTTTTGATGCTGGACGTGGAATATGACATAATTATAGACTGCTTCTTTTCGTGAACATTTTATGCTTTATTTACTTAAAAAAAGAGGAACAAAAAGGTGGAAAACATGCACTTATATTCAAAAAATGGCTCGATCGCCTGCTTCCTTTGACGTCATATCTCGCAACCTTAGCAACTTCGTGTCAAAACATTTTATGCTTTATTTACTTAAAAAAGGAGGAACAAAATGGTGGAAAACATGCACTTATATTCAAAAAATGGCTCGATCGCCTGCTTCCTTTGACGTGATATCTCGCAACCAACTTCGTGTCAAAATGTGTGTAAGAGATGGGCGTAGACCTACTGAAAATGGCAGATGCAGATTTCGTGCATGGCCTTACTTGGAAACAAACATCAAACCTCAAATAAGTAGAAGAACAAATTTAATAGGAATATCCTCAGCCATGGTAGTTTTAATTTGTAGCTCACAAGAAAAAGCAGTGGACTGGTAACCCGAATGCCGTGGGTTCGAATCCCACCTAAATCACTGAATTTTGTTTTGTTTTGTTTTGTTTCGGGTTTTTTTTCAATGACTAGTATTTCCAAAAAGAAAATCATCCATTTTGCAAATTAAAAGTAGGGAAATATTTTCATTTTCACCATCAAACATACATGAGGTTTTGTCTTCCACAGTTTTATTATTGTTATTATTACAATTATTATTTTTATGTTCACTTGTTAACACTACCTGCCTTGTAGGTAATCAATTATTAAGGGCTCTTTTTAATTCCACACACTTGCATTTTGAGGAAGCAATAACATAGCACTATTTGGCTTTACGCCACTATTAAATTTAAACCTAAAAAATTAGCTATATCCTGAACATGATGGTTTAATAATAATAAAATAAATTGTTTTTAAAACTAAATGTATATGGTCAAGTATTTTGAACTTGTTAAAACAAAACACATGGTGAAGTATTCTAAACCCGTAAAAGCTCATATTAACTAATTTCCTTTGCTGGAAAAGGGCGATCGGTAGGAATTTTCGCTGACGGTTATATATAATACTTTGCAACTATAAAAGAGGTCAACTGCTTATATGCTGAACGGAATATAAAATTTACTTGGGTTTTGTTAGCATGTCTAAATATTTTCGTCTTTAAGTGGATGTGAAACGAAGGAATGTTTTAACGATAACTCTGTTGGCACACGCAGTCGTTAAGGAACCTCATCAACAGTTTTGAATCAGCCAAAAGTGAAACTGATCCTACATAACCCAGAAATATATAATTTCCTGTGCTTAATAGAATAATCTACTAAGCGCTACAGCTACGCTTTTGGCCTTCAATTAGTCCACCAACACTCGTTTAACATTTATTTAGTCGGAAAAAGTAACATAAGAAGTGAAAGGAAAAGTGTTTTGCTGGAGTTTTTTGGCTGTTTGGAAGATAACCAGGGTACAGTGCTCAAGAAAGAATAACCATTTTCCCTGACGAATATAAGATAGTTCGGCTTTATTATTTAAGCCGAAGTTTGCCTTGGAAATGGGAGAGATACGGGCCCCAAAGGAGCCGAAGGGTAAAATTTCGGTACAAATTAACCAGAAGGTTCAAAGAGGACATTTCTCTTCTGTTTTCTCGCCGTTGATTTTTTGCTAAACTGCCCTCACACGTAGAGATTTTGATAATTACAAGAAATTGCTGCTGTTTTCCATCTCTCTTCCCGAAAAAGATTTCAGTCCTTTCTGGTTCCCGGTCACAAAAAAAACACACACATCCAGATAAGTACACCCTTACTCGTATCTCGCCCTTAATTAGAATTCATAGTATGCCGCGTTCCTCCATAATTTTATGTCACAATCACATGACGTCGATCTGATGAGACCTTTCTTGGAGGTTCAAAGCGGGCGTGCCTTGCTTAAAACTCCCGAAGACATTCTGGGTCCGAGAAAAACCTCCTACAACAACCAGGGGCGCGTTTCTAACACGCTCCGAAAAGCTAGTTGTAAAAATATGAACCATGTATTCTACAAGGCTGATTTAAACATGTCCTTAAGATAAAAAAAAAGTGTTTATTTAATAGCAAAAATTTATGCTTATAAATGTCTTTCTTTACAAATTAAAATGCAGTGTTAATTATCGTGCCCAAAGTCGGCCCGAAAAGTTAAAGGATTTCGAGAAATGTACGCAAGGTTTTATCCAAAATGGGTACTCATGTAGTTTCAGTTTTAATAATAAACTATTCCAAGTGTTTGATATAAAAATATTTTCCGTTTAGCTCTCAAAAACAACAAAGAATGAATATCTGTTACTACCTCATAGAGAAACGGATCCAGGGGTTCGTTTTTAAAACTCCTGATGTCGTAGCGGGCCTATATATAAATTTTTTCCCAATCAATTTGTGTTAATTATTAGTGCAAAGTTGTGCTTTTCAAACCAATAAACAAAGATACCTGTACGCTTTTGAGCCCTCTTAGTTATCTGGATTTTCGAGAATCAGGTCACTGCATATGTCTTCAGACGTTTTGTCTAACACATCCCGGAGCCCAAATTATCGAGTTCTAAGAACTGCTCTTCACGCCTCCGCACCCCGTTCTCCAGACTCCCTTGCGTTTAAACTACCTTAAGGCTTTTAGATTAGATTACTTACCGTTTTAGGCGAATACCTTCCTAAAAGCAACAGAACCTTAATACAAGCGGCTCTCTCTGTAATAACTTAAAGGAAACTTCTATGATGAATTCTGTTTGGTTGTTTCTTCCGGAAGGCTATACTTAAGTATTAGGCTGCTAGCAGGTAGTCTTGCAAACAAACACCTCCCGTCACAGTTCTTGCGTCAGAAAGAAAACTGCATCGAATACGTAATTATGAAAAAACGGCGGAAATTGACATTTTTTATGCTACAAATGTGGAATGTGGAATATGACACAATTAAACGCTGCTCCTTTTCGTCAACATTTTGTGCTCTATTTTCTTAAAAAAGGTGGGAGACAAAAAGGTGGAAAACACGCACTTTTATTTTAAAAAATGGCTCAATCACCTGCTTCTATGACGTCATATCTCGCAACCTTAGCAACTGATTCTCACCAACTTTTTGTCAAATTGTGTCTAAAAGATAGGCGTGGAGCTACTGAAAATGGCAGACGCAGATGAAAAATCGTCTTTCCCCCACCTTGTATGTCCGAGAGAGTAAGGATGCCAGAGTGTAGAATTAACTGGCTTGATAATACTTAGCTCTTTAACATTGTGGTTACGCGAATAGTGACAACAAAAATGCAACTTAACTTTACTTAAGTATCAGGCTGCTAGCGGGTAGTTTTGCAACCAAACACCAACTGTCACAGCTCTTGCATCAGAAAGAACACTGCATCGAATACGTAATTGTGATAAAATGGCGGAAATTGACATTTTTGATGCTGGACGTGGAATATGACATAATTATACACTGCTTCTTTTCGTCAACATTTTATGCTTTATTTACTTTAAAAAGGAGGAACAAAAAGGTGGAAAACACGCACTTATATTCCAAAAATGGCTCGATCGCCTGCTTCTTAAATAAAGCCTGTCTACCTTCAGCTCAATGCTCTCCAGTTCGTCCTGGCTGGTTTAAATGACATTTTGAGGCTTTTTACTATCAGAGGTAGCTTCCACTAGAGAACAATTAAAGGCTAGTGACCCGGCCAACGAACCATCTTCGCGTGAAGCGCAATAAATTCAAGAATAATGGACGAATCCGCTCCAAATTGCGATCAGCTGAACCATAGATTACGTGGTTTCCTGTACATTGCGCGCTGACTCTCAAAATCTATCGCAACTGCCGGAGAATTCCTCATTTATCTACCTAAACTTCAGAAAATTGACCTGTTCGCTCCGCCATGAACCGTAACATCGACGGGTAGGATACGGGATTCGCCAAAATAGCACTGGCTACGGGAGGGACGGTAGTATTCACCACTGAAATCGAATGTGCTTTGGGAATGTCCCTCCCGTAGCTAGTGCAATTTTGTCGAGCTTACGCAGTCGCTAAGCTTAAGTACTCAAATCCCGTATCCTACCCGTTGATGTTACGGTTCATGGTGGAGCGAACAGGTCAAGTTTAGGTAGATAAATGAGGGATTCTCAGACCGTTGCGATGGATTTTGAGAGCCAGCGCGCAATATACATGAAACCACGTAATCTATGGTTCAGCTGATCGCAATTTGGAGCGGGTCCGTCCATTATTCGGGAATTTATTGCGCTTCGCGCGAAGATGGTTCGTTGGGCGGGTCACCAGCCTTTAATCCTTCTTTAGTAGAAGCTACCTCTGATTGAAAAAGCCTCAAAATGTCATTTAAACCAGCCAGAACGAACAGGGGAGTATTGAGCCGAAGGTAGACAGGCTTTATTTCAAGATATCTCGATTCTTTTATCACCGTTTAGTCCGTTATAAATCTCTGCAAACCTTAACGGCTTAACGGCTCATATAAGCAGCGACGCTATCAAGCGATTGCGTAAGAGAACGGTGCAAGATTAACCTTAAATTAGTTAAACAGGACACAATAGGCAGAAGTAAACAAAATTTATTTCGCACTATTACATATATTTTCACTCTTTTCTATTTTCAAATGAACTTCACATACAACGCGTCTGGGCTGCCTGTGGAGGGTTAAGAGTATATCATATTGCGCTTGGGCTACCTGTGCGTCAATTCGTTAAAGTTAAGAGTCTGCGATTTATACTCGTGAATCCAATGCCACCATGGCACTAAAAAGTGTTCTCGTTGGCCAGGGGTGGTACTTTTATTGTTTGTAGATCACGAATTTAGTTTTATTTTGTTTTGCTACCGATTTAAAATCCCGATATTTCTCTATTCACTTGTGAAAAAGTCAACTTATCAACTCCAATACGTCTCCTTGCGGTCTTAATTAAACAAAATAATAATCATAACATTCCAAACTAAACCCTGTAACTAGCTCATATCCCATGACTCTATAAGCTTTTTAAATCGAGAGTAGTCTTTGTCTGCCGTAAATTTAAAATGACTGAGACTACGCAAACTTTCAGATTTTAGCAGAGATTATTCTTACGAAACTGTGGTCGTTGTCATTCTGAATTGCCGCCATTTTTAGAATCCGGCTGAAAGGCAGTTTAGAGCGTGGGTTGCCCTTGGGACAACTCGGGCACCTGTCTAAATTAACGTCTGCATTGTTTCCAAAAATAACTTTTTTGCAAGTATGACATCCTAAAGGCTATGGTCAAAATCCATTTATTATTCGCAAGCTAAAATGCTAAAATGAACTTGAAATGATTCCCCTCATACAGTTTTTTATTTTTATTTCCCTCATACAGTATAAACGTAAATCTTGTAGCTTACGTTCATTAGAATGGTAAATCTGGGTAAAATGCACGGAACGAAACTTCAGCAAAGCGAAGCATGACAGGCCCACTTCCGGAAAAAAAAACGAATACAATACAATAACAACAACAGCAACAACAATTTATTTGCAGTCCCATATACATCGATGTTATTGCAAAAAATTTATATCATTAAAAAAACGTTTTTCTTATACACTTATATGAATTGCAGTAAAAAAGAAAGTGAATTTCCTTTTCTACCTCGCTTGACGAACAATTTTGGCAAATTCCTAGGTTTTCAGGCATTTTCGGAACACAATGTCTGCCAGTTTCAATTCTTAAGACGTGATTGCCCGATGTTAACTTTGCAACTGATTGTCTGTGATATACGTTTTTAATTAATATAATTAATTAATATAATTTTTCTCAGTTCGCCGGGCTAAAATCGGTACCTAGTTTATTGGCAGACGATGGACAAATAAATGCCCTCACCAGTTTTTTTTAAACCTATTTTCTCGGTCATTTGCTCCGGCTTCTTCAGCTCAACAAAGGTTCTCCTGGGTATAAAAGGCATATAACTGAGTCCAAGAATGGCAGGCACATGCAGAACACCCTCTTTTCAAACGCCAATGTTCATGGATTTTGTTGTTCCAAAATACTCGAACTTGGTGTCAAAGTGCTAAGCAGATTCTAGGCTTTCTAGATCTGCCCGTACATTTTGGGATTACGAATAAACTGAATAACGGCAATGACCTGGTGGTCACAACAGCAGTGAGTCCGGTCATGGCTTCTATCGAGTACGACATTTTCCCGGATTTACATGGATTTTTTTTTCACTTTTAGGACACATTTTAACACTTCTAGATAGAGTGATAGCTGAATCACTTAACTGAAGATACAATACAATACAAGTTTATTCAAGATGTAGCACGTTAAGAGTCATTTGGATTAGGTCTGATAAATTTAATAAGTCGAAACCATGCGACCATGAAACTCTGGTCCCGGCTGCTGCTTTTTCCTTAGTTACCAGTCAAGAGTCATTTGGATTAGGCCTGGTAAATTTAATAAAGTTAAAACCATGCGAGCATGAAATTTCGGTCCTGTTCATTTATTTGAGAAACTGTTTTAGCGCTTGATAAGAGTCTAATACCAAGAAAAGGCCTGGAATGTTTTTCCCCAATTACAGAGGGCTACAATATGAAATTCTGGCCAGGTAAACACTTGTTGCTTTATGGCAGCTCCCAGACTTCCCACTCCCTAATTCATTTAATACCAAACTTGCACCTGATAATAAAATCTTAAGTGTTCCAAGTAGAGGTATTCCACAATACGTCCACCTTCAGTGCAATTAATGTACTGTATTTATTGAAATGAAATTGTTGTTGTTGTTGTTGTTGTTGTTAAAGATCTCAAATGCAGTAAAACAGCAAACTCCAGAAAAAACAGCAAGGACAGGTAAAATTATTTTAACTGTCTTTATTTTGGTAGCAGCAATCTGCATTTTTATAAGACAACATAAGTTTAAACTGTTTATGAATGTAATGACTTAATAGTACATATTTCATAGAGATGCAATGCATCAGTCAATTCCAGCTGCGCCCATCCCCCCCGGGCAACTGCGGGGCATTTGCGCACCCTGTCAGTTCCGGGGGTGGGGCATTAGCAAATTTGGCACTGCCCGGGGGTCGGGCATTTGCCTACCCCGGGGCTTCCCCCGGGGTTTTGACACACTCGTGGTTTCCGACTCGAAATCCAAACATGGAGGATTTTATCGCAAAGGACCAGCAATTCGTCGCATATTGGATCGACCGTCATGGACTGGACAAACTAGTGGAGGTTTTCTCGATTTTATGCATTTCTTCATTGCTTATCAAGGCACAACTTGAGCTATCACTATATATAGCGAGATTGGGAACGATCAACGTGAATCAACGTACGCATGCTTCTTTGTTCAAGGATTTAAATAAAATTTAGTTGCGATGACTCTTAAACTGTAATGATCGATTATTAAATTCTAAAAACGTGTATAGGGATCGACGGTTTGTACTTTCGCATATTATTCAGAACAGATGACTTTTATAATCAGTCAACTATCATGTAGTTTTGTCTGTGAAGTATTAAAATACAATGTTTGGCGTTATTAAGTTTATTAACATCGGATAGTGCCATTACAAACAATAGAAGACGGAGAGGCAGGCCTACAGAAACAAAAATTCACACATTTAATGCTGAAAGTGGCATTATTGTGCAATGAACGAAAACTGCTGCAGTGTTGATTGGGAACGTAGGATCCCAGGAGCGGGGCATTTGCCCTCTTCCTTCGTCCCCACCACGGGGCATTTGGTAGCTTAAGTGTCCCCACCCCCGGGGAATTTGCCATCCAAGAGAAAAAAAATGCTAATGCCCGGGGGTTATCACGGGGGGGGGGGGGGGGGCATGGGCGCAGCTGGAATTGACTGATGCATAAATGCATTGAACAAACACCCTTTATCAAGAGGACAGAACTACGGGAAACCCCCAAAATTCATTTTTACCTGTACATATTTCCTGTGAAGAATAATTTATCTCTAATACACTATACATGTACATGTACACCCAGTAGCAAGCAGTGAGGGTGTTCACTGAATACAAGTTTGTCGTTTAAAGAAATACCAGTGAGATGAAGTCCATGTCTTGGTCATTTGAAGCAGCAAGCCTGTTGTGAATTGCAAGGTCATGAAGATCTCCATAAAAAAGAAAATGGTTTTACTTTACTAAGCAATTTGTATTTCAGTTAAAGGTTTATCTAAATATCTCATTATACTGACAGCTTTTATATTACTTGGTGTCATGCGGTATGGACGGTTAAGAAATTAGGAGAGTTCTGAACAAAAATAGGAAGCGAAGTGGGAAAATTTTTCAAGAAGATAATTACAATGTATATGAGCAAAATTAAAAGTTCTAGAATTAACAATAGAATGAACAAAATAATTAGCCCTTTAAGGCTTTAATTTCTTTTTTAGTTCGACCAAATTATAGACATCATTAATTAAAAATAATTTTTCGCACACTATCAGAGGGCCTGCATAATACAGGCTTAAAGAGCAACATTCCCAAAGTACCAATGAGGGATCTAGTATAAATTTAAATGTTCTAGTTAAGTAAATAACTGTTTAGAAGCTGCTTCATTTTGCCCAGTCTTGGGCAAAATGGATGGGGGGGGGGGGGTTAATTTCACTCAGTAAAGTATTCATGCAGAGTTCAATATCTCTGGAATAATGTTAACTCTGCATGTTCAGATCCGGATCGGACAAGAGATGCACAATGTTGACAAATGTGCACGTACGAAGGCTTTCTGACATCATGTACCAGACTTTGATAGATGAGCAGTTTACACGTGGGCCTTTTCAGGATTCAGTGGGAGTTCTTCTGCTTGACATCTGTTAACATCATGTGATAACTGCATTGCGGTAAAAATATATATTTCAGGAATTTCCTGCTGGATATGTCTAGTATCATAAAACGATAATTACCTTAGAGACCCTATTTCTGTCAACAATGACACTATTTTTTAAAGCAGATCAACAAGGCTAATATATAACAAAGCACCCGTGATAGGAGAAATCCCTCCGCTCCATGTAATTCTGCAACATTTTAGCATACGATTACAGCAAAAGGAAAATTTTTCAACTCGACTGCCTTTAAGAGCCCTCCCCAGTGTTAGCAGAAAAAGTAGCTGACCCTCTTTACATTTACCTGTGTGGTAAGGTGAGATTTCCCCCTACAATATCTGGTAAGTCACTCAATAAAATATTATCTTATAATCTTTCTGGCAGGATAAAATGAAATTCTACAAATGGCAAAGCATGGAGAGCAGAACCCAGTGGGCTTTTGCAAAAAAGTTTAAGCCCTATTATGACAAAGGTTTAAGGTCTAACGAGTTTATTGTGATCTACATGTACAGCATAATTTGGAGCAGAAAACATCTTGGATACCAGTTTGTGCTACAAAGTGGAAAAATACATTCTGGTGGGATTTATGGAAGAATACTGATTTTATGGTTTAAACCAGTTAATATAAACCTCAACTGAGATGTACTAGCTCAGTCTTGTATGCACAATTGCAAGTAACGAATATTATTATCCGGCGTTTTAAATTGGCCGAGAGACCATTACGTCACTGCAAATAACTGCCTACGAATAATTGTCTGCTCATGCGCATTACGGTGCGAAGCTGTTTTGCTGCGAATAACTCTGCTCGTGCGCAGTTGAGTCACCTGTTTAGAGCTCAAACCCAAACGCCGGCAGGTAAGCCATTAAAGTGCGGAACTTCTGCGATTTTTGACTAAGAATTTTAAAGAAAAAAGTGTGAATCTTCCTTTTGAACGTTGTACTTTTTGGCAAATCAGTTGATGTATTCGTTTTAAAGCAACTAATTATTGGCGAAAGCGGAATTTACTAATTTTGTATTTTTTGTGCAGAATATTAAAGTTTTGAACGAAATGAAAGCGCGCACTTGGCGTAGGAATAAATAATTTTGAAACAAGCGTGCTGGTTAAATGCATAAACACATTGTCTTGTTGAATGATAAAACAATTATTGAACTCGATTTCGCAAAATATCGTGATTTGTCAGTGTCTCGCAGATCAATTATTTGCCTCTGCCTTCGGCTTTGGCAAATAATTGATCCGCTCGCCACTGACAAATCACGATATTTGGCTCAACCTCGTCCAATAATTGTTTAATATTTGCATTGCTTATTAGACAGAAATAAAACCCATATAAATCTAGAGTCAGGTGAAATGGCAGATTTTCTTTGCCAAAGAAAGGCTTCAGTATTGTGCAGTAATTTATCTGTTAACTCCTTGGGTAAAATTTCCTTGGGTTTAACAGATGGACCAGGGCATTAGTTTGCCTGTTCTTTACTGTTCAATAATTTCCTTGCGGTCGAAGCGAAAACAAATTTATTCCTCACCAGTCTAAAAAAGGTTTATTGTGTAGTAATTTATCTGTTACATGTATGCGGCGATCAATCTCAGGAAACTTCAACATCCACCCCCGGGCATACCCCAGGCATTTGACTATTTTCCGTGCCAAGGGAGTAGGGAATTTGACGCGAAAGGCCTTCCCGGGAATGGGGAATTTGACCTTGCCAGGGTATGGTAAGGAATTTGAACCGGGAGTGCCAAGTTTAAAATCTTTTTTTGTCCGACGCCTAACGCACGTGGTTGTTTAGTGATAACTAAAGTAATTGTTTTGTTACATGGTGTTAACGTGGCAAAAAAAGGACCTACATTGTAGTTGCAATACTAAAGTTGTGTTAATTTTACCACCTCAAACTAAACACTATCAGTGGTAAAAAGGGCAACATCATATAAAGTCACAAGAATTATGTTATACCATGATACTCGTATCACTATCTTAATACACAAAATTTATGACCACATTTTTAGTATCGTTGGGAGCTATTGACCTGACTCACTCTAAAACAACCGGAACATTCAGTAAAGAGGACTGCAATGCCATATAGAAGTGAGATTTATTATATTAAAAGCCATACACCAGAATAAACTCAAAATGTCTGTATTATTCCTACTAAAAACATTTTGTTCTTTGGGAGGGGCATTTGACAATCAAACCTGGCACTTAAGGGTAGGGTATTTGAACACAATTTTGGCCATGGTGGGGGGGGGGGGGTTGAAGGAGCCACTGTTCAAAAGTTAAATGGCTGGGGAGTCGCTCGGGGGGATATATTGAAGTTTCGAATTGATCGGCGCATTAAAGGGACAACATCACATAAGCAAATGCGGCAGTAATACTAGAATCTACACTTGAAAAATTCAGGCAGACTTTTCAAGTTTGAATTGCCAAATTTAAAATGGCGTGGACAAGTGGCGCCAGTCGTGGTAGAAAATTTAGTAACTCTGGATGAAAATGAATATTCGATTCCCTGAAAAGAGCAAAAAAGAGAGTGGTCAAATGTTTTGAAGTCAATCAGCGTGTCAATCCATGACAGTGTCCCTTTAACTCCTTGAGTAAAATTTACCTGGATTTAACGGATGGACCAGGGCATTAGTTGGCTTGTTCTTTACTATTCAATAATTTCCTTGCATGCTAACTAAAAACTTGCACGAAAAGATTAAAATCCGGCCTTTCTTAAAGGACATATGAGAAGAATATGTGGCCGAAAAGACGTGCTCGGATTAAGTGGGCATTGACACCTTTCCCTTAATGTACCGGTCAAATTGAAGCTTTAACATCCACCCCCGGGCATACCCCGAGCATTTCACTGTGATTCTTGCCCGGGGAGGGGGGAATTTGAACGTTGCCTTGAAAGGGTGGGGAATTTGAACCAGATTTATTTCTTGTCCTAGCGTAATACGCCCGTGAGTTTTTTAGGTTTTTGCAGGGTTTGACGAATTTCCAAGATAGAATTTCGCCTTTGTTAGTGAATACCTCTTTCAAAAGGGTCTTTTAAAGAAGTTTGAAGGTGTCATTACGGCATATCTCACTCTGAAAAGCGTGAACAGTGTTTGATTGAAGACGAAATTTGTCTTTGAGGAGAGGTAGTTCAGTACTAATTGGTCGGGCATTTGAACGGCTTTTTTGCCCCGAGGGGAGGGAATTTGAACAAGCCAATCTTCAAAAGTTCAAATGCCCGGGGGGTTGCCCGGGTACATAAGATTGATGTTTCTGATCTGCTTTTTAATATAGAGTGGTTCTTGTTGTAACTCCTAGAGAGAATTTGGTTAAAAAAATACCTAAACAGCGGGTATTTGTTTTCCTAATCCGGCTTAAGCCTCTCATGATTCGTGGAAAGGTAAAAACGAAAAACAAAATGGTTAAAAACATGTTTCAGACATGTGTCTGTGACACTGTTGATACATGTACTCACCTTTGGTATCGTTCTTTGCAGTTGCTTACTTGTCTTGTTCAAAAACAACCACGGTACTTGGTCGATTGGGTGGTTCAGCAATGTTTTTAAACACTTAATAATCTGGAAGTTCGCTCGAGTTCACTTACAAAACGCAGGATGGCATTCGATATTCACCTTGCCTGAAGCTCAGCCAATGTCAGACACGATTTTTTGTCCTTCATGTTTGTCCCTTACGATCAGTTCTCTTTAGGGCAGATACCAGTTCTATGCACTGCTCAGATGAACGAAAATTCACAAGATCCCCAAAGATCAGCTTTTAACTTTTCAAAAACTTCGCTGATCCTCACACTGTCGATCACCAAACAAAATGGCTGCCTGCTTAACGCCCGGACGAAAAGAGACTGGAACAGAGGCTTACATGGATATTAAAATGGTAAGTCTCTGACATTTACCATTGAAAGCGCCATAAACAAGGGTACTAAAGCGTTTCTAATTATAATCAGGGTTTTTCATTTCTCGTCCCTTCTTACTTTATTAAAACGAGTTCTAAACGTACCTGTAAACATAAGCTTCTTAAGCTTAAGCATAAGTTTTTCTGAAACTCCATTTTGAGCTTCCTTTTTGGTTTTAAAATGTTAGTGTGTCAATGGTGCTAGCTTGTCATAAGGAAACCGACGATTAAGCTGGGGCTTGTTACATGCATTCTGACCGATCCTTGAATATGTTTCATGCACTATTTATCCGTACTACTCGAATTTGCAACCTTTTTTAGGATCAGATTCGTTCATTCATAATACACAATTTTGTTACTAAGAAATTAATCAGCTCTTATAGCAAGAAATGTTGAAGTCCCAATTTGCTCTAACTTATTTGTCCTTTCCCCTTATTCTGTAGCAATAAAAAATTGAAAGATTGACCCTGAATCATCTAAGTTCACTGCCCTCATATATATTTAAAAATGAAGATTTACATTCACTATACCTATATAACACTTTGCCTAAAATATGCCTTATGTGGAGTAACTAATGCATGACAAATTATCGCGTTTATACAGCTATTTCAATTAACGTTGTCGGGTGAAACCTTAAGCCTACCCGACAAGACCACAGGGTAACATGTCAGATTTTGGCGCCTATATACATGTAATTCACCAATTGCCGTACAATAGCAAAGCATATGGAAGACTTTTTATAGTATTAAAAGCCCTGAAAGAATTATCGCGAATTATTTTCAGATAGAATTTTCGCACTTCATAACAACAACTAACAAATAAAAATGGAAAGCCGAACCAGGATTGCGGCTGACAATAATCGGTTGTTGCCCATTTTGTACTTGCACTAGGAAATCCAAAGTTCCTGACCACCGTCAAGCTAAGACTGATTTGCCACTACCCACACTACCCTTCGGTCTTCTCGCGTAAGCTTAAGCCAATCCGACAACTTAATTGAAATAGTTCTATTAGTTCGATGATTATGTTTGACTTGGCCCAAGTCAAATCAGTACCTCAGGTTCAGCCCTTGAAAACTTGTACATATAAGAAGGATCTAAATTTTTAAAATGACATAGGTAAATAATAAAAATGGAATACACAGCAGATCCACAGGGGAGGGGAGGCAAGTGGATCGGGCTAATTTGCTGGTTACAGTAAATTCAGTCAGATAGCAAAGGGCAATATTTTTAAAATGTTATCTCTTGCTGCAGGGCACTCCTTGCCCTGTCAAATGAAACAAGCCCGTGTTGATTTGCAGCAAGCCGGTCAGTTTTGAGCCCGCTATATGAGCAAATTTTGCAAAACATTCCCCCGCACTTTTCGGGTTAAAGGCGGACGTGTCCGCCTTTAACCCCCCTGCGGCCGGCCAGTCAGACTTGAGGGGGGTTTGCGTCACCCGATATGCCAGCACACTGCCCAGGGACTGCCCTTTCTGACGGTAGGCATTGTAGGGGTCCGGAGGCCCAATTGGGGGGGTAGGGTGGGGAGAAATTGGCCTGTTTTCCCAGCAAACCTGATTTTCAAGACAAGACAAGTGCTCTGATGGTGCTTGAAAGACATGAAGGGTCTTTTGTGTGTGTCTCTGGGTCAAAGGGCGATCGCAGCTGTACTGCCACAATAGACTGCAAGCTGGGAAACCACAGAATTCAGCAGAGCTAGCCTTGGGGGGTCAGAGATCCACAGGGGAGGGGAGGCAAGTGGATCGGGCTAATTTGCTGGTTACAGTAGCTGCAGGTATGTTTTGGCAAATTCAGTCAGATATATATATATATATATATATATATATATATATATATATATATATATATATAATTATATATAATAACTTGTAAATTGAAGCTTGTACACTGAAGAAGCCCGAACGGGCGAAACGTCTGTACCATTAAAGATTAGAATCATTAAATGTGAAGAAAATCATCGCAGTTATAGACGCAACTTTTTCAGTTGCGAAAGCCTGAAATAATCAGACTTGTACGGGATTCGAACCCTTGACCTCTGCGATACCGGTGAAGCGCTCCGTAACCAATTGCGCTATAACAAGCCAACCGGGTGCTGGTCGTTTAGTCGGTCCCTTATAAACCCGTTATGAACCCACAGTTCTAATATATATATGCATAATGTATGATATTCATATATTCATTATTCCATTTTCAACTTTACGGTTTCATAACGAACCAACTAAATGACCAGCTCCGAGTTGGCTTGTTAGCTCACTTGGCCAGAATCCCGTTCAAGCCTGATTTTTTTTTTTCAGGCTTTCTTTTTGCAACTGCAAAGACTGCGATGATCTTCTTTACATTTAATTCATCCCGCAGTTCTAATATATGATATTCATATATTCATTATTTCATCCTTAGAATCATTGAACATTATTCAACAGGTGTCCTAACGCGCTGAACTGCTTAACTTGCTAGTCGAATTCAACAATGGAAATGTTTTATTTAGTTTGGCCGGGGCCTTAAACTTTGTTGTCGCAATCTTCCTCCCTGACAAACGAGAGTGAAAAGTGTGTTCAATACATAATCTCATGCAAACTTGAGGGCAGACTTGCTCCAAGTCGCTTGTTTAGATGTTTGCAAAACACGCGCGCGGAAAATTTGTGTGTGTTCCGAGCGATGCGATACCAACAGATTGTCTGCCAAAGAACTAGCCGCCATTTTGGCTCATGCTCGTAGACCACGCGCGCATCCTCCATAATCAGAGCGAGCGACTTGGCGTAAGTGTTAAACATGAGGGAGATTGAAAGAATTCGAACATTCTGTGAACCCGAGCCGCTAGTGAGAGTATACAAGAGCATTTTCTAAATCTTCCAAACTGCTTTAACATAGAATGAAATCTTCATATCTCCATTTCACACTGCTTTAAGTCAGTTCTTAAAAAGACTGGACTGTGTAACGTGACATCACGCCGAGTGTGACATCATGTCCTCGTCTAAAACGTACGCACCTAAACAGAATAGGACTTACGTGCGCTTTGTGTTTGCATAAACGTGACATCATGCCGAGTGTGACATAGCCTCATCTAAATCGTACGCAACTAAACAGAAAGGGTTTTAGATGCGCTTTGTGCTTGCAGAAACGTGACGTAAGCCAGAGCTAACACGAGAAGGAGGATGAAAGAATTTAGACGTTCACGAAACCCTCGCCTGAAGGTCAGGTCTACTTTTGAATAAATTTAAAAACTTTGCAATTTTCCGGAAAATCACACTACCGCTCTCGTATTACATCAGCTTATTTATTACGCACATAAAGAAAACCAGTCACATTTTGCCCTTTTCTTTGCCTTTATTTTATTCTCCCTTATTTTAAAAGTAAAAAACCCTTACATTCTAGTCTTTGAGTTTTTTTTCTACAATTCGCCTCGTTTAACTCTCGGACGTACAAGCAAAGCCACACACCCACCGTGGTACAAGCGTGCGCGGGGACGGGGGTGGGTGGGGGTTCATGTTGTACGTACGAGGGTTAAGGCAAATATTATTTAGTGATCTGCATGCAATAGCCATAGTATAATAACTAAAAAGACTGAAATTCTTGATCTCGATTTGAGCAACGAGGAAAAAATACCACTTATCAGGGTGCAAAGCAAAGTCGTTCATTTGTGGATTGCTACAATAGAATTACAGAATGCTAGAACAGCTAGAATGAAAATCTTAACAATTTAATAACCAAAAACTGAAATCTAAAGGGACGCAACCTTAATGTACTTCTCATTACGATTCACGATCCTACTTTTTTCTTATATCATTCAGGTGAATTATTGCAGACATATAACTGCGTAGGCCTTTACAATGGAATAAAACTCGATTTTATGATCCAGTCATACCCTGCATCCCGAAAAACTTACTATACTCTCTCAGTCCGGTTGGTTTCAGCTGATGGTTTTAGCTTCAAACATAGTTAGAGTACACCCCTTTTTTTTGTAAGAACCTTTTTTATCAGAACGTCGAGGCTGAGATTTGCCGAAATTTTAAGAACATGCTAAGAACATACCCAGGCTGAGGTTTTGTTATGAACGTCTTTACCTTGTTTTCATATTTGTAGAATAAGCTATGAGAGAATAAAATAAAGTGTAATGGTTTGATCAGAGTAATTTACAGCCTATTTGAGCTCAAAATGCTAGAATTTTTGTGACGTCGAAAGTCATACATCTGCCATTTTCGATAAAGCAAACACCTGAAACACTTACAACTTTTAGGAAATTGGTAGAACTTGACCTAATTGTTCTTTCTTTCATTCAGAACTATGATTTACTGAAATACTATGCAATTAATCTTAAGAATATTCTTAAGAACGTTTCAGGCTCAAATCGCCAAAAAAATAAGAAGATTCGGTTCCGGTTCAGCCTCAGCTTAAAAAATTGACGTTCTTACACAAAAAAAGAGTGTAGTTTAAGAACTGGTTAATTGCAAACCCTTACAAACTCCAAAGATGATTACAAAGGTGCCATGTATGATGTTCAAAAGCACCACAACAATCTTTTGTTTTCCGCTTTAAACGGAAGTGCGTGACGCAGCTGGCTTTAAGCTGGAAAGTTCTCAGGATCAGTTTACCCAGAACTGTTCAGAACTGATTTTTTTAAGAGGTTTTAGGTTTCACTTTTCCTCTTTAGTAAGCAATGTGCCGTTGGTCTATAACCGGATTGAGGACTACTTATTAGCGACTCAATGATTTACTTTAATCTTGTAAACTGACTTCCTTTCTCAGATGTTTTCTATAAATCTACTAAAGTTTCATCGAAAATCTATTGTAATGCACCTATCAATGTAAACCCGTGGGGGGGGGGGGGGAGTGCGGGCAAGGGGTGGGGATTTGAAGTCCATCCCCTCGGTGGGAGGTTTGATCGAGTACCTTTACTCGGGGGTTGGGACATTTGATTTTTTCGACGGAGAAACTGGGACCAAGACTAAGCGTGGTTACATGGCATCTTCTTTCTTGGCTTTGAAAAGTCCAGTTGTCTTTTGAAATCAAGTTTGAAAGATTCATAGTCTCGAGTGTAGGGCACCTTTTATAAGGATAGTGATCTATCGTCACATTAAAAGTTCCATTAAAAAGTTCCAGTTTAAATTCGTTTTCATTGTTTATTAAATACTCTTACAGGCATGATGATGCACATCACACGTTTTCACGTAAGGGAGATAGGTTAAATCAAGGGAGCAACTACAGGATACTGAGGGCCATTTTTGAAGGGATTTAAATTTGGTGGCCCGTTTGGCTCGGCAGTGGATAAAAAGAACGAGAAATGAATTATTTGAGCGTTAAGTGTTGGGTGTATACTGGTGTATGTATGTGGTGGCTCGATTGGCTCGGCGGTGAGCAAACTAGAAGATGTGTGTAAGTGGCTCTACATTCTGTAGTTTAGCCAAATCAAGTTTGTGAGCTTTACCAAGTTTAAGACACCAGTTATTAAAGGTATGAGCAGAGATCGTCTTTTATTTGGTATTTTGCCCCTGGGTGGGGATTTTTAACTACATTTGGTGAACGTATGCTTCCCCACCCTTGGGCAATTGACCAAAATTTTTACTTCTTGGTCAAATCCCCACCCCTTGTCCGCACTCCCCCCCCCCCCACGGGTTTTACATTGATAGGTGCATAAAAGTGTCCTGAATCCAAGCTGCAACGGACAATTTCCATCCTTACTAGCCCCCGAAGGAATTAATAACGTCTACATTCTTAATTTTAGTAAAAGTTGTATAAAGTATGCGGGTATAATTGGTGATAAATTGATAGCGATCGTATATGGGAAGTGACAGAACTATTTATTTTCCTGAATACAATGTGGTTTGTGTTTAGTCAGTGCCACAATAGCGGAAATCACATTGACCGTTATTAGGTGTACTGCTAAGGTAATACACATGGTAGGAACCACAGTTCCTTACTTTGATGTTTATAGAAAACTCACAGCAGCCACTGTACCAACTGAAACAGACTTGTCTAGTGACTTGCCCTGCCGACACACTGGGATGCCCTCCGTTCATCCAACCGGGTACATTAGTGTCACATCTGTACCTAGGAGGACATGAGGTAGCCATTCTTGTCCCTGCAGATCCTTGGAAACGGAACCAACCAGGACCAATCCCACTGTCGCATTGGCTTCTAACATTTCCATATGTCACCTTCCTGTCGGCACTGTTGAGACTTTGGTAATTTTGACATTCTGAAGAGCAAAAAGCAAGTTTATCCAAACGACGCTACGAGACGTGCTTGTTAAGACGTTGTAAAAAGCGATAACAGCAATATTCTAAGCTTAGTGAAAAAAAGTACCCTCGTTTATTCTTTCTTCTTTGTTTCTTTGTTTCTCTGTTTGTTTTTTTGTTTCTTTCTTTTTCGTTTAACATATGAGACCCTTATCGATACTGTGTAGCCCGGTAACCACCATACGATAAATATGTTAAACATTGGTGTGGCATTTTGGGTGTACAGTGTTGTTACCTTTTTGTCGGTGAAGGGCAGAAAAGAGCAGTTTACTATTGGCTATCTCGAACTCCCGCTATCTTTAACAATTTTTGGTTACCCTTGGGTGTGCCAGATAGCGGGATTCTTCTGTATCTAGCTACAACGCTTTATACAGCTGACGTGAATTTCCCTACTCTCATTTTACGTTGTAGAAAACAGTGCTAACAGAATGCCCTGTTTCCGCCGAATGCTCAACAGAGTTTTGGACAAATACTCTAGACCAGAATCTAATTCGAAACATTTAAGAATTGCTGCCAGTGTATGTATACGCTTTAGGTTTTGCAGGTTTTTACTGTCGTAACGAAATTTGTAACATTGTTTGTTTCGCCATCCACAATGACTATCTTTCAATCTTTACTCCACTAACACTGAAGTCTAGTCGAGAAAGAAGGAAACTCCGTTCGATGAATAGATATTGTTTGCCCTCTTTAACAAGTATATTATGCTGATTTTAATTGTAATTTACCTTTTTGGGGTATGTCTTACTTATCAAATCGAATCGAAGCTATGCTCTTAAGGCAAGTTGTTTTACTTAAGATGCGGAGAAATATGTAAGCTTCCCTAAAGGATTTAGGGCACAATCCCGATGCTGTGGTTTCCATAATGGCCAAAAGGTGTCACCTTTGTAGTAATGACAGCAGTTATAACTCAATTTCTGGTAGACTGTTAAAAATATATGATCATTGGAAGACCGCGGTGGTCACCTACGTTTGTGCAAAAAGGACCGTTTCTAACAGATTGCAAGTCCCCAATTCATTTGGCAAAGAATGCAATTTATTGATCGGATATTATTCTCTCGCTCACTGAATATTATTAAATCTGACAACATTCTGCGTGCCCTTGAGAATGAAAAACTATTTTGTTGTTGCTTGAGGTCTGCCTTTGCAAGGGGTTTAAGGCGAAAATACTAGTTTACGTTCGTTTAAATGCAGTAATTTTAATTAGAAGCTAACAAATAAAACATACATATTGTTTGTGTTTAGTGAATCAACAGTGATCCGTTTAATGAAGGTCAATAAGGGCAGTAGATTGATTAGCTTACGAAAGTCATTACTGATTTATTTTTAGTTATTTTATGATTTACCTCGTTCTTTCGTCTTATATTTATATTTATGTCATCGTTGCTCACATATTTCGTTCTCTGTTAATACGTACCAGTGAGTACGCCTTCAGAAAACTGACAGTCTAGCTGCTGTGTGTAGCACTGGAAAGCAGACTAATTCCAAGAAGGAAGGCTTTCGATCAAAAATGTGTCCTTCTGTGCTTAAAATGTAAAAAAAGAAGCCGAAAACACACACAAAAGAAAAAAGCAGACAAAAAGCAAAAACGTGACCTTAAACATAGAGCATTGATATACACCAAAACACCAAAAAAAAAAATGACGATGTAGATTGAAGCAGGTTTTTAAATTCCAGTAACTGTTTTTATTTTGCAGAAAGTTCTAACCAATTTCTGCCTTGGGAGCTTGTTGTTGTTGCTGTTAACATTGATCTTTGTTGTTAACATTGATCTTTGTGTTATTGTATCGCGATATATCACACAAAAATAATTAGTGAAAATTAAAACACATCCCAATCCCATCCTAGTAGTTGATATAGAGGAAAGGGCAAGGGTGGGGCGGCTGATCCTCTATCTTGTCCAAGAAATTACCAAGGGAGGAGGGTCGGCATTGTTTGCACTTCTGACAAATCTTCACTTTCGACCTCCTCTTGTACACTGGGAGTCGGTCTGGACAGAGTTGAGATTTATGCTTGGTTTAGTGAAATAAAAAAAAATGCAACCTTGTTTCAATAGTTACCTGTCACAAGATTGCAAGTTCTTCCATCTCCTTTGTAAGGATGATCACAAGAGCAACTGTAAGACCCTATTGTGTTTGTGCATGAAGCACGTGAACTGTGGCAGCTGTGCAAACCGGTGGTGCACTCATCAATATCTGTGAAGAAAAAAGGTTTATAACGTCTGCTGTGTGTAACGGTAATATGTGCAGGTTGGCAAGATGGTTCGAACCAACAGCAGGCCCGTAACCAGAATTTGATGTGGGGGGGGGGGGGGGGGGAGTGCTAACGAGGCCTTAGTGGACCAAACTACCGAAATGTATCTTTTTATTGTCTGATCTGTTTATTTAGGAAAGTAGCAATACATGAGAAATTGTGACGGCAAAGTACGAGATAGGAACTGAATATTACATTTCTCGAATACAATTGTTTGAATAAAGTTATAAACGACTAATTTTACGATGTAAAATGATACATCAAAATACTGCAGGAGTAATCCGTCAGGATTGTCCGGAGCTCCAGTCTCCGTGGGTGTTTGGTGGCAAACAGATTTACCACCTTATTCAAATCAATTTTAACTTGATAATGGATGTGCCATAGTGCGAGGAACGACAGCCTTTGCTGGTCCATGCAAATGTGGTCGTCGTTAGCTATCATTTGCAGAGCCGCTAAGAAGTTGCCTGTATTGCAATGACTCTCACCTTTCAAGACTTCGTTATCTCCACGCAGGGAAATGCACCATCGACCACAAAACAGATGGCTTCTGAAACACATTTTAACGATGTGCCTATTTCTGATAATATTCTTCCTCTTCTTGTCATTTTATCCGTTGTTGACGTTTTGCTCTGGGTTTTCAACAGAATTAAGGTAGGATTCGGTGGCGATCAATGTGTCGTAATGGTACTTCATTTGCTCATGTCTTTTTGCCTTTTCTTGAAACTTATGCAAGTTTATGAAAGGCTTGTTAACAAAAGCGCCCTTATCTTTCCTGCAATGCATAGATATCATGAAAGCACAGTGTTTACGAAATCCTCCATCTACTGAGTACTCACTGAGGTATATCGTGACTGAAACCCTCTTCGGTAGTGATAAAGAATTAATCGATGGCACAAAATGACTTTTAGTCAAGTGATATTTCTAACCAACTGGCAGCTTATTTGCAGAAGAACCAAATTCTTCAGAGGTTCTCTGAAATCTTCCCGATGTCATTTATTTCTTGTTGCATCACTGGTTCTAAGTGATGCTGCGTTAGATTGCCATCAGTATTCTCAGGTACTGGAGCTTGCGCATTCTTTACAATTTTATTAACAGTGCGCAATTGTTAAGAAAGTACACATCGGCTTTTCACAGAATATTGACATCAGGAAATGATGATAAGAGACCAGCAGAAACATAAAATGTATTTTCCCTCTTTGTGACTTGAAAACTTCTATTTTGATGGTTTGGGGTGCCTGTGGATTTCCAGAAGGTACTGCTTTAGATTAACCCTCCCCCAGTCCCTCTCCGAATTGTTACTCTGTTTCTTTATTTAATAGGCGATGTAGTTTTGTTTCATATTGAGGAATAGCGAGAAAAACACAGAGCATACTACTGGGATCAAGACTGGTGGACATCGTGAAATTAAGCGTAACTTGCATTCTATATCTCGCTGTAAAGCTGTAGTTAACTGAGATAGATCTGAAGTGGTCTCAGACGGCTGTCGTTGCAAACTGCACTGTCATTGTCAGTGTCTAATGGCTCCTGAGGGGGCACTTTACTGACCCATGTATCGACAGACTGGCAAGATTTAGCGAACGGACGTGTCTTTTGATATCTGAGACTTTTCCACCAAAAAATGTTCTTATAAAACGCCTCCAAACGCCAAAGCACCATGGAAGAGCAAAAGGGGAAGAAGAATACGAGCGAGGATACGAGCCGAAAGAGGAGGAGAGAGTCAGGCTCACAGACTGAAGAGAAAGAGTGTTGCAGCAGTTGCCGTAGTATGGCCGACATCATCGCCGACATGAACCGTAAACTTGACCTAGTTCTAGCGCAGATAAAAGAAATTGATGAGCTGAAAGAGAAACAAAAACAACTGGAGAAAGAAAATGGGAGTCTGAAAGAAAGCCTTGAGTTTGCTCACGGGTCCATTAAAACCCTGACCGAACGAGTCGAGGCTCAAGAAAAGATGATTTCAGAATTAATGAAAGATGTAAATGATTTGACCAGAAGTGTGAACTCTGAGAAGGAACGCGCAGTCAAATTAGAAAGTCACAGCCGGAGAAACAATTTAATTTTCTATGGCATCCCTGAAGAAACAAATGAATCCAGTGCTAAGAGCGAATCATTGCTTTACTCCTTTCTAGAGGAGAATCTAAAGATGGAAGAAGAAGATATCGATGGAATTTCGGTTGAACGTGCACACCGCCTTGGCAAGCGAAATGCAAATGGTGACAAGCCGCGCCCGATTATAGCAAAGTTTACCTTTCACAAGGATAAAGAGCTCATATTATCAAACGCCCGTTTTCTTGCCGGATCAGACTTTGGAATCTCGCAAGACTTTCCTCGAGAGATAGTGCAAATACGTAAAGAACTAGTGAAAGTTTTGAAACAAGCAAAGAAAGATGGACACGATGCTAAGCTGGTCTACGACAAACTCTACATTAACGGCAAAAGGTACCAAAATCCAGTTCATTAATAAACACAGGCACACTTTTCTTATGGGTAACCCTCTAACAAGAAGCTTGACGTCTCTTCACGACAAGGCGTGCTTTGGCTGAAGACTTTTCCCATACTAAGTATTATTTTTACGGTTAGTCTAATTAGTGTAACTGTACCTGTTTGTTTTCTTTATCCTTTTATCCCAATGTTGTGTTCTTTTTTCGGTGAGCAGGATATTCAGTGGGAGAACCTTTTATCTATGGAACCTATTAATCTTGTTACGGTAATTTTTATTAACTTTCTATGGCTAATATAACGATTTCATCACTTAACGTTGGAGGCTTGGGCAATAACAAAAAACGAAGAAAAACGTTCCAGTGGCTTAGAAAGAAAAACTATTCTATTTACATGCTGCAAGAGGTCCATTGTACAGAGAAGTCCTTTGAGACTTGGGCAGCCCTTTTCAGCGGCTTAGCAACTAATAAAGCAGGTGTCGCTATTCTTTTCAATAACAACTTCACTTTCAAAGTTTTGAAACAACTATGTGATAAGGAAGGAAGGTACGTCATTATCGATTTGGTAGTCGGTGAGTTGACCTTAACGATTTGTAATATCTATGCCCCTAACAAAGACGATCCCGCTTTCTTCCAAAATGTGAGTGAACAAATGACATCTTTTAAATGTGAGGAGATTGTTTTGGGTGGGGGGGGGGGGATTTTAAACTTGTTTTGGATGCCTTGAAAGACAAAAAGGGCGGGAAACCAAGTACGCATCAAAATTCTTTGAAAATGGTCTAACATTTTCAGAATAATCTTGATCTGACGGATATATGGCGGGACTTAAATCCGGAAGAGAGAAGATATACATGGAGGCAAAATAAACCCGAAATACATTGCCGTTTAGATTTCTTTCTTGTGAGTGTAAGCCTCGCCGGAAGAGTTTTAAAGTGTGATATTCTCCCCGGTTACAAAACAGACCACTCCTTGTGCAATACTGTAATCAACTTCCACACCAACCCCAGAGGACCAGGCTTTTGGAAATTAAACTCGTCACTTTTAGGTGACATCGATTACGTAAACGATGTCAAATCTACTATTGCGAAAACAGTGCACCAGTACGAAAATGACGAAACAGTTGATGAAATGTTGCTATGGGAAACTGATTAAGCTTCAAATAAGAGATACCTCAATCAAGTATTCAAAAACCAAAACAAAGAAAATGAAATATAAAGAAGCCGACGTTGAACGTGAAATAGCCACTCTTGAAAGGGAATTTGAGAGCTTTTTGAACAATGACAAAGAAGCTCTTGCAAAACAGATAAGGTTAAAGAAAATGGAATTAGAGAACATTATTGAATACAAAACAAAAGGAGCCAAAATTAGATCCAAAGCTAGATGGTACAATGAAGGCGAGAAAAAGAACAAGTATTTCCTAAATTTAGAAAATCGACATTGCAAAAGAAAAACAATTATGCAGATCAAGACAAAGGACGGAGTAAATATTACGAATGACTCTGACATTTTGAGAGAATGCAACTCCTTTTATAATGAACTTTACACATTCAAAATAACAAAGAGAACAGAAAATTTGAAAGAACTTTTCATTGATCAGGAACATCCTAAACTCAATCAAATTGATAAGGAAAAATGCGAGGGCCTATTAACTGAAAAAGAATGCCTAGAAGCAGTGAAGTCGATGGAACTCGGTAAATCACCTGGTACAGATGGTCTTCCTGCTGAATTTTATAAAGTTTTCTGGAAGAATATATCTCCTTATCTTATAAGTTCCCTTAATAGAAGCTATCGGAAGGGTAAGTTAGCGATAACCCAGAGGAGAGGTATCATATCATTGATCCCCAGGAAAGACAAAGCGTTAAACGAATTAAAGTACTGGAGGCCTATAACCCTACTAAATTGCAACTACAAAATTGCTTCTAAGGCAATCGCTTCTCGTCTCAAGACTGTGTTGGCGGATCTAACAGAGTACGATCAGACTGGCTTCTTGAAAGGCCGTTCTATTGCAGAAAACATTTGCTTAATCAACAACGTTATTTCATACACACACTCAAAAAGTATTCCTGGATTACTCCTCTTCGTTGATTTTGAAAAAGCTTTCGATACTGTTGAATGGTCTTTTGTCCGAAAAACCCTTGAGCATTTTGGTTTTGGTTCATCTTTTATTAATTGGATCAGTCTATTTTATACCGATATCCAAAGCTGTATAATAAACAATGGCTGGTCAGGGGGTTTCTTCGAGTTGGGTAGGGGTGTAAGGCAGGGCTGTCCGCTCTCACCTTATATTTTCATTCTTTGTGTCGAGGTGCTAGCTACCGCTATACGCAGAGATAACGAAATTAAAGGAATCTCTGTAGGAAATGTCGAATGTAAGATTAGTCAGTTTGCAGATGACACTACAATGATTCTAGATGGCTCACAAGTGTCACTTGAGAGATCCTTTGCATCGCTAGACAGCTTCGGTCAATTGTCTGGCCTGCGAGTTAACTGCGAAAAAACTGAAGTTCTTTGGATAGGATCCAAGACAGGTTCAAATCAAATTATGTGCCCAGAAAAAAACTTGACATGGGCAAATGGCAAAGTTAAGGCTTTAGGTGTTTGGTTTTGTACGGACCAAAATTTAGGAATGAAAATGAATTATGAAGAGAAGGTTCGGAAAGTTGAGGATATCCTTAACAATTGGCAAAATAAGAGATTAACGCTTTCGGGAA
Organism: Siderastrea radians; assembly: GCA_964017195.1. NCBI lineage: Eukaryota > Metazoa > Cnidaria > Anthozoa > Scleractinia > Rhizangiidae > Siderastrea > Siderastrea radians. The sequence continues at coordinate 27,013,988 of OZ024898.1, forward strand.
AAATTACAGTTATAAAGGCTTTAGCTGCATCTCATCTTGTATACGTTATGTCGTCACCATGTACATGTTCTAAATCGTTAAAAGCAACAAATGACCTGCTTTTCAAATTCTTATGGGATGGGAAAGGGGACAAAATTAAACGGACTGAAATGACAGCTGATTATTGCGATGGTGGTCAAAAAATGTTAGACATAATGGAATTTAATAAATCTTTGAAGATTGCGTGGATATTAAAATATATTTCTGATGAGTGCAAATCTAAATGGAAGTGTTTTTTTGATTTCCATCTTTCTAAATTGGGAGGCAAATTAGTTTTTCATGGGAACGTAAGTAAAAAAGATGCTACGAAACTCAATGTCAAAGATAATTTCCTCCAAGAACTTATAGAGATTTGGGCCGACTTTAACTACAGAGATTCTTTTGGCTCCCAACGTGACTTTAGTGGTACTCTGATATGGATTAACTCATTAGTAAGAATTGCTGGTGAGGCTGTCTTCTACAAGAACTGGGCAAAAGCTGGAGTAAAAAATATCAAAGACCTCATGAATGATGAGTGTGAGGTCATAACTTATAGAAGCTTTAAAGAGAAGTATTGTTTTCATGTTTCCTTCCTTGAATTTTATGGAGTAGCCTCGGCCATAAGGTCCGCCATGAAGATTTTGAAAATGAAATCACAAAGTGAAAACGATCAAGGGATTTCAGTACAGAAACTGTTTGCAGCAACTAAGCCAACCAAATTAGCTTATGAAATCCTAATAAATAAAAAATCTACTCGCCCTAAAAATAGTCAGGAAAAATGGGTAAGAGACTGTAAACTTCAAGCTGTGGAGGATTTGAACTGGACTTTTATTTATTCACTTCCAAGGATATGCGCAGTAAGTACTAAACTAAGGAATTTCCAGTTCAAATTCCTCCACAGACGTATAGCAACGAATTCCTTTCTTTTCAAAATTCGAATATCGGATACAGCTCTTTGTTACTTGTGCAAAACAGACGAGGAAACACTAATTCATCTTTACTGGGAATGCTCAGTTACAAAATCTTTTTGGCAAAGTGTGAAGAAATTTTTCGTTTCAATCCATCTTATACCAGCCTCGCACGTTTTAGACATGTATGAATGTTTAGGCTTAGGAGGAGAGGAAGATGATGTATGACTAAACCACTGTTTGCTCCTTGCAATATATTATATCCATTGTTGTAAATTTAAGAATGTCTCTCCATGTGTCGGAGAATACGTGCAACGGCTGAAATTCAATTTTGAAATGGAAAAACAAGTTTCTATGGTGACAGGTCCAGAGAACAAATTTCAGCAGAGATGGTGCAAAATTCTCCAGGCACTATAAGAAGTAGCTTCTTACACAACTTTAATCGCCTCCTTTTCTTTAATCCAAAACCAATTTTTGCTTAAGTATTTTTTTTAGCCGGGTTCCTCCCCCCACCTTTTTTTTATCCTGCTCTCTGTCTACTTTGCCTTAAATTGTCTTTTATTTATTTATTTATTTATTTATCTATTTATTTATTTATTTATGCTTTAGTCATGTGAACCTGTGTAAATGTGTACTGTTACAATAAAGTGTTAACTAAAAAAAAAAAAAAAGATTTAGCTGCAGCCTTCCTCTTTCTTTTTTTCTGTTCTCTCCTACCCATAACGTATTACATAAAATATGATTTTGCATCTTGGGCGTTAATATGCTCGTACAAATAGAGAATACTACCCGACGCGTTAGCAGACGTGTCTGACAAAACTCGTGAGACCGCTCCCTTGTCATGGGCTCGCTTATCTAAACTCCCTTGAAAAGCGTGCAGCACGTTGATTTCATTACCCATTTAGATAAGCTCGGACATCTTTGCGCTCACTGAAATGCTCCGAGTGGCTGGGGCTACTAGAGTGCAGCTGGTTTTAGTTTGCCAGTAAATACATTACTGCTATTTCCACTGTTTGGTTTTGTTTAACTATCACTGTTAAGTTTTAAAGATTTTCTAGTATCCTTCAGTTTAACCAACTGTACTCCTTAGCTTGGACATTGAGTATCAAAATGTGGACCTTTGGGGCTTGTGGGAGGGTGCGAACGCACCCCGTGCTCCCCCTCTGGTTACGGGCCTGGATTTCTTTTTAGAAATCTATAGAAACATATAGAACACTATTAATGAGAATACGGTATTGTCAGTCTACTGGATCGCAGAGAGAAAACGATCATGACATTTATCTCATTTACAAGAACTGCTCCATTACCGGACTCTCAGTCATGTCTTCTTGCTAAATTAATGTGGGATGCACCCATCCCTAATGCCCTCAACATATATAGCCTGTTTGCCTCTTAAGCACATGAATTACCAACAATCTTTGATCCTGTTTCGTTTTAGAATTAAATATAATCTGAAAGGAGAAACGTTCCGCTTTCTAGGTCTTCCTTCTTTCGTTCGTTCGTTCGTTCATATTCAGGATCTTCGCTCGCCGATGTTTTTGTTCTCACACAGGTCATTTTCCCAATGCGGAGCCTGATCACGGGCTAGAAACAGCAATAAAGTATAACGTATTTCTACAATACAGCTGTGAAAATCGTGTTGCAAAAAATTTTCATCATCATCGCTGCGTGCACTAGGGTAAAATCGATATACGATACGATAAGAAAATCAAGCCAGAATTGAATATGAATATATGAAACAATCATATATTTGAACTGCGGATAAAGAGAGAATTATATGAAGATCATCGCAGTAGTTGAAAAGAAGAAACCTGAAAAATTTTTATCAGGTTTCTTCTTTTCAATTGCTTAAGTTGAAACAGCTTCACTGTGATGATCTTCATATAATTCTACCCAAGTCAGAATTGTTGCTCAAAAATTTCTGTAGGAGTAACTGCATGGCGCGGGATGGATTGACTTCTTACCATTACAGGTTTTTCCGTCTCCTGTATAACCAGCTTTACAAGTACAGATGAAAGAACCCACAGTGTTTTGACAAGTGGCATTGACATTGCAGTCATAGGTGTTAGTAGCACACTCATCCAAGTCTAAAAACAAAAATCGAACACTGAAAGTTTACACTAAATATTTGATGAACAAAAGAATGAGATTACCAGAATTTATTGAGCACTTTAAAGCTTAATTTTTGCTGATGCGCTAACTGAGACAAATTTATTTTCTATAGCTTATCTTGAGTTTGTCGTGTTTTGTTAAATAATGAATCTGGTAAAAGTTGACGGCTCGATCCTTTTTGTTTTGCTCTTGTTTCGTTTTCTTTTTCTTTTTCTTTTTTGGGGGCGGTGGCAACGATTTGTTGGGAGAAATAAACAAAGTAACAACAACAACAACAATAGCAACAAACAATTATTAGAGCAGTACTTTCACTGAAACGACAAAAGAAGTGTTGCCCCCCCCCCCCCCTAAAAAAAGAAAGAAACCGGATAACTCAAATCATTTCCTCAAAAATGTTACCTGTAAAACAAGTGAAGTTGTAGCAGTTATCACACGACACATCATTCCAAGTGTAACCATGCTTGGCGCCAAGAGCGTGCACGCAGTCCTCGTTTCTCCAGTTGTTTGGCTGACGCGACGCCCAGAACCTGAAACTGCTTACTTCTTTGTTGGTCCAAACGAACGACCCTTCAACACTTCTGTCGTTTAGACCAATCCAGCTTCGTCCACCGTTGTGTCGGTGCTGGATGTATACGTTTTCTTCTTGATTGTGAACAGTCACCAGACTTGAACTCATTGAAGAGCAGTTTGATTCAGCGGTCAGCCATGAAGCGCATGTGGAACTTGTAAAGTAAAAGTAACCGCCAAAGTAACCCCATTCTGGCTGGCATATGTCTACGAAGTAACACGATCGTTTGAAAGTCATTCATACGTTTTGAATTTTCAGGTTGTGACGTACTTTCTTTTCTTGTTTGGAATGCTAAAAATTACGCTTTTTTAAAGCAGGAAAGCTGTACCAGGTTGTGACAACTCTTTTCAGTGTTACCTGTCTAAATTCACTTGTTAATCACAGTACAGGTTTAAGGACGGGGCCTCCTTCTGTAACTGCGCATACGTTCTACGCATCTCGGGATACTCGGGTTTCTTAAGGAATTTGCCCCCTATTACAACAATATTTTTGCTAAGTTTATGTCTATGTGGAAAACGCAGATCTTAGCAAGGGCTATCAGAATGCAAAAAGAAAATAGGGGATAACAACGCATTTTTCAGAGATATTTGAGCTTACAAATTTAGAAGGAAATTGCCATACATTCTTTGTATTTTAACGCTTTTTCAGAACTATGGTTGCTTAATTATCTCGGAAAAATGCCTGGTTACCCACATTTGTCTTTTTGGATTCCAATAACCCTTGCTAAGATCTAATTTTTCCCCGTAGTCATAACCTTTTCAAAAATACATCTCTATATAGTTTTTAATTTAAGATGGTTTGTTGCAACCCTCCTGACCTCATGGTTTCATTAGTCATATTGTCAATTTCAATTTAGTTTGATGACAATTTGAATTTCTAAAATTAAATTGCATAATAACGAACATAGAGATAAAAGATGTTCATTTGGTACAAATATTTACCTCATATCAATTTTGACTCGTACCTGTCAAAATAGTGTATGAAATGGAAAGCGGGTCATACTTTGACTCGTACAATTCCTTTAAACAAACTCGGGCTCCTGTCGTGTTGATGTACTACAAAAGAAAGAAAAACCAAAATCACTTCAAATCTCGATTTTTGTTGCAGAGGCTGGTTGTTTAGGGAGTATCTTAGACAGGATTAGGTATCTGCTTAAAACTATACTTATAGCTCAATGATGAGGGTTTCCGTGAACATTTATTAAACCTATAGCTTGACTTTCGCTTTCGCTGTTCGCTGTTCGCTGTTCAAGAAGACCATTATAGATCGTAGTTATAGCTTTTAACCCGGCCAATTTAGAGTTAACTGACGCACCAATTCGAACAACCGCTGCCAGGGTTTAGGCATAAGCTACAATAATTGTAGCTCCGTTAGCTTTTGGTAGTTGGCCTACAGACTGGACTCCAGTATACTATTGGTAGCTGAATCAGCTCTTCTTCTTCTTCTTCTTCTTCTTCTTCTTCTTCTTCTTCTTCTTCTTCTTCTTCTTCTTCAGTTATGTTGTTGCAAGAGTAATAAAGTTTTGATAATGGTCCAATATCTCCTAATAGTTTAATTGAGTTTCTGTACATGTGAATGTAGTAAATAGAGTTTCCGTTGTCTTACCTCCACCCAAGCAGTTATGGAATTATGCATGGGATTTTGATTTCCACCACTCGAGGAATGGTTGGCTGACACAAAAACGCTTGGGGCATTTTTATACACCTTAGTGAAGTGGATATCCTTTAAAATAAGAAAACAAAACAAAAGATTTATTTATTTCAATGAAAATCCACAACTCAATAACTTAATCTATAACATTCACTTCACTTTACATTCTTTGGCCACCATTATTTCAGTCTTTTGACGGAAGAGACCTCGGACGTAAAAGAAAAGTGACACCCTCACCTTGGTTCAAGCCGGGGAAGGGTTGATGGAACCCCTCCCCTGTGACGTCATCAAAGATGGCCACCATATTGGATTTTACCCAAAGTTAGACATTATTGGAAAACGGCGGCAAATGAAAATTTTTGACGCCAGACATGTAAAATATGACACAAGTAAACAGTTACTTCAAACTGTGTCTAAGGGATATGCGTACAGCTACGGAAAACGGCAGGTACTGATGAAGAATCGCCTTGAATAAATTCAAGAAAAAAAACCTTATGATTAAGAAAAATGGGGCCTAATGATACTTACCTTGCAGAAGGCATTATTGTAATCAGCCGGAGGATGCTGGGAGTTTGCAAAATAAACTGAATTGTACTCCGAGAAGAGGGGCTTGTGTAGAGACACAAACGCCAACCAGTTCTACAACAGAGGAAAAAGGACCAATGGGTATAAAACTAATATACAAACAGGTGATTTTTTTACCGTTCGTTTGAGGCCATTGATTTAACCCTTATTCAGACCGGGTGGGGCCGATTGTGCCCGCACTGACTTTGTACTTTTATAACTTTTTTCATAAGCAAGCCAAACCCACCAAACTTGGTGACTTTTCCTAAAATGTATCTGGCAACAATTTAACATAGCATGTGCTTGTCCTTCAACTTTGACGTTACCATGGCTTTCACTGTTTGACAGGCTGTTTTTTAGAATTTAAATTGTTGCCTTTTCGTGGAAAAATATAACTTTTCTGAAATACGTATTAAATTTTGACGTCATTTTCGTTTTCTTATATCGATTTTGTTTACTTTGGCCAATTTTGGCAATTTTTTAAAAGTTCTTAAAAATCATGAAATCCAAGATGGCGGATCCAAGATGGCCACCCTTTTAAAACCTGACGTAGTTGTTACGTCTTATGACGCCAATGTCCTGGTCCATCCATTAAATCCAGGTAAATTTTACTCAAGGAGTTAAAGGGACATTGTAACGGATTGGCATGCGCGAACAACACCCACTTCCGGTCACGCCGATTGACTTCAAAACATTGATCACTCTCTTTTTTGCTCTTTTGGGGGAATCAAATATTCGTTTTCATCCAGAGTTTCTGCATTTTCTACCACAACTGGCACCACTTGTCCACACCATTTTAAATTTGGCACTTCAAACTTGAAAAGTCTGCCTGAATTTTTCAAGGTTCGATTCTAGTAACTGCCACATTTGCTTAGGTGATGTTGTCTCTGTAATGCGCTGATCAATTCGAAACTTCAACATATCCCCCCGGGTGACCCCCCAGGCATTTAACAACTTTTGAACATTGGCTCCTCCAAATCCTCCCCCCCCCCCCGACCGGGACTAAAATGGTGTTCAAATGCCCCCCTTAAGTGCCAGGTTTGATTGTCAAATGCCCCTCCCAAAGAGCAAAATGTTTTTAGGAGGAATAATACAGACATTTTGAATTTGTTCTGGTGTATGGCTTTTAATATAAATCTCACTTCTACATTGCATTGTAGCTGCCTTTACTGAATGTTCCGGTTGTTTTAGAGTGAGTCAGGTCAATAGCTCTCAACGATACTAAAAATGTAGTCATAAATTTTGTGTATTAAGGTAGTGATTAATACAAGGATCATGGTATAACATAATTCTTGTGACTTTATATGATGTTGCCCTTTTTACCACTGATGGTGTTTAGCTTGAGGTGGTAAAAATTAACGCAAAATTAATACTAAACAGACTCTACGTGTACTTTTCATAAATACAGTGTAACTTTAAAAATACTGCAGAGGTTGTTAAACCCCTTTTTCGCCAGCCATTCACTCATAAAAGCGAGGTCTTTGCCTATAAATTGGTCCATATTAAACAACCACATGCGTTAGGCATCGGACAAAAAAGATTTTAAACTTGGCACTCCCGGTTCAAATTCCTTACCATACCCTGGCAAAGGTCAAATTCCCCACCCCCGGAAAGGCCTTTCGCGTCAAATTCCCCACTCCCTTGGCACGGAAAATAGTCAAATGCCTGGCAGGGTTCTATCTAGGATTTATCATTTGGGGGGAGAAGTCCCGAGTGGCCGAAGGCCACGAGCTTCCTAGGGGGTCCGGGGGCATGCCCCCCAGAAATTTTTTGAAATGAATATGCACTGAGATGCAATCTGGAGCATTTTGATACACAATTTTGAGATAATGTTTGTAATACTCTATGTTCGTTGTCATATAGTGTCCTTAGACAGGGAATACTTACTTCATGTGCACTGACCTCGTTGCGTCTGGTTAATTTTTCTGATATAGTTACTTATATACTGTAATGATAACAATATTTTTTTTGGGGGGGGGAAAGCTGGACATTTTGGGGGGAAAGCTTCTACCCCTCAAATACCCTGGATAGAACCCTGCCTGGGGTATGCCTGCAGGGTTGTAGCTAAGAAATTTGTCTGCCGGTTAGCTTAGAAATTGAGCCGGCTAAAGGCGCAAAGCGCCTTCTGCCGTCGGGGGAGCCGACGGGGGGTAGGTATGGGAGGGGGTCGCCCCCTCCCATTGGGGGGGTATGGGGGCCTCCCCCATCATGGTTGTCCATGATAAAACCATGGTTGACCGTGGTTTGACAATGGTCCTGACGCAGGGGATCAGCTTATGTTGCGGACTTCAGAGGAAGCATTTTTTGACGTACTATTTTTCCTTCAAATTACGTTGTCATAGCCTTAATATTCTCGGAGTTAAGAGGTGGGGGCCGAATCAGCCCCCCCCCCCCCCCGGTCCCAGAAGACCAAAAAAGCCTGGTCTGAATAGGGTTAAGGGAAGCTTAAGTCGCTTTTTCAACTGTCGTTTTCCCTTGCCTTCGATGTATATTTTCGCACAAGGTGATCGTCGAGCGTTTGATCGAACACAAAATGAAAAGAATTCCCAAATGCCAATAAAGTCGTGTGGTTTAAGGTAAAATATACAAACAATAAAAACATTAAAGCACTTACAACATAAATGTCCTCGTGAGAGCCAGCGTAATTTTGTAGTGCCCTCAAACATATTTTGAATGAAGACTGCGTGATGTCCTCTATCCAGATACTAGCAGCGTCCCTCTTTAGACCAACGTGGTGATGGGCTGCAGTAATAAAGACTGATGGTTTCTTTGAATACTTCCCCTTTAAAAAGAAGAGAGAGGCAGAATAAACAGTGCTTAACGCCTCACTGGGTTGTTTTTGGAAATAGGCTCATAACAGGTCACTAATTACGAGCTATAATCACAGTTGATCATGTAGCCTGCGTAGCAGTCGTTTCCATTTCCTTTTTCTCGCGCGTCTCCGCTTTTCGCTGCCTTTGTTTTTTGTTTGCAGTTTTGTCTGTTACTTTGTTTGTGGTATTTTTTTGGACAAGTTCTGCTCAATTTCACCTTAGTCACAGGATATCCAAAGATCAAACTTAAATCACTAACCGAAGGAAAATTCACGGCCTCACAAGTCGTCCCAGTCCACCACTGCGATACGCGGACCTCCCCTGTAACACCACCCACCGGGGCTCCCTGGTAACCAATCCAATCCACTGTCACGTTAGCAGTCGACTTGCGCTCGTTGAAACCTGCAGCCATCACACACGCAGTAAATCGATCATAACTGACATCCTCAACCCACGACACGGCAGCATCATGGACATACGAGCTGTCACTGGTATCGATGTGATTGACAGTAATCTGCACTTCAATGGGTTTGTCAGGATAGAAAACATACGGCTGAAAACGAATTACTTCACAATGAGAGTACCCCAGGGATGGAACGTGTGGCATGTGGCGACGACCGCGTTGAAATGGAAACCCTACAAAAATGAAATAGTACATTGTAACAGTAGTGACTGGAAATGATCTATCTGGTGTTCATAACCCACTAATTTTTGAGTACTTGATGGGGAAATAGGAGATGTCTGCGCGCAGGCTATCAACAATATTGTTTTACGGGAAAAAATGCTTTCAAAATTGAAGGTTGTGAAGGTTTGTCCTTTGAAAACAAGAATTGGGCTTTTAACACCTTAAGTTAAATTGCCAATTTCAACTTTTTCCGTGTGAATTCACTGGTTTGAATATACAGACATTTTTTAGCCCTCCCGTACGTTTTGTACAGTACCCAAATGGCCCAGTATCCAGTCCAAACATCTAAGACATTAACAGTTTAACTGCATGAAAACTACAATTCCTTTCTACTTCTAAAGCACTCCTTGTGGATTTGACTTCTGAAATGCACTCAGTTCGAAGTTTTGTAGAAGGTTTGTCGGCCGATTGATATTCTATTCTTTTTCTTTTTTTTTTTTGGAAACCTTTTCAACTAAACGTCGAGGAAAGGGGGAGGGGATATGTGTATCTCTGGTCACATCTGCCTGATCGCTTTATCTTGGGCACATTTTGTTAGAATGTTGGCTGGTTCATCAGGTGGTTGTCCAAAACAACTGTTTTCACGAAAAGGGATGAAGTCACAATCCCATCAAGGACGGTGGCCCCTCGCGGCCTGTTTGTACCGTCACGGGCATTTATTGGTTAAGGCGGCCTTTAATATATAAATTAAAACAATTTCTGCATACCTTCACAGCTGCCAGGATGCTGTACGGTAAAATTAAGCTGTAGCAGACACATTTCTTGTTCAAACAAACACTTGTTATCATAAGTCGTGCCGTTTGAAGAACAAATTGGTTCTTGGTAGGATGGACAACTGTCGACGCATACACAACGAGCATCATAAGGACCAAAAGCCTTGCATAGACCATGATAATCACATGTCACATCCAGGCAGGGATCCAAGTCTAACATTGTGTTAAACAAAAGGAAATTATATCAGTCTTTAAAATCAGCGTTAATCTCCAGGGTATTCTGAAGGCAGCTAACATGTCTTATAGTTATTTAATGGCACTTATACGCGCACATGAACCAAATACTACTCTTACATACTTAGTCTGACTTTTTAGACTGTTAAAAACCGTTTTTCTGTCTGAACCCAAATATTTAATTTTTTCCCCGAAAACCTAATCTTATTTCCTGAGCTTTTTATAAGATTTCCGGCAGAGAAACGTTGAGTTAACATTAAAGACGTTTAGACATTTAATCATGTTTAGCGTCACCGAACATGTAAGTTTAACCAGCTTTGACCATGAACAGTTTATTTTTGACTTATGACGTAATATTCTACCTACCCCCAATAACCAAATAGTCGACTTCAGTGGTATCCTTATCGTTAGCGTCACTGTTGTAGGTTCTTACACAAATCTCCGTCTCTGTTGTGGAAGTGTGCTGAAAGCAAAAAAGAAGAACAAGGACAATTAAGGAAGAAGAAGAAGAAGAAGAAGAAGAAGAAGAACAACAACAACAACAACAACAACAACAACAGCAACAACTACAATAAAACGAAGAAAGAGAACAAGAAGAACAAGAGGAAGAAGAGGAAGGACAACAGCAAGAAACAAGACAAGAAGAAGAACAAGAAAAAGAACAAGTATTAGTACTTTTTACCTCGACCCAAGTGGAAACTGCTTTACATCCAGCTGATCCAGACAAACGCGAGTTGTTCTCAGGTTATAACTGCGTTTTGGAGTCACCACTACCACGGCAGGGGCAAAGAAAGGATCTGTGAAGTTGATTTTCTATAACATAAAAAGGATAATAAAAATTGTTTGGTGGTCACATTACTGTAGGTGGGGATTTGGAATTTTACTCTGTTGTCTACAAAAGGGGACGATTTAAAAAGGTTTGGGTTTACGGGAAAAATGCATGGTGAATGAAAAGTCGTCCATTTTGTCCTAACTATATCAAACGATTGTTTGCTCTTGCCAGCGTACGTTATCCAGAATACCAAAGATTGCCAAGCTCACTACTCAATGCCTGCTCTCCAACTTTTCCTCCTAGCAGGAACTTGGAAAAAAAGTGTTGATTATAATTTTTTCCAGTAAAATTTACAAAGCCAGGCTGACAACTATAAGTTTCTGTTATCGATTATTAGATCTTTACCTCACAGAAAGCGAAATTATCTTGTTGAGATGGAGAGTTGTTGCTCGCAAACACCAAACTGTCGGCCAAAGTAAAGTTTTCAATACTCAGACTGGTAAATGCCAACCAATTCTGGAAGAAAACAAAAGAGTAGAATTACAAAGTTACCACTGCTCCTTCTCATAATCAATTCTGTTCTCTTTTAAAGTGGAACAAGCATCTGCATGTGGTCATGCATCTGAATCTCGATACGGCAACCAATTGGCAACCGTTCCTGTTGGTTTTCGTTTTTCTTTCCTGTTTCGATCTCCTTTCCCGAGAAGTCACTCCTTATTTCTTTCAGTTGCCTCAAAACCTTGCAAGGCGGTTCTGGCCTGGCGGAAATTCAATCTTTCTGATCGACTGACACTAGTATTACCTGATTCAACATAATTCCAGTCGTGAAATTTTGAGTTCGATTTTTTTCTTATTGTGACCGTTTGATTCTTGCGCCAAAATAAAGCCACCAGTCCCATTACAATCCTGACCTGTCTCAATAGAAGGTTGTAAATTTATAGCGATGATAGGACATATTCGTAATCCACTCACCATTTTTATGTTTGGTGTAGTCCAGCAAAAATCTCCTTTTCACGGAAACAGATTTTGAAGCTGCTCTCACTTTGTTCCTCCAGCCAATAGGCGATGGAATCCTGAGGTCTTTCTGCAACTTGGTGGCTAGGTGTTACGATTATAGTTGGAGGAGACAGAAAACGCTGAAAAATCAAATATATGTATGACAAAGATTTACCAAGAAAGAGGAAAGAAGGATGGCAAAACTGACAAATAAATGTAAAATATCAACATCGATAAAACAACGGCTTTGCACATGAGAAAAGGAAATTAAATTTGAAAAACGCAAGGCTAGTAGGATACATGGGTTAATAAATGCATGGATGGATGAAAAGATGGATGGGTTGATGGATGCATGTATGAATGCATGGATGGGTAAGTGGATCGTGCAGTCGATTTAGAATAGAATAGGGAGAATGGTTTAGTGGGTGGTTGGATGAATAGATAGATCGATGAGATCGATGAAGGATCGGAGGGATAGGTAGATTTTAATTTAGGGTGAATGGATGTACAGATATGGATGGTTTTTTGAGTGGTTCCACACCTGAGGGCGTGCGTGTTTGCACAGGTGTAAAAGGTGTGTAGGTGCGTAAAGTGTGGGGTCATTGGTGTAATATTGGATAAGTGAGTAGGTGTTCCGTGTTTCCGTTAACGTGTGAGTGCACGTGGTCAATTGATGTGTCATGGGCTCCTGATGTATGCATATGCATGTGTGGATGGGTGGTCATCAGGTTACACGCGAAATGGGATCATGAGTGAGTGGGTGCTTGGATGCGTGGATGTGTGGATGGGAGGGTGGGCACGTGGACGCGAGGGTGCTTGGATGCATGATTGCACGGGCGTGTGGTTGAGTGGTGCGTGAGAGAAAGGATCCTTTATGTGAACGGCAATGCGTGTGAGCGTGCATCTGTGTGATAAACTCATTGTATTTCTTCTGTTCCTAACGCCTTTCAGAACTCTAATTGAAGCTAAGACCCCTCAGCTTGAGAAAAACAGCAAACTAGGATTTGAGAACAAAGCGTTATGAGCAAAACACTTGCGTAATTTTGATAATGATACACTATTCTAAAATGCCTTATGTTGCTTGACTTATGTGTTGTTTTAGTTATTCGAATTTACTCTTCTGGGGTTAAAAACGCAAACTTAAAATTTCCCGATGACATGCAGAGAAGCATTTTTTGGAGCAGATTTAGTTTCGATTTAGCAATATTTTCCTTTTATCCCGTTTATTCTGAGATAACAATTCTTGACTTTTCATGATCATTGTTAATATTTTTAGCAGCATCTGTAACGCAAGCCGGTACAGCCAATTTGAGTGCTTAATTGTAAAAATATAAGTAAACATACTTGTCTCTTGGCCTTTCAAGAGGTGTTTGATTAAGAATGGTATTGGAAAATAGCGGCCACAACGTTCGAGTGGTTATTGTTTCAGTCAACTTCCTGTTGTCATTTGTTTGAGGTTTTAATTTTGTAATACGACAGGCTACAGTTGATGCAAACATCCAGATTCATCGAATTTTTTTTCCATTTCGAAACTGGATTAGGTCTGGCCTTGGTCTTTGAAAAAAAAATGAAGGAAATAAAATAAAGACAGCCATCGCTGTATACCAAGCTTACATGACGACATTTTTTCTTAGCTGCTTTCCGCTAGCTTATTTAAAACATTCGAAATGAAGCCAAAGAAATCTCCAATCTAAACACATTTCTCTCTTTGGGAGCTTTTTTAGGTTGCTAGTTATTCAATTGTTCACTGCAGCTATTTTCATAAAAAAAAACAATAAATAATGTTTAGAAGTGAATTGAGCTCACCTGCGGGAAGTCGATCCTCTTGCACTCTGTTCCAGTTGTCCAAGAGTTCAAAGAAGTAGTTCCCATTTGTGTTCCAGAAGGTACCGACTGCACTGCAATCCAATTAACCTCCCCAGTTTTGTTAGATCCAAAACTGTATTCAGAAATGCAAGTTTTGAAACGAGTTTTGTCCTCTGACTCCACCCAAACGGCAGCACCATTGCCCCGACTGGGGTTCTTGATTGAATGGCCAAACGAAGCGAAAACTTTAATTTCCTTTCCACCATGAAACGGTTCTGCAAACGAAACCTGCTTGCAACCAAAGAGTCCTGGACTAGCTGTAGTGACATTGACTTTTCCGGCCTTGAAACTGGCTGCTGTAAAAAGCAATACAAAAAAAAAAGGGAATTAGATGTAAATTTATCATCATTTGTTTTTACACCAATATTCGATAAAAGAATGTTATGTAAAATTTTCTGTCATTGTACTCTTCACCCTAAAGCATTAAGTATTTTTTCTACCGCTTGAAAAAGACCAAAAACCAGGAAAAGCGGTGATGAAAACTACAAAAACTGCAGTTTAAAAAGTGGTTTGGAGACCTATTCCGGGCGTGCGTGCCCCACCCCCCAAATGTATGTTGTTCTTAATGAGTTTCTGCAAAAGACCAAGTATTCCACAGTAAAGACGTTAAATGTTCGGTTCAAACTGAGATTATTAGCAACATCTATATTCTCTCCTACCTTCACTTGTGTGAGAAAGCAGCACAACTGTGAAAAGAATGAGGCACACGGACAACGAGACGTGGCACTCGTCAGACATCTTGGTTCTACTGAAGGAACCCTTTTTGTGGTATTGGATTTTACGTGCAAAACCTGTACGTGATAAACAGCTTTATCTTCTTGGGAATGCAATACGCAAGCTGGTCCAAAGCGTCCCTAAAATAGAAATGTTGAATGATGGGGTTAAGTAAATGCCTTAGGTCAGTATTTTGCAGCCTTTTTGTCTCATTTCTTTCATATAGTTCTGGCCTAAGAGATGCATAGGGGACGGGGTGACGCCTCCCCACCCTCCCCCACCTCCTCTTTCTATTGACGTGCAGAGCTGAGATATTTTTGCAGGAACGTTTGAAGTGCCGTTTCCACTAACTGTATGTTCTTCTACCTCTCACACCAATGTTTGGTTACCTTCGACTTATAGACAAAAAGATACCACACAAGCTATCTCATTAGTAGGTGGGATGTATTGTATCCCTGTCACTAAGTAAAACGTTTATTCAGGGAAGAATCTAAGGAAACGATTGAGGGCAACAAAGTTTTGACTTCAGTAAATCATATTCCTGATGCTCAGTATGTAAAAATAAGAAGCAAAGATGTTGTGTAAAATAAAAGCAATGACACAAAAGAAGAAAATTGTCTGGTAATGTTACATTTCGCCGACAGGATAACAGATCTAGAAAGTTTAACCTCGCGGAACGTTCTTTAATAAGAGGACGTGTACTTTTCCTCCTGCAAAGCTTATTTGTGTCATTTAAGAGGGGTTCACGGAGAGCATTAAAAGAAACGTATACGTCTTAACCATAAGTTAATCACTTGAAAGCATCAACAAGCACAATGAAAACATCAACCTGAAGCTTACTAACCTCGAAAAAGAAAACCAGGCGCTTAATAAAAAAGTGGCCGACTTGGAAACAAAACGCCTTTATCTAGAAGCGTACTCGCGACGGGAGAACATAAAGTTTGAAAACATCCTCGAATTTGAAGACGGCAGCGACAGGGAAGACACCGAGCAAGTCCTCCGTTCGTTCTTAGAAACTGAGCTGGGCTTTCTGAACGCAAGCATCGTAGAAATTCAGCGGGTGCATAGGTTAGGAAAAAAGAAGGAGGGCGAGCCAAGACCTATTCTCGCCAGATTTCTAAGATACAAGGATTGCGAGCAGATCCTTTCCCTGGGAAGACGTCTAAAAGACAGCAACTACAAGATGTATCAGGACCTGCCGTACGAAATCGTCCAGAGAAGGAAACGACAAATGCCGACACTGATGAAAGCGAAAAAAAATAAGATTCCCGCAGCCTTCAGCAAGGCCCAGCCAGACAAATTGTTCATTAGAGGTAAGCTCTGGCCAGATGGAAAAACTCTAGAAATCTCGTAATAACATTTTGTTATCGACCCGAAATAGGAAAACGTATATGTATATTTAAGAATATATATTCATTACTGCTGTTTGTTTTCCTCTAAGAATAAGCCCGAAAAACGGCTTATGCGGACGGTAGATCGCTTTGAGGTAGTAAACATCGACACAGCGCATCCTAATAGCTAAGTTTTATTAAGCTCTAGGCAATTTACTCCCGAATTAATCTAACTTTTGGTTTTGAATCCAAAATTTCGAGGGCGATTGCAAGAGCCGCTTCGTTTGTGTGTGTTTATGTAAACTTTTGTTGTTCGTTTGATTTACTGGCCTATTGTGCAAATATAATGACACTTATTTTTCACAAGTCTCATGGCATACAAAAGTGTAAACTAACTTATAATAGAGGTCTCATGAATGGGTCAAACATTTCTGAAACGGACTGCATATACCCCATGAAATCTATGTTGAATGGGTGATTTAAAATTTAGTTCTCTAAATGTAAGGGGTCTCGGAGAGGTTTCTAAACGGAAAGAAATTTTTAACTGGCTAAGGAAGAAAAAGTTTTCCATATACATGCTGCAAGAAGTGCATTGCACAGAAAAAAATATTCATTTGTGGACAGCCGAATGGGGATACAAAGCCCTGTTTAGTTGTTGTGCTAGCAACAAGGCAGGCACATGCATCCTGTTTAATAACAATTTCCATCTGCAAATCACCAAAACACGCTCAGATCCTAATGGTCGTTTCATCATCTGCGACATTTGTACAAATGGTAAGAACATCACTCTTTGCAATCTATATGCGCCAAATGAAGATAAACCTGATTTTTTCAGAGATATAGCCATTTATTTACAAGATTTCCAATGCGACGAGATCATTATAGGAGGAGATTTTAATTTAGTTATGGATGTTTCAAAAGATAAGAAAGGGGGCCGTGCCAGCACACATAAAAACTCACTTGAAGAGGTTAAAGGCATTTGCGAAACCTGGGATGTTGTAGATATTTGGAGAGTACTAAATCCAGAGGAAGAAAGATATACTTGGCGACAGAAGAATTTACAAATTCGATGTAGGCTCGATTTCCTCTTGATCAGCCAAAGTCTAATAAACAATGTCAACACCGTAGACATTGTTCCTGGATACAAAACGGACCACTCGATGGTAACCATGGAAATTACAACAAACGCTAACCCCAGAGGGCCGGGTTTCTGGAAATTGAACACATCATTTCTATCGGACATTGATTACATCTCAAAAATAAAAGACACGATCCAACAAACAAAAAACGAATATTCAAATGATCCGTTTGTTTCTCCTGCTCTCCTTTGGGAAATGATAAAACTTAAAGTGAGAGAATCATCGCTATATTATTCCAAAGAAAGAAAGAAAAAAAGCGCTCTTCAAGAAGACGAAATAGAAAGGACCATAGCCGCGATTGAAATAAAATTAGAAGACAAAAACATTGAAGCGAAGCAGCGGGAAGAACTTTTAGGCGTGCTGAAAAGCAAAAAAGATCAACATGAAAAGATAATAGAATACCGAACAAAAGGGGCTATTTTAAGATCGCAGTGTCGATGGCATAATGAAGGTGAGAAAAACACCAAATATTTTCTTAATCTGGAAAAAAGACATTACAAACAAGGAACAATAAGCCAGCTAAAAACCGACAATGACATCGTCATCACGACAGACAAAGATATTTTAAAGGAATGTCTTTCCTTTTATAAAAATCTGTACGAGACAAAGCTAACTTCTGAACAAGATCCATCTATCATGGAAAAATTTTTCCCGGCCGAAAATACAATACATCTTTCACAAGAAGAACAAAATTTGTGTGAAGGCCCACTCACGGAGAAAGAGTGTCTCACTTCCTTAAAGCAAATGGCCGACGGCAAAACCCCTGGAACTGACGGGTTACCAGCAGAGTTCTATAAAATATTTTGGGATGATATTTCAGGCGCTCTTCTCGCTGCTCTTAACTTTGCATACGAGAATGGGCAACTCGCAATGACACAGAGACGGGGCATAATAAAACTTATCCCTAAAAAAGAAGCAGACCTCAAAATATTAAAAAATTGGCGGCCTTTATCTCTGTTAAATTGTGACTATAAAATAGCAGCAAAGTCAATCGCAAATAGAATCCAGTCTACTCTTCCAAAACTTATTAATAACGATCAGACAGGATTTATTAAAGGTAGATTTATCGGCGAAAACATACGACTGATCGACAGTATTATTAATTACACCAATGACCAAAGCATCCCGGGCTTGATTTTGCTTCTAGATTTCGAAAAAGCCTTTGACACACTCGAATGGTCTTTCGTTGAAAAAACGTTGCAACACTATGGCTTTGGCCCTTCCATTCAAAAATGGATACAAACTCTTTACTGTGATATCGAAAGTGGCGTAATGAACAACGGATGGATGAGCGAATGTTTTAAAATTGAGAGAGGCGTGCGGCAAGGCTGCCCTCTTTCTCCATATTTATTTGTCCTTTCCGTCGAAGTTTTAGCTAGCGCAATCCGAAGTGACCAACATATTAAAGGAATTTCAGTCAACCAAAAAGAAATCAAATTAAGCCAATATGCTGACGACACGACATTAATCCTTGACGGCTCAAAAGACGCGCTTGAAACTTCGCTCGATGTTATCGGAAAATTTAGCAAGATTTCTGGTCTCAGACTCAATAATAAAAAAACCGAAGCATTGTGGATAGGTTCAAAAGCAAGAAGCCAAGACATTATGTTTCCCGAGAAAGGTTTCAGATGGCAGCATTTAAAAATCAAAACATTAGGCGTGTGGCTCTCAATAGAACCCGAATTAACAGTAAAGCTGAACTTTAACGAAAAAAAAGAGAAAGTTCGAAATTTACTTAGAAACTGGCAGTACCGAAGGCTAAGCTTACTTGGAAAAATCGCTATATTAAAGAGCCTAATTGCTTCACAGCTTGTTCATGTTCTTTCCCCTCTCCCAACAAACCACCAGGCTATCAAAGAACTGAATGGAGCTTTCTATCATTTCCTCTGGGACGGGAAACCCGATAAAATTAAAAGAAACATTATGATTAACGATTACAGTAATGGTGGGCTTAAAATGATTGACCTTTTCTCATTTAATAAATCTTTGAAAACTATTTGGATTAAAAAATATCTTGACAAAACAAACTTAGGAAAATGGAAACTTTTCTTTGAACGAGAACTTGGAAGATATGGCGGAGAAGCTGTTTTTCTTGGAAATTTAAACAAAACAGATATCAAGCATCACTTCTCATCTACCAATATCTTCATTAATGAAATTCTGATGATCTGGTCCGAGGTTAATTACACTGACAATATCTCCTCCTTACAACATTATCAATCACAGCCTCTCTGGAATAATTCTCTTATCAGAATAGACAGCAAACCCATCTATTTTCGAGAATGGCTTGCAAATGGAATATCGACCATTAGGTCTCTCATGAAAGACGCAAACAAACCTCTCTCCTATGAAGAATTTCAGAATAAATACGGACTCAAAGCCTGCCCTTTAGCATTCGGGGGGATTATTGCCACGCTGAAGAATCTAAGAAAACGTTTCAAAGAAAACATAGATAGCCCCGAAAAAGATGAGATTGAACCATTCATTAAAATTTTCCTCAAGGCAAAAAAACCCAGCAACTTAACGTACAAAATTCTAGTTGCAACTAAAAGCGAAGCACCGGAAACTTCTCAGGCGAAATGGCACGAAGATTGCGACTTGGAAAAAGGTGAATTTGACTGGAAAAGAGCTTTTCAATCTACAAAGATTTGCACAAAAAGTACCAAACTAATAATATTAATCCTAATCGCATCAGTCGCATGTTGATGTTAATAAATACAAGGTCCTGACAAAAGTTTTGTTGTCCCGAGTGCGAATTGAACCAACGTCTCCCCGGCTACTAGTCGGGCGTAGAATAATACACTTTGACGAGGAAACTACGCTATAAATATTAATTTATTGTTGTAATTTACTCCCATCAGTCTCTTTGAAGACCTCTTATAAGGCTTAAGAAAATAAAACAAGCTCCAGCAAGCCTAGTCCTGGCCAGTTTCTGATTGTAAGGCATGTTTCCGTCCAGCTTACAACTTCTCCAACATTTCTTTTCTTTTTTTTTTTCATTACACCAGGGCAGACAGGAAAATAAAACTTTCGCTTTATTTGGCCAATCATTTGGAATCTAAGCAATCTGGCGTTAAAAGCGCCTTTATTTTCTTAGCACCCTTGTAAACTCCTTACCGACAAAAGGATATTTATACTGCAGTTTGAGCCATTTATCCCCGGGGGGGGGGGGGACACTCCCATATGAAAGTGACGGGGATGCTCCTCGTCTCGCTTAAGGGTGTAAATTGCAGATTTTGGTCTCACTTAGGGTGTTCAGGACAGAAAGCCAATATTTTTACTCATAGAGGTATCGCTTAGGGTAGACTATGTACGGAAACTAAAGATTTAGGACAGTGCTTAACAGCATTCGAAGTAAACATCTTGAGCGCAATTTAAATCCTTGTGGCTCTTATTTGGTCGTCTGTTTAAGCATGGTCTCCTTTAAGGGTCAAATAAAGCCTGAGCCACGCCCAGATTGGTCTCCTTTAGGGTTTTAATTCTAATTTTCCGACGAGCATCCCCGTCCCTTTCATATGGGAGTCCCCCCCCCGGGCATTTATCAAAGAAACAAAAAATGCACGTGCGTCACTAAAGTAAAAACAATTTGACCTCTTTTTTTATGCTGAAGACCCTTTTACTTGCGGAAATTAATACACGGACTCGATTCTTTGCATTATTTAATACATCAATCGCTTAATAAATATTTTTTTATCTTTTATAGTTTTTTTTCTAAGTGTTGTAGGAACGACTGTAAGGAAGTATGCACGCGAAAATCAAATCAGTTTTCACAGAACGTTCTTTTAGAAAGCTTGCGTGCAGACCTAAGTGTTAACCTTTCATTTTGTAGCACTGTGTTGTTTTTGTAATGTTAGGAATTTGTTGTTTCAATGCTGAAGGTTGTCGGAAGTAAGACAGGCTGGTATATTGAAATTTAATTTGAACTGGTAATGTGGCCCTGTGGGAATTTATTAATGAGCAGTTTGTAGGTATATAAGGGCTTTGACTAAGGGGGTTTGGCGAGCCCGCCCACACGCCTCGTCCGTGCCACGTGTGATGTCTTGCGCAAACCTGATCTCTCGTTTTGTCCCAGGCCGGAGTTGCTTCCCGCACCTCATTAATAACAATACACTAAGCAGAATATTACGGTTGAGGTCACACTAGGGCATTTTTTACCATAGTAAAGTGAAGTTTACTATGATAAACACAATTTTATGTGTGACCGCTTTTTTTCACTTTACCAGAGTAAATGTACATTTGGTTTGCGCGATAGCAACGGCGGCAGGATGAAAGTAAAGGCTACTGTGGTAAACCGACCTGAAAAAGCATGGTTTATCATGCGTTTATCTAAACTTTGTTTATTTAAGTGACAGCTTGTCTTCTCTTTGATATGAAGCTTCCTGAGCTCCGGAAACTGTGTAGCACGTGTATTGAAATTGCGCCACTTCAATACTTGTGCTTTTTTGTTAAAGTCTTCACATCCAGTGCATTCGTGCAAAGTCTACGTACCTTGAAATATCCAGAGAAATGGCAAAAGTCACGCAAGTACAAGTGGAATGTCTGGCGAATATTCGTTTTCGTCATCAAATTGACATTTTGATTGACAGACCGAGACAAGAGGCCATCTGGCTAATGTCTAAGTCAACAAGCTCACTTTACTATAGTTAACTTTTGTTTGCTTTCTTTTACTATGGTAAAAACATTTAACTACAGGAAAAGCATAAGTGTGACCTCAACCACTATGTCCCTTCAAAATGCCCTAAAGCAAAAGAAAAAACAAACAAACAAACAACCTTTCTATCGAATGATCTAGTACTTCTACACTGAGCTGTGTTCTTTGTTTGTTTTTTCTTTCATCATGGACGAAACTGATTTGGTCTTCGCTTGTATACTCCGTTTTGAAAATTTTAATTTATTTAGTTGTTGTTAAGATAACTATCATTATCTAGAGACCTAACGGGAAAGCCCAGAGTGATGCCTTATAAGTTGCGCACATACACTAATACACTAAATTACTAGTGCTGACTAAAAATAGGAAGATATTTTAATTAAGTACAAGTGTCTCCCAAAAGTCCCCTTTGTCACTCTTAACTTAGCCTTCTTCGTGTTGTTTGGAGAGATGCCTCTTATCCGTTTAAAAGAGAGGTTGGAGTATTCACTCTAAACGTAACAGGATGTTGTATATTAATATCTAGTTACTCCGGGTTAGGGTTAGAACATTTGGTGGTTAATTTGTGCTATTTTTCGTTTCATTATTATTATTTTTTATAGAGCTTTGCAAACTGCGGTTGAACATTTCGTAGAAGAATTGTAGCGATGCTGCATCTGTGAATTGTATGCATGGTCGAGCACATTGTGGTAACGAAATATACCTTTTCAGCTTAGCGTAAGTGATCCCCCTACACCGTTTGTTTACTTTGTAGTCGAAATTAGGCTTCTAGACGTTTTTATCTGTATCGCTGAGAAGAAAGATTTTGCTTAATACCCTTGCAAGCTTTTTCCTTCAGAAAACATGCTTCTTTAAGCATATGAGTCTCAGTGGATTACTATTGTAACAACGACGCATAAAAAATAAACCTAATTTTCGCAAGTCAAACGAAGGTCTTTTGGTATTGCTCTGGGTGCTCCGTTAAACGTTAAGGCTGGTTTCCACTTGATCGCTACGATCACTACACTCAGTACCAAAAACGTTGAGCGGTCGTTGCGACTTTGATCGCTGAGCTGTTTCCATATAGGCTGGTTTCCATATGATTGCTGTGATCGCTACGATCGCTAAGAGTGGTTTCCACATGATCCCAACGATTGCTGAGCTTCTTACAGCGATCGCAACCGTCGAAGAAGGTGAAATGTATCTTTGTCCGAAGCAAATCAAAACGGCTGCCAGCTGTTTCAAGGGCTCTACTAAGGCCTCCACAAACTCTATCAGCACTAGCTACATGTCTAGCTATAGTTAACTGCTTTACTTTACTCGTCATTTGGGATCTAAGTCCTTTACTTTAAAAGTGTCGTTACTTAGTATTTTATTTGTAAGACTCAACGTTGTTTAATATGTATCTTGACGTCAGTATCAAGTATAGCACCTTATCAGCATAAGGATTACTACTCTTTGTAAGGGATCCATTTATCAAAGGAAAAATCAAAAAAAAAGAAAAAGAAAACACATGACCTCTCAACCTTCGGACGGACAAGAAGAGGGGGGGGGGAAGGACACAACCCTCCCCCCCATTAATGTTTTTTTTCCAATTCTTCCGAGACGATTTTTTATTCAGCGCCTGCCTTTTTTAGTGGCTGTCCGCATATCCCTTAGCTACATTTTGAAGTACGTTTGGTGAGAAGCGGTTGCTGTGGTTACGAGATATGACGTTCACCGATGTGACCGCTATCTTTGATGTCGTCATAGGCCCCCAGCAGCACTGCAACCCATAATACAACAACAACACACTTTATTTGCATTCCCAATTACAAATGGTATTGCAAAAGTATAGGAAAATAATGATAATAATAATACGTATTACATCGAAAGATATGTAAGGGTAAGTAATAGGATCAACTAATTGACGATTGTTGCGATTGTCGATTCATTTCTTAGTGCAAAAGCTTCATAATATATACAACATCTTGTAGAGTACATCAAAGGCTTTCTGCCAAAGGCGAAATCTTTCGGAAATATTAAAACACAGGAAAAAACCAGGTGAGGGGTTCCATCAACCCCCCTGGAGTGGGGGGGGGGGGGTGGTGACTTTGCTTGTACGTCCGAGGGTTAATTACGCTCAGGGTAGTCGAGTGGAAACGCGACACGCGTGTGATAAGCCGCTAATGTAGTTCCGGCTCAATACACATACCGGTGTCACGTTTCCACGCGACAGGCAATTGTCGCACGAGCTCGCGTATTCTTTTTGCTCGTTAATCCATGTGCAGAAAGAGAGACTGCTCAAAGAAAGATGGAATATTCAGTCGTCACAAGCGTGGGAGAATAAAAAAAGCTGAGGCCTTGACGGGATCGAATCCATGACCTTACAACGTTAGCTACTGGGAGACTTTGGTGATCGAGGTCATATTTACTTACTACATACATGTCTGCAGGTAATTCGCAGGTTTTCCATCAAGTACAATTTCTGCAATGTGGCCGAACGATCTAGGGGCTCTAACTGAGTCCGGAGAACCTTCGGTCTTAAAATTTGTTTGTCGTCAGACCACAACAACTAAGACTGCAAAACAATAACAGAATTAATAACAACAGCGATGACAACAGCGATAAGGTATTGGAACACCTTGAGACCAGCTAGGTAGTACGTGCAAGTTGCAGCATTTTCCATGTAAATTTGATGAAACCAAAGCCAGTTGCCACATTTAAATGGAGATTGTGAAAGGGCGCCACTAAATTGCTACCTACTCTTCTTTTTACAGAGGGTCGAAAAATGACAGACATAAATAGGAGTCTGCAGCACAACTCAACCAACCAAAAGCAAGCTAAACAAGCTGTAGAATTCCTTGAACTAGATCGGCAGGGTAAAGAGATTGAAGAGAAAGGGCAGGTAAGAACTTTTTTAAGAATTTTGTTTGTTGTCTGTGTTATTTCTGTGTTGTGCCGAATCGTCGCGCCGACAAATTTTGACGGCTATTAGTAAATCCCACAAGTAGCAAACCACTGACTGTCATGAACATCCGCAAGCAGCGATCAAATATGACGGTGTTCTCCTCAATGACGCTTCGAAAGGAGCGACTCTCGTCACCCCCCCCCCTCCCCGAAAGTAATGACTGGAGGATTCAAACGTCCCGCTTCCTGTACCTTGTAATCCCGGGTACCCCCACTTTTGCTGTCTCCTACCTCTTTGCCCTTTTTCGAGTGCGGAATATTTTGCGGTGTTGATTCACTTTTGTCTTATTTCTCCCGTTTCCCGCCATCTTGGGGATTCTGCTCCCCGCCTTCTATTTTCCTGCTTCCCGTACACTCCCTGCCAACTCTTAAATTTTTGTCGGGTTCCCGTCCCATTGCCACCCCCCACACCCCACCACCGCCAACCCCCCCCCCCCCCACGCACACACACACACAACTATTTTTTTTTACGTGAGCTGTTTTCGTTCAGCGAATTTGTTGTAGCTACACGTGCATTAACACCTTGAAATAACTCACTTGTCAGTTGCAGCAGCTAATATCGTATTTTCTCGATTAGCCGCCGGGCCTCGAGTAATTGGGTGCCGGGTATACGCAGTCAAATTGAAAATAACCCCCACAACACGGCGTTTACTCGATGTACCAGCGTTTGTTTGAAACTGGACGTTTATATAACTGAGTCTCATCGATAATTCGTTTATATCCAGCTATTTCAGAAAGGTTCATGAGCCACCCCAGTACATTAGTTCAATTCAGTATCAGCCGCTCATTCCAGCTAAAGCGAGTTGCAGTAATTTACTCTTGTAATGACATTGGTAATGTAACTACTTAGTAATTATTTGCTTATAAATAGAACACTAAAATATCGAGCTATATTGCGTAAAGTACAACGCCATATTTGTAGTAGGAGTTGTACATAGACGAAATTGCGTAAGAAAACTTGTATAAATGAAAGTGAATTGCTGTAATAAAACTGTCTTGAATCTGAACGAGTTGAGTGTTCTTTTACGGCACGTTGCACATTTTGGTGGCAGTGGTGAACAAACCAGCGAACGAAACAATTATGACAGGAGAAAGCAGCCAATCTGCTAGTAATCTTTCGGCGCCATCTAGAGCAACAACCTCTACGATCACCGAGAACGACAAAACGGCCCTTTTGGAGGGGCAATTTATGCGTGGACTACCAGCCAGGACCTGCCTCAAACTCCTGGAGCAAGACGCAACACCATCGTTAGACGCTATGGTTTCCTTTGCTTAACGATTTAGAGCACTGGACACTGAACACTTTTCGGCGAACAGTACCGCTCACTTGAGTACCGGGAAAAACGACCCACCAGTGATACTGGACATGTCCACACTCGTGGCAGCTGTCAAGGCCTTACAAGTGGAACAGCAGTCCCTTCGCAGCGAGATCGCACAACAGCGACAACAAGCAAGACCAGTGTCCACCACCAGAGGAGGTACCTGCTATGAATGTGGCGAACGAGGCCATTATGCTAGAACTTGCCAGTACAGACAAAACACTTCTCGAGGTACCGCAAATAATCCTAGTCATTTTAGTAAATTTAATAGAGTTCGTTGTAGCAAATGTTATCGCCTTGGCCACGTGGCGAGTAATTGTTTTAGGCCTTTAAACGGCCGGAGGGGACCTATGCATGGTCAATAGGTCACCCTAGTAAGACTGCGTGTTTTAGCGATAATAATTTTAGTTTTCTTCTAACCCATCCATTAGTAGAAATTTGTATAGAAGGGGTTAATAAACTAGCGTTACTTGATACGGGTTCAGTCAAATCTTTTGTTAATGAAAATATTCACGCTGCTTTGGATTTTAAAATGTTAGGAACAAGCCGGTCGATCCTGGGCGTTATATTTCAGTTACTGGGGATCCACTTAACATTAAATGTAAAATAAGTTGTAACGTTAAGTTTCCCAAGCGCAAAATGTTTTATCATTTTGATTTTCTTGTGTCAAGCAATATCCGTCACGAGTGCGTACTAGGCTGGGATTTCATTGCCAACAGCGGGCTGACATTGGCCGCCATTCGTACTTTGTCCATCGTCGCCATGGGATTTCTCCCATTTTCTCGCAACCCCCAGGTACGGGATCACACTTGTCAGGGGTAGACTGGGGCTCTGGCGATGTCACACAACCACGTGGGGCCTCCAACGTACTCTTGCAATCTAAGGTCAGGGGAGGGGCTCGGGTTACTCTAGCAGAAATAGTACCTCCCCACTCGGAAGTCATAGTAGAAGGGAGAATAACCCGTTCAGTAGATTCTGAGCTGGGTATGGTGTCCCCATTAACCGGTCAACAAAGGGATAACTTGGGGATACATGTTGCCTATGTAGTTGCACAAGCAACCTCAAGAACGGTACCTGTCCGAATAGCTACCACGTCGGCGGACGAAGTCGAAATTGTTTCGGGGAGAAAAATAGCTGAGTTCAGTGTTCTATCTGAATCCTTTATTTGTAATAACCGTAGCACTGCTAATACCAACCCCGACCCTTTTTGCTGTTCCAGTGTAGACACTAGTAACCTGTTAGACGAGATAGAAGCAGCTATCGATCCCTCTCTTAACCAAGAAGATAAGGCTAAATTACGTAAAGTATTACTTCAATATTCAGATGTATTTGAGGACACTTGAGGACGAACTAGTGTTTTAAGTCATACGATCGATACTGGAGATAGCCCTCCAATTAAGCAGCGGCCGCGACGTCTACCCTACGCGCACAGAGAGGAAGTAGACAAACAGGTGAAAGACATGTTAGCGCAGGGGGTTATCGAGCCTAGTTCCAGTCCCTGGCTGTACCGTGTGGTGGTGGTTCGTAAAAAAGATGGGACGTTCCGTCTATGTATTGACTACTGGAAATTAAACTCGATCACACACTGTGAGGCGCACCCTATTCCCAGAATAGATGACATCTTGGATTCCTTGAATGGCGCAAAGATGTTCACAACCTTGGATCTCCGCAGCGGTTACTGGCAAGTTCCCATGGATCCTAAGGACAAACCCAAGACTGCTTTCGCTACTCGGGCTGGCCAATTCAATTCACAAGAATGCCGTTTGGATTAAATTTAGCTTTTTCTACGTTTCCGCGTATGATTGAAATAGTTTTGTCAGGTTTAAATCTGATCACCTGTCTCTGTTACCTTGATGACGTCATTATACACTCTAAGGATTTAAACCAACATTGTGAGCGCCTGGTGGAAGTTTTATCTCGATTTCGACAGCACAATTTACGCGTCAAAATTTCCAAATGCAGTTTTGCGGCGCCAAAAGTTTCCTACCTGGGTCACGTGATCTCTGCAGAAGGTATTTCCCCACATCCAACGAAAGTAGAGGCAGTTCAGAACTTGTTGTCGCCCAAATCGGTCAAGGACGTTAGGAGTTTTCTCGGTCTAGCGGGATATTACCGAAGATTCGTTCGAGGTTTTGCGACCGTAGGAGCTCCGCTTACTGATTTAACCAAACAAGACAGACGGTTTGACTGGACCAGAGAACAGCTGAATTATTTTATTTACCTTCTATTTATTTCAATATTTTTCAATGAGACACACTTTCAAAAGACGATACATTTATTAGCATCAGTGTTAAGCTAACAATATTGCCCCGTATTGTTCAAACTGGTACAGCATTTGGCTGAGTCCTGTCGGGAAGTCGGTTTCTCTTTGTCGCACGAGTCTGAAAAGCGGATTACACAGTAACATGTTTCTTGATAATTGTTCCAGTTTTGAAAAAAAAAAAGGTACGTTGCTATACTGCATTATGAAACTACTGTACAGGTGTCTCCAAGTGTCTTGACTGTTTATGGCAACCTTGCATGGTACGGGTAGTAGTTTGATGGGAAGCAAACGCTTGTATGTTTCCGTTTGAAAGAGCGCAGTTTAATTATTGGGCCAAATTAAATTTCAAGTTCTCTCTCTGTGGGTCGTAGAAACCCACTATCTGGCTTGTTAGCTTGTAAGAAAATTTTAAGCTTGCTTATTTTCCATTCGACGTTTCTGTTTTGTTAAATTATTTTTCACAGGAAAAAGGATACGCATTGAAGAAAAACCTTACTGAGCTAGCAATTGCTGCTAACAAGCTTGCACTCAAAAAAAGAACACAGGAAGGTGACGATGATCGGTATGTTATTTTTGACAACTAATAATGGACGTCTTTCTTGTGCCGGGTTTATGTAATCTTAGTGTGCTTAAATTTATTTATTTTTATTTTTTGTCCTTATTTTTGACAGATATGTGCAAGACACAAACATCAAAGACATTCAGGTTTGCTGAGGATGTAGCTTTGAGATATAGTTTTCCTGATCGTTGCTGTGGTTGTGGAGTGAACACCACCATGCAGTCACAGCATTGTGCAAAATTGTCCTTTGCAAACTTTACGTCCTTTGTCGTACAGAACATAACGTAACATTTTTTTTCTCTACTTACAGGATGACAGGCGTCGTAAACAAAGTATGACAGAGAAGCTAAAGTAAGTGAGCGTGGTAAATTTTACTGTGGGAAGAACATCAAAGTTAACAAAGCTTCATCAGTTGTATTAATACTGCATGTGTTTGAAATCTCAAGTTTTCATTTTTCCAAAAGTGTAATAATACAGATAGCATTCCCTGAAGTACCGAATGTTTGATGTTTGCGCATATGCACCTAATTGAAAAAACGTTGTCGTGTGAAAAGCATACACTATGAACGATACGACCCAATGGTTTTCTGGGAAGCGGGTAAACTTACTTCTATTCTTAGGCATCACGGAGATAACATTAACACAGGATACCCAAATCTACTTCAAAAACTTCTTAGGAATGAAAATATCTTGAATATCAATACATGACAATACAAGGAACTGAGTAGCAAGCTTGTCATTGGTGTCTTCCCAGAATTCCATCGTGTCGGGTCCTTCATAGTTTAGGCTTTGTAACCCGACAACGTTTTATCAAACAGGTGTATCTTGATAACATCGACTCTTTTGTTTACATCCACGCTTTTATGTGCAAGTAAAGGAATGCCAAATATAGGACGATTGTAAGAAGCTGCTAACCAAATCGTCTTAAGTTTGGCCGCACTTCCATCAGTGGTCAAAAGAAGTGAACTCTTATGTCTGTGCTGTTAATCCTGAGGTTTACACAATTATGATGCGTTTTTCTCCCCAACCATAAAATTTAGACTATTGATACCTGTAAGACGTTCTTAGTTCATTCAGAATCTTAAAGTGAATGATCTGTAGCATAACAGTACGCACCAGTTAATGACGCAACTTAAAATATTCTTTACAATTGACATGCCAGTCGACGTAATCTTATAGCATGCAGCGCGTGCGGCATACTTGTTGAAAACAAACAAAACCCAAAAAAAAAAACAAACACAAAACAAAAACGAAAAACATGGGTCAAACGCTCATCAACAGCCCTTAATCTCAAGATTAAATTATATTTTGCGCTAATACCAACTATCTCAATATGACCACTCGAGCTCGTGGCAGTCCGGTCATTATTGAAAAAAAATAAGCACAAAAACCCATTTATCTTACCATTCAGTTAATTCAAGCGATGTTCAATAGGCCTTGGTGGTCTTAGTAAGTTCCGTTATTTTTAGAAACTTTCAGAAATTCATGCTAGTGAATTCCTAAAATTAAGCCTAGCAATCGTTATTAATATGTATTTATTAATTAATTAATTTATTTATTTATCATTTTTTTGCAGGGGTTTATCTGGTCAAGGAGTTAAACATGAATACAACAAGCGTCGCATGAGTAGAGACTTGGTGGTGTCTAAGGACATGTTATCATTGAAATCAAGAGAAGGTAGCTAGGCTCATTATGCTTGTTGTTAAAAGGTCGGTGGTTCGACGCCCAGTCCCTGCAATCGTGTTGTGTCCTTAGACAAGAAACTTTTCCCCACAATGTCTCTCTCCACCTAGGAATTTTAAAGGGTACCGATGACATACTGTTGGAGGTAACCCTGCGATGGACTGGCATCCCATCCAGGGGGAGTAGCAATACTCTCAGTTGCTTCATGCTACAATAACCGGCTCCGTCTCCGTGTGGGCCACCTGGGCTCATGAGCGACTTCACCTTACTTAAAGGTGCCAAGTTCTTGTTATAATCGTGCAATGCACGCCCATGGATAAGCTGTGAAAAAATACACCTGTGTAATGATAAACGTGTTACTGAAAGAACAGAAGATGAGTGGACTACGAGCAATCCCTCCTTTTGTTTAGGGATAGATGGGCGAGAATAACATGGGAACACGTTTGAGAGAAAGCCGAAGTAGGGACTGCTTGTGGTCTAGAAGAAGAAGAAGAATTTACAGTACAGAAAAACGACAACAACAACAACAATAGATTACGAGCAGTCTCTCTTTCCACTCAGGGATAGTCGAGGGAAACGAACAAACGAGCGAGCGAGCGAAAATCGCCTGCGGCGTTGAAACGTGCGCGTGTTGGATCGCTAGTGTAGTGAGCCGACCTACTCCACTAGCAGCTCGAAACGCACGCACGTTTCAACGCCGCAGGCATTTTCGCGCTCCCTTGTTCGTTTTCCGCGACTATCCCTGAGCGGAAAGAGCTAGAGACTGCTCGTTGCTTCAACGACAACAACAACAACTACGTAGTACATGCAAGTTACAACATCTTCCACATAAATTTGCTGAAATAAGAGGGAGTTGCCACATCTGTGAATTGTATGACGTTTGTTAAAGGGTGCCACTAAATCTGTACTTTCTGTCCTTTTTAACAGAGGGTCGTAAAATGACAGATATAAATAGGAGGCTGCAGCATAATTCAACCCACCAAAAACAAGCTAAGCAAGCTGCAGAATTCCTTGAACTTGATCGGCAGGGGTAAGAGATTGAAGAGAGAGGGCAGGTAAGATCTTTTTTCTTTTCATAATCGTAGGCTTCAAGATGTAGCTACTCTCAGCATTTCACAGCATTTGCCCTACATACATATCAGATCTTTTTAACCAACAAAGGAACCAGTACATCCTCAGGAATCTTGATTTTGTTTTACCCCGCTTCAATACGGTGTCGTATGGAAAGCACTCTATTAAGTATCTTGGACCGACACTATGGCGCCGCCTACCTAGAGATATAAGAAATGTAACAAACTTGAATCTTTTAAAGAAAGTTATAAGGCAGAAGGATCTCTCAACTTAAGTTAGTAACGAATGTGGATCGGACTATCTTCTTTGCAGATCTTAGACATCGTATTTTTACAGAATATTATTAGCAATTTCAATAGAATATTATTAGAATATTATCATTAACAATTTTCTTATATTATTATATTATTGAATACGCACTTATGTTTTGTATTTAATTACTTTAGTTACTTTAATTACTTTGTGTCACCAATTAGCACACATGTTAAAGTTTCTTGACACATTAATAAAGTCTTTTTTTTCATTTGTTTGTTGTCTGTGTTCTGTTTTTTTTTTCGAATCGTCGCGGCGACAAATTTTGAAGGCTGTTAGTAAATCTCACAAGTAGCAAAGCACTGACCGTCATGAACATCCGCAAGCAGCGTCACCGCCCCCCTCCCCCCCCGAAAGAAACGACTGGGGGATTCAAACTTCCCACTTCCCGTACACTTTAGACCCGGTTATAATTCCCTCTTTTGTTGTCTCATACCTCTTTGCCCTTTTGCGAGTGCGGAATATTTTGTAATGTTATTCCATTCTTGTCTTATTTCTCTCGCTTCCCGCCATCTTAGGGATCCTGCTCCCCGTCTTCTATTTTCCTGCTTCCCGTACATTTTCTGCCAACTCTTGAATTTGTGTCCGATTCCCGCCCCATTGCAGCTACACGTTACATTTGTTGCAGTTACACGTGCATTGACAACTTGGAACAACTCACTTGCCAGTTGCAGCAACTAGTACCGTATTAAACGCCGGGCCTCGAATAATTGGATGCCGGGTATACGCGGTCAAATTTCAATAACTGCCGCCAAACGGCGTTAACTCGATGTACCAGCGTTTATTTGAAACTGAACGTTTATATAACTGATTCTCATCGATAATTCGTTTACATCCAGCTATTTGAAAAAGGTTCATGAACCACTCCAGTTCAATTTATTTTGCACCTTCCAGCTAAAGGAAGCAGGCGTAATGCACTCTACTCCCGCCTTGTTTTGAAATTTTTCGACTGCAAACGAAATCGGTGACTATTTGTGTTCTTCTTATGTTTTTGCTAGAAATTAGTGCCTGTTATTAAAAAAAATGATGAAATATCCCCGTTTAATAAATGCTGGGTTCAAATAAGGCGGCGTTTAATCGAGTGAATAGGTATTACACAAGTGGATACAAATTGCAACTCTCACCGACATGACACTCTTATCTTGTTTCATGTACTGTCAGTTCGCTGAGGCTCGCAGAAACCAACAGATTGAGCAGCTGACCAAAGACAGAAAACAGCAGCACTCGTATCAGATGACTGAGTGGAAAAGAAGATTCATTGAAAAACAGAACGAGGCTACCCGACGAGCTCACGAGGACAACGTCAAACATCTTCAGGTAATTTTTTTGTTTTTGTATTTTGTACTACAGGGTGACTCACACAAGGATGAGAAAATCGAAATGTTTTGTATTAGCTAGAAGTTTGGCGAAGAATATTTTAGTTTAAAAACAGTTAACTTGCCTCAGTGTTTGCCTCGGGGGGGGGGGGGGGCGTTTCGCGAAACGTCCGATATCTTCAGGCCCAAAAAACTCTTTTATTTGTACAAAGTATATTTATGGCACACGTCGGCAAGTATGTACTCATAATTACCCCGGATGGATTAATAACGATTAAAAATAAAACGCTTATTGGGCCCTGTAAGACAACGAGAGTCTCAATAAACGGGCCCCGGGTCGCGTCTATAAACTACGTTTAATCTTGGCGTTTGTTTTAGTTGGGTCGGTCGTTGGAGACCGTGCCTTCAGCGTTGCTGCGCCTAAATTGTGGAATTCCGTTCCTTGTGAAATCACACCTGCTGAAAACTTAAACAATTTAAATCTAAACTGAATACTCATCTGTTTCGTATCGCATATTTTTAACCTTCTGTGGACTTTGACATTGCACTTTTTTAATCGTTATTATTTTCTGATTTAGCTTTTTTAATCATTTTATCCTTTATATTTTGTGTTTTAAAAATGCTTTGGAGCCTTAGTATAAAGCGCTCTAGAAATAAAAAAGGTATTATTAGTATTAGTTGTGTCTCGTATCTCTTATGGTTCTAAACTATGGCAATTCTTGGCGCTTGCTTCGGTTATCTCGGTCGTTGTGTCATGTCTCCCTTGTGGCTCTAAAGTGTGGTAAATCTTTTACGATGTTATCAGATTCCGGGGCGTTTGAACCCGCAAGCATAGCATAACTCAGCGACTTCTATTGCTTAAGTTTAATTTGAGCTGAAATGGTGTAAATATTTCCCGCAATGTGTTGGAATTCGCGATCCTTTTCAACTTTTTTTGTGCTTTGTGGTAATGTATCCTTAACTCTTTCTTTTCCTAGCAAATTTTAGCAGGAATTAAACTAACACGGTCACGGTATACATAAATTATGTGTTGCCCTACACTACCCTATTTTGTAGTCCAAAATAACGTATACCAGCAAAACAGATCGGAAAGTGGTCATGTTGTGGTCAGGTGAGTACCGTGGAACCCCGATAGAACAAATGTTACAAAGTGGCAAGGGAATGGGATAATGTTTTTGTTTGTTTGTTTGTTCGTTGTTTGTTTGTTTTGTCTGCATGGGCATCAATGGGTCTTTGTTGAACTTGCTAAGCAGCTCTTTGGCCTGTGAAAGATTGCCAAAAACGATATAGTCTAGCAGATAGGTGAAACTATTCTGCACTTTATGATAAAAGCATGATACTTGGCACACTAACACTAGGTATCGTAGGGAACATTTTTAAAGATTAGAGGCAATCTGGACCTGGAAGGGGGGGGGGGGGGATTTTTCAATATGGCCGCCATTCAGACTATAAAGACTATTGTCTTGTCTTGCACTGTCCTGTTTTTGTTTGTTTGTTTGTCTTCTAACCCTGTTTTTTAGGGCTGGAAACTGGACTACCCATCGTTTTCTTTTTCTTTGCATCTATTCTACAGAAAGTTGTCAGCAAGATGGAAGAAACTGAGCATGCGCTATACAACCGCGTGCGTGCTGCTGAAATGCAGCGTCGAAAGCAAGAACAAGACGTCCAGAGGCTCATCAATGAGATGGAGTCTCTAACGAAAGAAAACGACAAACGAATGAAGGTATTAGGGCTTATTCGTCTCGAAATTATAAATTTCTTAAAATGTGAGACAACCGTATTCGTTTTGTTACAAATACAAAACCTGTGACCGTCTCCTTTCCTTGCTCCCTTGCTTTCTTGGTTCCTTCCCTCCCTCCCTCCCTCCCTCCCTCCCTCCTTCACTCCCTCCATCTCTTCCTTTCTTCCCTCCCTCCCTCCCTCCCTCCCTCCCGTCCTTCCTTTCTCTTTCTTCCTTCCTTCCTTTCTTTCTTCCTTCCTTCCTTCCTTCCTTCCCTTCCTTCCCTTCCTTCCTTCTTTTCTTCCTTCCTTCCTTTCTTCCTTCCTTCCTTCCTTCCTTCCTTCCTTCCTTCCTTCCCTCGCTTCCTTCTTTTCCTCCTTCCTTTCTTCCATTCCTCCTTTATTTTTATCCATCCTCCTGCCCTCCTTCTCTCCCTCCCTACACTCCAATCTTTCCCTGCCCTTCCTTTATTTCCGTTTGTATTTACGCATGTATCCATCCATTCGTTCGTTTGTTCATTCGTTCATTCATTTGTGTGTTGTTGTTACACATGTAGGAAATGCAAGAACAGTTTAGCTGCAAAAAGGTCGAGTTAGAACAAAAACTCTTGCGAGAAAAAGCTGAGCTGGCCAAGGTGAGTGAAGTTTGTTCCCTTTTTCAGGAAATTAAAGTTCTTTGACAGAAATGACACTTGAGGTCATAGCTTGAAGTTCCATTTTGTTTTAGCTCGTTGTGTTCTTTCTTCTCGTTTGCTTTCCAGTTGTATTGAATAAATACCAATTTGTAATTGATCTGTATTTTCCCGAAATGCAGCTGTTACATTATTTTAAATGCAATTTGAAGCCTGCACTATCCCTCTTTTAAAAGTTGACTACCTTTTTCATAACAGTAGCCGTATTTAAAACTAAGCTCAAGACTTATATTTTTAAGGACGCGTTTGATTTGTAATTTTTATCATTAGCCTCTACAGTATTGGTACTCGATTTATTGTTTATAAATGATGTAATTTTTAACGTAATAAGAGTTATGGTATTGTAAAGTGCCATGGACAATTAGTGAAGTATGGCGCTCTATAAATGCATTTTAATTTTTAATTTAATTTAACACAATTTCCTGTGTGTTTGTTTTAGCAGTTTAGGTTATGAATAATTAAGGAAAATGACATGACAATGCACCCAGCATGCACCTCGCCAGCCATTCAGTTTGTCTGTCAGTCATTCAGGCAGGTAGTCCAGTGGACAGCGAGTCAGTCGCTCAGTGATTCATTCAGTGAGTAGTTTGGTCAGTCAGTGTTGAGTTAGACTTTCAGAGTTAGTGAAACAGTGAGACAGTCAGAGAGACAGTCGAACAGTTGGTCAGACAGTTAGTCGGTTGGTTAGTCAGTCAGTCAGTCAGTCAGTCAGTCAGTCAGTCAGTCAGTCAGTCAATCAGTCAGTCAGTCAGTCAGTCGGTGAGTCAGCCAGTGAGTTAGTCAGTGAGTCAATCAGTCTGTCAGTTAATCAGTCAGTCAGTCAGTCAGTGAGTAAGTGAGACAGTCAGTCAGTCAGTCAGTTTATCAGTCAAGTTCTTACATGTAATTAACACTGGATCAATTTTGCATGTTATGTCATTTCAGTTTAATTTTTGCTTCCTGAGTTCCTGTTTGAGATAGACGAAAGAATCTGATAGATGTGATATGAAACAGTTAGCGTCAGGCACACAACCAACGCGAGGAAAGCATTCAAAGGCTGTACCATCACAGAGCAAGACTAAACGGCGACAAGTACTTGCTGTCTGAAGAGGAAAGGGTAAGAGGCTGCTAGCCATTTTAACCCTTTAAGTCCCAATATTAACATCCATATTCTCCTCACTATTCTCCTTATATTTCTTATGTTACTGGTTGGGAGAATTTAATTAAAAATCAAGACACTTGGTAATTGGTGATCATTTCCTTTATTCTCCTGGCCTGTATGTTTGATCAAGTAGTGATACTGTAAGGAGAAATTAGATGCTTGTCACTATTGGGGCTTAAAGAGTTAAAAGAAATTCGTCCGCGAAGTATTCCAAAACCTTTTATCTTCGCCCTGGCTTCCTTTTCTCTATTTTCGCCCATCGCTTAAGATTAGCAAGAACCACTGAAGTGAAATTACTGCAAAGCGATCGTAAGGCCATTTCAAACGATTCGTCTCGAAAAATGTAGAGTAATCCTCCGCTTTCTCAATGAAAGCTGCGAAAAATTTGCTACAGAATTGAAATCCAAAGGTTTTATTCACGAGATAGCAGGAATCAACTGTACTTCGGTTGTGTAGTGAAACAACTACATAACGATCTCAAATGATCAAGTTCGAAGAAGTTGGAGTAGCCCTTGGTATCTCAAGGCCCACCTATCTCAAATCCCTCGCTATTTCGAGAATCATAAACCCAGAAAGACCGAGCTACAGAGAAAAAAATGCAAAGTACTTCAGGTGTGTAGTGAATAAAATTTACCGGTCATATTTTGTTTTAAGAATAAGTACTTTAATGTTAAGTTTTATTTAGTGTCATTAGTTAGCTGTGAAGCTAAATACATGGAAACTTAAAGGCCAATTTTTTAAAACAAAGTCTAAGTCTGTAGAGGTTCATTGGTTTATGGCAACCAATGAACCTCTACATCTTTGGGTGATTTTAATGAGATAAGTGTTCTTGCAGTCTATGGTATGCCTTGTTGCAATTAATTATGGTTAAAAACTCTTACATGTTCAGGCTGGGCAGATTAGAATTGATTTAAACTGCGGTTTTTTTTTTAACCTCGTCTAAACTTGGTTTAAATAATCGGCCCAATTGTTTTATTTATTTTATTTTAACTTATTTGTACTTCATTCCATTCCACTTTTTTTTCTAACAGGAGCATGACCGTTTAGTGAAGATTGGCCAGAGAACAGACCTTTTGGAACAAGAAGTTCATTCATGATGACTGTTATGTCTGCTGGTAGCAGACAAATTTGTCCTTCTCTCCATACTACAGCAAATAGCCTGGGCGTGGTTACATAAACCACACGTGACTTACTTGGTTGGTCTTTGCAACCGGTCTCTACATGTGTCAGAGAATCGTGTTCCGTTCCCTTAATATATCTTATGCTCGTCAAACGGCCCCAGCCGACCGCCTCACGAGAATGTGCATAGAAAACCTTCCGGTTCCCAGGGACTGATTACATAAAACCACTGCATAAATTACAGGTATTTTTTTGCAATCGGCCCCTGGTATGTGGTATTTCAACGTTTATGGAAAAGAACTGCAACGTTGGGAATAAGTTCGATATTTTCATGTCCCTCCACGTCACAGAAGTGACAGTGGATCGAGAAACAAATTGGAGTTTATTCTGTTTTTGTGTTTACGTTTTGTTCACTTTGACGTCACTTGCCTTCGCAACAGAACAGGCCCGTGCAACAGACAGTAAACTGTCTTTTTGCTGTTTGTTCATTTGTTTGCTTGTTTGTTTGTTTGTTTTAGGGAAAGGGAAAATTGTCCTGATAGCACGTTAGCTTAACTATAAAGGTCTCCACTGCCAACATGTCCTAAACACTCAATCATGAGCTGAAAAAGGGGGTTCTTCTTCATGTTAGGCGATTTCACATGTGAGTGAATCCATCGGTCTTCATGCTACTCCTTATCCTATATAATGGATTACGTAGAGATAATTATGTGTATTCCGACAATGGAATGAATTCTTTGTTAGCATGCTAGTTCTTTTGCTCAACCGGGTAGTCCTAATATTATTTTTTAACAGGGATTAGGTGAACTGGTATCCTGTAGTTTTGAATTTTAACGTCTATTTTGGTATTTATATATGTCAAAATGTGGGCACATTAAGAATTATGTAAACCTCGTTTCATCTACACAGAGCTAAATAACTGTTTCAGTACATAACCTTAAAGTTGAATTAGCCAGGCCCCAAAGTTATTTCGTGTTCTGTTAGATGGGAAAGAATTCTCCGCTGTTTTGGTCAAATAGCAACTCGGCGCGCGTGAAAAACACTTATCGAGATCACTTGTATATTTTGCGACTGCTGGTA
This sequence comes from Siderastrea radians, assembly GCA_964017195.1. Classification (NCBI taxonomy): domain Eukaryota; kingdom Metazoa; phylum Cnidaria; class Anthozoa; order Scleractinia; family Rhizangiidae; genus Siderastrea; species Siderastrea radians. The sequence continues at coordinate 27,052,921 of OZ024898.1, forward strand.
AGCGTCAAAAATGCGTTAATTCCGCCATCTTGAATTCGAAAGACAGATTCAGAGCCGCTTTGTACAGTTATCGTCTTCTCTTTTGGGTGTTATCCCTAGAGGAGCTTACTTATAAATATATAATAGGTTGGTTTTTAATTCGTTGTGGGCAGATTTGATGTAACAAGAAGAATGTTGGCAAACAGCTATCTTCCATATTTTGTTCGACGACTGGTGAGCGTCAGAAGTGCGTTCCTGCCGCCATCTTGGATGTGGAAGACAAATGTAGAGTTGCAAAACTTTTTAGAGGGAGTCATACGACTTTAAGCGGTGGCTGCAAAACGTCCAATTCACGAAAAGCCTTTCCTCCCCTTCTTGCAAAGTGAGTGCCTGGTAAAAAATTCAATGGGTGGGACAGTTGTGAAATAAATAAGCGTGCCTTTTCTTAATTTATCAATATGAATTTTAACTTGTTAATACGATGTAATATAATTGCGATTGTTTTAAAAAGCAGTTTTACCCTTTTCTGCAACAAATGGAATTAGAAAACTGCTTGTTTTTTTTTTCGTACGAGTGTTAGAGTGAACATTAGTTTTCCAATAAAAATGTTTTATTTTTTTAGCCATTAAACTTATTATTTGATTTGTTAGCCTGGGAACGCAGACGTATTAACGACAGCCGGAAGTACGTCTGAGTTCGCAGGCTATTGATTTGTTTGTTTGTTCGTTTTTTTTTTATTTACTACTTTATTTAAGACTAATTATTCGTTATTGTCCTTATGTTCGTTCTTTTTATTTAACTAAGGGGGAGAAACCTGAGAGTTTGCAATTAAATTTCTGTCTCGAATCTCGAGCAAACAGGGAAAACAACAAGCATGGAAATAAAATGCTTGTGCTTGTTAACGAAGTATTAAATATTTGTCTTGTATTTAATATAAACAAGTAATAATACTTATTATATAGACAAGAGTATTTTCGTGGAAAAAAAGACCACTCTTAAAGTTCATACGAAACAACGTCCGGGACTCGAGTGGCGTATTTTCCATATCCTCACTAGTGAGGATATCGATTACGTCATTTCCCACTCTTACCCTGTTGTTTGCGCAAAAATACTCTTGTCTATATAATAAAAAGAACTTGAAGATACGAATTTTATTTTCTCGTGGTAAGAAACAATATTTTATTCACTCGCTGCGCTCGTTCATTGCTTCGTGATTTTTACCTGGTTTCTTTGTTCTTTGTTGCACTGTAGATTACAACGAAAAGTAAAAATCACGGAGGAATGCTTTGCGCATTACTTTGAATATATTAGCATTTATTTGCCAAATGTGAATATGTAACGCAAGCTTTTCCGTCGGTTCATACGTCCTCTTTAACGTTAAATCTAAAAGTGTTCCAGTGAATCAATGTTAATAAGACTCGATACTAAAATTGGACACATCGTCAAGCACGCGTGTTTAATGTTTTTAAAAAAATCCATCGAGCCGTTCTTAAGATTTTCGCAAAAACGCTCAAATTCAAAAATTACCACAAAATTATTACGCGAATGATCTTAGAAAAACAATTCGTCCTCGAGATCGCGAACACCAGTTTCAACAAAACTTTCTAGGCGTAAAATAGTAAGTAAACGACACATTTTGAAAGTATTTTCGAGCCATTTCATCAAAGCATTGATTATTTTTCGGTGCATTTACTATTACTATACAAAAACTAAGGTTGGAAATGTTTTTGCGATTTACTTCAAAACAAACATACAGAATTTTTTTGTTCTTGTATATTTTGTTTGCCATACACCACAGTTTAAGATGTTGGTATTTGCTTTTCAAAGTGAAATCTGGATCGTGGAAAATTTCAATTTTAGTGTTTTCGAGGATTTTTGTTTATCGTTGTCATGGAAATATCGATTTTCGCAAAATGTAAACCACGCTAAAGTTCAATCCAAAACCAACAAGTATTGCAAATTTCACTTTGATCTGACAAGGAAAGGACTGTCTAAGAGCCGATTCAAAAAGTTAGGTATGGTCCCAAAAAAACTGTATCGAAACACCTTAAGGCCGCGGGTGACAAGCTGCTCATGAATAAATTTATAAGGCAAAATTTTGGTGGAGGTCTCACGTTAAAAAACTTTAGATGTTGATCGTTTGGGAACCGATTTTGTTGAAACTTAATAGAGGGCTTGAGGAATTAATGTTGGAAGTGTAACAAGGTTGTTTTTCCTTTGATAAATTACGTTTCTTTGCGATGCTTTGAGCTTCCAAAGTTAAGATTTGGTAAAACGCGACTCCGTGTCCAAGTTTTCTCCTCGTGGAGAAGACAAAGCTTCTTGATTTTGCCACTAATTGATCAGTTAAAACCTCTATTGTGTCACAACAGAAGCCGATTTTGTGATTTCAAGTTCCACTGAAAGTTATAAGCCTTTAAATCAGTAAAATCGTCCTTGTTTAAATTTGAAGACTTAAAACTTCTGTTAAAAAGCCTGTTTTAAAAAAGTGCTTCTGTTGTGACAGCCTACAACACACCTATTTTACCTGTCTGCTGTGTCAGTTCAGGAAATTTTATATCCGCGCTGCATTCTTGGACACAAAATTGGTGGTTTTAGGGCTTCCGAAGGCTTATCGAAGAAACACGAGTTTTTAAGCCAAGAATATTTTATTATGCAAATTATGGATATAAAAATTAAGAAGCTATTGTTAACACTCCAGAAACAAACAATAGGTGGCATGCAATCTAAAAAAACCGTGTGTTTTCCGTCGAAAATAAACGAAAGAAAAAAGTATTGGTGCTGAACCAATTAAAATTTATACCACACACAAAATAGAAAGAGAATTTTACTATCGAAATTTTCAAAGCGGATTTTTTCCGCTTAAACGTAGAATTAAACACTAAAACCAAAAAGAACGACGAAATCGAACTCTTTTATTATTTTCCAGTCTGTGGAGCAGACGGAGTTCCACTCACGAAAAACCCAGATGTTGATAAATATTGGACGCAAAATTGGTGATTAAAATTTTCACTGTTTTCCGGGATCTTTTCCGAGGTTAAGAATATTTAAAATCGACGTTTCGATCAGTTTCACTGATCTTCTTCAGGCTGTTGTTAAAAATGACAATATGGCGGATTGTTTCTCATGTTCAGCTTGGTAACCGCACCAATAAATCGTGACTATTACACGACGTATGTGAAAAAAGGCGGGAAAATGTAACGAGGCCTGTTAAATAATTTTACATTTGTGATACTTCACTGACTATTACAGTCTCCCTCACGATCGAAGAAGGAGTTCAGGATTGATTTCCACGTTTCAACATGGTCAAAACTGTTAAGCACTTTCATTCCGCAGTGCTTCTGTCGTAGTGATTCAATTCCTTCGAGAACCTTCCTTTGTCTCAACCCTCTCTCTGTCGCTACGATTTTTGCGTTTGTCCAGTCAATACTTCTTTGGCACTCAATAGTGTGTCGTGCTAGGCCTCCATCTTCTTTGCCCATTCGTCTTTCGGCCGATAGAGTGTTTCCTTTTTGAAGGTCTTCATTTGTTAATCTGACTTTGTCCATGTGTTCTTTCTTTCGTGTTTGGAACCTCGGAAAAGATCCCAGAAAACAGTGAAAATTTTAATTTCTTAAGATGAGAGGTGAAAGTTTCAGAAATAGGATTAGAAAATTGGTGATGTTGATAAATATTCGAGATAGAGATAGAAACAGTATTTTATTTTCGTTTTGTTTTGCTGGAAAAATTCTAAAAAGTTGCAATTAACGTTTCAACTAACAGATAAAGAATAAAAAGAACGGTACAGAAACAACAAGCGAGCGCTCAACGCATTTATTATTATTGTTGTTATGAAAATTTATATTTAACAATACTTAAAATGCACAATATTTCCTGCCACACGATTAAACGCACGAGCAATCACTGATGCATAAACCAAAGATTTTATACTGCAGAGCTTACTCATGAATATTTCGCGCAATGTCGCTATCATTCGTCGCACTTCGTGCATGCGCTTCAAATAAATGAATACCGATGATCTAGTCTCTCACCCGCGGCCTTAACGACATTTAATTTTAAACTTCAAAACTTGCCCGTTACATGAAGATGACAAGTAAGAAAAGACACTTACATTATTGTTATACCTTGCTCTTCTTTATTTTATTCAATCTTGCCTCGCTATGTTTACAATGTTTTCTTTGAATCTTGTGAGCAGACTAAAATATTTAGTTATTCCTTATTACTGCTATTAACATGTTTCGAATACCTTTATAACAATCCAATTTTGGTCGCTGCGTTCAAAAGTTAGGCAATTGGTTCTTTGGGCGATTATTATGTATAATTGGTATCTAGACGGTGAGATAAAAAAAGGGGGAACATGCATGTAAGTATTTCAAAACCACAGACGTCTGAAGTGACTTTCAGTACCTATAACTGAAGCATCAGGAACCATATACGTCAAATATTTATGCTTCTGTATGCAAAACTCCAAAGCGGTCGACTATCCTAGAAACGTCCGTGGTTTAAGACCTCCGTTTTTTATGCTAAAACGTAACACTAGGTTTTTATCAACTCAGTCTCTGCTTTCACTAGAGAGCGGCACATGCAAATTCAGCTACCTCTACAAAACCTCTAGCCTGCTTGCAGGCGGTTTGAGGGTGTTTTTAAGCCCTAAACCGATTTTCGCGCACGTCTAAGATGGCGCCGGCGATCGCGAACTCCACGTTTTCCGGGAATTTTCCGCGATAAAAACACCCTCAAACCGACCGGAAGCCGGCTTCAAAACCTCGCGACGTTGAGTCGAAAAAATCTAAACTGTAAGTACCGAAACTAAAAGCAACTGATGATCAGTACTTTCCTGAAGTACTCTTTGTTATGCTCTACAGACCGGTTCTTACTTTTGAGCCTGTGGATGAAATCCTTATGTGTGGCTTCAAAGGGGGCTTAACTCAAAATAATTTTTTTTATATTTCCACCGAATCAAGACTTTACTTTATTTTTTTTATTTTCGGCACCCTTTTTAGCGAAAAACATACAACACCTTGTTTAGTTATCATGTTGATTACAACCACCCTTAAATCAACATTGATTGTGCACAGTCTTCCTGATACATCATCATCTAAACGATAGAAAAAAGCCAATCTTCTGAGCCTTATACGCAGATTAATTGGGTATTTTCCAACAAAAATCACCCATCACCCATCGCGTCAATTTGAGGTCTCTTTTGATTTGACGCTCAGTTGTGAAAACAAAAGAGAAAGAAAAAAATATAGATCAACGTGAACCTTGTGCTTCACTGAAAAACTAAAGGTAACAATCTCCCCCCTCCCCCCCCCCCCCCACTTTCCAATTCCCCTTAATGATACGAGAACTATTACACAGCTCAGGGAAAACAATTAAACGCTATAATTTTGATTACTTAATCTCCTATAATTTTTCTTTCCTACTAATGTCCTAGGCTTTAAAAATTAACAACTATTCTGACACGACACCCTCTGTTCGTATTCGATAAAATCGATTGCTATTGAAAGTGATAGGCTTGTCATAAATTTTCTTCCCTATTAAGTCAAAATAATTCACTACATTAACTGTTTGTAAAAAGATTCGTCATTTCTATTTAAGTTCTAGAGTACTATCTTGCTTCATTCTTTAATCAGAATACTACTATCATTAATATCAGAAAAAGGGATTGACCCTTAATCATTTTTCCGCTGTAACGAAAACCATGTCTTTTGGGTTTGGCTTTTATATTCACTACATATGTCTTGCAATATGTGGATCGACTGTGTCCTTAATCGTTTGTCAGACGATGTAGTCTCTTACGTGGGATTGACTATAACGTTTATATCGTGTGGGAAAATAATGATTGAGTAAGCTGCCATTTTTAGCCAAGATAAATTAACAAATGTTTTGTGACATAGTTTGAGGTGTCTCACAGCTAAAACCGATAGAGCGAAAAAGACTGATTTATGATCGTATTTATGCTAAATAGCTGGCTAAAACCCCTAGGTGAACTCTATGATGTAGTGAAAGTACAGATTTTTGGTCAAAAGTTGAGGTTTTGTGAAGGCAATGTTGCTTGAGTTTAGTCACTGCCACAGTAGCGGAGATTACAAGTAGGTGTACTACTGAGGTAATAAACGTAGAAAGACCCGCAATTTCTAACTTGTATGTTGGTTGACCGCTGACAGCAGTTCCCCCACCGGTGAAAGCACACTGTCCTGGTCACCTGACCATCCGCCACACTAGGATGACCACCAGTCAACCAACCAGTCGCGTATGTACCACATCTCCCTGTTGGTGGGCAGGACGAAGCCATTCTCTTACCCGCAGCACCGTCAAATCGATACCAACCAGGACTGATGTAATTATCACAAGAATAGTAATAATTATAGGTGTAGGTTATCTTCCTGTTAGCACTGTTAAGGGTTCCGTAGTTTTGGCATTCTGAAAGTGCAAAGGGTAACAATATGGGAAACAAGCATTGAATAAGATGAGAAATTATAAAATGTCCTCCTTCAAAATGAAACGAGCTTCCATTTTATTTTCTATTAACAATTTCCCTTATTAACGTACTCTACATGTCTGTAACATCACCCATGCAGGTAAAACTTTTCAAGAGGGGATCAGAGTTTGAGGGCAAAAATAAATAAGTAAATAAATAAATAAACAAATAAATAAATAAACCGGTTGAGTTACGTTAAGGTGGTTTCGTGTAAGGAAATAATTTGGTGATGAGCCGCCAGACGTTTTGCTCGTTGTACCCAAAGTAGATTACAGACCCGCTTTTTTTAGGGGGGGGGGGGTTGGGGGGAAGTACAAACAACTAATTAAACTGACTAACGTAACTTTTCCAGAATAGCACAGAAGGATCGACAACCAAAGAGAAGCGGGACCGAAGCATATGGTCTGGTAACTCAATATTTATTCTTTCTAAAAGTTCTTTCTAAAGCCAGTTTTTCGTATCCTTCGCGAGGAACCTAAATCGCCCTTTAAATTCCTCGTCGCGCGGCCTTATCCAGCTCTTCTAGACGACTTCAGTTTAGTTTAGGGATTTCTTTAATACCTTAGTTTTTCAAGAGTAATTAATGAAAAATCAAATTTGTATTTTAAGGCGCTATATCTAGAACTTTGATAATGATTGTCCAAGAATTTCTCTAAAAATCTCTTTTGGCCGTTTTCTTTATGACCTTTTACGACCCGTAAGGTTGATTACCGTTGCTATTTGTAAACTTGTAGCCGTACTCAGTCAAGGAATCGAACCATACCAGCACGTGTCTGGAGGTACATACCACTCACATGAACACTCAGACTAAAATCTTGGGTAAACGATGTAAGAAATAAAAAGAAAACGTCATTCTGTTTTTAAAAAAAAGAGTTCCCCGTTTGTCCTTGTTTTTTTCGTTTGTTTGTTTGTATGTTTGTTTGTTTTCTATGGCACTCTACGCTCTGGTAACGCAAGAACGAAAGGACTCCATGCAAGATGTTGAACGACCAATGTAATTGTTCTTCCACCAGATAACTTAGGACAGATGACTAGAAAGCAATCGCGGTTTGAAGGAACTTGCTCGACCTAATTCCTAAACTGGTATTAAACATCATCAGTGAACAAACTGAATTGTTTTGTTTCAGATGTTTGAATTACTCCTAATTTAAAAAGGAATTAAAGACAATTCAGAGATGAAATGGAGCCAACAAACTAATATGTGGTTGTTTATTTGTTTCAGAAATACTTGTACGTCTACGAATATTATTGAAGCTGCAGTAACTGAAGGCCCGGGTGGAAAGGTTATTAGTATTTTGTCACATATTTTGTTCTCAAAAGTTCACCAAAAGCTTCTCTTTTTTTTTTCTTTTTCTTTTCTTTTTTACAATTCTCTCTCATAGTGTTATTACATATATGTGAGTGAAAGAGAAAACCAACACCACAAAGAAGTCCCTTTTGGTAATATCCCCCATTTGATTTACCTTACCCTACTTATTGTCCCTGATCGTTTTTGAAATTTGAATTCCGGTGTATATTATTTTTGTTTTAAATTGAGGAGATTATGAGAGGAATCGGATACCGTGTTAAGACATCATAAATTAAAGCTGCATTGACTCGCTTTCTTAGTTCTCTCGTTGCTCAGCTTTTTTTGTTTTTGTTCTTATTTTTTTTCGCTGTGCCAAATTAGCCCAGCCCTGTCCTTTGTTCTTACAAGGAGTTCCTGGAACATGGAAGAAATCTGAATTCTTTGTTAGGCTCATTTTTACCGGTAATATTCTAGCTCTATGTTTTCATTTGCGTTGCATGTAGTTATTGCTCTTAATACTTGTTCAGCTTCAATCCTGGCCACAAACCTTGAAACAGTTTGTGCAAGTGAGCTCACCCTTCCCCTTTTCAATGTTGTTTCTGAAATCAAAATGTTTCACTCTGATAAAAATTGAATGAGCAAACGGGATGTTTCAAGGAATAATTGTGACCGAGGTTGTAGCTGTTCTTGATTCTTGATTTCTATATGGTTTGAACTCAGACTCATAACAAAATGCCCTGTTTCCGCCGAATGAACAGAGTTTAGACCAGAATCTTATTCGAAATATTTAAGAATTGCTGCCAGTATATGTATACGCTTAAGGTTTTGCAGGTTTTACTGTCGTAGCGAAATTTGTAACATTCGCCATCCACAATGACTATCTTTCAATCTTTACTCCACTAAGTAACACTGACGACTAGTCGAGAGTGAAGGAAACTCCGTTGCATGAATAGATATTGCTTGCCCTCTTTAACAAGTATGTTATGCTGATTTTAATTGTAATTTACCTTTTTGGGGGTATATCTTACTCATCAAATCGAATCAAAGCTATGCTCTTAAGGCAAGTTGTTTTACTTAAGGTGCCGAGAAATTTGTGAGCTTTCCTAAAGGATTTAGGGCACAATCCCGATGCGTCTGGTTTCCATAGTGGCCAGAAGGTATCACCTTTGTAGTAATGACAGCAATAACCTATTTTCTGGTTGACTGTTAAAAATGGATAATCGCTGGAAGACCGATGTTGTCACTTATCAGTATGTGCAAAAAGGAAGACTTCTAACAGATTGCCAGTTACCAATTCATTTGACAGTGCAATGCAATTTATTGATCGTGGTATTATTCTCTTACGCTCACTGAATAAATCTGACGGCATTCTGCGTGCGCTTGAGAATGAAAAACTATCGTGTTGTTGCTTAACGTCTACCTTTGCTAGGAGTTTAAGGCGAAAATACTAGTTTACGTTCGCTTGAATGTAGTAGAATTAATTAGAAGCTAACAAATAAAACATGCATATTGTTCGTGTTCAGTAGCCGTTATGAAGTTCGATAAGGGCAGTGGATTGATTAGCTTACAAAAGTCATTACTGATTTATTTTAAGTTGTTTCATGATTTACCTCGTTCTTTCTTCTTATGTTTATATTTATGCCATCGTTAGACGCGTTTTCGGTCTCTGTTAATAAGTATTAGTGAGTACGCCTTCAGAAAACTGGCAGACTAGCTGTTGTGTGTGGCAATGGAAAGCGGACTTGTATATGTGTGGTGGCTCGTTTGGCTCGTTAATGGCTCCGCGGCAGGGGAGAAAAAGAACGAGAAAATGAATTATTTGAGCGATAAGTGTTGGGTGTATATATGTGGTGGCTCGTTTAGCTTGGCAGTGAGCAAACGAGCCAAACGAGCCAGCACGTTTGAAGATATGTGTAAGTGGCCCGGCATTCTGTAGTTTAGCCGCGGACTAATTTCAAGAAAGAAGGCTCTGGATCAAAAATGTGGCCTTCCGTAATTAAAATGTAAACTGAAGGGAAGCCGAAGCTAGCCTTTCAAAACACACACAAAAGAAACAAGCAAACAAAAATAAAACATGGAAACCTGAAAAACATGAAAAAACATGAAACCTTCAACATGGAGCATTGATGTACAACAAAAAAAAAAAGACGATGCAGATTGAATCAAATTCTTAATTCCAGTAACTGTTTTTATTATGAAGCAAGCTCTAAACAATTTTTGCCTTGTGAGCTTGTTGTTGTTGTTAACGTTGTCCTTTGCTTTTGTTTTTTTTTTGTTTTATTTGTTTTGTTTAAGCAAGTATAATTCACTCATGTTACTTATGTTTTTCTTTTTTTATTCAAAACAAAGATGGCATATCGCTATATTGCCACATAAACATAATTAATAAAAATTAAAACACATTCCAATCCCACCCTAGTAGTTGATATAGAGGAAAGGGCAGGGGTGGGGTGGGTGATCCTTTTTCTTGTCAAAGAAATTACCTAAGGAAGGGGGTCGAGATTGTTTGAACTTCTGACAAATCTTCACTTTCCACCTCTTCTTGTGCACTGGGACCCACTCTAAGAGACGGTCTGACAGATTTCAGATTTCCGTTTGGTTTAATGAAATAAAAAAATGCAACCTTGCTTCAATAGTTACCTGCCACAAGATTACAAGTTCTTCCATCTCCTGTGTAAGGATGGTCACAAGAGCAATTGTAGGATCCTGCTGTGTTTGTGCATGAGGCTCGTGGACTGTGACAGCTGCGCAAACCGGTGGCGCACTCATCAATATCTGTGAAATAAAAAAAGGTTTATAATGTCTGTTATGTGTAACGGTAATATTTGTAGGTTGACATGATGGCTAAAACTAGCACACGGTACAACCTTAATCTAACGCGATTCTAACTATCTAGTTAACCGAAATAATTTTTTTTCGTCTTGTTGCTATTGATTGTTTTTAGAAATCTAATGAAACATATAGAAAACTAATGATGAGAATACGGTACTGTTAGTCCACTGGATCTCAGACAGAAAACGATCATGACATTTATCTCATTTACAAGCAAAGAACTACTCAACAAAACGGACTCTCAGTCACGTCTTCTTCCTAAATTAATGTGGGTTACACCCCTCCTAAATGCCCTCAACATACATAGCCTGTTTGCCTCTTAAGGACGTGAATTACCTACAAACTTTGTTCCTGTTTACATTTTAGAATTAAATATAAGTTGAAAGGAGAAACGTTCGGCTTTCTAGGCTTCATTCATTCATTCATTCATTCATTCCGGCATTCATAGACCTCCACTACCCTTTCATTTAAACAAGAGAGGGTGCTTGTTTCATTCATCAATGGTTCGTTCTCCGATTATGGTGCATGCAGTGACCGAAATTAAGCATAACTGTCGCCTTAGAGTTTTAAAGCTAGTGCTCTCATTGCCACTCCTCTAAACTGTTCTAGCAGTCAACTTTTTTAAAAACTGTCTAAGATTGCTTGTACACATGTCCTAAAAGGATTTTTATGCCATAGTGATTTCTTATTATACCGACCGATTCGAAAGTCAGATTTTGCCTCGCGAGCGCGCCATGTGCTCGTGGTAAGCACTTTCCGAAGACCATCATTTTTCCACGTGAGTAAGGCAGGGAATTATTAACAGAGAATTTTGTTTAACTAACGTGAACAGCAAGACGTAACAGCTTACCGCTGCAAGATTGACCGTCTCCTGAATATCCAGCTTTGCATGCACAGGTGTAGGATCCTGGTGTATTGCTGCACACAGCGTTGACATCGCAGCTGTGAGAGTTGGTAGAACATTCGTCTACATCTAAATGGAAATATACACAGGTATCGCAAATCACGTGGAATCGATGTGTCCTAAGTGGCTATTCGCGTAATATCCTATCTACGTAAATCCTCAAAAAAGAAAAAGAAAATCCAGAAACTATCAGTTTGTTTCTTGCTTATACTTTGTTTGTTTTGGCGTTGCTGTTTTATAGAGTTGGTATTCAGGATCTTCGCTCGCCGATGTTTTTTTTTTCTCACACAGGTCATTTTCCCACTGCGAAGCCTGATCACGGGCTAGAAACAGCAATAAAGTATAACGTATCTCTACAATACAGCTGTGAAAATCGTGTTGCAAAAAATTGTCATCATCATCGCTGCGTGCACTAGGGTAAAATCGATATATGATACGATAACAAAATCAAGTCAAAATTGTTGGTAATACATTTCTCTAGGAGTAACTGTATGGCGCGGTTTGGATTGAGTTCTTACCATTACAGGTTTTGCCGTCTCCTGTATAAGCAGCTTTACAAGTACAGATGTAAGAGCCCACAGTATTTTGACAAGCGGCATTCACATGGCAGTCATCGGCCTTGGTAGCACACTCGTCCAAGTCTAAAAGCAAAAATATGAACTGTGAAAGTTTACACAAAATATTTGATAAACAAAAGAACGAGATTACCAGAATTTATTGAGCATTTTTAAGCTTAATTTTCGCTGATGCGCTCAGTGAGGCAAATTTATTTTCTATAGCTTACCTTGATTTTGTTGTGTTGTGTTAATAATGAACCTGGTGAAAGTCGATGGCTCGACCCTTTTTGTCTTGTTCGTTTTTTTTTTTTTTTTGTGCTTCCGTTGTTTTGTTTCCTTTTTCTTTTTTCTCGGGAGGGGGGCGGTTGGGTGGGGCAACCATTTGTACGGAGAAATAAGCAAATTGACAACAACAACAACAACAAACAATTATTAGAGCATTATTTTCAGTGTTGCTCCCCCCTCCTCCCCACCCAGAAAAAAAACTGGATAACCCAAAACATTTCTTTAAAAATGTACCTGTAAAACAAGTAAAGTTGTAGCAGTTATCACACGACACATCATTCCAAGTGTAACCATGCTTGGCACCAAGAGTGTGCACGCAGTCTCCGTCTCTCCAGTTGTTTGGTTGATGCGAAGCCCAGAATCTAAAACTGCTAACTTCTTTGTTAGTCCAAACGAACGACCCTTCAACACTTCTGTCGTTTAGACCAATCCAGCTTCGTCCACCGTTATGCCGGCGCTGGATGTAGACGTTTTCTTCTTGATTGTGAACAGTCACCAGACTTGAACTCATTGCAGAACAGTTTGATACAGCGGTCAGCCATGAAGTGCATGTGGAACTTGTGAAGTAGCAGTAACCGCCAAAGTAACCCCATTCAGGCTGGCATATGTCTACGAGGTAACACGTCCGTTTGAAAGTCAGTCATACGTTTTAAATTTTCAGGTTGTCATGTACGTTCTTTTCTTGTTTGGAACGCTAAAAATTATGCTTTTTCTAAGCAGGAAAGCTGTACCAGATTGTGACAACTCTTTTCAGTGTTACCTGTCTAAATTCACTTATTAATCACAGTACAGGTTTAAGGACGGGGCCTCCTTTTGTAACTGCGCATACATTCTACGCATCTCGGGATATTCGGGTTTCTTAAGGAATTTTCCCCTAATACAACAATACTTTTGCGCGGTTTATGTCTATGTGGAAAAAGCAGATCTTAGCAAGGGCTATCAGAATCCAAAAAGAAAATAGGGAGGTAACGACGCATTTTTCAGAGATATTTGAGCTTAAATTTAGAAGGAAATTGCCATACATTCTTTGTATTTTAACGCTTTTTCAGAACTATGGTTGCTTTACTATCTCGGAAAAACGCGTGGTTACCCACATTTTTTGTTTTTGGATTCCAATAACCCTTGCTAAGATCTACTTTTTCCCCATAGTCATAACTTTTTCAAAAATACATCTCTATACAGTTAATAATATAAGGTGGTTTGTTGCAACCCTCCTGACCTCATGGTTTAATTAGTCGTATTGTCAATTTCAATTTATTTTGATGACAATTTTGATTTCCAAAATTAAATTGCGTAATAACAAACATGGAGATAAAAAAATGTTAATTTAGTAAAAATATTTATCTAATATCAATTTTTATTCTTACCTGTCAAAACAGTGTATGATATGGAAAGCGGGTCATACTTTGACTTGTACAATTCCTTTAGACAAACTCGAACCCCTGTTGTGTTGATATACTGTAAAAGAAAGCGAAACAAAAACCAAACCAAATCATGACTGATTTTTGTTGCAGTGGTTGATTGTTCAGGCACCTAAGCCAGGATTAGTATCTGCGTAAAATTATTGTTTATACTTATAGCTTTCATTGAACTTTATTTCCCTGCATTTTGCATTTTGCTGTTTTAAATTCAACTTAAAATTAGAAATAAAAACGCTGGATATAGTTGCTATAGCTTTTAACTTGGAATAGAATTGACTGACTCACAAACAACCGCTCCCAGGGTTTTAGGCTAAAGCAGCAATTTATCAGAGCTTTGGTAATTGGCCTACGGACAGCGTCAAGTATGCTTTTGGTATCTGAATCAACTTTTTACCCTCATTATATTTCGCCAATTTGAAGCCTCAAACCCGTTTACATCTTCAGCCTGTATTGAAATTTGGCTTTAAAAAGGTATTTAGTTTTGTTGTCGGAAAAGAAACTTCTGATAAATCCCTATGGTCCATTACAGAATAAACCGATTTCTCTTAATAATTAAACTTGGTTTCCATGAATGATCACGAAGTAAAAAGAGTTTCCGTTATCCTACCTCCACCCAAGCAGTTATGGAATTGTGCATGGGATCTTGATTTCCACCACTCGAGGAATGGTTGGCTGACACAAAAACGCTCGGTGCATTTTTATACGTCTTAGTGAAGTGGGTATCCTTTAAAACAAGAGAAATATGAAGGATTTATTTAATTGTCCCTTAAACACACACACACACACACACACACACACACACACACACACACACACAAGCAGAGGCGGATCCCGGGGGCGGGTTAAGGTGGTTGTACCCCCCCCCCCCTTGGGAAGTTTCCGAACTTGTCTGACTCATCGTGTCTATTATTTTTTCATCACAAAAATAATAGCACATTGTTGTTTTATACGCAACTACCGATTAACTGATTGTCAGCCCCCCTTTGAAAAAATCCTGGATCCGCACATGACAAATCGATTATGTACCGAATACGTTTCTTTTACGACCATTATTTTTGTCACCGGAAAGAAAGAGAACGCTTTTTTTAACAAACAAAAATGGAACCTAATGCCACTTACCTTGCAGAAGGCGTTATTGTTATCAGCCGGAGGATGCTGAGAGTTTGCAAAATAAACTGAATTGTGCTCTGAGAAGAGGGGCTTGTGTAGAGACACAAACGCCAACCAGTTCTACAACAAAGAGAAAAATAGAGGAACATGATGGGTATAAATCTGATATAAAAAGGTAAGCGTTTGAACATTCATTTAAGTTAATTGGCTTAAGCGCAGCAGAACTAGAATCGACTTCTTAATTAACATTTTCAAAGGCCCTCCATTTCCGCATAACAACGTCAAGCATCTAATAGAACAAAACATGCAGTAGGGATTTCCAAAGGGCGGACGCAATAAGGTAGTGCGATGAAAGAGAAAACATCCTACCAACAAAAATTAAAACGCTTACGACATAAATGTCCTCGTGGGAGCCAGCGTAATTTTGTAGTTCCCTCAAACATATTTTGAAAGAAGATTGCGTGATGTCCTCCATCCAAATACTAGCAGCGTCCCTCTTTAGACCAGCGTGGTGATGTGCCGCGGTAATAAATACTGACGGTTTCCTTGAAAACTTTCCCTTAAAAAAAAAAGATAAAGAGGGAATAATTAATGAGAAACGCCCCCCTGGGTTGCTGTAAATACGCTCATATCTGGTCACTCATTATGAACTACAATCATATTCTTTTCGTCGCTTCGTGTACGAACAATTCACACCAGCAATCCCCTTTTAGTTAAGGTAGAGAAGCATCTCTCTCAGAATGAAATGTTGACAATATTTTCTAACAGTCGCAACTAAACCTGAAAATCTTTAAATCTGATGATCTAAGTTTATAAGGGCTATGAACTAGAAGACACATTCTTTTTTGAGCTATATGCCTTTCAAGCTGATAACAGGTTCAGTTTGTCTGGAGAGGAAGTCCTCAAGAAACTAGCAATTCAAGCACCACAAAAGCGCTTAATCAGGTAGATGTTCGTAATCTCCGCTTTTCGTTGCTTTTGTTTTTCGTTCACAGTTTTGTTTGTTTATGCCATTTTTTTTTAAATTCTGCTCTACCTCACCTAAGGCACAGGGTACGCAAAGATCAAACTAAATGACTAACCGAAGGAAAATTCACGGTCTCACAAGTCGTCCCAGTCCACCATTGTGATATGCGCACCTCCCCTGTAACACCACCCACCGGGGCTCCCTGGTAACCAATCCAATCCACTGTCACGTTAGCAGTCGACTTGCGCTCGTTGAAACCTGCTGCCATCACACACGCCGTAAATCGATTATAACTGACATCTTCAATCCACGACACGGCAGCATCATGGACATACGAGTTGTCACTGGTATCGATGTGGTTGACAGTAATCTGCACTTCAATGGGTTTGTCAGGATAGAAGACATACGGCTGAAAACGCATTACTTCACAATGAGAGTAGCCCAGGGATGGAATGTGTGGCATGTGCCGACGACCGCGTTGAAATGGAAACCCTGCAAAAATCAAAAAAGGCTTAATATAATGTAACAGTAGTGACTGGAAATTATATATCTGGTGTTCATAGCGCACTAATGTTTAAATACTGGATAGGGTTGTTTCCCGATGTTTTAATTGCATTGTAAAAAGTGCAATTGCAAGATAAGTTTAGAAACTTTCCTCAGTTTGAAGGCATGAAATCCTTTCGCCCCAAATCATGGGAAATTCTCTTCTGATGTGTAAGGTTTGTCAGAGATTCGAGCGGTTTATTTATTTATCTTTTGTAATCTCAAAACGTCTACAATAGTTTCTAAGGGAAAAATGCTTTTAAAGTTGAAGCTTGTAAAGGTTTATCCTTTGAAAACATGAATTTGGCTTTTAACACCTTAAGCTAACATTAACTGAACATTAGTCGTGGAATATCTAGAAACTAGCCATATGGCTTAGTATATTTCCAGGTTAAATAAAGTGTCCTTTGTCCTAAGTTAAATTGCCAATTTCAACTTTCATGTGAATTTGGGGAGCTTGACAGTGAACTTTTTATGTTCACAGGTTTGAATATACAGACGCGTTTCTGAGCCCACTCGCGCGTCTTTTACAGTACTCGTTTGCTTTGAAAGGTAGTGTGACTTTCCCTTTTCGACTCGTTTGTGGAAGGTGTTCATGCAGAAAACAGGATATACTCCCCAAAAATGCCCAATTATAATAAGCCTTGAATGCCTTATTTTGGCGCTAACCTACTCAAATCCCAGTACGCAGTCCAAAAACCCCTTTCGATCGTTGCTGCACGAAAACTACAATTACTTTCTACCTCTAAGGCATTCCTTGTGGATTTAACTTCTGAAATGTGCACAATTCTGAATCTTTGAGTTTAAGGGTTCGGTTCCGTGATTTTTAGCGGAGCTCGCGAAGCACCATGGGAAAGCAAATTTGGTAACCCGTTGATCCGAAAAATGTTGGTTCTGACGTCAGCGTACGTCCGTCCGTCCGTCCGCCCGTGCAGACTCTGGGGAAGGGTGAGGGGAGTCCCAAGACAACCCGACCGGGGGAGGCAGAATGGCATCTTTTCTTGTAGCCGAAGTAAACAATATGGCGGCTGGTTCCTCGTACGCTCGATTTTCAATACGATGATTATATTCTTGGAATGAAGACTTGAAAAGGAAAAGGATTGCTTCAATCTGGATGGCGCATATAGAAGATATTGGAGAGCTTAAAGGCAAGAAATCCTTGTTCGAGGACATAATTGTTTTTTCAAAGCTAAGGTGATCTGGACAGAACCCGGCGACTTTCGTTTAGATTGTCAAGTCCTTCTTTCAGTTCAGTGATAAGTAAATTATAGATTTGATTGTGGATTTATATTGTAAAAATTGTTTAATTGAGCGACTTTACATGTTCAGTAAATTACGGTAATTTTCTTGAAATGTTTTAAAGACTTGTTTAAAATAGCTGTGAAATTTATACCTTGTAGTTCCCGTTTGCCGGGTTGCGAGTAACTTCACTCGAGGGGAAAACTGAATGCAGTTTGCTTTCCTAGGCAAACAAGTGCTTCGTATATGAATGACATTTCATGTTTTTGAAGATTTCTTGTCCCTTTTCCTGTGTTAATTCATTAAAGGAATTTTCGTTTGTGAGCAATCTGATATTTAGGCTTAACTTAAGCTTAAGTAAGCTCAGTTTCCTTTTGAACTTTAGTGGGTAATTTTCAATATTTTTCTTAGAGCAATTCTAGTGTATTTTACTCGAAAAGTGGAAATCGTGACTATTCCAGACTCAGTTTGTGTTGTTTTTTTTTCAATGTAGGTTGTTTTTCTTCAGCAACGCATATTGGCTTGTTTTGACTAATTCGTAATTTAGTATTCAACACCTGAAGAGTCGCTCTGTCGTCATTTTTAAGTTTATAGTCTAAGTGTAAAGCTCCTTATGTTTTTTTGTTCAGTTGTGGAATATTTTATCTTCCTTAAATTGTTATATTTTTTGGTTTCTTCATTTAAAGTGAATGACATTTCTGTCCCAATTTAGCGAATAAACTTAAAATCGCCGTTTCAGTGAGTGAGTTCAGTGAGGCATGTTTTCGTGTTCGTTTTGTTTTTAACCGCTAAGCCATTTCAGTGTGTGTTTAGTTACAGATTGAAATGAAATCTTTATTTAAGTAACTATAAGCAAAGCATTTCTCGGTTTTTAAAAGTCTTTGTTGGTGAAAGTCGTGCTGAAGTCTTCTCTTTGAAGAAAAATATGCCAACTCACAGTTTCCTCAGCGATCCGCATGTTTTCCCTTGCTGTTTTTCACCTCTTGGCGAATAACTGCACTACTAAAATTTACTGTATTTTACGGGCCAATAAGCACGAAAGAGAGATGTGGAGCTCCGCTTTTAGGCTTGGCTAAATCTATATATTAAGTAGGTTTGTTAGGCGATCTATATTCTTTTCTTTTTGGGGAAACTTTTCACCTAAATGTCGAGGAAGGGGGGAAGTGCATATCTCTAGTCACATTTGCCTAATCGCTTTAGTTTGGACAAATTTTGTTAAAATTTTGCCCGGTTCATCAGTTGGTTGTCGAAAACACCTGCCGTAACAAGACGTGATGACATCAAAAACCCAATGAGGACCATGGCCCCTCACGGCCTGTTTTCTCCCTCACGGGCGTTGATTGGTTAAGGTAAACTGTAAACTGACAATTCAAACCATTTCTGCTCACCTTCACAGCTGCCAGGATGTTGTACGGTAAAGTTAAGCTGCAGCAGACACATTTCTTGTTCAAACAGACAGTTGTTATCATAGGTCGTGCCGTTTGAAGAACAGATTGGTTCTTGATAGGATGGACAACTGTCGACACATACACAACGAGCATCATAAGGACCAAAAGCTTTACACAGACCATAATAATCACAGGTAACATCCAGGCAGGGATCCAAGTCTAGCATTGTGTTGAACAGAAGGAAATATCATATTAGACTTTAAAATCAACTTTTCCTCATTGTATTCTCAAAGCTGCCAACATGTTTTATAACTGTTTGAGGGCACTTAATATAAACGGGCAAGCAGGTTAGAGCAAAACATTTCTCTAACTGATTCACCAAATGCTACTGTTACACACGTAGTCTGACATTTCACGATTTTTCTCCGCTTCTTTTAAGATTTCCAAAGTATGAAAAACATTGAATAAACTGTGAAAACCGATTTGCCTGTAAGGTTAACCAGCTATATATATGACCATGAACATGCAGTACTTCTTTCTTTTTCAGCTTATGACCTGATATTTTACCTACCTCCAATAACCAAATAGTCGACTTCAATGGCATCCTTATTGTTGGCGTCACTGTTGTAGGTTCTCACACAAATCTCCGTCTTTGTTGTGGAAGTGTGCTAAAAGCCCAAAAAAATAAGTTTCACCATTCTACGTTCCATGAAATAGTACGTTATATAAACTGCAATGTTTTTAAGGTCAGAGCTGTTCGAAAGGACAAGATTATCCCCTCCCCAGCCCTTTCAACTTCCTTTTCTCGGCACCGAATAACATCACCTGGACAGAGGAGGAAGAAGAAGAAGAAGAAGAAGGAGAAGAAGAAGAAGAAGAAGAAGAAGAAGAAGAAGAAGAAGAAGAAAAACGAAACCACAGGAAAAAACACATAACTTCTTTAAAGAAAGAAAACAATACTACTATCACAAATCGCAAAGAAATTCTTGAAGAAGAAGCAAAGTTTTTAAAGGAAATTTACGAATCAAAAGCCCCAATCCATATGACACCTCCTTTAGTTTCTTTTTTCATTCAGACGAGCTAACACCGCTCCAAAATGAGGCATCGGACAGCTGTGAAGGGCTGCTAACCCTGGAGGAATGCGCAAAAGTACTCAGTAGTCTCAGCAATGATAAAACGCCAGGATCCAATGGCCTTACAATTGAATTTTATCGATTTTTCTGGAACATTATTGGCAAATTTGTTGTTGACAGTTTCAATTATGCGTTCCACAAAGGATGTTTATCGACCTCCCAAAGACTCGGAATCATATTGCTGATCCCAAGGAAGAACAAAAACCTAGAACATTTAAAGAATTGGAGACCCATTTCCCTTTTCAACACCGATTACCAAATCGCTACCAAAGCCATTGCCGTCCGCCTAGAAAAAAGTATTACCATCAATCATCCATCCTTGTCAAACAGAAAGGAGGATACATAGGGGAATGTATTCGATTAATTTGAGACACATTATTATGTTGTTCACAAAGCAGAAGAATTTACCCGGTGCTACGATTTTCCTTGACTTCGAAAAGGCTTTTGATACCATTAAATGGAATTACCTGCAGAAATGCTTAGAGGTGTTTAACTTAGGTCCCCAACTTCGACAATGGATTCGTGTTTTTTATAGTGTAACATTTCCAGCTGCGTACTAAATAACGGATTCGCAAGTGAACACTTTTTCCTGAGCAGAGGTGTCAGACAAGGCTGCCCTCTTTCAGGGTTACTATTCATAATTGGCATAGAAATTCTAGGTGACACAATTAGAAACGCAGATAATATCAAAGGCATTGACATTGAACCTGGAAAGCCTGTAAGGCTCACTCAATACGCCGATGACACCACCGTCGTTGTAGAGGACACTCAGTCCATATCCAATCTTTTCGACCTACTTTCTCAGTTTGAAAAATGCTCCGGCCTTTGCATAAATCAGTCAAAATCTGAATTGCTATGGCTAGGTACTTCACGCTTCCGAAAGGACAAAATTTTAAACCTTAGACTAAGCGAAGAGCCTGTTCTTGCTCTTGGAGTCTACTTTTCCTATGATGAAGAACTTGCAGCACAAAAAAATTTCTTCGACAAGCTTAAGGTCCGCTGAAGAAAACTTTAAATATTTGGTCATCAAGAGACATATCGATTTATGGCAGAATAAACATAGTCAAAACTGTTGCCCTCTCGAAAGTGACGTTCGTCTGCAGCGTACGGAAGACGCCTGAGTCATTCACTGAAGAGGTCAATAAATAATACACGATTACCTATGGAAATACAAGAACCCGAAGCTAAAAAAACAACACTGATGAAACGAAAAGAAGAAGGGGGCTTAAATATGACTGACTTTACGCTGTTTGAAAAGGCTATAACATTGTGTTGGGTGAAACGTCTTTGTTCTACTGAACACTTCCCATGGAATATCATCCCGCTATCACTTCTGTGTGAATGTCAGTGGTACTCTCCTTTTTCGCTGTAACTATGACGTAAAGTTCCTAAAACTAAGCGATCCGCTCCCGACCTTCTACAAAAACATAATCGCATACTGGCAAGAACTTAACACCCATGTTCCAAATAATAAAGAAGAGGTACTCAATCAAACTATCTGGAATAACAGATTCATAAAAATAAACAAGACATCTGTGTTTTATCAAAAGTGGAACAGTAACGGCGTGCAAAATCTTTCTTGCCGTGAGTGGAAAGAGCTTTTAAAAGTGCAAGATTCCCAAGAGACTCCGACTTCCCAGCTTACCATCGACAGGTTAACCTGTAAAGATCTTTACAATTTGATCATGAACCGCAAAAACCCCCCTCCTCCCACAGCTGAAAAAAAGATTAATTGAGTGTGTTTATGATGCAAGCAAACGGCGCATTATCTACTCTCTACCCTTCCGTGCAACAAAGGACATAAAACTGGCAATTTTCCAGTACAAAATTATTCGCAACATACTTTACAGCAATAGCTTGCTGCACAAAATGAAAAAGGTGAACTTGCCCGACTGCCTGTTTTGTGTAAATACTGAACAGACCACCCTCCACCTTTTTGTCACCTGCCCTGTCGCGAGTTCTTTCTGGTCGGACTTTATTCAATGGTACCATCAGATTTGCAAGAAAAAACCCGTCCTCACAAAAAAATGAAATCATGTATGGTGTACTACAGGGTTTTCTATCTCTTTTACCCTGAACCATCTTATTCTCATTGGTAAATATTTCCTTTACAAGTGCGCTTTTAACGAGTCGAGATACCAGTTCGCCGACTTAATATTGCCCTGGTGCGAGAGAAGATAGACCTTGAAAGATATATAGCAGTATTATCTAACAAAACTGAGCCATTTATTGAGATCACCACCATCTAATGTTTATAACTTAACTTTTCAAAGCGAAATTCTGAAAGTGGATCCAGCCCGAGTGTATGTTAACCGAAATCTAGCTGTACCAGTATGCATATGTTAACAGTAATTTAGGAGTAATTGTGTGTAATAGCGTCTTTTGTAAACTTGTGTGTTGACCTGTATCTTAAGTTAGTCTTATTATGTCTATACATTGTTATAATAAGTGTCTATTGTGTTAATAAAGATTCATTACAAAAAAACAATAGAAGAAGAAGAAGAAGAAGAAGAAGAAGAAGAAGAAGAAGAAGAAGAAGAAAAGGAAGAAGAAGAAGAAGAAGAAGAAGAAGAAGAAGAAGAAAAAGAACAAGAACAAGAACAAGAACAAGAAGAAGAAGAAGAAGAAGAAGAAAAAGAAGAAGAAGAAGAAGAAGAAGAAGAAGAAGAAGAAGAAGAAGAAAAAGAAGAAGAAGAAGAAGAAGAAGAAGAAGAAGAAGAAGAAGAAGAAAAAGAAGAAGAAGAAGAAGAAGAAGAAGAAGAAGAAGAAGAAGAAGAAGAAGAAGAAAAAGAAGAAGAAGAGGAAGAAGAAGAGGAAGAAGAAGAAGAAAAAGAAGAAGAAGAAGAAGAGGAAGAAGAAGAAAAAGAAGAAGAAGAGGAGGAAGAAGAAGAAGAAGAAGAAGAAACAGCAACAACAAGAAGAAACAGCAACAAGAAGAAGAAACAGCAACAAGAAAAAGAACAAGTATTGGTACTTTTTACCTCGACCCAAGTGGAAACTGCGTTACATCCAGCTGATCCAGACAAACGCGAGTCGTTCTTGTTATAACTGCGTTTTGGAGTCACCACTACCACGGGAGGAGCAAAGAGAGGAGCTGTGAAGTTGATTTTCTATAACATAAAAAAGTAATAAAAATTGTTTATTAAAGGTGGTCACTGATTACCGTGAGTTGCAAGTATCTAACGCTAAATTGACTTGAAGATTTGGAATTTTTCTCTGTTGTCTACAAAAGGGGACGAGTTAAAAAGGTTAGGGGTTTACGGGAGAAACGCATGGTGAATAGAAACTTATCCATTTTGTCCTAAAATACAGTAAGGGATTGCTTGCTCTTGTCAGCGTACGTTATCCAGAATACTAAAGTTTGCCAAGCTCACTTCTCACTGCCTGCTCTCCTACTTTACCTCCTTGCAGGAACTTGGAATAGAAGTGTTGATAATAGTTTTTTTCAGCACAAATTACACATTCAGGCTGCCAACTATAAGTTTATGTCATCGATTACTAGATCTTTACCTGACAGACCGCGGAATTATCTTGTTGAGATGCAGAGATGTTGCTCGCAAACACCAAGCTGTCGGCCAAAGTAAAGTTTTCAATACTTAGATTGGTAAATGCCAACCAATTCTGGAAAACCAAAACAAAACAGAAGAATGAGACGGGTACCACTGCTCCTTCTCATAATTTACACTGTTCTCTGTTAAAGTGGAACAAGCAATTGTATGTGGTCATGTATCTGAAGCTCCATACGGCAACCATGGCAACCGTTCCTATTGGTTTTCGTTTTTCTTTGTTATTTCGATCTCCTTTTTATTTTTTTCCCAGAAGTCACCCCTTTCTTTCAGTTGTCTCAAAAAACCTTGCAGGCGGTTCTGGCCTGGCCGAAATACAACCTTTCTGATCGACTGGCATTCGCTATTACCTAATGCAACATAACTCCAGTCGTGAGATTTTGGGTTTCGATTTTTCTTATTGTGACTGTTTGATTCTTGCGCCAAAATAAAGCCACCAGTCCCATTACAATCTTGACCTGTCTCAATCGAAGGCTGTAAATTTATAGCGATGATAGGACATATTCGAAATCCACTCACTATTTTTATGTTCTGGTGGAGTCCAGCAAAAATCTCCTTTTCACGGAAACAGATTTTGAAACTGCTCTCACTTTGTTCTTCCAGCCAATAGGCGATCGCATCCCCAGGTCTTTCTGGAACCTGGTGACTAGGTGTTACGATTATGGTTGGAGGGGACAGGAAACGCTGAAAAATCAAATATATGTATGACAAAAGATTTCCCTAGAAAGAGGAAAGAAGGACGGCAAAACTGACAAAAAAATGCAAAATGCGAACATCGCTAAAACAACAGCTTTACACATGAAAAAAGGAAATTAAATTGAAAAAAAATAATGCAAGGCTAGTATGGATACACGAGTTGATAGATTCATGGATGGGTTTGTTGATGGATGCATGCATGAATGCATGGCTGGGTAAGTGGATAGTGTAGTCGGTTTAGAATAGGGGAATGGCTAAGTGGACGGTTGGATAGATAGATGGATCGATGAGATCGATGAAAGAGGGCTGTGGGATGGTAGGTTTCAATTTAGGGTGAATGGATATACAGATATGGATGGTTTAGTGAGTGGTTCCGTACATGAGGGCATGCGTACTTGCACAGGTGTGCAAGGTGTGTAGGTGCGTGAAATGTGAGGTCATTGGTGTACTATTGGATAAGTGGGTGAGTGTGCCATCTGTTCGTGAACGTGTAAATGTGCGTGGGCAATTGATGTATGCCATGGACTCCTGATGTGTGCATACGCATGTGCATATCCGGTTACACGTGTAAGGGGATCATGAGTGCGTGGATGCGTGGGTGCGTGGATGAGTGGATGCGTGGGTGCGAGGGTGCATGGATGCATGCATGCGTGGGTGCATGGATGCGTGGGTGCGTGGATGCGTGGATGCGTGGATGCGTGTGTGGATGGGCGCTAGGATGCATGATTGCGTGAGTGCGTGGATAAGTGATTGTGTGTGGTTGAGTGGTGCATGAGAGAAAAGGATCATTAATTCCAGTGAGTAGCAAGGCGTCTGAGCGTGCATCTGTGTGACAAACTTATTAATTGTATTTCCTCTGTTCCTAAAGCCTTTTCAGGAACTCTAATTAAAGCTAAAGGCCCTGCTTGAGAAAAACAGCAAACTAGAATTCAAGAACAAAGCGTTATGAGCAAAACACTTGTGTAATTTTGATGATGATACACTATTCTAAAGTGTCTTATGTTGCTTGACTTATGTGTTATTAGTAGCTATTCGAATTTACTCTTCTGGGGTCAAACGCAACTTAAATTCCCCGATGACATACAAAGAAGCATTTTTTCGAGCAGATTTAGTTTCGTTTTAGCAATATTTTCCTTTCATCCCGTTTATTCTGAGGTCTAAATTCTTGACTTTTCATGATCCTTGTTAATATTTTTAGCAGCGTCTGTAACGCAAGCCGGTACAGCCAATTTGAGTGCTTAGTTGTAAAAATTTGCCGAGTAAACATACTTATCTTCTGGCCTTTCAAGTGGTATTTGATTAAGAATGGTATTTGGAAAATAGCGGTCACAACGTTCAAGTGTCTATTGTTTTAGTCAACTTCCTCTTTGTCATATGTTTGAGCTTTTAATTTTGTAATTCGACAGGCTAGAGTTGATGCAAACATCCAAAATAATCGACTTTTTGTTTCATTTCGAAACTAGAATAGGTCTGCCTTTTGTCGTTGAAAAAAAAAAATAAGGAGATAAAATAAAGACAGCCATCGCAGTATACCAAGCCTACACGACGATATTTTTTCTAGCTGTTCTCCGCTAGCTTATTTAAAACATTCGAAATGAAGCCAAAGAAATGTCCAATCTAATCACATTTCTCTCTTTAAGAGCTTTTTTAGGTTGCTAGTTATTCAGTTGTTTACTGCAGCTATTTTCATACAAAAAGCAATAAATAATATTTAGAAAAGAATTGAGTTAACCTGCGGGAAGTCGATCCTTTTGCACTCTGTTCCAGTTGTCCAAGAGTTCAAAGAAGTAGTTCCCATTTGTGTCCCAGAAGGTACAGATTGCACTGCAACCCAATTTACCTCCCCAGTCTTGTTAGATTCAAAACTGTATTCAGAAATGCAAGTTTTGAAACGAAGTTTGTCCTCTGATTCCACCCAAACGGCAGCACCGTTACCACGACTGGGGTTCTGAACTGAATGGCCAAACGAAGCGAAAACTTTAATTTCCTTTCCACCATGGAATGGCTCTGCAAACGAAACCTGCTCGCATCCGAAGAGTCCTGGACTAGCTGTAGTAACATTAACTTTTCCCGCCCTGAAACTGGCTGCTGTAAATTTAGAAAAGGGAAAAAGCTGGGTGTAAATTTATCACTGTTCGTCTTCGACAAAAGTATTTCATGTGAAATTTCCTCTGTTAGTGTGCTCTCCAGACTCTTCCTCTCCAAATATATTTTCTTCTACCCCTTAAGAAGACCCAAAAGCCATGAAGACCGATAGCCGATAATCAAATCTACCAAGTATATAGTTAAAAGTCGTGTGAAGACCATGCCATTCCGGACGTGCGCGCCCCACCCCCAAATGTATGTTCTTCTTTAATGAGTTCCGGCAAAAGCCCAAATATTCCACAGTATATGATGATTAATATAAAAATTGGTGAAATATTCAATGTTTGGTCGAAAGCAGCATCTGTATTCTCTCTTACCTTCACTTGTGTGAGTCAGCAGAACAAGTGTGAGAAGAATGAAGCACAGGTACAACGGGACGTGGCGCTCGTAGGACATCTTGCTTCAACTGAAGGACACCCCTCTGTACTAATGGATTTTACATGCAGAACCTGTACGTGATAAACAGCGTTATCTTCTTGGGAATGCAACACGTAAGGTGGTCCAAAGCTTCCCTAAAATAGAAATGTTGAATGATGGGGTTAAGTAAATGCCTTAGGTCAGTATTTTGCAGCCTTTTTGTCTCATTTCTTTCATATAGTTCTGGCCCATGACGTGCATAGGGGAAGGGGTGACGCTTGCCCAACCCTCCCCCCATCTCCTCTTTCGATTCACGTGTTGAGCTGAGATATTTTTGCAGGAACGTTTGAAGTGTTGTTTCCACTAACTGTATGTTCTTCCACCTCTCACACCAATGTTTGGTTACCTTCGACATATAGACATAAAGATACTACCCTAGCTATCTCATTAGTGGGTGTATCCCGGTCAACTAAATAAAACGTTTGTTCAGGGAAGAATCTAAGAAAACAGTTAAGGGTAACAGAGTTTTGACTTGAGAAATGATATTCCTGATGCTCAGTTTGTGAAAATAAGGAGCAAAGATGTTGTGTAAAGCAAAAACAAGGACACAATGTTACATTTTGCCGACAGGATCCCACAGTGGCATAATTATCCTCGAACCATAATATTGATGATTCAGCATAGAGAATATGAACTGATAGTCAGGAAGAGGAAAAGCGCCGAGTTGTAACAACAATGACGTTTGACAAGATTGAATAACAAAAAGTTGTTTTATTACAAAATTTACCACAGGATAATAAGAAATATTATTAATTTACTAGCCAGAGCACGCGTCTGTTTAAAAATAGTACATAACTAGTAGAATAGGCTAGTATCCATTAAGGGCTAAATATCGTTGCACAATGAAAGACGAAAGGGGTCCCACATCCCCACCACCAGCCCCACCCCTCTCATTTTACTTACTCTTGAAGGACTAAACGCTTGCGTGCACGTTTGTGTGTTTAAACCTTTCTCTTTTTTTTTTTTGTGATGTTGTTTTTCTATTGTTTCGAGTCATTAAACTTCTTGATTTATCGGCTGACTGATTAAGTAGGGCAGCAGTCAGTTCCTTTCAGATGGAGGGCGTCTGTTGCGTAATTTACATCCGACATTACGGCGACGTTCAAATCTGCTTTGATAAAATACAGTTTTGAAAGTATTTGGTCATGAGACAATAAAAGTTTGCCCTCTGTTGAAGATTAAGCCATTTTGAGGAGCATAACAATGCATTACAGGGTTGAAAGTGTTTTTTTGAAATCTCTTTATTATCGCATTTTGCCTCATGTAGTTCACAACGAAGTCTATCACTTCCGTATCTGTTTAGTAACAGATCTAGAAAGGTTTAACCTCGCGGGAGTTTCTTTAATAGGGGGATGTGTACTTTTCTTCATACAAAGCTTATTAGTCTCATTGTGGGGGCTTTGCGGCGAGCATAAAAAGATGCGCAGACGTCTTAACTATAAGTTAATCGCATCAGTCACATTAATACAAGGTCCTGATAAAAGTTTTTATTCTTTTTTTCTTCATTATTTGCAACATAAAAGTTGTCACAAAATCTGCTTTCACAGCTTTGTCAACTGTTTTACATTTGTTTTAGTTTTCTTTTGCTTGTAACGTCTAAGTTTGTTTGTAGGCGAGACTAAGCTTTCGCACTTTAAGAGTTTGATTTTGTCCAATAATTCTTATGGCTTCCGCTTCTTTCAAATTCCTTAAATTTAACTCTTAAAACTATTCAGAAAAAAACTCGTTTTATCCAAAGAAAGATCAGTGGCAATACAGAATAAGTCTAATTTAAAGGTATTTTTCTCTAGAAGGTCGTGCACGTCTGTTGCAACAGTAGAGCTGACACATTTAAAATGGAAATTTTCTAAGACACACGAAGGTCATTAACTATATTCCTTTACACTTAACGAAATTAGAACTCAGGTGATTAAATAAGGGTGAGAAATACTCGAGAACTGAGCCCTGGATGCTTTCGGTTTCGTATTTGTCTGAAATAATGGTTTACGTGTTATGCAAAAACGTCACTAAAATTTTATATTTTGGCACTATTCTAATGTGTATCCTCAGTAAAATGCTTAAAACTCTAAAATTCAAATGCTCCATTACATAAAGCATAAAACTTCATCAGCTAGTCTGCACTCTCCCTCTGCTATTATAGAATTTCTCAAGGTCAATCAAACTGAAGCAGTAGATTTAAAGGGATTTATCGACGCAGTCATTGACCCAACTTTGTATGCTTACCTTTGTCTGCCTTTGTGTGCATTGAAGGGAGCCAGAGATAGCGCGCTGAAGACTAAAGAGTGACAACAATGGAAGAGTGGATGAATATTTCACTGCAAACTGTGTAAGATGGCTTTCGACAGACACCTCATACGGAAAAAATGTAACCCCGAGTAGGAATCGAAACAACATTTCCACGGTTACTAGTCGGACGTGATAACCACTACACTATGACAGGGCAACCACGATATGTATTTTTTTTTTTCATTTTTATTGCAGTTTATTCACGCCAGTCTCTTTTACGACTTATATTAAGGCTTAAGAAAATCAACAAAGTTACAGCAAGCCTAGGCCGGGACAGTATCTGATTGCAAGGCATGTTTGCGTCCTGCTTTTTCCTTCTCCAACTTTTGTTTTGTTTTGTTTTTTTCATTACGCCACGGCAAACAGAAAAATAAAGCTTTATTTGGCCATCATTTGGAATCTAAGCAATCTGGAGTTAAAAGTGCTTCTATTTTCTTAGCACTCCTGTAAGCTCCTTACCGACACAAGGATTTATACTGCAGTTTGAGCCATTTATCAAAGAAACAAGAAATGCACACTAAACTGAAAACAATTTGACCTCTTTTTTTAATGTTGAAGACCTTTTCACTTGGGGGAATTAAGTCACGGACTCGATTCTCTGCATTATTTAATGCATTAACGCTTATTTTTTACCCTTATTTTTTTTTCTAAGAGTTGGAGAAATAGACAATAATACATGGGCGCGCGGAGATATGGAATTTCTCTTCGAGTGTTCAACGCGATATCTCACGAGTGAGCGTAGCGAACGAGTGAGATATCGAATTGAACACGAGTAATATTGCTGAAATAATCATAACTACAACAAAATTCTCGAATCTGATTGGCTATCACCAGCCATGATTTGAGCATTAATAGGACAGTTGGACAGTGTAATTGGGCAGTGTACGCGTCATGCCTAAGTAATTGGACAGTACGCGTCAGAGCGCGCGCGCTAGTGGATCAGTTACACTTGAATAAGCTTTTTTTTTTACGTATTTCGCAAATAAAACTGTTGTCTATTCCTTCTCCGGTACGTTTTCTCCTTTTTCTCCCTCGAATTTTGTTATAGATATGATTAATTGGTAACAGGGCTTCGTGTCATCCAATTCGGTCTGTAATCATACTCGTGATTAAACAAATCGGACTCCCGCTACGCGGTCGTCCGATTTTGTTAATCACTCGTATGATTACAGACCGAATTGGACTCCACTCAGTCCTATTACCATTATCAATTTTTTTTTAAGGGCAACAGCAGTAAGCGTAGAGGCAAAAGATAAAAGTGATTCCGGTTCAACTCATTCAAATAAACAATTTTCAAATACATTCATTAACACAATAAAAAACTTTTCACTATTATTTTATTTTCATGCTATTATTACTACTCTTTACTGCTTTATTTGTCCGTATTCATTAGTAGACAATCTAAAGTCACAGTACCTTCTTGCTCCAGATTAAACTTGCGACGTAAATAACTGAAATAGCACTTATCGATTAACCCGAATATGGTCATCCTCAAATTCGGCAAAGTCGCAACTCGCCGTTAGTTGTCGAAGCCTACACACAAACTGATCCGCAGTCTCGTGTCAAAATTGAGAAATTCGTTTAAACAAGTGCCTCTCGAACAATTCAACTGTCAAACGTTGTCCTTCGATAACAGACTCGTCTGTAGCGTAGGTTTCTATTCTTAAAGATAACGCTCCACAGAAGCGACAATTCCTCCGAGTGTTATTGGCTCATATTCATTACCAGACTTTTCTCACAGACAATAGAAATCTGCTGAGGTAAGCGTCTAATTCTGGCGGCGGTATGTCTTGGAGTTGTCTTGTTTCGTTTTCATTTGGCAAAAACGACTTCATCAATGCTACGTCGTTGTGCATTTCTTCGAGTGTTTTTGTTGGCTTCAGCTTCGACAAATCTTTCAACATCTTCGTCAGTGAGGGACACGAATCTTTCACTTGCCGCATTTTTGGTTGTTTTTTCTGGTGTACTGCTCGAGGCCATCGCAACCTGTTAGTAGTTATTTCTTTTTTGAACAAGCCAAGCGAACAGCGATCGTGAACTACGAAATCATGGCAAGCCATTGAAAGCGGCGCGAAAGAAGGCGCGTGACGTTGCGAAAGCTGATTGGCCGTATTTTCACATGTAAAATTATCGTAATTTTCCGTGTACCAAATACGATTTTTCTCAGTGGTGGAAATCTCTATAAAACACTCCAGTTTATATAATAAACGACTGTAAGGAAGTAAAGTGCACGCGAAAATCAAATCAGCTTCAGTTTAACAGGATGTTTGCTCTGCCTTATAGAAAGCATGCGTGCGGGCCTAAGTGTTAACCTTTCATTTTGTGGCGTTGTGCTGTTTTGTAAGGTTAGGAATTTGTTGTTTCAACGCTGAAGGTTGTCGGAAATAAGACAGGCTGGTGTATTTAAATTTAATTTGAACTGGTAATGTGGCCCTGTGGGAATTTATTAAGGAACAGTTTGTAGGGACATAAGGGATTTGACTAAGGGGGTTTGGCGAGCCCGCCCACACGCCTTGTCTTGGCCGCGTGTGATGTCTTGCGCAAACCATCTCTCGTTTTGTCCCAGGCCGGAGTTGCTTCCCGCACCTCATTAATAACAATACACTGGGCAGAATATTAAACTATGTCCCTTCAAATGCCCTAAAGCAAAAGAAAAATCAAACAAACAACCTTTCTATCGAATGATCTATTACTTCTACAGCTGTGTTCTTTATTTTTATTTCTTTCAACATGGACAAAATTGATTTGGTCGTTTCTTGTATACTTTGTTTTGAAACTTAAATTTATTTAGTTGTTATAAAGACAACTATCATTATCCAGAGACCTAACAGGAAAGCCCACACAGGCTTTGTTAGTTGCGCAAAATAGCTAAGATATTTTAATTAAGTAAAAGTGTCTCCCAATAGTCCCCTTGTCACTCTTAACTTAACCTTCTTCGTTTTGTTTTGACAGATACCTTTTATCCGTTTAAAAGAGAGGTTAAGGTATTCACTCTAAACGTAACAGGATATCGTATCACCAGTTAGGGTCAGTAGGGCTAGAACATTTGGTGAAGTTAATTAGTGTCATTTTCCTTTTTATTATTATTAATTATAATTTCTTTTATATAGAGCTTCGCAAACCGCAGTTGAAAATTTCGTATAAAAATTGTAGCGATGCTACAACTGTGAATTGCATGCATGGTCGAACAAATTGTGTTAACAAAATATACCTTTTCAGCTTAGTCTATGTGATCCCCCTATACCGTTTGTTTACTTTGTAGTCGAGATTAGGCTTCTAGACGTTTTTATTTGTATCACTGAGAATAATGATTTTGCTAAATACCCTTGCAAACGTTTTCCTTCAGAAAACATGTTTCTTTAAGCATATGAGTCTCAGTAGATTACTAATGTAACAACGACGCATAAAAAATAAACCTAATTTTCGCAAGTCAAACGAAGGTCTTTTGGTATTGCTCCGAGTGCTCCGTTAAACGTTAAGGCTGGTTTCCACTTGATCGCTACGATCACTACGCTCACTATCAAAAATGTTTAGCCGTCGTTGCGACTTTGATCGCTGAGTAGTTTCCATGTAAGCTGGTTTTCATATGAATGCTGTGATCGCTACGATCGCTAAGAGTGGTTTCCACATGATCGCAACGATTGCTGAACATTTTTTCCAGCGATCGCAGCGACCGTAACTACTAGCCTTTTGGATTAGGGCTCGTAAAACTGTTTAAAGGAAGATATTTGTAATCAAAGAAAACACTGTAGAAATGAGCCCGATTAATTCCGTACCTACAACGTTTTTTCTTACCGTGCCAAAGCATCAGAAAAATGTTAGTATTTGTTCTAAATGCTCTTCACCCTCAACAAAATGCTCGACAGAAGATGAAAATGTATCTTTGTCCGAAGCAAATCAAAACGGCTGCCAGCTGTTTCAAGGGCTCTACTAAGGCCTCCACAAACTCTATCAACACTAGCTATAGTCGACTGCTTTACTTTACTCGTCATTTGTCATCTAAGTCCTTTACTTTAAAAGTGTCGTTACTTATTATTTTATTTGTAAGAAATTAACGTTGTTTAATATGTATGTTGAAGTTAGTATCAAGTATAGCACCTTATCAGCATAAGGATTACTACTCTTTGTAAGGGATCCATTTATCAAAGGAAAATGAAAAAGAAAAAAAGAAAAACACGTGACGTCTCAACCCTCGGTCGTACAAGAAGGAGGGGGGGATGATGCACCCCCCCCCCCCCCCCCCGTTAAGGTTTTTTCTCCAATTCTTCCAAGGCGAACTTTCATTCAGCGCCTGCCGTTTTAAGTGGCTGTCCGCATATCCCTTAGCTACATTTTGACTTTAGTTTGGTGAGAAGCGGTTGCTATGGTTACGAGATATGACGTTCGCCGATATGGCCGCTATCTTTGATGATGTCTAAGCTCCCAGCAGCACTGCAACCCATAATATTTACAGCATTTTGTAGAGCACATCAAAGGCTTTCTACCAAAGGCGAAATCTTTCCGAAATATTAAAACACAGCAAAAAGCCAGGGGAGGGGTTCCATCAACCCCCCCTGGAGGGGGGTGACTTTGCTTGTACGTCCGAGGGTTAATTACGCTCAGGGTAGTCGAGTGGAAACGCGACACGCGTGTGATAAGCCGCTAATGTAGTTCCGGCTCATTACACATACAGGTGTCACGTTTCCACGCGAAAGGCAATTGTCGTACGAGCTCGCGTATTCTTTTTGCTCGTTAATCCATGTGCAAACAGAGAGACTGCTCAAAGAAAGATGGAATATTCAGTTGTCACAAGCGTGGGAGAATGAAAAAAGCTGAGGCCTTGACGGGATCGAATCCATGACCTTACAACGTTAGCTACTGAGAGACTTTGGTGATCGAGGTCATATTTACTTACTACATACATGTCTGCATGTAATTCGCAGGTTTTCCATCAAGTGAGTACAATTTCTGCAATGTGGCCGAACGATCTAGGGGCTCTAACTGAGTCCGGAGAACCTTCGGTCTTAAAATTTGTTTGTCGTCAGACCACAACAACTAAGACTGCAAAACAACAACAAAATTAATAACAACAACGATAACAATAGCGATAAGGTATTGGAACACCTTGAGACCAGCTTAAAGGTAGTACGTGCAAGTTGCAGCATTTTCCTTGTAAATTTGATGAGACCAAAGGCAGTTGCCACATTTAAATGGAGATTGTGAAAGGGCGCCACTAATCGCTACTTACTCTTCTTTTTACAGAGGGTCGAAAAATGACAGACATAAATAGGAGTCTCCAGCACAACTCAACCAACCAAAAGCACGCTAAACAAGCTGTAGAATTCCTTGAACTAGATCGGCAGGGTAAAGAGATTGAAGAGAAAGGGCAGGTAAGAACTTTTTTAAGAATTTTGTTTGTTGTCTGTGTTATTTCTATGTTGTCCCGAATCGTTGCGCCGACAAATTTTGACGGCTGTTAGTAAATCCAACAAGTAGCAAACCACTGACTGTCATGAACATCCGCAAGCAGCGATCAAATATGACGGTGTTCTCCTCAATGACGCTTCGAAAAGAGCGACCCTCGTCAAACCCCCCCCCCCCCACCACCCCTTCCCCTAAAGTAATGACTGGGGGATTCAAACGTCCCGCTTCCTGTACCTTGTAATCCCGGGTACCCCCACTTTCGTTGTCTCCTACCTCTCTGCCCTTTTTCGAGTGCGGAATATTTTGCGGTGTTGATTCACTTTTGTCTTATTTCTCCCGCTTCCCGTCATCTTGGGGATTCTGCTCCCGGCCTTCTATTTTCCTGCTTCCTGTACGCTCCCTGCCAACTCTTGAATTTGTGTCGGGTTCCCGTCCCATCGCCCCCACCCCCCTTACCGCCCCCCGCCACACACACACAACATTTTTTTTTTTACGTGAGCTGTTTTCGTGTAGCGAATTTGTTGTAGCTACACTTGCATTAACAACTTGGAAAAACTCACTTGTCAGTTGCAGCAGCAATACCGTATTTTCTCGATTAAACGCCGGGCCTCGAATAATTGGGTGCCGGATATACGCGGTCAAAGTTAAAATAACCCCCACACCACGGCGTTTACTCGATGTACCGGCGTTTATTTGAAACTGAACGTTCATATAACTTAAATTCTCATCGATAATTCGTTTATAGCCATCTATTTAAAAAAGGTCCATTAACCACCCCATTACATTAATAAAATTCAGTATTCCGCTCATTCCAGCCAAAGTGAGTTGCAGTAATGTACCCTACACTCTACTTAGCACCCAATTCTCCTGTCTTGTTTTGAATTTATCGACTGCAAATGAAACTGGTGACATTTTATCCCTGTTTTCCTTATGTTTTTTTTCTAAATTTTGCTGTAAGTCAGCGTTGTCAAAAATGATGGTCTAAGAGATCTAGTTTTAAATGAACTCCGCTGGCGTTTAATCGTGACAGCTAATTAGTAGTGTCCCCAATTAGCTGTCACAAGCTAAATACCCACCCTGACACTTTAATAAAGTTCTTCTTCTTCTTCTTCTTCTTCATTACACAAGTGGAAACAAACTGTAACTCTCACCGATATGACACTCCTATCTTGTTTCATGTACTGTCCGTTCGCTGAGGCTCGCAGAAACCAACAGATTGAGCAGCCTTCTAAAGACAGAAAACAGCAGCACACCTATCAGATGACTGAGTGGGAAAGAAGATTCATTGAAAAACAGAACGAGGCTACCCGACGAGTTCACGAGGACAACGTCAAACATCTTCAGGTGATTCTTTTTTTACTACAGAGTGACTCACACAAGCATGAGAAAATCGAAATGTATTGTATTAGCTAGAAATTTGGCGAATATTATTTTAGTTTAAAAACAGTTAACTTGCCACAGTGTTTGTGCTTTGCTATTTTTGGGGGGGGGGGGGGAGAAGGTGGGCGTTTTGTGAAACTTCCGATATCTTCAGGCCCGAAAGACCATTTTATTTGTACAAAATATATTTATGGAGCACATGGGCAAGTATTGCACTCATAATTACCCCGGATCGATTAAAAACGATTAGAAAAACCAACGCTTATTGGACCCTGTAAGTCAACGAGAGTTCCGAGAAACAGGCGTCGGGTCACGTCTCTAAACTATGCTTAATCTTGGCGCTTGCTTTATTTGCGTCGGTCGTTGGAGACCGTGTCTTCAGCGTTGCTGCGCCGAAATTGTGGAATTCCAGTCCTTATGAAATGAGACCTGCTGAAAACTTGATCCAATTTAAATCTAAACTTAAAACTCATTTGTTTCGTATCGCATACTTTTAACCTCCTGTGGATTTTAATCGTTCTAATTTTCTGATTTAGCTTTTTTTTAACTGTCATAATAAGAGTTATCGATTTCTAGCAAAGTTTTTTATTCCTTTACAACCTCAGTATAAAGCGCTGTAGCAATAAAAATATAGTATTATTAGTATCAGTATTGGTATTAGCATTAGTTGTGTCTCGTATCTCTTATGGTCATAAACTATGGCAAATCTTGGCACTTGCTTCGGTTATCTCGGTCGTAGTGTCATGTCTCCTTTGTACTTCGAAAGTATGGCAAATCTTTTCCGTTGTTATCAGATTCTGCGGCGTTTAAAGCTGCAAGCATGGCAAGACGTAACGCATTCTATTGCTTAAGTTTAATTTGAGCTGACGTGGTGGATATATTTCCTGCAATGTTTTAGGATGGTGCAATTTTCCAAATTTTATCACATCCCCTTAAAATATAAAAACAAAAGGCCACACAGGTTTTGTTGGCTTTGGGGTAATGTAACCTTAACCCTTTCTTTTCCTAGCAAACGTTAGCAGGAATTAAATTAACACAGTCACGGTCTTCATGAATTATGTGTTTCCCTAGGCTACACCCTATTTTGTAGTCCAAAATAACGTATACTGGCAAAACAGATCGAAAAGTTGTGGTCATATTGTGGCATGTTGAGTAGTGTGGAACCTGATAGAACTAGTGTAACAGAGTGACAAGGGAATGGGATAATGTTTTTGTTTGTTT
This sequence comes from Siderastrea radians, assembly GCA_964017195.1. Classification (NCBI taxonomy): domain Eukaryota; kingdom Metazoa; phylum Cnidaria; class Anthozoa; order Scleractinia; family Rhizangiidae; genus Siderastrea; species Siderastrea radians. Next base: position 27,090,165 of record OZ024898.1, read on the forward strand.
GTTTGTTTGTCGTTGCTCCTGCTGTTGTTGTTGGTTTTTTTTTGCTGGGCACCAATGGCTCTATATTTAACTTGATAAACACCCCTTTGGTCTGTGAAAGATTGCCAAAAACATATTTGGGTATGCCTCAAGAAGGCTATTTCTCTGCAGTTTTAAGATTGATTGCATGATTGTCTTGTTTCTGTTTTTGTTTGTTTGCTTTTACCCTATTTTTGAGGGCTGATAACTGGTCCATCTGTTTCAAGATTGATTGCGTTGCATTGTCTTGTTTTCTTTTCTTTTGTTGTTGTTGTTGTTGTTGTTGTTTTTTTCTGTTAACCCTGTTTTTTTAAGGGCTGAAAACTGGACTACCCGGAGAATTTCCCATTTCTCGTACTCACTGTTTTCTTTTTCTTTACATCGATTCCACAGAAAGTTGTTAGCAAGATGGAAGAAACTGAGCATGGGCTCTACAACCACGTGCGTGCTGCTGAAATGCAGCGTCGAAAGCAGGAGCAAGATGTCCAGAGACTCATCAATGAGTTGGAGTCTCTAACGAAAGAAAACGACAAACGAATGAAGGTATTGTGGCTTATTCGTCTCGAAATTATATATATCTTGAAATGTCAGAAAACCGTATTCTTTTTGTTACAAATACAAAGCGCGTGACTTTCTCTTTTCCTTGCTTATTTGTGTTCTTTCTTGCTTGCTTAATTGCTTGCTTGCTTGCTTGGTCACTTCCTTCCTTCCTTCCTTTCTTCCCTCCTTCTTCCCTCCCTCCCCCTTTCTCTTTCCCTCACTCCCTCCCTCCTTCACTCCCTCCATCCCTTCTTACCTCCCTCCTTTCCTTTTTATCCATCCTCCTGCCCTCTTTCTCTCCCTCCCTGCACTACAATCTTTCCCTCCCCTCCCTTTATTTCCGTTTGTATTTTGTGTATCCATCCATTCGTTCATTCGTTCATTTGTTTCTTGTTACACAGTAGGAAATGCAAGAACAGTTTAGCAGCAAAAAGGTCGAGTTAGAACAAAAACTCTTGCGAGAAAAAGCTGAGCTGGCCAAGGTAAGTGAAGTTTGTTCTCTTTTCAGGAAATTAAATTTCTTTGACAGAAATGACACTTATAAGGTCATAGCTTGAAGTTCCACTTTGTTTTAATTGGTTGTTGTCTTTTTTCTCACTTGTATTCACTAAATACCAATTTGTAATTGATCTGTACTTTTTTTAAAGAACGCAGCTGTAACATTATTTTAGTTGCAATTTGAAACCTACACTATCCCTCTTTTAAATGTTGACTACCTTTTTCATAACATAATTTCCTGTATGTTTGTTTCAGCAGTTCAGGTTATGAATAATTCAGGAAAACGTCATGACAACCCAGCCAGCATGCACCTCGCTAGCCAGTCAGTTTGTCTGTCAGTCATTCAGGCAGGTAGTCAGTTGGATAGCCAGGCAGTCACTCAGTGATTCATTCAGTCAGTTGTTTGGTCAGTCAGCGTTCAGTTAGACTTTCAGAGTTCGTGAATCATTCAGTCAGAGAGACAGTCGAACAATTGGTCAGACAATTAGTCGGTTGGTCAGTCAGTCAGTGAGTCAATCAGTGAGTCAGTCAGTCAGCAAGTCATTCAGTCAGTCAGTCAGTTGATCAGTCAAGTTCTTACATGTAGTTAAGACTGGATCAATTTTGCGTGTGATGTCATTTCAGTTTAATTTTTTGCGTTTTGAGTTCCTGTTTGAGATAGATGAAAGGATCTGATAGATGTGATATGAAACATTTAGCGTACCTAAAATGAGAAGATCTCCGAGTTTATCTACACAGCGTTCCTCTTTTGACTGTATTTTAATCTGTTTTTGTTTTCACATTTTCAGGCACACAACCAACGTGAGGAAAGCATTCAAAGGTTGTACCATCATAGAGCAAGATTAAAAGGCGACAAGTACTTGCTGTCTGAGGAGGAAAGGGTAAGCGGCTGCTAGCCATTTTTAACCCTTAAGCCCCAATACCATATATCCATCTTCTCCTCACTATTCTCCTTATATTTCTTATGTTGGCAGTTAGGAGAATTTGATTAAAAATCACGACTTTTCATCTTAGGTGATCAATTCCTTTATTCTCACGATCTGTATGTTTGATCAAGTAGTAATTTTGTAAGGAGAAATTAGATGCTTGTCACTATTGGGGCTTAAAGGGTTAAAAGAAAATCGTCCCACGAAGCATTCTAAAACCTTTTTCTCTATTTTCGCTCATTGCTTAAGATTAGTAAGAACCACTAAAGTGCAACTACTGCAAAGCGATCTTAAAGCCATTTCAAACGATTCCGCTCGAAAAATGTAGAGTAATCCTCCCCTTTATCAGTGAAAGCTGCAAAAAAATTGCTACATAATAGAAATTCAAAGGTTTTATTTACGAGATAGCAGAAGTCAGCTGTACTTCGGTTGTGTGGTGAAACAACTACATAACAATCTCAAATGATCAAGTTCGAAAAAGTTGGAGTCATCCCTTGGTATGTCAAGCCCCACCTATCTCAAATCCCTCGCTATTTTGAGAATCATAAACCACAAAGACTGAGCTACAGAAAAAAAAATACAAAGTACTTCGGGTGTGTAGTGAATAAAACTTACCGGTCATATGTTGTTTTTAGAATAAGTATTTTAATGTTAAGTTGAATTTAGTATCCCCAGTTAGCTGTGAAGCTCAATACATGGAAACTTAAAGGCCAATTTTTTTAAAAAGTTGAAGTCTGTAGAGGTTCATTGATTTAAGGCTACCAATGAACCTCTACATCTGTTTATAAATGGGTGATTTTAAGGAGGTAAGTGTTCTTGTAGTCTATGCTATATGCACTGTTACAGTTAATTTTGGTAAAGAACGCTTACATGTTCAGGCTGGGCGGATTAGAATTTATTTAGACTGCGGTTTTGTTAAACCTCGTCTAAACTTGGTTTAAATAGCCGGCCCAAAGACTTTATTTATTTTATTTCAACTTATTTGTACTCCATTCCATTTTTTACTTTTTTTTCTAACAGGAGCATGACTGTTTAGTGAAGATTGGCCAGAGAACAGACCTTTTGGAACAAGAAGTTCATTCATGATGGTTAAGTCTGCTGGTAGCAGACAAATTTGTCCTCCTCTCCACTACAGCGAATAGCCTGGGTGTGGTTGTCAAGAATGCACGTGACTTGCGTAGCTGGTTTTTTGCAACCGGTCTCTTCATGTGTCAGAGAATCTTCTGTTCCCCGTACTGTATCTTATGCTCTTCAAACGGCCCCAGCCGCCCGCCTCAGGAAAACGTGCATAGAAAACCTTCCGGTTCCCAGGGACTGATTACATAAAACCTCTGCATAAATTACGAGCATTTTATGCAATCGGCCCCTGGTTTGTGGTATTTTCAACATTTATGGAAAAAACTGCAACCTTGGGAATAAGTTTAATATTTTCAAGTCCCTTGACCTCACAGAAGTGGCAGTGAACTGAGAAACAAATTGGAGTTTATTTTGTTTTCGCGTTTACTTAATGTTCAGTTTGATGTTACATGCTTTGGACCGTGTATTCACATAAGAACAGGCCAGTGTAACATACAGTAAACTCTTCATGCTGTTTGTTTGTTTGGAGGGGGATTGTTTTCATTATAGCGGAGCCAGCGCGCTAGCGCGTCAGCGGAGCTCCATTGCTAAGAAAATTTGGTAACCTATCAAGCCAAGAAATTTTGGTAGTGACGTAATGGTCACATGACCGTCCGTCCGTACGTCCGTACATCCGTACGTCCGTCCGTCCGCAACATGGGGTTACCAATACACTTCATACACTGGATATAACCCTGTGCTGAGTCCCGTGTGTTTTGGCGCGAAATCGCATGTTGACCTGCCTTGTAGCAAAACAAGCAAAAACAACAAAACTCAAAAACAAATTTGTTAATGGAAAAAAAAAAGTTCCAAAGAATACTCAGTTGTCTTTTTGATGGAAGGGGAAAAGTTCAATTTAGGCGAAAAAAATTAGGCGAAAAAGTTCAGGCGAAAAGTTCAAATTTGCCTCGTCGGTTCTGTTCGAACTCGGTCGGCACACCGCTTGAGTTCGCAGCTTTTCGCAGTGGTTTCGACGCCAAATATACCAGAGCTAGTGGTTTTTGGTTTTGTCTGTCCACAGCCATGGTTTTTACGGCGTTCCGAACGCGTTTTGCCAGGAAAAACACCAAATTTTTACATGCTGATAGGCAGCTTGTCACAAAGAAAGAAATAAGTATTAAAATTAACTTCCACGATGACAATCAGCGCTCATGGCCTAGTGGACCGATCTCCGGCTTCTCACGCCGACGCGCCGGGTTCGGCTCTCGGCGAGGGCAGGAAATTATTTTGTTTTTCTTTTCTTTTCTTTTTTTTTTTAATTTAACGACTTGAATGAGAATATTTTCACAAATTTATAACTGCCAGCAAAAAAAAAAAAAAAAAAAAAAATGAAAATAGAATGATGTGTGGAGAGAGAGGAAACTCAGAAAAAATTCTGAGTTCCAGATGGAAAAAACAAAACAAAACAAAACAAAAACAAAAAGGGAGGGCTCCGCTTTTAGGCTTGGCTAAATCTATATATTAGGTTAATGGTTAACTTTAAAGGTCTTTAAAGCCAACTTATCGTGAACAATGAGTTCAAGAAGGAAGGTTCTTCATGTTAGACGATTTCATATGTGAGTTAATCTATCCTTCCTTTTGCCATGACGGGCTTTGAGCCGCCCAAAACCTATTATGCAAATTAGCTGAGGGCACATTCAATGTGCCCTCCGCTAATTTGCATAAGTAACTTTATGCCAGTGTTTGACATCTTGTAGCTTCATGAAGACGGGATGAGGTGTTATTTTAATTTATAGTTGTGTGTTGTAAAAGATTCCAGATGATTGCGGATAAAAACAATTTGGCTTCTCGGTCACTTTGCTTAGTAGCCTGCGTAGCTGGCGGTATTTTTCCTCGCGAAAGCAAAAACGAGCGCGAACAGTATCGAAACCTACGCTTACTAATCTACAGGCTAAGCTGGTAATAATGATTTACGACAGAGCCATGGTTTCCAAAATCATTTATTTTATTTTTTCAGGGTATTGTTTGCCTTTCTCTAGCACCAAACACTACAAGCTTAGGCTTAGGTGAGATGACACGATACATCGCGCATTTAAGCCAGTTATTATCGCTCGATCGCTTTTAATTACTGCAACGACATAATAAGCCAAAGCGCGATGTTATACATTCCGCTTCCATGTATCTGCTACCCAGGGAAGACAGAATAAGCTAAAGCGCGATGTTAGACATTCCGCTTCCTGGTATCTGCTACTCAAGGGAGACAGAATAAGCTAAAAAGCGCCGTTAGACATTCCACTTCCAGGTATCTGCTACCCAAGGAAGACAGAATAAGCTATAGCACAATGTTACATTGCCCATCGTTCCCAGAGCCCGCGTCCCCCTAGACCAGCGGTCGGGAAACGCGAAGCTCTGGGAGCATCGATTTGAAAATAACCGAGTCTATTCTGCCAGCGGATTTTAAGGTAACCAAAGAAAAAAAAATGGCGTCTCGAAGAGAGCTAGAGTCACTGTTCCATGATGGAATTCAATTTTCCAAGGAGAAACTCGGTTTTCAGGCCTGCTTATGGGCAAATAGGGTATTTATCAAACATTTTACCCTCTGTACCAGTACTAGCCCTTACTGGCACAGCAGCCACAGCCACAAAGAGTCATATAATTGATATCTTGGGTCTGTCCAGCCCAGTGGCAATAGAAAGCAATCCTGACAGGCCGAATATTTTATGCCTCCCATGTTCGCCCAGATAGAGGTGAAGACAAACTAGAGCCAATTTTAAAACCAATTGTACATGAACTGAAACTAAAGAAGACAGAGATGCCCCTTACTCTTATATCTGGAAGCCTCGAAACTATTGCTGATAGTTTCCTGTATTTTACCTCTCACATGGGCAAAGATCAATATTACCCTTCCTCAGCAGAGCCCTGTGCAAAAAACAGGCTATTTACTCAATACCACGCCCAGTACCCGGAACACGAAAGAAACAGAATCATTGAGGAGTTGGTCAAGGGTACGTCAACCCACCGTGTACTATTTGTTACTGTGGCATTCGGTCTGGGCATTGACTGTAATAATATAAGGAGGGTGGTGCACATTGGGGTCCCATACAGTATGGAAGAATACTGCCAAGAGGTAGGGAGAGCTGGAAGAGACGGCCTTCCAGCAAGGGCAGATATTTACTACAACTCTTACGACATCTCTCTCTCAAGGGAAAACATGACAGAAGTCATGAGGAACTTTGTTAAATCAAAGGATTGTTAAAGGCAAATTATTCTTAATTATTTTGACCACAAAGTTCCTGATATTCAGCCTCAACACATGTGTTGTGATTTTCACCTCCAACAATGCCAGTGCGATGATTGCAGACTTGCAAGAGCTGTGGACCACATAGAAATTTCCAGTGATCAGCAAGAAACAATGGGTGCCAAGGAAACAGAGGTCAAACAACATGTTACTATTAGCTCTGAAGCAAAAGCTAATATCAGGAAAGACCTTATTGTCTTTAGCTAGGCTACAGCTACAAAAAGACATTGGGAAGAGCACTATAGAGAGTGTATCCCTTTCAAATGGATTTCCCATTAAGCTCATTGACTTGACAATGGAGCACTTGCCAGAACTTCATTCTGTGGAAAAAGTGAAAACCATTTTACCTTTGTACAGTGATGACATTGCTTCTACACTGTTCTCAATTATTAAGAAGCATACTAGCTTATAATATATTCTGTGGTAGTTTTTGGCTATATATTAAACATCACCAGAAGAGCTCCAAACTTTGCATGCATTTTTTTATGCAAGTCAAATATTGTCATGTATTTGTTTTTAATTGTTGCTCTTTTGATTTTGAGAAGAAAAAAAACATATGCAGAAAGATTGGTTTATCCTCACAGCCTCTTAAGGAATTGGAATATATAAAATAATATAACAGAACAATGAAACCAGCAAAGCTTAAATTCACTCACTTCAACTTGTGTTTTGGCTTATCTGAAATGCTGTGGCGATGTTTAATTTTAGCCAAAAGTCACTTTTGCCTATTTTTGCCCATTAATCATTATAAAATGTGTAGTTACAGAAAATGTGCATACCATAATCACACAAGGGATTTGCCCTATTAGCCCACCCCTTGGAAGTTTTAAATTTGTTTCATTCATTGCTTTATATTTTGGGGACTTTGAGAACCCTCAAGCTCCTCCTCCCTGGAATTTTTGATCCCTTCTGTTGTAAGATTATCAACTTTTTTTAAACGTACACAATGAAAGTTTGCTAATCCCATAGGCATTATGCATGATAACATCAAATGCTCAAAATTCACCAAAAAGCCTCACTTACACGAATTAATCTCAACCCTATAATCTTAATGCAGTTTTCAGGTGTTTATTCTTTTCATCTTTATTTGCTGCTTTGTGCATTCCTTAAAGATAAAATTTACAAGTTTGCACTTCCAGAGCAAGGGTTGGTGGTGGATCTAGCTAGTCTGACGTAAACATGCATAATGGCTAATTAACCATGATTGAATTATACAGACATGATATTTTGTGCGGTGTGCAGAAGCAGTTTTAAAGCAAAGGCCTGTCCATCCTTCTTACAAAGAAATATCAGGCTTAATCAAACCACCATTTAAAAGCCCTCTTTTCCCCAAAATTAACACCTGTTATTAATTACCTAGCATGTAACGTATGCTTTAGATATGTATTGAACGTACAGTTTTGTTCCTGATATCCTCATCTAAGAAAATCCAAGAAAGTAAATTGGGGAAAAAAAGGGATGAATTAGGCAAATCATCATGATAGAATGGGAAGATTCCTGCAGAAAAGTGATGGTGATGCTTTCATAAAGGGGGCAAAAAGATAGGACATTATAAGCGAATGTGGCAATAATGAATCATTGCCACATGCAGTGGCAGATCCAGACCTTTAGATAAGGGGGCCCCCGATCATCAAGACCCTGGAATAAGGCGGGGGGGAGGTGGCAATCCAAAATAATTTTTTTCAGCCCTATGGGCCTCATGGGCCTTTGTTTGCCCTAACAATACATGTAAGTTGGAGGCCCCAAGCCACCTTCCCTAGATCCGCCACTAATATGGCACCAAAACACTTAAGAGCGCCTGTCTGTAAAAATCAGACAAAATCAAAATTCCGCGGCAAGGGTGGAAGATTCGCTTTCTTTCATATTTTAATGTTAGATAGGTTAGGGTATAACTAAAATCACTGGATACTTTTTTTGGCAAAATATCCTTTTATTTCAAAGAAAAATGCAAATAACGAACTTCCGTTAAAATCGCCATTTGAAGCAGTAAATTATGACATCAATTTGAGGCGTTCGCGTGCAAAAACAAATCCCTCTGTCTTCTTTTAAACACTCAATTTTACTTTTGCAATCTCTCAAGAGCTTCAAAACTGATTTTGGTAGAAACTGCGTTGTTCTTTGTGTTTGAAATAATTTAATTTTGAAAGTATACATTTCTCATCAGGAAAAGTACTTCGTGAATTAAATTATTTTTCACCATGTGCTAAACCTTCAAATCGATTCAGCTTCTGGCTGTTGAATTAAGAAAAGATGTTCTCAGGATTGCTGCAAAAATTTCTTTGGGCAAATGATTGAGAGCGACGCGAGAGCTTTTCAAAGTTCGTTAAAATGCAGATTGTTTGACCCTTCTTGGCAACATTCCATTCGCGAGTCACGCACATATTTTAATGTGTTTCGACCCATATGAGATCGAAAACGTCAAACAGAAAAACAGTTCGAAATGCTCTTACCTCATTTGCTGTAGAGGACAGGTCCAGAGGCCATTTCCGAGTGATTCTCCTGCCGTTCGACGTATTTTGGTCCTGTTGATGCCATCCAATGAACACCGCCAACTGGGTCAGTGTGTTGTAAACGGTTGAACAGCTCAACAACAACCTTTCTTCCAAAACGTTCGACATCTTTCTACACTGTGACATCTTACTCAACGGTTCAGTTGCTGGTCAGTGTTGCTTAGTTGGCAATACACAAAAAGGTTTTTATCACCACATGTCGCCGCTAACGTGGCCAGAGTTCTACCTAGAGCCGCGTCACGCAATGCAAATCATCGGAATGGACATTTTACTAGAGGGTAGGGGAAGGGCAAAATCTGCTCTGATTCTTTTTAAACGGCTCAGGGTTCGAGAAATGGGGGGAACTAGTAATGGAACAAAAATACGAAACAAAATTGGTGCTACATTTAGGCACCTCAACCTCCCGTGCCAGAATGCAGAAAAAGTAGTCACCCCTCGCGTGAGTTGTAGGCATGCAAATAACAATGTTCGAACACGAAAATTGGCTAAAAAGGGTACGTGTACTAGCTTAAGTTAAGAACCTCTTCAAAACGTCGAGTCCAAAACATTAAAATCGTTTTTATCAGGGAAATTGCGATGTGACTAACTAGTTTGTGCTTATTGTTTTGGCTTAGAGGGGGGACCTCGGACTTTCTGTTTTCACAAATCATACATATTTAGATACATGAATTGCTTCGTTACACAGAAGACGGTTGTTGTTGGTTCCATTTTCTTGTTGTCGGAGTTTGTGGTTCCAACATCAGACGAATCAAAAGCTTGAAAACAATTGTTCCCTTACTTTCATGCACCAAGAATACCCAGGTCCGTAGAAGGGGGAGGGGGGGGGGGGGGGCCTTGAGTCCCCAGAAGTTTTGGAAGTTGAAAAAACATTACAATAAATGAGCCAAAAAATATATAATTAAAACGAATTAAAACGTGCAACGAATAGTCTTAAATGCTGATGCTTAAAGTTCTTTTTGAGTCACTAGCCACCGGGCAAGTGGGCTTCAAAAATCTACTAGCCCACCGCACATTTCAGTCACCCAGATTCCTTACCAATGTCTTTCTTCACCCTTATCACCTTGACCCTGGCAGTATAGCTTTACTGTGAAGGACCTTAATGCCTTTAATAGCTAAGCGACTGCTGTGTATTTGCTGCAAGCTTTAAGCTCATCATGTTGTTTTAAACAAGTCTAAGGAACAAAACTATTTTTATCTCACCAATCGAGTGATAAAAGTTACGTAAACGTTTACGAGAGTTAGGTAAAACAGGTCCGAAATTCGTAGTTTGGCTGTCGAAATGTTTCAATTTTAACAAGCCTTGTAACTTTAAGGGTACTTTTTTAAAACTGATGCTATAAATCTGGTGGATGTTGCCAACAACTTTGTCGGCGAAAAAGCAAACAGGAAGCAACTTTTTGGCAAATTGTCAACGAAGGATGTCCCCAAAAAGGTGTCGTTTTTGACGAAATCGACACAAACTGTGGTATTGTGAACAGAGTTAGTATCTATGTGCATGAGTGTGTATTTTGAAGGGGGGGGGGAGGCTTTGACTAGGCCAATTTGCTCGCAGCATTTATTTCAGCCTTGGTGCGGGCCTGATACCACAAGCTACAAGTCAGTTCTTACAACGAACGCTTAAATACAATGACGATATGTCCCAGCCATCGTGCAAAACTTGGAAAGCTGCAGCACAAGGGGCCGGGTCCCGGGTCACGGTAAGGAAAAGGCGAGTGGCCAAAAAGTGAAAGAGGACTGGGGAAAAAGGGATCTGAAATTATCTTACGCGGGACTGGTTCGCTTGTAAAAGTTGGATCAGGTGAGTTTTATATTCGCTTGTGGTCTATCCGAATATTAGCCAGGTTATCGATGGAAGCCTCACTCTTCTCTTCGTCCTCATTAAGGTGTATGTAGAACGTGAAAGAGGTAACAGACGTTTAAGGGCAAGATGCTTGACGTATTTCTGTTATGATATCCTCATATCCATTATGATAAGTATGCTGGCTGCTGTGAGAGATCTCGCTCACTGGGAACCTGTCTCAGTAAGATTCGTAAACAGAAATTCAGGAACAGAACCTCATTTTTTGTTACCATGGTTACGTGCCATATTTCACAGTCTTCAAACAGCACTGGCTTGCTGTTAGAAGCCCCACTCATTAGTCAGGACACACTAATGTAGACTAAGTCAAATAGCTGACAAGAGAGCACAGTTAAAAACTTCGATTGCACCCATTTGTTATGAAGGGAGAACCCTTCCTGTCCAAAACTCCATCCAACCCTTTAACAGCGAGCTGACTTTCACTTCTGATATAACTGTGCCTTGTACCGGTCCTGTGCCAGCTGAGAACGAGCAGACTGACACCAATGATCATAGGTAGAATACCCGCTCGTCAATTAACAAAAGGGAGCCCCTTGTAGTTATAAGTTTCCCCGTATTAAAGTTGGGTCTAGTTAATAATAGCGCCACTTCTGTTGCACCACTCACCTGTAACCATGTCTGTAAGCTTGTACAACGGTTGGAATTGCGTTTCAAACTACTAGGGTAGCAAATACAATTTTTAATGGTTGTACCAACACTGGTAATAAGTAAGAAAAACACACAACGCCATTAAAACCACAAATAATCCCTGCAATTAACACTGTATGTTATTTTACTTCACCTCAAAGGTTTTGCCCTTCCCCTACCCCCTAAAATGCCTTTGATACGCATTGCGTGACAAGCCAAATACGCACGCGGCGCCATCCACGTTTGGTCCCAATTTAGCACTCAAATCTGAAAATGCTTTTGTGCACTGAAAACTGAGCAACACTCGTATTAAATCAACTGAACCGTTGAGTAAGATGTCACAGTGTAGAAAGATGTCGAACGTTTTGGAAGAAAGGTTGTTGTTGAGCTGTTCGACCGTTTACAATACACTGACCCAGTTGGCGGTATTCATTGGATGGCATCAACAGGACCAAAATACGTCGAACGGCAAGAGAATCACTCGAAAATGGCCTCTGGACCTGTCCTCTACAGCAAATGAGGTAAGAGCATTTCGAACTGTTTTTCTGTTTGACGTTTTCGATCTCATATGGGTCGAAACACATTAAAATATGTGCGTGACTCGCGAATGGAATGTTGCCAAGAAGGGTCAAACAACCTGCATTTTAACGAACTTTGAAAAGCTCTCGCGTCGCTCTCAATCATTTGCCCAAAGAAATTTTTGCAGCAATCCTGAGAACATCTTTTCTTAATTCAACAGCCAGAAGCTGAATCGATTTGAAGGTTTAGCACATGGTGAAAAATAATTTAATTCACGAAGTACTTTTCCCGATGAGAAATGTATACTTTCAAAATTAAATTATTTCAAACACAAAGAACAACGCAGTTTCTACCAAAATCAGTTTTGAAGCTCTTGAGAAATTGCAAAAGTAAAATTGAGTGTTTAAAAGACGACAGAGGGAATTGTTTTTGCACGCGAACGCGTCAAATTGATGTCATAATTTACTGCTTCAAATGGCGATTTTAACGGAAGTTCGTTATTTGCATTTTTCTTTGTAATAAAAGGATGTTTTGCCAAAAAAAGTATCCAGTGATTTTAGTTATACCCTAACCTATCTAACATTATAATATGAAAGAAATCGAATTTTCCACCCTTGCCGCGTTATGTTTGATTTTTACAGACAAGGGCTCTTAAAATCCATAATGAAATAGTATGAGAATCTAAGTTAGCTCTATGAGGAGTTTGCCCTTCTCTGTGTTTCCAGAATCGTGTAACTGTGATGTCAATTAATAATTACAAAATTATTAAAGTCAAAATTGAAATCTTTATTTAAACTCAACAAGATAGAATCGACTGCTGCATGTACATGTACATGCCAGGCTATACAATTTAGCTTAGTTTACAAACCTTACTATTACGGAGGCCAGACTTTGCAAGAATTAACACCCCTTTCGATGGCTGAACAACTGGTGTCGGTTGCAAGAATTCTGGCAGAGATCTTACGGCATTGTCTGGCAGCTGTTCTTGAGAACCACCTTCTTTACACTCTGACAAAAACTGACTTTGAAGGCATTGCCTTGCCCGTGGTTCGGTTTCGTCCTGCTTACCACGCTTTTGTTGCCGTTCGTCAGTTGCACTTGGGCTTTCCGCTGACTTTTTGCCTCGCTTAAACCTACCCAAACTTTCCTGTTCTTTACGGGACTTCAAACACAAGTCCTTAAATTCTGGAAACTGTTTCACGCGGTTGTAGCAACTTCTGCATATTTTCTTTGGAAATCCGTCGTCAAACTCGATTGACAAACCTGTAACTTTCTCTAATAGAGCCAATAAATGTTCAGCCTCCGATTTAGCACCTAACAAATCGATCGGATTATTCAAAAAAGAACAATTACAGCATCTACAAACATGCGAGGACAAAGTCTTTTTTTGGAGTTCGCTCCGCCATATTTGTTTTGTTCGCGGTTCCCGCGTATCCTGAACTTCCGGTAAGCACTACAGCGCAAGCCCAAAATCCATGCTCCCAGAGCTTCGCGTTTCCCAACCGCTGGTCTAGGGGGACGCGGGCTCTGGGAACGAGAATGCACAGTAGACATTCGATCCGCTTCCAGGTATCTGCTACCCAGGGTAGACACCATAAAGATAAAGCGCTATATTAGACATTCCGCTTCCAGGTATCGGGAGTATATATAATAACATAATATGCTATTATCGCAGTATATATACTGTACATTTTTAAGCCATTAACGCAGTGTGTATTACTATTATGATAACTAGCTATTATATAGTATATATACCGTGCAATTTTAAGCCATTAACTTTATATAATATTCTATTACATTATACAGACTGTCCGAACGCCGTTAGTTTTTGGCCTAAAATGTTCCAGTTTGAAAGATTAAATACATCCCAATTAAGCCGTTAGTTACTGGCCTAAAATGTTACAGTATCAATAGAAAGAGATCCGAATTACGCCGTTAGTTATTGGCCTAAAATGTTCCAGTATAAATAGAAGCAGGTCCGAATTAAGCCGATAGTTACTGGCCTAAAATGTTACAGTATTAAGGGAAGCAAATCCGAATTAAGCCGTTAGTTAATGGCCTAAAATGTTGCAGTATCAATAGAAGCAGGTCCTAATTAAGCCGATAGTTGTTGCCCTAAAATGTTACAGTATCAATAGAAAGAGATCCGAATTACGCCGTTAGTTATTGGCCTAAAATGTTCCAGTATCAATAGAAGCAGGTCCGAATTAAGCCGGTAGTTAGTGGCCTAAAATGTTACAGTATTAGTAGAAGGAAATCCGAACTAAGCCGGTAGTTACTGGCCTAAAATGTTACAGTATTAATGGAAGGAAATCCGAATTAAGCCCGTTAGTTATTGGCCTAAAATGTTACAGTATCAATAGAAGCAGATACCAATTAAGCCGGAAGTTACTGGCCTGAAATGTTGCAGTATCAATAGACCCAGGAAATCACAAAAGTAACAAATATACGGAATACAGAAACGGTTAGCTTGACGCAGGAGCTAAATAAGCTGTCAAAGAACCAGAAGAAACCTTGTTCTGCTTAATTAAAACTACGTTTCATAATGTAAAAAAGAAATTGCAGCTAAAATACGATGACTGAATTCGCAACAATTTATGTTTCATTGAGAAACGGAACACTGTGTAGGAAGTGCAAACATCAGGTTTTTTTAGTTTCTAAAAACGCGAAACTAGCCTATCTTTTTCCCGGCAGAATGACACCATTACGCACATTTGAATGTTTGTTGTTTTCCTGAGATTCTCCTTTTCTCCATTCACCATACATCTGATCACATTGGATTCGTCTTAGATCTGTCATTTGCTGCAATTGTCGGTACATCCTCCTAATTTCAATGTTTAGATGGCAAAAATTGGGAATGGGTATTCTTTTTTTTTAGTATAAAAAACTAGATTTTCAATACCAAAAAACTGCAACTCACTTTGATATTCTTTTCGGAATAAAAATAGAACAATTACAAAGCATTTTTGAATTGCCACAACAATTTGTCTACAAAAAATACACAGAAATCTTTAACAAGTCAGAGTACTTTTCTTAGTATTCCTCATAAGTATATTTAGGATACGATAAGAAAAACAACCTTTAATGATATGTTTCGACACGTCAATCGTCATCGTCAACGTGAAAGTGCGAAGTTGTATTTAAAAGAAATGTTTAAAATTAGAATTGCTCATAATGATAGTGAGAAATAACTTTTCTAACTCAAGAACACAGAGTAACGTGAGAACCGTTGCTACTTTTCATGTGATGTTACCAAAGTTCAAAAACAAATATATTGCCCAAACCAGTGAGAAAAATATTCAACAAAAATTCCTTATCCTGCCGCCATGTTGGTACCCCGAAGAGAGATTATTTTGTTTCTGCATCTTGTTTTTTCTTTATAATACTAATACAAACCAAGACTACAGAGTATAAAGTAAACATGTGATTTGGAGCTGGCTTTTAACAGTGGATAGTGGGTGTGAATGGCTTCTTTTCTTCTTGAGCCCCAGTTCGAACTTCCTACTCTAAATTACTTGCTGCATCATGTTAACTTCATTGAAAATTTCGTTATAGTTCTCCTGCTACCACGCATACCAGTGCTTATTGGTTAATACTCTACCATAAGCGATTCTAGTTCTAAGCAGTTCTATAAATGCAACTTGGTTCTTAGCGTCGTAATCTGACGATGACAGTTGACACTATCGAAACATACCTGAACATCTATACACCTCTACTGCTGCCAAAACCTTTATGGCAACATCATCATCGGGTAATTGTTACTGGTATGAGTCACTGATCTAACGGGCGAACATCCTTACTGTTCAAGTCTTCAATCCAATCAGACCACCCCTCGACGACAGTTCCGTCACTGTCAATCCTATCCGCGAATTTAACTAGGTACCCTTCTTGCTTTTTGTACGCCACGATCTGTCCTTTACACCATCCCCAATACTTTGTCACCTTTCCTGATTTGTCCTTCTCGTCGTATTCAACTCCAATAAGGCGATTGATTAACGCTCTCCCATTTGCCTTCCTTTTGCTACTTAACAGATGGCGGCGCTTATCTGGTGGACCTTCATCTCCTGAACGGCCAAGGCTTGTACGCTTTCTTTTGGTTTTCGGTTTACCTGGTGATGCACTGTACGAGGTTGTAACGTTTAATCTTTGGATGCCGCTGTTTTTATGGCATGCAGGCGATCCTCAAGATAAATGTTCTCCAGCAGCGTATGAAGAATAGTACAGCCATCCTGCAAAGATTGTCTGTTCAAAGCCTTAACTGGATTGGTGGTACAGGTTCCTTGCTCCCAGTCTTTATCTGTCATTTCCTTAAAGGCCTTCGTAAACATTGCAAGGTGGTTTACCCGACACCACCACCGGCTCCAGTGCTTCAGTTTGGTCCAGCTATGGTTATCAATCTTTTGAAGTTCAGAGGATAGGTCTTTTCCAATTACATGGCTTGCATCTTCTAATTTTCGTTTCCCCGAAAGTACCTCGAAACTTAGCAAAACATTCTCTTTTTCTGGCCCCTCTTCGATTTTCCGGGCCAGCGTTTTGAAAACACGGGTCCCAGCTTCCGTTTGGCAAGCCAGCTTGCATACTCTGTTTACTGATCTTTGCCCGTGAACACTACATCCTCGGATAACCTTCTTGGCCAGCTCCTCACCCAGACATTGTTGTAGTCCTTTGTATTGGGCATCATCAAAATCCACCAGAATAGACCTCAAATGACGACCATTTGAGAAATTACGGTGATCACTTGAAACTTTCTCGAAAATCTTTATGATGGAATTTGCTTAAGTCTCACTATCTTGTCTACTACACAGTACTCTGGCTACAGCATTATATGCGCATGTTTGTTCATTCAAAGTAACAATGTTTAGGAGGTATGGAAAGAACTCATTGCTAGTGTACGTCACATCCATGAATAAATCTTCTGCTTTACTCAAAAGAGCCGATTGAAACGGAGCCATGAAGAAAGCGTACTTCCTGTCAGGAGTAAAAATGTATTCGCATCCCTCCATTTGATATTGTCCCATCATTCTGTTCACTTGCTCGGTAATGTTCGTGCTTTCATCATACAACTGGTTACTTTCCACCTTCTTTCGAATTGTTTCAAAATTGAGAATCTCGTTCAATGGACGCAAGTCTTTATGAATAGACACCCACTTACCGAACGCCATCGGATCTTCTTCTATTCATACTGTAACAGTTTAGGCCAGTAACTATCGGCTTAATTCGGATCTCCTTTTATTGATAGTGTAACATTTTAGGCCAGTAACTACCAGCTTAATTGGGATCTGTTTCTAATAATACTGGAACATTTTAGGCCACTAACTACCGGCTTAATTCGGAGCTCCTTCTATTAACACTGTAACATTTAGGCCAATAACTACCGGCTTTATTGGGATCTGCTTCTATTAATACTGTAACATTTTAGGCCAATAACTACCGGCTTTATTGGGATCTTCTTATTGATACTGTCACATTTTAGGCCAGTAACTACCGGCTTTATTAGGATCTGCTTCCATTAATACTGTAACATTTTAGGCCAGTAACTACCGGCTTAATTGGGACCTGATTCTATTGATACTGCAACATTTTAGGCCAGTAACTACCGGCTTAATTCGGACCTGCTTCTATTGATACTGCAACATTTTAGGCCAGTAACTAACGGCTTAATTCAGAACTGCTTACATTAATACTGTAACATTTTAGGCCAATACTAATCGGCTTAATTCGGACCTGCTTCTATTGATACTGCAACATTTTAATTTAGGCCAGTAACTACCAGCTTAACTCGGACCTGCTTCTATTGATACTGAATGAATGAATGAATGAATAACCTTTATTTAAACACGATAGAAAGTTAAAGCACAATGCTTGTGGGGTCGTGTATTAACTAAATATTACTAAATACTAATAAACTAATATATTTCTAAATTACTACTAAATACTTATATACTAAATTGGATTGTAACTACTTTAAAAATAATTAATTACACAACAATCAGTAACATTTAAAGTCATTGTAATGACTGTAACATTTTAGGCCATTAACTAATGGCTTAATTCAGATCTGCTTACATTAATACTGTAACATTCTAGGCCAATAACTATCGGCCTAATTTTCATCTGTATATATTAATACTGTGACATTTTAGGCCAATAACTACTGGCCTAATTTGTAACAGTCAGTATATTTGCTTAAAATGCAGACCATAGTTATTGGCTTAAAATGTCACAGTATATAGACTATGATAAGAACATATTAAGCCGTTATCAAATCTCCATATTCTACCCAAGGAAAACAGATCAAGCTAAAGCGCAGTGATAGCGATCAAGTTTCCAGGTACTGCATGTTATCTAAGGGAAAGTACGTTTTTTCTTGGGGGGGGAGGGCTGGGGCCTCAGAGGGGAGGGTCAACAGTGTAAGTGAGCACCAAAAGGGGAGGGCCATACCTCATGTGAGCTATTCAAGGGAGGGTCGCACATCTTTTCCAGAATTTTTAAATGAGAATTTTTGTGATGTTGCTTTCCATTTTTCTTACAGATTAAGTTTTTCTTTTCACCTACTTTGATTTAATTTGGTGTTTTATTATAGGTACCAGGTTACATCTCTACATGGCCATGCCATGGCACATAGTTTTTCTCGGAGGACTCGTGTCCTTTTCCGTCCGTATCGAGAAGTACTTGATTCAGGTATCGTTTCTTCAGCTTCTTGCTGTTGGCTATCCGCTGCCTGATCTCCTGAGTCGTTTAGCTCTGAATAGTTACTAGAAGATCCAACAGTGCGTTCTACCTTGCCGGTAATGTAGGAAATATTTGTTTTTGAGAGGCAGATTTCGCATGCTAAACAAATAAACCTTTCTGTTAAAATAACCAACAGCAATGCCGGCTAGTCGGAGAAAGAAGCGCGTGTATTTTTCCTTATATATTTTATGTTCAAAACTTTTATATTACTCAAATACTTCCATATTCAAACTTCAGCTATAAATATCCCACAATGATTGTTCGCATTTTCCTTGTTTCAGCGCGCACACATTCAATATCATATTCAAACACTTTGCGTTCACAAGCGAAACGTTCTGAGGTTTTTACAGCATGGAACATACCATGTAGTAGTGAGGGGAGGGTCGCACTTTTGTCAGTCACCTAAAGGTGGGGGGTCAGGAGGATTTTTATTAAAACGCAAGGGAGGGCCAACACTTTTTTGGGAAAAAATACCAAAATTCCCCAGCCCTCCCCCCCCAAGACAAAACGTACCTTCCCTAAGGAAATCAGAATAATGAGCGCGATGCTAATATGTCGTCTCCAGGTATATACAAAATCGTAATTGTGATTGCTACTTACCAAGGGCCTCTTGTCTCTTTTTGTCTCGATTCCATAGCATCGTACATCGGTCACGTCGTTAAGACGCGTGCGATTTTCAAAACCTCATATTTCCCGCCAGAATTGTGTTACACGCAAAACACAAATGCAATATCATGTTTTAAAGAAAACCTGGTATTACCCAAGATGCCGCTACAATATTTAGGTTGAAAACCTTCTATACTTGAAATACAGTAAGTAAAATATCAAAAGGAAAACTCAGTAAAGCTGGGGAATGTTAATGCATGATACCAGTGTAGCTCGAATAAATTGTAATCAGAGTCATGAAAGCGCCACGTCCCACGCGTCCTCTAACATACATTTCTTCGCATAAAAATCAATAGCCTTAGTCTAATAATTGATCGATGTCGGGTTCTTGCTCGACCTACATACAAATCAAGGCAACTTAGTGAAAAAAAAAATAATATGCTCAGCTTTCTAAGAGGCATCGAGGAGACTTTGCAGGCTTACGTAAATAAATAATAAATTCCCGCCAGAGAGTGTCACACAAAATTATGATTCTGTTTTGACAGCCACCCAGGAAAATCTACTAAATAATCACCCGGTTTTGATTGTCACAAAGGACTATGGTGGCAGTATAGCAAAGAAAATATATCATAAAACTGAAACGACGAACATCATTACAAACGGCGTGACAAGACTGAATAATTCTCTGGTCCTGCCGTTTGGGTCTCGTTTCCTGGCGTATAGTGACAATCGTGCAACTTAAACCCTTTTTGTTGTTGGCATTCGACAGAGCCAAAAGGAGGTTAACCGAAAATCAGACTTACTGACCTTAAAATTCCCGCACTTGCACTGACTGCGCTCGTTCTTTCCTGTAATAATTTTTGCTTCACGACGTGATCGCCTTCGTCATAATCTTATGTATGTCACGCTGTTAAATAACCGCACGGACACATGCCGACCGCACGTGTTGATATAATTCTTTAAATTGCTGACAGAAATGATTCGCGTAAAATAACGCTTTTAATGAATACATGCTGCGAATTTTTTTCATGGTTTAAGTCCCTCATACTCCTCATCCTAACTAATGGATTTATGTGGAGATAATTCTGTTTATTAAAAACTGGACTAGGTATATTGGATTTCTAGCATTTTGATTGGCTGAACGGAGCTAGGCTATCAGCTCATATAACTGCTGGGACCAAATATGGTCAATGAACACTCAACAACAAAGTGAGCTGAAAGTTTTTTCCTCGCGAGCAACCCGGCGAGAAAAATGGACGAGAAAAATCACTTGGCAGCGAATTTAAATTAAGCAGAAATTCCAACAGCGTCACTAACAAGCATTACCAACAGCGGCGCCTAACACAAGTCAAAATTGTTTGAAGAAACTGTGTAGAAATAGAAATTCAAGCATTAAGCGTTGTGTTTACAATTTTTCTCTTTCATCGATCGTCACGTCGGTCATTGAAATTGAACAAACGGTAGGTTTTATCAGGAAGGCTTTCCACTTCAAAATATCAAGACAAGACATAAAATAAAATACAGCGAAATGGGGCAGGAGCATTTAATAAAAACTATCACACATTCCTGGCGAGTCGATGCGAAGATCATGAAGCAGTCTAAACAAGTACTAGGAAAAATTACAGCTGCAAACTACCAAGAAGGAAGGAAAGGCGCGATTTTTTTCGGCTTTAACACGCAAAATTGACACTGGTTTACCTGCACTCGTTGTGTTCCAACAGGTTCAAATGCTCAGATAGAAATCGGATGTCATGGAAAGGGAGTTGAATCACTTTTCCAGTTGTTTGAATGTTGTTTTTACCATTCCGTCCGCAACCTCTAAACGGAGAACAACTGCATTTTGCGCTTTGCGTTTAACAAACTATGATGGTGAATTCTAATGTTCCTCGCTACAGTAATCTTGCTTCTGAGATGCATATAAATTACCTCTTCAAGTTTAAATTTGTTCTGTCTTCAGTTCGATCAAACACGCACATGATGGCTCCGTTGTCCGAACAGTCAGATTACAAACTTGTTCAGTTTCAACTCCAGCAGCTAACATGGTGAAATTGTACAGCTTCAATCCGCTTTGAACGATTATTACAACAATGTTTCAGGAAAAATCAAACATGTACCATATTTCAGAGCGAAAACTTAGAAGATTTTTTTCCAAAACTTGTGCCACTTTGTTCACTTTCGAGCAGTTTTCATTGATTCATTTAGCTTTGCAATGAAACGCTGCAACACTTTGCAAGGTTTTGGCGCCTTTTTCGTTCAGTCATGTGATCGATTCTTGTTCCCTTTTTATTTCTTTTCTCATTTTTCCCGTTCTTTCTTGATTTTTTTAAATCGTGGTTAAGTTTTTAATAAAACAATTATACTACTCGGGCTTGCTGGATATCAAATGATTATAACCAACGAGGCGCGTAGCGCCGAGTTGGTTATCTATCATTCGATATCCAGCGCGCCCTCGTAGAATAATTGTTAAGTATTCCGACAATCGAACGAATTCTTTGTTAACATGCTCAACTGAGTAAAGCCCTAATTGTGTTTTTTTAACAGGAGTTTAGGTGATACCCAGTAGTTTTGAATTTTAACGTCTATTTTTATTGCGGAACTCCTTTGCGGCCGAAGGCCGCGAGAGTGAAGCCCCATATTCATACTAAGAGGCATGTTCGTGTTTTTTTATGGTCACGGCAAGCGAAATGGCTCGCAGGCGCGTGCGCCGTACGTCCATACGTCGCATTTCATGACATTCTTACATGAGGCAATTTTCGCCCAGCTTCTAGCCAATGGCGTGCGAGGAATCGCGTAAGTCTTTTGACGCGTGTTGCACAAGCGACTCGCGTAGCGATAAAATAACTTGTGAAAACAATGGATAATTTTACAGTAAAATGGTATCCAACGGCCATAACGTGATGAAAAACAGTATTCTACATTCAAGGATGTAAGGTTAGAGCAATACCAAGCTTATAAGTCGAGCAGAAAAGTACTAATTTGCGAACAAATAATTCTGACCTAAAACATGCCCTTTGTATTTTAAAACGAATGAAGCGAATCCGTTTTACCAAACAGAATTAAAAAGAACACAGCTTTCCAATCGACAGTTGTAAAACAGAATCAAAGTTATTCACAATAAACAGATTGAATGTGCGAAAAAATGTGTGCAATACTGTGCAATAATCTGTAAAGAAAACCAAAAGAGAAGTTCTGGTAGTTTCGAAGCGAACACGCGTCTCCAATTACAAAACACAAAGCGACAAGTAAAATAAAAGCAATCAAAACAAATGAAAAATGCCGATAAACGATTGAATGAATTTGCCTAGCAAACTTGAAGCGAAAGCACAACTAGATAAACTAGATTTGCTTGAATCACGAAACAGAATTATAACTCTAAGTTTATATTAAAATGATACGCTTAATAAAACTATACAATATAAATTAACGAGGTCAATACCTGTAGGTTAATAACAGTAAACAAGAAATTTCTGAAGAATTTATAGGCGGCCGATGGTAACCAGGTAGATATGGAGTTCCGCTTTTAGGCTTGGCTAAATCTATATATCATTTATATATGTCAAAATGTGGGTAAATGTCAGAATTATGTAAACCTCGGTTCACCTACACAAAGGTGAATAACCCTTTAAGTACAAAACCTTGCAATTGAATTAGCCAAGCCCCAAAGTTATTTCGTTTTCGGTTAGATGAGAAAGAGTTCTCATCCGCTGGTTTGGTCGAGTAGCAAATCAGCGCGCACAAAACACTTATACACTTGAATGTTATATACTGGTGAATATTCTTCGACGGCTGCTAAGCGTCAGAACTGCGTTTGTGCCGCCGTCTTGAATTCGAAAGACGGATCTAGAGCTGGCAGCCCGTTAGAGCCGCCTTGTATCGTCTTTTGTTTTCCACCAAAAAGGATTTATCTGTCGTTTATATTTTTAAGCGATGTCGCAGTAAAGTCCCATCATGCACCCTGCATGGGCGGCTAGCTGAGCAGCTCCGAAAAAGTCACCCTTCTCGCACGTATTGCGCGACCAGTTATGTTGAATGGGGTCGCTCATTCTTGTGAAATGGTAAGATTTTGTACAATTTGTTTAAGGGAAGGTAGAACCACAGCGGTACTAAGCAAATCCTAAGAGGAGCTTAGCATAAATATATAGTAGTTAGGTTGGTTTTTAGTTAGTTGTGGGCACATTTGAATTACAAAAGAATGTTTGTGAACAGTTATCTTCCCTATATAACATTCCCTATACTGTTTGATGGCTGGCGAGCGTCAGAAATACGTTTGTGGCGCCATCTTGGGTGTGAAAGACATCAAAACAATCCATTGGCTAAAAGCCTTTCCTCTGCAAAGTAAGTGCCTTGTACAGGCAAAAAATACGGTGGGTGAAATTGAAAGAATTGTGAAATAAATAAGCGTTTGTTAATGCCACTTCTAAGTTATCAATAAGAATTTTTTTTGTTAATGCGATGTAATATAGGTACGATCGTGATGAAAAGCAGTTCTATCCTTTTCTGTAACAGATGGAATTAGAAAATTGCTTGTTTTTTCATACGAATTTTAGAGTGAACATGAATTTTGCAATAAATTTCTTATTAGTTTTTCTGTCAGTGGGCTTATTCTTTGATTTATTTATTCGTTCATCTATCTATTTATCTATCTGTTTATTTATTTATTTATGTATTTATTTATTTATTTAAAATACTTAAAATCAGTTTGTTCTTATTAGGTGGAGAAACCTGAGAATTTGCAATATATTTTTTCTCGAATCTCAGCCAAAACAGCGAGCATGGAAAGAAAATGCTTGTGGTGTTACCTGCTTCAAAACATAAGTGCGAGTTGCTTTCGAAGCAACTGAAATCGCAATACAATTCCAACCGCCCGATAACATACGAAAATATTCCAAAATTGGATCCATCTGACAGTTTAAGGGTTATTTAACAAACCTAGACGATTATTTTGGTTACTCCTTGTGAATAAAACTGGTTTTAAGGTCACTAATGTAAGCTAAATTATCGTGAAACCGCTCCTTAATATAACCAGTCACTTCAACGATTAAAAAAGGCTGAAAATCCAGCTTTGGTTTCACCAAAAATTGAATAACAATATTCTTCAAACAACCTTTACATTATACTGAATAGGACATGGAACACTGTAATGTATTGCGTTATAAAAATATAATAATTAAATGCCATCGTTACACACTTTCCGATCTTTGACCTAGATTATCCAAGATGGCGTCTCTTCTAGCACGAGTTTTGGAACCAGTACTCTGCGCGGTCAAATTCAAATGGACCCAGTCCTCTGCACGGTCAAATTCAAATGTCCACAGTAAGGGGCAAAATTTGTGGTCAAATTCCCCAGAGAGGGGACGGCAGAAGTGTTCAAATGCTGCACCTTTGCCCGTACCACCCCTCTCCGTCTAAACATTGATATGTGCGTAATGTAAACATAAGTTTTAGTAACATTTGGTGGAATACCGTTTGTAATATTTCAAAATTGTCCCAAAACATCATTCGCCACTAAATCCTATTGCCAATTTCTCAAATGAAAAAGTTACGTTTCTGTTTTTTTTGTTCAAATTTGCTTCCCTAAGTATTCTGCAATTTGTAGTACGAACTTCTCATGGCACACTTACATCATCACCACGAACATCATTGTTGATGTAGTAGTTACTGATGTGACGCAATGTGGAGCTCGATGTGATCAAAACATTTTACAATTACATCGTGAGTTCTTTAGTCGAACTTTTCACCTACAGTGGAACCCCTATATAACGAACCCCGATATAACGAACCCCTATATAACGAACCCCTATATAACGAACCCCTATATAACAAACCCCTATATAACGAACCCGATATAACGAACCCCTATAGAACGAACCCCTCTATAACGAACCCGATATAACGAACCCCTATATAACAAACCCCTATATAACGAACCCGATATAACGGACCCTATATAACGAACCCCTATATAACGAACCCCTATATAACGAACCCCTATGTAACGAACCCCTATATAACGAACCCCTATATAACGAACCCCTATACAACGAACCCCTATATAACGAACCCCTAGATAACGAACGCCTATATAACAAACCCCTATATAACGAACCCCTATATAACAAACCCCTAAATAACAAAGACCCCGGTATTATGAACAATATTTTTCAGGCCAGTAATTAAAGAATGCATGGAAAAGAACCCCGATATGACGAACCCCCGATATAACGAACACATTTTTCCAGTCCATTGCACCTCATTGTATCGGGGCTCCACTGTGCCTTTATTTCAGAAAGTACCTTATTTGTACTTAAGGTCATTCCCTTCAATTGCATTGTGCATCTTTGCAGCGCATCATTTTTTTTTTGCGTGATAAGCGCGTGCATCTTCGGAACTTGATAGGTTTTCTATGAAAGCTGGCAGTTCAGGCCCCAGTTGTTCAAAAATTGGATAGTGCTTTCCCCTTTATAAATCCCTGATCTATCCAGTGGATAACGCAATTGGTTTCCCTAACACTTATCCACTGGATAGTGATTTATCCGTTGGATAGCGCTATCCCAACTTTTGAACAACTGGGGCCAGAGAAATAACAGGTCGTTTTCTCCTAAACGAGCTCGGCGACTCCCATTTTTTAATACATAAATTCAAATGGCCCACGGTCGAGTAAAATATATCGCAATTTCAAGAGAAGTTAAAAATTCTGCTTTGAGATATTTTTATTTAAATGCCGAAAAGAACACGTCTTTAGGTACAGCAGGGTATGTAGGCACACGGCAAAATCTTTATTTGAGAATAAACCTGAATAGACAACTCGCAGACACCATACTAGCATACTCAAGTTTACTTTGAAATTGTGCTTTACATAAACTTGTAACCGAAATCATTCATATTTAACTCAGGGTGGAATGCACGAACTGTGCATGTATCAATGCGTACACGGCTTATATCGAAGTTTATATCATAGATACTGAGATTTCCTCACGTAAAAAAGATTACGTAAAAATGATACGTAAAATGCATTAGCCAATAGGAAACGCGAACGATGAAAACTCACTAGTGAAAAAACGTCGTTCGTCCAATCACAAACGCGAACGACGAAAACTCACTAGTGAACAACATCGCATCGCGATTTCGATTGTCGTCCATTTTCGTCTCGGCGACATGGCGGAGGCAACTGCTTCAAGGTTTGTGTCTTTAGACGACACAATTGAGTCGTTTATTGAAGAGCATGAAAACCCCAACACGGTGAAAAAAACAAAACGAGAGGTTGCTTTGTTGACAGTGTTCCTTCAAACAAAAGGAGAAACACGCGAGATAGCAGAAATTCCTCCTGTTGAGTTGAATGAACTTCTCAGCGAATTCATATTAAGCGTCCGCACAAAGGAAGGACAAGAATACGAGCCATCTTCGCTCCGAGGGATGGTAGCGAGTTTTGAAAGGCACCTTAAAAGAAAGTCCTATCCAGTTAGCATCATCAATGACCTAGCATTTGAAAAGTTAAGAAAAACACTCCAGTCTAAACAGAAACAGCTCAAGAAACAGGGAAGAGGAAACAAGCCTAACGCATCGGTGGCTCTAACAGAGGATGAAATAAAACTTCTCTTCGACAAAGGCCTCCTCGGTGTATCAAGTCCTGAAGCCATTTTAAACACCCTGTGGCTGAACAACAGCCTCCATTTTGGGCTTCGAGGAGTAAAAGAGCACCACGATATGCGCTGGGGCGATGTTAAGTTGTGCAAAACAGACCAGGGTGTTGAATACTTGGAGTTCAACGAGCGCCAAACGAAAACAAGAACTGGCGCCGACCACCGCGATGTGAGACCCTTCGCACCAAAAATGTTTTCAACTGATGGTAGCGAAAAAGATCCGGTAGCAGTTTACAAACTTTTTGTTCAGAAAAGACCGGAAAAAATGAAAGATCCCGACGCTCCGTTTTACATTGCAGTTAACAACGTATCGATGAAATCCAAACCTTCGAATTCTGAAAAGTGCTGGTTCAAATGCAACGCGGTCGGCACCAACAAACTCGGGGGTCTTATGAAAGAAATGTCAAAGAAAGCGGGTCTTCAGAACGATAAACTCCGCAATCACAGCGCTAGGAAAACCATGATTCAAACCCTCAGTGAAAATAATGTGCCACCGACACAAATCGCACAGCTCTCCGGCCACAAAAACCTGAAAAGTATTGAAAACTACAGTCACCTCAGCACAAAACAAGAAATGCATATGTCAAATGTACTGGCAAACATTTCTAGTGAGTGTTCAAGCATCACTCCATTCACTCCGACTGTAACTCCGTCAACTTCAGCTGTATTTCGACCAGAAGGAGCCTGTCGCTTCAGTAACCCTGGCCAACAGTCTATGGCTTTATTCTCGGGTGCAGTCATTCATGGAGGACAGTTTTCTGTGACCATCAACACTGTGAATCAATCGCCACCGCTTCCTCCTCCCTCGGAAAAGCGACAATGGAAAAGAATCAGAGTCTCTAGCGATTCAGATGATGACTAAGACACTGTAGGCTTTTGCATACAGTTTTCTTGACTTTGTTGTATTATACTGATTTGGTAATAGTTCGCTTGCGTTGTCGTTGTGTTATTCAGCGCATACCGCTGTTTTATAATATCTGATTTACAAACATTAAATTTGAACTTATAAGCCTCAGTCAGGTTTTTTTTCTTTTTCAACTGAAAAATGTTTATAAAAGTTGTGAAGGTATAAACTGACGTTTTATTTCTTGTGTTACTTCATTAAATATTTGATTTTGAAAGAGAAACTGATGTTTTAGTTATTCTAGTTTTACACGCATACATTGCAGTTGAATGGGTTCCCTAAACATGCGCGTAAGATTGACAAAATTTGGCTTTTCAAAAATCTCAGTATCTATAAAATAAACAAATTACACCATGGAAAATGCTTTGTACGATTTTTTATTCACTCGTTGAGTTGTATCAGAAAACTCACTCGTTCGCTGCGCTCACTCGTTCGTTTTCTGATACTACTCAACTCGTGAATAAAAATCGTACGCGCGCATTTTCCATGGAGTAATCTCTATTTAACCTCTCTAAAGGTAAATGAGCATCTTTCAAGCCGTTTTGCTCGTTGGCATTTCTACCGATAGGTACAGCGAGTAAGTAGGATAAATATGAACATACAGTACATGAAGCTAAGGACAGCGTATAAGTTATGAGTAAACATGTGCTGGTCCCCATCAAAGCTTTTCAACCACAAATTGAATGAAAGCTTTACTTACCTTAGTGGTATCGCCAAATTCTTCTTTTAACATCTCCCCGCACTAAACGACAAAATATCCCACAATTCATTGTCTGCTTCGAACACAAAATGAAGAAATTTTGACGTACCCAACATAGACAGTGCATTCAGCTTTGTCTCTTCTAGTTTAAGGCACTCACACCAGGCTTCGGTTTGGTGCCCAGCCTCTCACGGTTTCGAAAAAAAAATACACGCAGTAATCGCCTTAAAAAAGACAAGACTGAGGAAAAGTTTCAACGCGATTAGAAAGAGATATACCCAAGCCTCTGGCAAAAGTCTTCTTTTAGTTTAAACTTCAAAAGGAGCCGAACAGGATACAATCCAATTTTATAAGTACATTTTTGACTCCTTATGTTTAAAACAAAAACTATTAATAGAACTCTTCAAATAACCCAGAGAAATATGGACTAGATAAGTGGAATAAGTTGCTTATAAATTGAACTTTATGTACTTTTAAAACAATAAGAAACATTCCGTGCGCTCTGGTCATGTGACCTATGACGTCACAACAACAAAGCCGACGTGGAAATTATTTTCTTGTTATTTTTTTTTTTATCAACATGCAAAATTTGGTTGAGTTGCGCTTCAAATTGACGAAGATATTGAATCTAGGACTTAGTTTCCCATTTTTCTCTCGTTTATAGCCAGCGCAGTTTTGATATCCCATATTTCTAAATGACCCATAATAGTGTGCTTCTAGCCACATTCGTGGCTTTCGAATTGATAAAGACGTGTACCCACAACAAGCTAAAACGACTGTCTTGGCCATAGTCACGTGACTAATGGCGTCACCACACTAAGTTTGATATCAGAGGTATTTCATGGTTTGTGTAAATATCACATGACGTAGCATTCTACTTCGCTTAATTAAAACTGTTAAAGTTACTTGGCAATGAAACTTTTTCAGGTGAAAAGGCTTCTGGGAAGGCTCTCGTTACAAATATATTATTGTTCTTAATTATTTCATCAGCCCAGATCAGATTATGGAACGACTCAAAGAACTGCTGGAGAAACGCTGGAGAGACTCTCGAGATTTATGCTGGGTTTTTGGCTTTAAAGGAGTTATGTCGCCAATACTAAGTATTAATTTGATGGAAACCTTAAACAACGATCCAGTTTTGTTTAAAGCTACTCTACTAGTGCACTAAAACTGTGCATAAATGCCTTGGCCACAGATGTTTAGGATGGAGACAGATTGCAAATTGGAAAAAAAATCGGGCCGCAGAATCGGGGCGCTTGTTCTAAAGTTTCCCCTCACTGTCTCGGAAAAAAATCATTGTTTTATTATCCTTACGAGAATTCACTTTACATCTTCTTCTTCTTTGAGTTCTGAGACATTTCTGTCTAAGGAAATGCAGCCGTAGGTTTGATTTATGTAGAAGTTTGACCCCGAAACATAAAATGCCCGTGACATAGCCCCTTTAATGTTCTTTGTAGGCCTAGGAGCTCTAGTTCTGCTTTAACTTATGGAGTAAGCTACTACATATGACAGTAATCCTAACAGTGTGGTCAGCTTAAATCATTGGAACAGGTTTGGACACTAGTTTAGATGGGCAAAAGTCTGGCTTCAAAAATCGCCCTTGCCACACCTAACAACCTTTATCACGAAAGGGAAAGGGCTCCATGTATTTTGTAAAGGTAACTTAAGCAAAATAAATGTAGGCGAAAAGTTCGATAAAAGATTTTGCGATGTAATTGTAGAATGTTTTGGTTACACGCGCCACATTGCGTGACATCAGCACGCGCCCAAGTTTGGGAGGTATTTGTCAGCGTGCGCCCATGGGCAAATGGACAACGCTATATTTACCAATCAGAGCGCGCTCTTTACCGAATTTATGTTACAAATAACAAACGTTAACGTTCAGCGTGCATCAATCGACTGAGTTATGGATGCACATGGGAGGTTGTTAAGCACGCCAACCAGCCAGTAGCGCGGTGTGTCCATCTAGGTCTCTTTGGTACATACCAAACCACTTGGACAGTGTTTTTCGCGCGCTCTGGTTGGCTACTCAAACTCGAGATAGCATCTGCTATTCAACTCCCGGCATTTTTCTGGATTTCGCACGCAAGTTTTCCCTCATTTCTCAGCAAAAAAGGCACTTTTTGGTGCTGGCTATCCACTGCCGGTGGTATAAACTAAAACTATTACTCACCTCAGTGTCGGTGAAGTGTGGTATATATTTACCGTGAAGCTTCGCGGCTTGGCAAATATCCACCACTATTTACTTCCAGAACGATGAATAATTGTTAACTATCCGACGAAAGCGAGTAAATTGACTATAAATATTTGTTTTGGGTATTTCTTGTCACTGTTTTTGGCATTTTAAACCGTTTTCCATCCTGAAGAAACAAACATAACATTCGTTGCTGGTTAATTGATCTTGTTCATGTATTGACGTGTTATATTTGACTGAACATCCACGTACGACTTGGGAACAGAATGCCCCCTTTGACTGATCACAGCCTATGGCTGATCAATATACTTTTCAGCATATACCGCGGACACCAATTGGGCTTTGGTTGGTTTTGGTAACGTTTCACAAGGTGATATGCCTTTCCTTTGTAATCCTCTGTACCCTTTAACCTCCCACCCCCCCCCCCCCCCCAACTCTCTACATTCGACAGGGACAGTTCGGCCTATTTGAAAACTTTACATGCATAGTTTGACGAATTGCGCCTCTTTTTTCAGCTTGAAGCGATAGTATACATGTGAGTACGACTTCAAAGTAACAGAGAACACTAAGTGCTACAATTTTTTATTCATGTTTTGTAACAATTCGTGATTAGTATATACCACACCAGTGAATAGTGCTTTACACGCACTCTGATGGGCTGCTCAAACTCATGATAGTTTGTGCTATTCACCTCCAAGCAAATCAAAATGGCTTCCCGCTTCGCCTCACCTTTAATTTTGCCCATTTTCCGAAAGTAAAGTAACCAGATGGGGCCGGCCATACACGTGTTTGTGCATACTAAAACAATTATTTCGCAGTGTTGATGAATAATGGTGGACCATATTTACTTTCATTTCGGTAAATAATTGTTACTATTCGCCGCTGTTTAAACAACATGCAGGGTGTTTTTGTCGAGCGATTACCTCAATCGACGAGCTGGAAATTTGATGTCCGTAAACTATCATACAAATAGCCCCGAGAAAAAAAAAACACCCTATAGTTCATGCTTTAGAGTTAGATTTTCTTCCACTGTAAGAAAAAATGAAGTTGGCGTCTGCTTCAACTACTTTCTTGATTGAAACTTTACGGAATCTCAAGCAACCAATCCAGAGAAAAACAGAGACACTACAGAGTAACTTTTGCGGTATTAACCTGGAAACTAAAATGGCATGTAAAGTGCAAGATTTGCAACATTGATACGAGCTTGCAAACTGTACCGTAACAACAGAACATGTAGACAATAGAATTCAAACGAATACTTGTCTTTGGAACAATATATCTTTGCGGCTGCAAATTCTCAAAATTTAGCGGACCACATCAGCGTCCGCAAACGAACATTATTGCTCCAAGTGATCGCCATCAGTGCTGAACGATACTAGCAACTATTCTCGACCATTCGGGATCAGTTGGCCACTATTCGTCACTATTCGCGACTATTTAACAATTATCCTGCGAAATCGCGCGGAATATCACCTGATACTTAGCCGACGAGGCCGTAGGCCGAGTTGGCTAAATCAGGGGATATTCCGCAAGATTGAGCAGGATAATTGTTTCATTATTCAACAAATTCCCATCGACTACCATTTTCAGAACGAGAAAAACTAGGGCTCTATGATGAAAACGCTAAAAGCTAGCAACACATAAGTTTAATAAAAATCAAAACAGAACTTCAAGAAATCGAAGTTTACTACCGTTCACTTATAAAGACTTATTTACAAACTCATGTTTGGAAATGACAAGACAAAGTAAAAAAACTATTGCTACCTTACCGAGAATAAGTCCTCTTCCTGTGAATTAAAATCTTTTCAACTTTAGTCTTTACAACTTTCCGTGAGCAAGTGTGCTGCTTCGTTCGCAATAGCATTTTCTTGGTTGAGTTCTCACTATGAAAATTCCAAGTCAACCTCTGGGTATCTTTGTGAGCTGAAGCAAATACTTGTTGACATTTTGAGAGCATTTAATCGTGGAACGTTTCTTCTAGGGAGTTAAAATTTCCGGAGAACACTGCTAAAACTGCCTCGCTTTTCAAAATGGCCGCCAAACAAGCAATGAAAGAAAAGCTGCAGTGCACTTCCAAATATGGTCATTTACGTATATCGCAGGATATCTGTCACGTACGGATGACAGATATTGAGGGCTTCCTTACCATATATGGGCATAGTGACAATTTGTTGAATAATAATCATCACTATTCGTCACTATTCGCGACTGTTCGCGACTATTCGTCACTATTCGCAGTATTCGTACTATTCGCTATTCGGTATTCGGGTTTTCCGGACACCCACAACAATGTTGGTACTAAAAATTACAATCACCTAAAACATCAATTGACAACAATTTAAACGTCTGAATACAGCGACCAAGACTGGAATATTATAAAGGTAATCTCATAATTTTAAAGAACGACTAGTATTTTAGCCTGTCAACGAGATTCATAGAATGCATTGTAAACATAGCGGAGTAAGAGTAAATATGATAAAGGAAAGAAAAGTGTAACAATCGTGTAAATGTGATTTATAACTTGGTATGACCAGCTTTATATAACAGGCAAGTTTTAAGGTTTGAAATGTCCCTCTTAAGCTTTTCAGACTCAAGCCCTGGCCAAAGGGAGCTGCAAGTTATCGCAAGTTAAAAAAAAATTACGATAACTCGTGATTCCGTTTGCTCATAACTTTTGCGTACTTGCGATGGCTTGCAATGCCTTGCTTTTACTTTGACCAAGCTCAATTTTGCACACAAGTAAAAGCAGCGTTTTTACCGTTTGGCCACCCATCGCAAATCGACGCAAGTTGATCTCAGTATTTTTTCCGTAATACGGGCATACGCACGAGGCCGCACTGAAATGGCCTTTTTTTTTCATATAGCTTCAAACCTGCGTCGACTTGCGAGTGCGCTTGGTCACCCATCGCAAGGCAAGTTAGAAAGTGACTGGCGAGCGGAAGCGATATTTTAATTTGCACCTGTGTTAACAGTGTCTCAACTATGTTTGCAGCTAATTGTGATATTTACAGTGTATTTGCGTTCTTCCCAGGTATATTTAGATTTTGCGGCAGCGTATTGATTTAGGCGTAACATGGAACAGGCTAATACATGTTTATGCACAAAATGTGTGTGCTGCTCTTTTCATGCCCTTGCGCCCACCCAACCCCCCCCCCCCCCCCACCAACAGTGGCTAATAACTTTATGCAATAATCTCTGCTGTAATGATCATACAAAACATATTTGGGGGACCGGTTAAGGAAAAAAAAAACAATTCGCGGGGGATAGTTTCATGGCGTTCTGAACAAGAGAATTAATTGCCTCAATGCAAAACAACTGACAACTTGAATTTGTATAAATATAAATCATATAAATTAGAATATAAAAAGACTTGATTTAAATTAGGCAACTGGTAAACTTAGACAAAAAGGTTTGGTCCAGGTGGAATTCTATATATTGACCTAAGAGTCATTTCTTTTCACCAAACAAAATTATGCTTTTACACAGGAAAATTACCTTCATGAACGACTTCCTGTTACATACTATCACTTTAAGTGTCAGCGACTTGGACAAATCCTTGGAAAACTTCATGATTAATTGCCGAAATTCTCTTCTCCAACGACCCGAGATCTCAGTACAGTGAAAGAAACCTAAGAAACGTATAACCAACACTCTTTCCCATTGATAACCACCCTTAACTCAAAACCCAAACCAAAACAACTCACTACACTATAAAGACTTAACGGAGAGTCTTACATCGTTTAAGTGTTGTTTAGGCTTAGTAACATCATGATCGTAAGACAAACTAGAGAAAAAAACATACAACAACTTTAACTTATTTAAATTTATTGGTCTTTCGATAGAAATTCAAATCTACAAAACCGCCAATTCGCAAATAAAAAAAAAATACAAAATGACCTAAGCCATAACCAACAATGAAAGCTCGGAGTTCAAATATCGTTTCTGAGTTTGTTATGTCTTTTGTTGTTTTGAAATGTTAATAATTCTTGTCGATCTGGGGCTGTTCATAAACTGAATCAAACGCCTTTCAATAGCACCGCAGAAGCATATTTTAAACCTTTCCTCTCTTCTAAAGAATATAAAGGGACTTGAATTTTTCGTGAAAATTGCGCGATAAGAAAAGCTTTTTAACACTTACGTTTAGTTGAGCGGGCAGAGCAAGCACCTATAAAAGGGCTTAAAGAGAGCTCGTGTAGGCGTTTCAGTGTTAATTGAGCATTACAGTATCCACGCTGTAAGATACAGGATCGTGGCAAATTAATCCTTTAACTAAAAGGCGATTTTCTGTCACTTTCTAAAGAAATTGGCATTTGCCGTGGTATGCAAATTCACAGTGTGGCTCTTAACTTACTGTTTTCAGAGGTTGAACATTTTCAGTCGTTCTAAATTTGAAATTTTGAGAGCCATCCATCTAGCTCGAGAAAAACTATAATTGAACTACTTAAAAGATAATACAATTTCAATGAGAAAATTCCTATCACAATAAAAGACTTATATTTAGCATTCAGTTTCGCTGAGTCAGAGGACACTCTTCCGGTTGAATAAAATCTTAACCAGCCACTCCTTAGACATTCGGATATTAAACATTGACTGACAAACTGAAGAAGAAGGAAAGAACTCACGTTTAGGAGCGTGCAGATAGACAAGTAAGAGGTTCAAAGAAAGCTCAGGTAAACAGTCATTTGTTGCCTATTCAAGTATTCATTAAGCTATAATGTACAGAATCATAACAGATTCATCCTTTGCGAAAACAGGGTGATTTATTTGACGGTATGTAAAGAAACTTCAATTAATAGTAGTATATCCACGGTGTGGCTCTCAACCACTGTATTTTCCAGAAGGTGTTTGATATTTTTCTAGATATGTTTAGAATTGAAGTCTGGCTTTAACTTTTTTAAATAAGGCCTTCATCAAAGTGGCAGTCATTCATCTCGAGAAAAGAAGAATTCAGCTAGTCACCGACCAGTAGGGGATAGAATTCTAACTGAAAGAGATAAAAATTAAAAAATAATAATACATTAAGCATTTAGGTTTAGCTGAGTCAAGAGACTCTATTGATTCTTTGCGTTGAACTAAAAAAATCTTATTTGTTAGACATTCAGTTATTTAACATTGACTAAAAAACATTTGCAATGAGCTGTGCAGTGATGATCAGACAAAATAGTACTTGGGGGCAAGTAAACGAAATTCAATTTTTAGACTTTTGCTGAGGGATGTTCTGCATAAAAACTGGTGCAAACTTCCTAAATTTTCAAAACCCAAAGTGCCTACCGAATCGAAAGGAATTAAAAGGAAAACACTCGCTCATCCAAGAAACTGACAAATTATGTGTGATGATATCAGTTTGCTGAGTTTAAACCGACCTCAGCTTGCATCTTAAGTAGTCTATTAGAACTCAAAGCGACTCTAACAAGAGGAGACTTGTAAAAAGCAATTTGCTGAGAAACTTCGAAAAAATTGCCGAGATGGAATTCTGAGAATTCACTTTGGCCTTCAAAACCACCCGGAGGAAGAGTCGTTTCCTTTAATCATACAAAACTATACCCTTGTGCATCAATTTTTTCTGCAACCACGGGAAAATATACTCTCACGAAAGAATGACTTCCTTTTATTCAAATTTCAAAACTCTCAGGCGAGCGTGCGCAACTTCGGTAAATCCTCGGAGAAATAGACGAATAACCGCCGAGTTCCTTTTGTCCAATGAGAACGAGCCCGAAAATTCTCAAAGCTTCCGATTAGCCTACCTCCATCACATGAAGTCACGCTAAGCAGGAAATCTTTTCCATTTGTAAAGACACCTCCCCAAGAAACAGATCAACTCAAAGCTTAAACCACGTCAACGCAGCTACACCAGAGACTTCGGTGAAAGAGGTAAATTTTTATCTGTTATATCGTTTAAGTGTTATGCAAGCTACATAACATGATGTTCGTAATATAAACTAGAAAACCATTCAGTAACTTTAAACATGGATGTTCACGAAAAACTTTAAACATTTGTCTTAGAATTAAGCGAAAAACCACCAGTTCGCGAGAAATGTTTACAAAGTGACCAAAGCCATTAAAAAAAAGCAAAGGCTGGAATATTTTTATTGTACACTAATTCTAAAAGAAAAGAGTATATTTAGTACTCACGCTTAGCTGTGCAGAAAATAACACCATTCATTTCTTGTCCATTCCGGTATTCAGCGATAACTGATTAATCTTGACCGAAAGCTGTACAATACGGAATCGAAACAGGTTAATACTTTAATTAAAAGAGGATTTACTGACAATATCTGTACCAAATTGGTATTTCCAGAGGCATACTCAAAGAACAGCTTCTTGTTCAATTCATCTCAATCAAAAAGTTTTTTTTTCCTGTAACCATACAAAAGTAAGCGACTTCTCTCCGATCTTGAATCAAAGGTAGAAAAATTAACCGCGACAAAAGACTTGAACATAAACGATTTTAAATAAAGCAATAGGTAAACCAAAAGACCTAAGAGTCGTTTTCTTCAAGTTCACCACACAAAATTCTGCTCTTACACAGGAAAATTATCTTCATGAATGACTTCCTGTTACAACCAAAAAACTGACAACCTGAATTTCATTGAATCATATTACTTAGAATTCAAACTGACTTCAGCTCGCATCAATAATCATCAATAACCCGCTCCAATGATCATAGAAAATATTTTTGGGGGACAGTTAAGGACAAAAAACTAGACAACTCGTGGGGGATAGTTTTATGGCGTTCTGAATAAGAGTTGCCTTAAGCCAGCCAGTTAAGGCCCGCATTATTCTAAAACAATTAATTGCCTTTTTGCAAAACAACTGACAACTTGAATTTGATCGCATAAATTAGAATGTGAAAAGACTTGATTTGGATAAAGCAATCGGTAAACTTAGACAAAAAGGTTTGGTCAAAGTGGAATTCTATATATTGACTCCGGCCTTAACTTCGATTCAAAGACGTTTTGAAACCCAATCAACAGACCTAAGAGTCATTTCTTTTCACCAAACAAAATTATGCTTTTACACAGGAAAATTACCTTCATGAAGGACTTCCTGTTAAATACTGTCACTTTAAGTGTCGGCGACGTTAACAAATCCTTGGAAAACTTCATGAATAATTGCGGAAATTCTCTTGTCCAACGACCCGAGTTTTCAGTACAGTGAAAGAAACCTAAGAAACGTATAGCAAAAACTCTTTCCCATTGATAACCACCCTTAACTTAAAACCCAAACCAAAACAAATCGCTACACTACAAAGACCTATCGGAGAGTCTTACATCGTTTAAGTGTTATGTAGGCTTAATAACATCATGATCGTAATACAAACTAGAAAAAAAAACATACAACAACTTTAACTTATTTTAATTTATTGGTCTTTCGATGGAACGTCAAATCTAGAAAACTGCCAATTCGCACAAAAAAAAAAATACAAAATGACCTAAGCCATAACCAACAGTGAAAGCTGGGAGTTCAAATATCGTTTCTGAGTTTGTGTTATGTTTTTTTTTTTTTTTTGAAATGTTAATAATTCCTTTCCATGCAGGACTGTTCATAAACTGAGTCAAACGGCTTTTAATAACACCACAGTAGAATATTTTGAACCTTTCCTCTCTTCTCAAGAATATAAAAGGACTTGAATTTTTAGTGAAAATTTGCCCGATAAGAAAAGGTATTTAACACTTACGTTTAGTTGCGAGAACAGAGCATGCATCCATAAAGGGGTTTAAAGAGAGCTCATGTAGGCGTTTGTTAATTGAACATTACCATAGCCGGCTATACGAAACGTCGCATCTCGTTTATTTTTTTCTTTCTCGACCAAATCAAGTCCGATTTATTACAGCAATTTTTTTTAATGAAGAAAAAGCTCCTTTTTCACGAGGTTTAAAACATTGGAATAGCAGGGGCGTATCCACAGAGTGACGCTTCAACAACTCTTTTCTAGAAGGGGTTGGATAAATTTAGGACTTTTGTGAATACAAGTGGGCATCAACCTGCTTGAGGCGCCCCTAGTATAACCGTGACAGGCAGTCATTTAGAGAAAGGAATCATTTGCTGCATCAAAAATGTATATCTCCGCTCTTACGAAATGTCTTTGAAATTCAACTCTAGC
This sequence comes from Siderastrea radians, assembly GCA_964017195.1. Lineage (NCBI taxonomy): Eukaryota > Metazoa > Cnidaria > Anthozoa > Scleractinia > Rhizangiidae > Siderastrea > Siderastrea radians. The sequence continues at coordinate 27,128,895 of OZ024898.1, forward strand.
CTATTAAAAAAAAAATCCGTAACCATACAAACGAATGCTCATGTAACCGAATTCTTTAGGATCTTAAGCAATGAATATTGTGTTCCTTTTATGGTGAATGGCCAGGATATCAGCTAAATCAGAAAAGAGAAGGAATATGTTAATCGTCATTTTATATTTCAATTATTCGAAAGAGAACACAAATTACTTTAAGAAAAAGCAACACGAAGAAAAAACACTCTGGAACACGAGGTCTTTCACCTGTTTATTACGTGGAAATCAACGCAACCAGCCATTTGTTCACAAATGTAACTGATCGGACAAAACGCTTTTTTGGGGGACGGTAAAGTCAGAGATAATTTGCAGGTCATGATTTGTGGCGTTCTGGATAATTTAAGCTGGCCTAAACTTCCTGTAGGCGGAACTGGAGAAAAGAGTGAAAAACAAAATAATGCCCTCCTCCAAAATATTGACAATTTGAATTCTCTGAATTCAAAATGATCTAGATTAGTTTAGATACAGGCTTATGCCAAACGAGTGAATCAAAAAGGGGCTTAACTCTATTTAGCCTGGGGAGGGGGGGGCACATTGTGCCCGCGCCGACTCTAAAAATTATAACTTTTAAACGGCTGGACGAATAATCACCAAATCTCGTGACTTTTCCTAAAATTTACCAGAAAAGATTTTTCCTGTGTCAATGACGTGTCTATGATGATTGACGTTTCCACAGCAACCGTCTACTCAGGAGGTGTTTTGACCAGGAGGGAGTGATGAACTCGCCGCTCGGCTGGTTCGAGGTGTCTGGTCATCGTGACGTCACGACGTGAAAAGCTCGCGAGTTTGCTGAGTCTTCAAAAATGGCGCTGGTAAACTGATGTTAGTTCGGGTTACAAACGTATTTTTTGTGCTATTAAGCTTTCAGCTAAGCTTGTTTTCTTGGGTAATGGAATTTTAGTCATCCTTTTTTTCGATATAGGTAAGTGGCTCTTTGTCTTAACGTTAAAATCACACTTAAATATTGTTTTAAGAGTCATGTTTACTCTCCGCGATCGAAGAATTATGCGGGAAAATTGTTATTGTCCGCGTCCGAAAAATTGTGTTTATTTCAGTTATATACCACAGGGAAACTTGAAACTTGGCTACGGACTAGCCTATAGTTTAACAAAAGTACCCAAGTTAAAACAAATGGTATAGTGTTTACCTAAAAAATGATCAGCCCGTTTGTTTAGCTGAGTTTTATAGAAGGCGAACCTAGAAGAGTATGTTTACCACTTAAACGATAACTTTTCTTACAGTATTTGCTTCCATCTTCTGTATAAGGGAAGAATAGTGATATTTATTTGCTAGGGAAAGAGTAATCGAACTTAGTAAATTTTTGCCTCCCCATTTAACCCGTGTAAACTACACTTTTGCAGAACAACATAAAATTCTGAATCAGTTCGCAAATTATGCGGACGTCCGAGGAAACAAGTTTTCGCTGATCTGGTTCTGTCCTTTTTTTATGAAAACTAATAGATATATTTGAGTACCATCTGGATCAGTGATTCAGTGATTTATTCTCAATACCTCCAGTTTCCTCTAGATTTGCTGTCGAGATTGCACAATGTTCTAGAAAGAGTCTGACCGTCTATTTGATCCACAACTGACGATCAAGATGACCGTTTCGCAAATAAATTGAATTGGTCCTGTCATTTGATTTTCAAAGATTAATTAATTTTAAAACAGTCAAATTGAGGACCATTCTAGTAAAGAGAGAGCCTTATTAATCCCTTAACATCAGTAACCTGAGAAAGTTGCCGGTTTTGAAAGACTGTGTTTTTTTATAATTATTCAATAAGAGTACAATCAGTCATCAGCACAAATTTGGCCAGAAGGCCGGTGCGTCAGCTGTTTTTCTTCGCCGCGAGCAAACGTTGTCGTCTTTGTCGTTTTTTACTAGATAGTTTAGCAAAGTAAGGAATTGCTGTGGCCTATTATTAACTTTGAAGCAAGCACATGAATTCACAGTAAACGTTTCTGTGCATTGGAGTATTCTTCTCCACATTTTAATGATGTTTAAAGCCACTGATCATTTTAATGAAATTGTTACGAAAATTTACTTTCCTAAAATTGGAAAGAGTTTATACATATAAAAGTTATGTTTTTGTCTCCAAGCGACACATCTTAGGGTTTGTGAGATACAGCTTCTGAAAGGTGATCTTGATCACGATTTCAATCGATCGACCAAAGCGTTCGTGAAATTTTTTGAGTCTTATCGCCAATTTGTTATTTTGTTTTGAGGACCAAATTGCATTAAGAATACTTTTTATGTTATAGCATGCAGCATACCTTTTGTTCTTTCATCGTTTTGATCTGTTCTTTTTGAGAAACTGGACGGTAAACATTTGCAAGGAAGCCATTTGTTACCTTTCCTTTGAATTTCCCGGACTGACTTATTTGTGACGTCACGATGGCCCGACACCTCGGATTTTCGTTCGCCAATACCGGCACTAGTGCCCAGGCCTATGTTCATCACTCCCTCCTGGTTTTGACTATTTTTGTCTTTTTTAAGTCTTTTTTTCAGTTTTTTGCCCTTCGTCTGAAAAAAGAAGATAATCCTTTACTTTTTTGTGCTTGTTTTGGCTAAGTATGTTCTTAAAACAAATTCATATATTTTTCGATGACGTCATTGTCAACTGTATGACCGCATGCTCGGGATTCAAGATGGCGGCTCAAAATTCAAAATTACTGCTTTGTGACGTCATTGTGACGTCATGAAACGTCATAATCGACACGTCATATACCCAAACTGTAAAGCTAATGACGTCCTATAAACGTGCCAAGTTTCATCACGAGAGCGTGAATACTTTTCGAGATCTATAGGGGGGGAACTTTGTGCCCCCCCCCCCTTAGGCTCAAAAATTCTAAAAAAGCCCAGGCGAAATAGGGTTAAATAATGCAATCAATAAACTTAGACAAAAACATTTTTTACAAGTTCAAATTCTGAGAGTTAACCATTGAATAAGAGTCTCATTTTTATTTTATTTTTTTATAATTTTTTTATTTTTAAAGCCAAACAACTTATACAAAGAGTCTTTTCCGCAACAATATAATTATTCTGCAACAGAAGAACGACTTCCGGTCATTCGAAGCGCAATAATACTGTCAGGACAAGCTTGCGCAACTACGGCAAATCCACTTGGAACTATAAGAAATAATTAATAATCCAAATTCCACCAGCGTTCAGGCACTTAATTTTGCATGGGTGGGTATTTTAAAGGGAAGGATGGGAAGGAAGTGCAGTGCAGTACAAATTCCATTATAAATTCTCAAACTTCAAATTTCAAATTTAAATTAATCTCACTTTTTCTGTTGACATTATGCAGGCTTGCTATCTGGTTCACTCATCATGAAGATTTTTTTTGTCGCCATCATAATTATTGCATTGATGCCCGTGTTGTCAGGTGGGAGCGCTAAGTAATCATTAAAATAAAAAGCAGAATACTTACCTCAGCAAATTTAAAAAATCACATATCCCTGGGTTCGTTAGTTAAATCTGGGAGTGGTGACTGGAGTTAGAGACAAATATCCTCAGTGGGATCAGGGATTGCAGCAGGAAACGGGTTCGAGGGGAGGGGAGGGGGGATTTTTCGGATTTATTTTGACACCCGTGAGACGTCATTGTGAGTGCTCGCGTGCTTGCCCTCACAGAGTGGTTGCAATGCTATTCAACTAGAGGTGATCTGCCACAAAGGGGTGGAAGGATGAAAACAACAGGCCCCAGTTGTTCAAAAGTTGGATAGCGCTATCCACCGGATAAATCACTATCCAGTGGATAATGCAATTGGTTTTTCTGTCACTTATCCACTGGATAGTGATTTATCCGGTGGATAGCGCTATCCAACTTTTGAGCAACTGGGGCCAGAAGGCTGCGGAAATGTGTGGGCCCCTAAATTATCACCTTACCCTCAATAGTATTTAGATCATTGAATTCGGTGAACTTGTATCATGACTACACAGACACTGACTAGTGTTTGAATGTTTCTCAACAGCTGTCTACCCCAGTCTTGCTGCCTGCAAGAACAACATGACAGGTTAGTTACGGTTCGTATTAAGTTTAGAATGAACATCGCGCTAGATGTAAGAAAAAAAATCATTTTATGGCATGGAAATGCATCTTTTTTGCGACTAGGTGGGAATTAAATTTCAATTCCTTTCTTCCTTTAGAACTCGGTGATTCTTTGATTGAATATATAGCTGTATAGTTGTTTTTACCGATCAATTAACAAGCATGGTCCAACAATCAAGTTTCTAAGTGAGGGTTGCTATTCCCTTTCTTATCCTTTAGTGCTCCAGTCTAAGATTGATTCCTTGACTGAAGAAGTTAGGAATTTGCATATCCAGTTGGGTGGTAAGGTTACTGTAATGACTGATTTTTGTGAAGGTTTTATAACACTGAGAACATCATTCAAAAAAGATCTGTCTGTGGAGGGCGAGAAAAAGCAATATTCACGGAAGTAGTACAGCAGTAGTTGTAGAGCCTTTGTAAAAAAACGGCTAGATAATTAACCTCCAGAATGTCTGTATTCAAGCAATTGTCGCTCGAGTACATACGACGTCTTTAGTACATGTACTTACCCTGGTTCCAGAGGTTTTTCATTTCCCTTTGTCAGACGTACTTGAGCCGCGAGGCGGCGACGGCGAGCTGCGCAGCTCGCGAAGAGGCTTCGCTAAGCGGAAGTGAACGTTTCAAGAAAGGCCTTGCACGGCAGTTTAAGATTTTCCTTTTAAAGCTCTAGGCCCAGAAGAAACGAATTACAACTTTAAGGTAGACAAAGTGGTAAGAAATATTTTGAGCCATTGGAAATATCAAAGGTTATTACCTTAATTGGAACAAATTTTAGTTGCTTCCTAACTTGTCTAAATTCTGTCGCCAATACGTACTAACGAGAAAGCAATTAAGGAGGATAACAAACTTTTCTACGCATTCCTTTGGAATGAAAAAGGTGATGAAATTAAACGAGGCATCGTGATTAATGATGCCGCATAAGAAAGACACAATAACTAAGCTTCTCAATGTCTCAAATTGTTTCATTAGTGAAGTACTGTCATTTTGGTCCGAAGTTAATTTTGAAGATGGAGTCACGTCCGAAAACCAATTTCATGACCAATATCTATGGTACAATTCATTTTTTTGAATCAATATCCTTCCAGTTTTCTGTTTTTCAGTTTGGTTTAACAAGGGTATCAGAAAAATAAGGATTTGAAAGAGTCACAACAGCTTCTTTGACTGACTTTCAGAAAATATACGATCTCCCTCATTGACTAGTACTTGCCCCCTTTGGTTTAATCAACTTCTTTCTGCAATTAAATCCGTTTGAAGCAAATGCAAGGACTTTTGCAAGCAAAATTCCAAATATTAGACCTTCTCGGAAAAAGTTTTTAAAATTTAATCGCAGAGGCCGTTGCATATCTGCTAAACTTATATCTAAGAAATTCATTGCGCCTACTCAAAGTCAACAAAAATAATAATAAAAAAGACCACAAAGATTTCGACTGGTGTAAAACCTACCAGCTATATACTAAATATACTAAGAGAACAAGACTTTTAGAGTGCGTATTTAAACTTTTACATCGAAGAATAGCAGCAAACGATTTTCCTAAACAAGACTGGACTAAAAGACAACTCAAAGTGCTCAGTTCTGTGAAAAAGAACAGGCGAAGTTGCGACATCTCTTGTGGGGATGCTCTAAGGTGGTCGTCTTCTGAAATTCATCGCGCAGTTAAAAGGCGCAATATTGTTACGGGCAACTACAAATTTGAAATCTCTGTTGCACTAGGACTGAGGCCGGACTCTTCGAACCATCCGGTTTCATGAAATTAACTTTTGTCGTCTCTTAAAAATCCATTTACTATATCGAAGTTAAAACTGGTGCTGAAGTACTAAGGAAGAGGAATGTTTGACAACGGTTTTGTAAAGGTGCTTTCCTCTACTCCCCTATACTTTATATCCATTATTATCTTGTCAGTGTTTGATACAGCCTTCACTACTACTGCTATAACCGCTTAACAATGTATTACATTGTTCACTATTTCTTCTTTAGCCTGGCACTTTTGTAAATTGTCTTTCTCTTTTTTTTGTTTGTTTGTTTTGTTTTAATATATTTTGCTGGTTGTAACTGTCTTTTTTGTAAATGTTCAGTGTATCTCAACAATGTATTTAAAATAATTTTTTTGCTTTTTAATTTATGGTCTAGAAATTTTCAAATTTGTTTTCAAGTAACTAAGTTTAAAGTTCAAGACTTAACCCTAAAACGTACAAGCAAAGTCACCCCCCCCCCCCCACCGCTTTTTTTTTCTGTGTTTTTATATTTCGGAAAGATTTCGCCTTTGTTAGAAGGCCTTGGATGTGCTCTACAAGATAAGGTATATATTATGGGTTGCGGCGCTGCTGGCGACGGTTTGTTTGTTTATATTATATTTATTGCATTTTACTTTATTTTATATTTTTCTTTAACGTAACCACTTAATACTTTCTTAAAGTAGTATTTGACTCCCACAAAATATATCTTTTGGCATAGAAACAACTATATTTAAAACTCTGATGGCGTAATTTTATTGACGTGACTATTCCGCACGTAATCACTTTCACAGCATCTGCTCATCCTTATGTAACAATTGGCTGTTTCAAAGACCAGGGTACCCGTGCAGTGGAACACTGGCTTGCTAGCGTTGCTTCAATCGACAGCTGCTACAGAGCAGCTAAGGAAAAAGGATTCCACGTGTTTGCTGTTGAGGATCGTGTTGAATGTAGAGGCGGTTATTCGGCTGCAAAGACGTTCAACAAATACGGAAAGTCTTCTAACTGCCGAGCGGATGGGAGGGGCGGAATTTGGGCCAATCAAGTATATATCATCAAAGGTAAGGGGAAGCTTGCTAATGTGCAACCAACCTTATCATGAGCCTCAGTAGAGAACGCGGGAATTATTTACATTCATTGCAGCTGGCACTAATATATTTTTTCTCTGAAAACTCAAGGTCAGCTGTTTCTTGTTGAGGTATCGAATGAACTTTAAGCTTCCGTTATAAATATAAAAGATTGCTTTAACTAATACATCTTTAATAGGTCACCATATCCCAATCCCTGACCTAAGCGGCTTGCCGCCATTACTCAATTAAAAAATGACCGGGCCGAGTTGGGCCGAGTTGGCCCAGGAAGGAAGTGACGTAGGAGTCTCAACACAACAAAACAAACGTGGCAACGTTCTTATGCATTCGCAGAGGTGTGAGGGCTCGCAAGATTCATTTCTTCGATTCGAACTGCAGTATTCGTGGTCGGCGCTCTGTTGATGAAGATTACGGCAAAGAAAGCATCGATGAATCGGAAATTACCATTTACGGTTCACTGACGAGTGGGTACGTTTATTTTAAGCGGAAAAGCTTCGCTTAAGGTGCCTAGACCCGGTTTTTCACCAACCATACCTACTCTCTTTGAACAGGAAATACAAAGATGCCTCAAACGAAACAGGAAATAGAGTTATACCTATTTGTGGGGTATACATTTAATTGTAAAAAAAAGTTTTTTTCCCGAGATCGACGTAGCCATAGCAACACGGTGACGTCATTGCTATTTTTACTTTTCCTTAATTTGTGAGAAATCCCGACGTTTGTTCTTAAAGCTATTTATAGGCTTGTAGTTCACATAATTGTCTTCAGTTGTACCGATGGAAAAGTAAAAATAGCAATGACGTCACCGTGTTGCTATAACTACGTCGATCTCAAAAAAACACTTTTTTTTAAACTTCAATCTATACCCTACAAATAGGTATAACTCGATTTCCTGGTTCGTTTGAGGCATCTTTATATTTCCTGTTCAAAGAGAGTAGGTATGGTTGTGAAAAACCGCTAGTCACCTTAAGTGCACCGGAAGGACTTCAATCCTGTTGAACACTCAGCTGTTTGCTCTGTTCATTTTACGGCTGAATGTTTTACTCAAGCATTTTAAGAGAAAGGTGCAAGGAAACATTTAAAACCAGGATCAGTTCCAGCCATTAGGAAGAAAAACATTAGCAATCTTATCTGATCGGGATCGTCGAATGCTGGGCGAAAATTCAGTTGCCGTTTGTGCTTACATCACATGTTCGGTAACATACACATTTCCTCACATACCTAAGAGATACTTCGCTCCGTTGTCTTCTGCATATACATGTATAAGTCCCAACAGATTTCGGCTTAACTGCGTAATATATGCCCCTTCACATGAACTATTTTCTGTTTAGCCGCCAAGCCGGCTTCGCGATACGCAGAAATTATATTTATTTAACTTGGTACGTGGTCTGCGGTAAGCAGAAAATAGCAAAACATTGCCGTGTATTCCGCGTACTATAAACGTTCCCCACTTAAACTTCCGCTAAAGGAATATTATTTGAAGTTCCTATAAACTAGTGGACCCCAACAGAACATTACCGTGTATTCCTCGTTCTATAAACGAGAATATTACTCGAAATTTCTTTGAATTACTCGGCCACATATAACGTGAAAATATAAACAACCGAGCTTAATCGACCATAACAAACCTTACTGTGTATTACTTGTTCTTTTTACTGTATAGCCAGCTCCTAACATCTCTCGTACATTTCAATTTATCTCTCTCCACGTACCACATAGCCAGCTCCTAATATCTCTTTTATACTGCAATTAATTTCTCTTCAGGCGTACGGCGTAGCGAGCTCCCAAAGTCTTACATTATTAGCTATAATTTCTTGAGCCTTTCACCGCGTTCGGGGTAGCCACTTCTCTCAGTAACGCTTTCGATGTGACGGCGTATTCCACACTTTATACCTATGGTATAAATTAGAGTTTATCTCTATCAATACGCATTAGCTTGTTTACTAAGTAGTGCGATTACCGAGTTCGCACAATTACACGGGCGATTTGCGACATCACTTCGTTTACGTGAATTTATTTTCCTCGACCCGTTTTGTCTCGTCTATTAAATTCTGAATGTATGTTAGGCTCAGGGCTCTCTATATTTATTCAAAAAACTTTCATGTAGCGTTATGTGGGCTTTTGTTTTAAAAGAGAGAGCTTATTATTATAGGATTAATTATTTTTACGTCTAACTACAATTCAGGATACTGCAACAAATTTGTGAAGGTAAGAACAACAAACTCAACCCGTAGCGGCAAAAAAAAAAAAAAACAGCCAGAGAGTGAAACAGCTGACGGACCCCAACACGACAGACATGTGAAACAGTTAAGAGCGCTTGTCTGTAAAAATCAAACATAACGCGGCAAGGGTGGAATATTCGATTTCTTTCATATTTTAATGTTAGATAGGTTAGGGTATAACTAAAATAACTGCATACTTTTTTTGGCAAAATATCCTTTTATTTCAAAGAAAAATGCAAATAACGAACTTCCGTTAAAATCGCCATTTGAAGCAGTATATTTTGACAACAATTTGAGGCGTTCGCGTGCAAAAACAAATCCCTCTGTCGTCTTTTAAACACCCAAATCTACTTTTGCAATCTCTCAAGAGCTTCAAAAATGATTTTGGTAAAAACTGCTTTGTTCTTTGTGTTTGAAATAATTTAATTTTGAAAGTATACATTTCTCATCAGGATTATTTTTCACCATGTGCTAAACCTTCAAATCGATTCAGCTTCTGGCTGTTGAACTAAGAAAAGATGTTCTCAGGATTGCTGCAAAAATTTCTTTGGGCAAACAATTGAGAGCGACGCGAGAGCTTTTCAAAGTTCGTTAAAATGCAGGTTTTTTGACCCTTCCGGGCAACATTCCATTCGCAAGTCACGCACATATTTTAATGCGTTTCGACCCATATGAGATCGAAAAGGTCAAACAGAAAAACAGTTCGAAATGCTCTAGCCTCATTTGCTGTAAAGGGCAGGTCCAGTTGAGGCCATTTTCGTGTGATTCTCTTGCCGTTCGTCGTATTTTGGTCCTGCTGATGACGTCCAATGAACCGAATGAACACCGCCAACTGGCAAAGTCAGATTGTAAACGGTCGAACAGCTCAACGACACCATCTTTTCTTCACGGCATCCTACTCAACGGTTCAGTTGATTTAATACGAGTGTTGCTCAGTTTTCAGTGCACAAAAGCATTATCAGATTTGACTGCTAAATTGGGACCAAACGTGGATGGCGCCGCGTGCGTATTTGGTTTGTCACGCAATGCGTATCAGAGGCATTTTAGAGGGTAGGGGAAGGGCAAAACCTTTGAGGTGAAGTAAAATAACATCCAGTGTTAATTGCAAGGATTATTCGTGGTTTTAATGGCGTTGTGTCTTTCTTACTTATTACCATCGTGGTTACAACCATTAAAAATGGTATTTGCTACCCTAGTAGTCTGAAACGCAACTCCAACCGTTGTACAGGCTTACAGCTGAGTAGTGCAACAGAAGTGGTGCTATTATTAAATAGACCCAACTTTAATACGGGGAAAACCTATAACTACAAGGGGCTCCCTTTTGTTATTTAACCAGCGGGTATTCTACCTATGATCATCGGTGTCAGTCTGCTGGTTCTCAGCTGGCACAGGACAGGCACAAGGCACAGTTACATCAGGAGTGTAAGCGGTCAGCGCGGTGTTAATGTGTTGGATGGAGTTTTGGACAGGAAGGGTTCTCTCTTCATAACAAATGGGTGCGATCGAAGTTTTTAACTGTGCTTTCTTGTCAGCTGTTTGACATAGTCTACATTAGTGTGTCCTGACTTAAATGAGTGGGGCTTCTAACATCACGCCAGTGCTATTTGAAGACTGTGAAAAATGGTACTTAACCATGGTAACAAAAAATGAGGTTCTGTTCCTGAATTTCTGTTTACAAATCTTACTGAGACAGGTTCCCAGTGAGCGAGATCTCTCACAGCAGGCAGCATACTTATCATAATGGATATGAGGATATCATAACAGAAATACGTCAAGCTTCTTGCCCTTAAACGTCTTTTACCTCTTTCACGTTCTACATACACCCTTATTGATGACAAAGAGAAGAGTGAGTATTCGGATAGACCACAAGCGAATATAAAACTCACTTGATCCAACAGTTTACAAGCGAACCAGTCTCGCGTATAAAGATAACTTCAGATGTCTGTTTCCCCAGTCCTCTTTCACTTTTTGGCCATCTCCTTTTCCTTACAGTGGCCCGGGACCCGGCCCCTTGTGCTGCAGCTTCTGGTCGACGCTATTCCAAGATTTGCACGATGGCTGGGACATATCGTTACTGTACTCAAGCGTTCGTTGTAAAAAAAAAAGCAAAAAAAAAAAAAGAACTTGTCGCTCAGCTAAAACTAAGTTGACTTGTAACTTGTGGTATCAGGCCCGTAGCAAGGCTGCAATAAATGCTGCGAGCAAATTGGCCTAGTCAAAACCTCCCACCCCCCCCCCCCCCCCACTTCAAAATACACACTCATAGATACTAACTCTGTTCACAATGCCACAGTTTGTGTCGATTTCGTCAAAACGACACCTTTTTGTGGACATCGTTCGTTGACAATTTGCCAAAAAGCTGCTTCCTATTTGCTTTTTCGCCGACAAAGTTGTTGGCAACATCCACCAGATTTATAGCATCAGTTTTAAAAAAGCACCCTTAAAGTTAAAGTTACAAGGTTTGTTAAAATTGAAACATTTCGACAACTAAGCTACGAATTTCGGACCTGTTTTACCTAAGTCTCGTTAACGTTTACGTAACTTTTATCACTCGATTGGTGAGATTAATACAGTTTTGTTCCTTAGACTTGTTTTAAAACAAAGCTTGCAGCAAATACAGGGCAGTCGCTTAGCTATTAAAGGCATAAAGGTCCTTTACAGTAAAGCTCTACTGCCAGGGTCAAGGTGATCTGGGTGAAGAAAGGCATTGTAAGGAACCTGGGCGACTGAAATGTGCGGTGGGCAGGTAGATTTTTGCAGCCCGCTTGCCCGGTGGCTAGTGACTCAACAAATGTCAAGCCCTGTTAAAGGCTGTAAAATTATAAAAGGAACTTTTGGCATCGGCATTAAAGACTATGCATTGCACATTAATTCGTTTTAATTATATATTTTTTGGCTCACTTATTGTAATGTTTTTCAACTTCCAAAAATTCTAGGGGCTCGAGCCCTTCTTGGTGCATAACAGTAAAGGAACAATTGTTTTCAAGCTTTTGCTTCGTCTAGTGTTGTATTCACAAACTCCGCCAACAAGAAAATGGAACCAACAATAACCGTCTTCTGTGTAACGAAGCAGTTCATGTATGTAAATATGTATCATTTGTGAAAAAAAGTCCGAGGTCCCCCTCTAAGCCAAAACAATAAGCACAAACTAGTTAGTCACATCGCAATTTCCCTGATAGAAACGATTTTAATGTTCTGGACTCGACGTTTTGAAGAGGTTCTTAACTTAAGCTAGTACACGTATCCTTTTTAGCTTTTTTTCGTGTTCGAACATTGTTATTTGCATTCCTACAACTCAACCCGAGGGGTGACTACTTTTTCTGCATTCTGGCACAGGAGGTTGAGGTGCCTAAATGTAGCACTAATTTTGTTTCGAATTTTTGGTCCATTACTAGTTCCTGCCATTTCTCAAAACCTGAGCCGTTTAAAAAGAATCAGGGCAGATTTTTCCCTTCCCCTACCCCCTAGTAAAATGTCCATTCCGATGATTTGCATTGCGTGACGCGGGCTATATAGAACTCTGGCCACGTTTATAGCGGCGACATGTGTGTTGAGATAAGAACCTTTTTGTGTATTGCCAACTAAGCAACACTCACAAGCAATTGAACCGTTTAGTAAGATGTCACAGTGTAGAAAGATGTCGATCGTTTTGCAAGAAAGGTTGTTGTTGAGTTGTTCGACCGTTTACAATACTCTGACCCAGTTGGCGGAGTTCATTGGACGTCATCAACAGGACCAAAATACATCGAACGGCAAGAGAATCACTCGGAAATGGCCTCTGGGCCTGTCCTCTACAGCAAATGAGGTTAGAGCATTTCGAACTGTTTTTCTGTTTGACCTTTTCGATCTCATATGGGTGGAAACGCATTAAAATATGTGCATGACTCGCGAATGGAATGTTGCCTGGAAGGGTTAAAAAACCTGCATTTTAACGAACTTTGAAAAGCTCTCGCGTCGCTCTCAATTGTTTGCCCAAAGAAATGTTTGCAGCAGTCCCGAGAACATCTTTTCTTAATTCAACAGCCAGAAGCTGAATCGATTTGAAGGTTTAGCACATGGTGAAAAATAATTTAAATCACAAAGTACTTTTCCTGATGAGAAATGTATCCTTTAAAAATTAAATTATTTCAAACACAAAGAACAAAGCAGTTTTTACCAAAATCATTTTTGAAGCTCTTGAGAGATTGCAAAAGTAAAAATGAGTGTTTAAAAGACGACAGAGGGATTTGCTTTTGCACGCGAACGCCTCAAATTGTTGTTATAATTTACTGCTTCAAATGGCGATTTTAACGGAAGTTCGTTATTTGCATTTTTCTTTGAAATAAAAGGATATTTTGCCAAAAAAAGTATCCAGTGATTTTAGTTATACCCTAGGCTATCTAATATTAAAATATGAAAGAAATCGAATTTTCCACCCTTGCCGCAGAATTTTGATTTTGTCTGATTTTTACAGACAGGCGCTCTTACAGTTGATCCACGTCACGCGTGAACGGAGACTCTCAAATTCAAAACAACGTGACGAATCACGTTCTCCATATTTGGGCATTCGCCTTGTGTTTCTTGAGATTCAGAGAGGGATTTCGAAAATCGAAAGGAGATTTCGAATCTGTCACAGATTTTTCGAAATGTTCAGACCTGGTTATGTTAATGCCTTAGCTCGGAAGAACAGGCCATGTAGGCCTCTCCACAAGGAAACGAGAAGACGAATAGTTGATCGTTATTTGACTGGACAGGGACCGAAAGCGATCTCCACAGCAGCTCGTGCAACTACTGGCGCTGTTTATTCACTGTTTATTGTATCATTCGACATCATGAAACGTTCAGTACATGTGAGGCGTTCAGTCAAGGGGGACGAAGTTATCCTTCTAAACTTTCCGACGACGTTGCATGTAGAATCTATTGAATTGTTCAAACTAGCGAAACCTAGGATATATGGATGGGAAAATCGCGAAAGATTGTTGAGCAGTAGGTTATGCAATAGACGAAGCACAGGTCACCAAAGCGTAATATGAGAGTTTGTATGGAACTGAAATTCGATTGAAAATAATCGGCAGTTTTCCGTGGAAAATACCGGAAAATCAAAATAGAGTTTGAAAAACCTTATCTTTGTGTATTTGCTGTGTCTTTACCGCTTTTCCGAACTGCTGGATGCCGTTTGGGGCGATATTCTGTTTAACGGTCGAAGCGACGTCTTGTCACGTACTGGCTTTACTTTAACAGATGTCGCATCGACCGTTAAACAGAAAATCGCCCCAAACGGCCTCCAGAAGCTCAGAAAAGTGGCAAAAACACAGCAAACACACAACAGGTAATGGTCTTCAAACCTATTTCGCTTTTTAGGTATTTTGCACGGAATACTGACCATTTACATTTTAAATCGAATTTCAGCTCCATACAAACAACTCACATTACGCTTTGGTTAACTGTGGACGAAGCGTCGGCTTTGTCTTTAATCAACCTCGCAACTAGGAAAAACTGTCATCAGTAATTGCTTGACACGGCAGATGTATCTTGGTTTTCGTCCACTTCCTTCGGAGCTACCGTTCTTACACAAGCGTCTAGCTCCAAGGTTTGTTCTCGTTCGGTTGAAACAGGAATCACGCGTCAGCAAAACAATTGACATAATTTCACCTCCTTCTAGTCGTCTAAAACGTTTTTGAACCACTGACGAGAAGCGAACCCAGAAAATAACGCGGTCTCTCGATAAAACAAAGATTTGTCCCGTCACAACCCCTTGCTTTTCTACAAAGATAGAAGCCATTTTCGGAAATTTCAATGAGATCTTCAATATTTCCCTTGTGATCTCCGTTATGTCACTGAAGGTAGCTTGTTTATTTGAAGACTTGGATCACGTGCTGAGGTTTCCGTTCACGCGTGACGTGGATCAACTGTAAATTTGTTGTATTATCGGAAGGATTTCAGTGTTTGTGATTTGAGATACTTGGTATATTTGTTCGGCTTCTTGATCCATTCTTGCATTGTTTGAGACGGCTTCCTCTTCGGTAGCGAGAGGCTCGAAACTGTCATCGTATGGCGCGACTTCTGCGGATTCGCCGACTTCGCCAAAGCAACTTTGTTCTAAATCGCTCTCAAAAGAACTGGACGACAAATTCGACGGAAAACACATCCATATAATGCAATTTTTGGCTCTCTATTTTCGACTCTTCATCATACTCTTCTCCGGCCTTTGTTGTGGCGATGGTTGAAACTTCTACGTCACGAGCAAAATTCACATGGTTAGAGATAAGACCGCTTCCATGAAATTCGCGGGCTTCTCTTTTGCGAACCGAGTAATGGCGGACGGGTTTAACGCGGTTTTCGCACATATATTCCTGGGCCGTGTAAGCATACATCGATCTAACTGATCGCAATTCATATAATATGGCATCTATTGAACACTCTGAAGTTTAAAAAAGTTGAAAACAAAACA
The DNA here is from genome assembly GCA_964017195.1 of Siderastrea radians. Lineage (NCBI taxonomy): Eukaryota > Metazoa > Cnidaria > Anthozoa > Scleractinia > Rhizangiidae > Siderastrea > Siderastrea radians. The sequence goes on from OZ024898.1 coordinate 27,144,453, forward strand.
AGAAATTTTCATCGTAGTAGCACTTAAAATAATCGCCTTATCTTGGCCTCATTTTATTTGTCACGGCCTAAATTTCGAACTCTGAATTGAGGCCTAACTAAAGCAGAAATGGTGTCGACCATTATTAAGGACTTTGTTACAAATGATGACTTAGACCGATAAAAATGGTATCAACCGTTTACGCAAGGGAAATTAGTGGTGGTGCAATAGACGACGCATTTACAGCAAACAACTTTTAATTTGGAAAAGATTTGATTTGTGATGGTCATCAGCAAACCATACAAGAATGACCTGTTGGATACAATGATTATGGTGTACCTAAGAACTAGCAGTTAAAGCTAACTGTATTGGCCACGTTTATTAAAGGATTGATTGATTGATTGATTGATTGATTGGTTGGTTGATTGATTGATTGATTGATTGATTGATTGATTGATTGATTGATTGATTGATTGATTGATTGATTGATTGATTGATTGAGGTTGGTAAATTTATAGTGTACTACCGTCTCTTTTCAGATTATAAAACTGTTGGCTGCTATAAGGAAAACAAATACGACCGAGCAATCCCATCCTTGGAAGGCAAAGACGATGTTGTTCTGGATGGACTGTATTATCTTCGAAAGGACCCAATTGCAAAGTGTTACTTGGCGACAAAGAGAAAGGGCTACAGCATGTTTGCAGTTGCGAATGGCGGGTTGTGTTTGTCTGGTGCTAGAGCACCATTAACCTACAACAAGCATGGAAAATCGACAGCTTGTAACGATGATGGCGAAGGTGGCAAATGGGCAAATCAGGTTTATATTATGAACTGAAACAACAATCAGTTACTTGCAATTAGAAACATGTTTCTACTCTTTTGAGATACACTGAATATATGTATCTCGTGTTAACCCGGAAACATGTCGCGGGATTCATTATATAACGGGTTATGCATAATTGCAATTATAAGTTTTGTCTTTGAGTCTCAAGTAAATTAACTTAAGTAAGACGCACAAGTGGTATATTGCAAAAGAAAACAAAAATAAAGCCGTATACAAACAAGTTGAATACTGTGGCTCGATCCAAGCACTAACAAAGAACTGAACGTTGATAGGTGGTTCCGATTCTTTTTCGGTCAAACTATTTTATTGCTGATAATACTAATGTAATGACGTGACAAAGGAAGCGCTTCTCCTGCTAAATAACTTGACGTTAGCGGAGGGGGGGCGGATTTATTTGCAGCATGCACGTATACTTGTCGCATTTGTAACGTGCACCCTGTTACAAATAAACGTGTCGATAAACCCCACGTATATTGTTTTAGCATGACTAAACTGCACAGCAACAGGGGGTGCCGTTGAGTAAGGAAAGCGTCGGAAAATTCTTTCTTGGGTGGTTAATTTGATTTAAACGCTGTCGGTAACGTAATATCTAAATACAATTTAGAGACTTGTGGTGAAAGTATCCTCCCTCTCCCAGAATACGGCAGGTGTAGGGGAGAGGGGAAGATGAGATAATGGTATGAAAGGAAGACGATTATGTACTTTTTTTCTATTTTTTTATGGGGAAATAGTTCAACTGTCATTACCAGAATTTACCAGCAAACTTCTCTACTTCATCTGCAAATTGGTGATAATTAACTTGATTCAGTGGGTGGGAAATTCGACAGCCGTATTCAGGGTACGCGTATAGGCATGTGATTAATCAATAGTATATCGATTCATCGCATTCTGTGTTCGATAAATTTGCATCACAGCAGTACGGGAAAATGTAAACCTTTCGCAAGTATTTGAACAGACGATTCCTTCATTTGATAGCCTGCGTGGCAGGCGTAAACGGGGAAGGGGAAGGGGAGAGAGAACGCGGGAGAAAAATGGGGGTTTAGGGCGTTCCCTCGTCCCTAGCTCCCAAACCTCCATTTTTCTCCCGCGTTCTCTCTCCCCTTCCCCTTCCCCGTTTACGCCTGCCACGCAGGCTACTCATTTGAGAGAAGTTATCAGAATCGACAATGTCAAAATAGCCAATGAAGTACGAGTGCACTCTGGAACTCGTCATTGATTTATCGCTTATCCCATACCCGTAACTAAACGCGATGCAAACAAAATGGTTCTCGCATTTTCTTTGCAATCCGCGTTTGCCGCAAATGAATCCACTCTTGGTTTAAAATTATATAGCTCAGGTATGTCACAATTGCTTTGATAAAAGTAGAAATAATCTAATCACAGACGGTTCTAGTTAAAAGCTTTTAAGCTCAGTTCTAAAGAATAAGCTACAACTTTGCGAACAGCGGTAGTGGTATTAGATCACTTCCTTCGGTATTTTAAACCTTGTGAACCGCTTACTTCTGCGGGAGGAATGAGGGACTTATTAACAGTCTATCAAGCGGACCAATAGTTTTTTGCCCTTTGGATTTAAAACGTGGGTATGATGTTTCCCAATCATATATAAAGTTGCGTTCCCAGCATTGATTGCTTTTAATTTGTCAATCCTTTGTCAGGTTATTAAGACTATTTAATAATCAGGTTAGAGCCTCAATTTAGGGGGTCTTAATTCAGCATATATATATAGTATTTTGATGGTGAAGGCTACACTCCCATCATTGGATACTTGACTTGACACATTCGGGTTTAACGTTGACGGCTGACCTTTAAAATCCCTTGATACCTTACCATCTGTAGGCGATTAACGAGAAAGCCTCCAGATGTATCGTTGGATAGTCAAAAGGCAAAAAATTGTTTTCATTATTGCCCTCTATATAAGTTAGACCCTCGAATGAAGTCAAACAACAGTTTTGAGTGAACAATCGTCCTTCTATATGTTTTCTTCGTTGTTTAAATCTCGATCAATACTTTGTTACACAGTGCGTGGTTTCAGTGTTATATCCCGGTCCGTAAATAATATTTAGGTAAACAGCCCTATTGAAAGGAGATAAAAAAGTGAAAGACTCAAAGACTAAAATGTAAAGGTCATAAAATATCAAGGGAGAGTAAAATAAAGGCACAAAAAGAAAAAAAAAGGTCTGACTGGTGTTAATTACTATAAAGTTAAACATTATCTGTACTCTATACTTCGTAAGATAAATTCTGAGTTCGTTGCAACCTTGCAAAGATTAGAACCGACATCTACATCTCGCAGCGACTGCAGCAACAGCAAGAACAAAATGCGCGACATGATCACAAGGCAAGGAATGATTTTCAAAAAAAAATGGCGTATTTTGATCCGTATAACGTCCAAAACCCCCTTGAAAACTGTTGCGTGCAACAATCGGTCGGGCCACCTTTTTTCAAAGCATGTAATTTTGATCAACCAACAAACTCTTTATATGGTCCTCTATAACCTCCAAACATAACCGTCGTAGAACCATTGCAATAACCTAGCCATGTCCCCAAGAAAATTAACGTCAAAACATAAGCCATCTTCCGTCCCCACACCCGTAGATTATTAATCAATCAAACAATCAATCAATCAATCAATCAATCAATCAGTCAATCAATTAATCATCGTGACCTTGAACAACAACTGACTACGACCAAACTTCTGCAGAGCTAAAAGACGGCGCCCTTCAGGCTCCTCTTAACAAAGTGCTGTACTAATGAGATGACCACATTGACAGGGTACCTGTAAGGTGGGATTTTGTTGCAGTAATATGCGACATAACGGTCCAAGGTGATATTACGAGCGAAGATAATTTTTACTTTTTAAAGAGGGAAGTTTATTTTTCAAGGCCTTCTCCTCTGCAGCACTTCACCTTTCAGAACAGATAATGGCCAAGCGTATTTCAGTTCGAATATAACTCGGAAACAATTGACCACCGTAGTCCCAGATCCTTTATATATATAGTAAAGAATCTAATCAGCAGAAAAAAAAGACCATACGCAAAGCTAAAACGAATCCACCGAGTCTACTACTATCCGATAAAGAATTAGTGTTCCTCCCATGCTCCAACGCGTTTGCGTGGAAATACTTATAGACCACTATGAAGCTGGTTGGGATTTGCAGCATGTTCTGGACGGCCTAAAACAGGCAGACACACAAAATAAACAAACAAACAAGCCAGCATAAACCATGAAGAAAATTTTCTGGAAATTAACTCTGAACGGGCCAGAGTGGAAAGCGAGAGCGGAGGAATCGATTAACTCTTGCAGAACCTTAAATACCAGAACTATCCAATCACAGAATCCCTGGAGGCACGCCTGAAGGAGTGTACTACAATAGCACAAACATAACCTGCTAATGAGCTGTTTCAACTCAATACCAGCGGAAAATACATTTTCTCTCAAATCTCAAGCAAAACAGCGAGCAAGGAAAGAAAATGCTTGAATGTGGTGTTACCATCTTCAAAACATAAGTGCGAGTTGCTTTCGAAGTTCCAAACAAGAATTGAACACGTTTGCAATTCAATAGCTGTTAATACAGTTATCAGCGGTTTTGACATACAAAAGAGGCAAGTTGGTCATTCTATCTTGTATCGCATGGTATTGACCTACTAGCCTCGTTTTCGTGCCTTTTTAAACAAAAGGCCATTGGATCGCAGGCTCAACTGTAATAACAGCTATTGGGCGATGAAACAGACATTAAAGTATTAAAGATTTGTCCTATATTGTAAACAACTAATAATGTAAACATATAATATATAGATTTAGCCATGCCTAAAAGCGGAGCCTCCAAGGAATAAACTGGTGCTCGTTTCTCAAAATTAGTCCTGAAACTTTTCGCTCTGAAATAAATTTCGGGGCTTTCTTTGGCTCGTTCCCTTTCGAAAAGTGTTTCTCCAAAAGCCCGAAAGTGTTCCGAATTGTCCTCCAATATTTTGAGGATCTGTTCTGTAAAACCAAGCTCGAAAGGTCATTCTAGAGGCTGAGCACAGCTTAATTTTTTTTTTGGGCGTCAAACTGAACCCATATTTTACTCAGGAGCAGTCTTGCTTGTTTTTTTAAATGTTTCCATATCCTGTCATTAACTGTCAAGGCTTGTCAAATCTCCTTGGATTATTGGCTGTTGGCTTAAATGAACTTGAAACGGCGCTCATGTACAACAACAAAATAAAACTTATTCTGAAGTAAATGGGTTATCTTCATCGCGTTCGGATGTTCAGTTAACAAATAACATGAACTGCCCCTATTAGTCTGGTCAAAATTTATAATATCAAGATTGAAAACAAGCAAACACCAAACACGCTTTAAATTATGGCATAAGTTTTGCGGATGCGAAGTAAGCCTATTTAAAGTTAGGCGCTTTGAGGAACGCAAAAAAACTTGTTTTTCGGAAGCTTTTCGGATAAAATAGTCTCAAACCGACAACTGCTTCGCTTAAAAGATTATTACCATTGAAAAGTTCTAGGACAAGAAAATCGACAATTGCACAAACCGATCCGACAGTTAAAATTGAAAGCAATTATTCGCCGTAAGTGATGCTTGTGCAGTTGTCTTGCGGCTGTGCTTTGACCTACTGTTATGAATAAACAAACACAAAATACTAAACAGAGAAATCATTTTTGAAAAAGTTTATTCGAAAACGCGTAAGTTTATACTTAAATGCAATTCGCGTTACACTTCCAGCATGGCAAAATATTCTAAGACTACATCTGTCACAAATCTGAGTTCGTTTTCTAATAATTTGTTGAAGTCAAAAGTAAATGACACATTTCTAATGACATAAATTCAATTTCAAAATGTAATTTCTTTGATCGTAATAAATACTCAAAATCATGCACCTTAAACCCTTTAAAAACTTCACTTACTCGGTTGTGTTTCAGAACAAGGCAAGCTCTCCGCCGTGAAGAAAACAAAGCGATTAGGTCCTTTGAAGGCAGCTTTCATAACTTGAAGTTTTCGCCTACTACCAGTATTCTTTTGAACTTTTTCTTTCCATTTATAGGTATTAAATGTTTTTTTCTCAAGTTTAAAACTACAGTACCGTCGAACAATCGTTTTGCTAACTAAACTTAAGCTTTTTAAAGAAACCTCTTTTTCAAAAGCGACGATGGTCATGCCATTTCCCGCCAAGAAAAACGCCGGTTGCCCAAAAGCACCGCGCGATTTCCCGTCAAGAAAAGATGGCATTCTCCGCTCCCGGTTGGGTTGCCTTGGGACTTCCCTCCCCCTTCCCTCTTTTTGAGAAACTGGACTGTAAACATTTGCGAGGAAGCCATTTGTTAACTTTCCTTTGTATTTCCGGGGCAGATTTATATGTGACGTCACGATGGCCAGACACCTCGGTTTTTCATTCGCCAATACCGGCGCTTGTGCCCAGGTCCAAGTTCATCACTCCCTCCTGATAGATTACCAAATTTCCTTAGCAATGGAGCTCCGCTGGCGGGCTTTGCCCGCAGGCTCCGCTATTAAGTTTTAGTAACATTTGGTGGAATAAGGTTTGTAATATTTCAAAATTGCCCCCAAAATATCATTCGCCACTAAATCCCATTGCCAATTTTTCAAATGAAAAAGTTACGTTTATCTGTATTTGTTCAAATTTGCTTCCGTAAGTATTCTGCAATTTGTGGTACGAACTTTTCATGGCACACTTCTAATACCACGAACATCATTGTAGTAGTTACTGATGTGACGCAATGTGGCACTCGATGTGATCAAAACATTTTACAATTACATCGTGAGTTCTTTAGACGAACTTTTTACCTACAGTGGAACCCCGATATAACGAACCCGATATAACGAACCCCTATATAACGAACCCCCACAGGACGAAATGGCAGATTTAATGTCACTTAAAGGTTTCTTAAAGATAGAGTAAAGAACGGTTTTCTGTTTCTTTAAGTGTATCTTAAACACATTAAATGTTTATTTCCTTCATCTTTAAGACATTCACTTAAAACACTTAATGAACCATTTACATGCCATTTAAGCAGTGTTCTTAAAGGGTCAGTATAGAGTTTTTTAAGATCCTTTAAGTGACAACTTAAAGGACAGGATATAATCCTTTAAGAGGAAATCCTTCCTTAAATGTTAAGTAAATGGTAAGGAAAGTATCCTTTTCGCATCTTAAATTGAAATTATAAAGGGCCAGTAAAGAGTGTTTTAAGACCCTTTAAGTGACAACTTTAAGGACAGGATAGAATTCTTTAAGAGGCTATGTCACCTTAAATGTTAACTAAATGTTAAGGAAAGTATTCTTTAAGTATCTTTAATTTCAAATTAAAGACAGGAAATGAAATTATATGAACAGGAAGGGACAGAATACATATTCTAGCATCATTTTCTTGTTCTTGTTTTGCATTTACTGCCAATTTGTATATTAACTACACATTCGATGTAAATGAATTATCACCCCCACATATGAGAGAAAAACAAATACATAAACAAGTTTCCACTTACAAACATAAACTTTTTATTGTTTCCTTTCAAGCTACTTAATGTTCTACAAAGGAACGTAGCACACTGTAAAGTGGTATAAATTCTCTACAAGTAACATTAAAATCAGAGTTCTGTAAAATATATATCATTTTAACAATCAACAGTAGCTTTTTCTCTATAAGATAACAATTGTAATTTAAAATGGACTTTAACAAAATATTCAAGATTCAAATTTCCTTAGATAAAAATTGAAATTCGAAATGGACTTTCATAAATATTCCAGATTCAAAATTTCCTTTTAATTTATTTTTGATGTATATAAATCTGTAAACAATTTCTAATTCAGTGATGAAGCAATGAAAAGCTTTCTTAATACTTAGTAATAATCAAATACTGCAAATTTAACATTAAAATTTGCAAGTTATGCACTTGTTGACTGAGTGGGAGGGCTAGATGGGACGACATTTGGCTCAAGGTCATGGCATATAAGTGCCAAATGGCACATGGCAAACAAATGCCCCAGTGCAACTGCTGTGTACAGGTAAACAGGTCACCCAAGTACACAACAGATAGATTAGAAACAAAACAATACACACAACCTTCGAAGCTGCTTGCTTACACTCAGAACAAACAAACATTAAAAAGTTAGTTCACACAGGCACATAAATGCCCCAGTGCATCTGCTGTGTACAGGTAAACAGGTCACCCAAGTACACAACAGATAGATTAGAAACAAAACAATACACACAACTTTCGAAGCTGCTCGCTTACACTCAAAACAAACAAACATTAAAAAGTTACTTCACACAGGCACATAAATGCCTACAATCATTACTGTACAACTTTCGAAGCAGCTCGCTTACACTCAAAACAAACAATCATTAGAAAGTTACTTCACACAGGCACATAAATGCCCCAGTGCATCTGCTGTGTACAGGTAAACAGGTCACCCAAGTACACAACAGATAGATTAGAAACAAAACAATACACACAACTTTCGAAGCTGCTCGCTTACACTCAAAACAAACAATCATTAAAAAGTTACTTCACACAGGCACATAAATGCCCCAGTGCATCTGCTGTGTACAGGTAAACAGGTCACCCAAGCACACAACAGATAGATTAGAAACAAAACAATACACACAACTTTCGAAGCTGCTCGCTTACGCTCAAAACAAACAATCATTAAAAAGTTACTTCACACAGGCACATAATTGCCCCAGTGCATCTGCTGTGTACAGGTAAACAGGTCACCCAAGTACACAACAGATAGATTAGAAACAAAACAATACTCACAACTTTCGAAGCAGCTCGCTTACACTCAAAACAAACAATCATTAAAAAGTTACTTCACATAGGCACATAAATGCTCCAGTGCATCTGCTGTGTACAGGTAAACAGGTCACCCAAGTACACAACAGATAGATTAGAAACAAAACAATACACACAACTTTCGAAGCTGCTCGCTTACACTCAAAACAAACAATCATTAAAAAGTTACTTCACACAGGCACATAAATGCCCCAGTGCATCAGCTGTGTACAGGTAAACAGGTCACCCAAGCACACAACAGATAGATTAGAAACAAAACAATACACACAACTTTCGAAGCTGCTCGCTTACGCTCAAAACAAACAATCATTAAAAAGTTACTTCACATAGGCACATCAATGCCCCAGTGCATCTGCTGTGTACAGGTAAACAGGTCACCCAAGTACACAACAGATAGATTAGAAACAAAACAATACACACAACTTTCGAAGCTGCTCGCTTACACTCAAAACAAACAATCAACAAAAAGTTACTTCACACAGGCACATAAATGCCCCAGTGCATCTGCTGTGTACAGGTAAACAGCAGGTCACCCAAGTATAAAACTTTTATACTACTTGTAGCTTTCAAAGACATGAAAAAGGCCCCTCCCTCATTACTCTCTTCACTGTCCTTTTTTTGGGAGTGTCTTGACTGCATAGTTTTTAAATTTTGTTAAATTTATATTTCCTTAAGCTCCTCACTCTCCCAAGGAATTTCTTTGATGACAAAGATCAACTTGTCATCTTCTTCTTCTGTCTCGTCTGACGACGTGTAAAGCTGCCATCTTTCCTTTTAAATTTGCGCTCCACTTCTTTGCTTTATCCAAGGCAATAATCCTCCTGGCATTTTCTGCAGCACAAAAGTAAGAAAGGTTTTAAAAGCTGTAAAAAATCAACACTTACAATTCTGGAGGGTAAGGCTAGTGTTTCTTTGAAGTTCTAACATGAATGTGTGTTGGGACAATGTAAACAATGAAGCCCAATCCTGGAGACACAGAGTGGCTCAGTCACCAGTACACCTGTAAATAAGGAAACCTTGTCATTATGGAAGGATTACAGTCAAGTTTTTGCCTTTGTCTGCAAACAATAAGCACTAAGATCTTATATTATAAACTGAGCCTTTGTAATAAGCTGAAGTGCATTTTCAATCAAAACTAATAATTTCAAAGCTGAATCCAATATTTAATTAGTATAAATGTTCTCACAACATGCACACTTGTACTATTCCTGGTGAAAATCGTATACAGGACTGGACTGTTTTAGCTCTTACCCTGGTTCTTAAATGACAGTACACCGTATGAACACCTGCTATGGACACTAATTACACACATTGTAGCTTTTAATTACAGTAGCTCATGACACATGTCCCCATGCTCTATGGACACCTGCTGGCGAAGACAACAGACACTTTTTTCTGACCAAAGTGAAAATTTAAGTTTTCCCCTATATCAACCATCCATAGCAGTAGAACACAATTAAATGAATTATTTTTATATTTAAAATAAGAAAAAAAAAAAGACTGTTGCTTTTGACTGACATTTTCTCTTGAGGTTCAGACAAACAGACTGAATATTGTTCAATCCCATCAAGTGACATTAAAATTTTTATGGCAACATTGCCACTTTGGCCAGTCTGTTGTACATACCAACAGAGCATGCTGATATATAATTATGCGTGAGCTACTGTATTAGTGGGGACAGAAGAATTGCAATTACCGTCTGTTATGAGTGTCTGTATAAAGCAAGTGTCTGTAAAGTGAGATCCCACAGTTTCTTTAGTAGCAGATGGTAACTGCCGGTTCATCAGTTTTCAATTCAATAAAAAATATGTACATGTATACAGAATTACATGCAACACATAATTATTGGAGACTAAAGTGCAAGGGATAACAATGATCTTTACCTCTCTCCAAAGGAATCACCAGTAGCATCTTGTTTTCTCTGCAAAGTGAGAAACATATTTTTACCAAAATTAATATGGGGTAACACTAAATGTCTACTGAATTTAAAAACTTAAAGTAGTCCAGAGGTCACTGAGTGTGTCAGCTGATTTTCATCAATTAAGCCCAGCCTTGATTTCTACCACTCACTCAGGTAAGGCTTTCCTCCCCGAGAAAAAGGGTGGTATCTCTTGATAACATAACATTAATTACATGCACAGAACACCAAAATCATTTCACACATTATGTTACAACATTATCACTGAATTTCTAACTCTCTGATTGGCAATTGCACACCGGTTAACTGCTTCTGCAAATAACTCTGCATCCCCGGAATCGGTAAATGAATTGACCAATGAAGCTGTTATCACATACAAGTCATGTAACTATAATATGTACATGTATTTATCAACAGCTACCAAACAATCAATTTTAAAAATGCAGTCAAAGGGTTCTGACTGATTATTTGATGGCTGTCAACATGCCTTCTGTAAAATAATTAATAGCTAGTACACAGCAATGTACACATGAAGCCAGTGACCTTGTACAAATCCATTGGCTGAATCTCTTGCAAACAGCTACCACTCATACTTGTTGTCATTCAGAGGAAAGAGAGCAGCTTTATACTCATCGCCAGGTAAAATTTCCGGATGGAGCTATTAGACGGGTTTTACATAAACTTTCATTTTCTGACTCAAGCACCACACCGCATTCTCTGTGTTTATGGAAACAGTTGAATATAATTATAACTGATGTATGGGGCTGACGCTGTGTGGATTTTACCCATAAATGGCGTTAGTCTGCTTAAATGCACAGTAAAACAGGCCAAAGGTCAGTCAAAATAACGAATCTTATTACTCACCGATCGCGATATGTTGGAGGGACGTGAAATTGCGATGCAGAAGGTACGGAAGATAGTCAAGACGTGTGTTTTCTTCCTCGTGTCTCTCGATGAATTTTAGCTCCACTCGAAGTTTCCGATCCTCAGTGAACAGAACGTCTGCATTCTCCACCGTAAGCTCCCAAAGCCACGTTGGCGAACTTAACACTTCGCTGTTTGAAAAGTCGATTTAATGCGCGCGCGCATTAAATCTATGCAACGTATTTTGGCGCTCAAAATACTAACTGCACCGGGAGTGGGAGGGGAAAATTGTTCATCCCATCACCGTACTATTATCAGGACTCGCCTTGCAAAAATGTTTATTGTTACAGCTTTTTTAAATAAGAAATTATCAGGATATGTTTTTACTATGAAAGAGTGTGCAAATTAAGTCATTAAATAGCCATAACTGACTTAACCGGTCGACTAATGTCCCACCCCTAGACAGTCGATTCGCATGTCGACAGCACAACCAGTCAGCGGATGCAATTTAGCGCGCCAAATGCGCCAAAGCAGGCAAAGAAATCGCCAGAGAATCTTCAAAGAATGGATGAGTGGACGATTTTCACGAGAAAAACAAAACAAATTTGCGTTGTTAAGCATGGCGAGAATAAACACAGGAAATACGATGAACGGGATGAAGCGGAGGCGTCGAGAACAAAACAAGACAAACCGAAAGCACTGCACTGCAATTTGTTTATCATTATCAATTAGTTTTGAAAGTGGTTGTTGTTGAGTTTTTATTAATCTATCTGTCTTGTCTTTGGGTGACATTCAGTTGACTCTTTTAGTGATATTGCATGCGGCTTGTAATGTTGACAGCCTTGCCCTAGGACACCTTCTTACATCATTTTGTTGCCACACAAACAAAGTACACCACGCGACTAAAACTGAGTGAATTGAAAAGGAAAAGATATGTTTCCTTTAAATGGGATTTAAGTGATGTCACTTAAATATTATCTTTTATTTCCTTGCCTTTAAGTGGAAACTTAAAGGATTATTAAATGGATTTACAAGGGAAAATAATAACATGTTTCTTTAAGGAATTTAAGTGCCGGCTCTTAATTCTGGTAAGACATTTACCTAGCTTTAATATCCAAAGTAAAGCTCATTAATGGTTTTGATCGATTTAAAATAACTTTACTGGAAGACTTAAATGCACAGTTTTTCAGGTAAGGTGGTGAACTAAATTTAAGTTATCTTAAATGCTCTTAAAGACATATTAAAGCATGATACTAACTTTAAGTAATGTAAGAGTCTTTAATTGTAAAATTAAAGATCTTTTGATTCTTTAAGTGATCTTTATTTTTTTCGTAAAGACAAGTAAATCTACCATTTCGTCCTGTGCCCTATATAACGAACCCCTATATAACGAACCCGATATAACAAACCCCTATATAACGAACCCCTATATAACGAACCCCTATATAACGAACCCCTATGTAACGAACCCGATATAATGAACCCCTATATAACGAACCCCTATATAACGAACCCAATATAACGAACCCCTATATAACGAACAATATTTTTCAGGCCAGTAATTGAAGAATGCATGGAAAAGAACCCCGATATGACGAACCCTCGATACTAACTTTAAGTAATGTAAGAGTCTTTAATTGTAAAATTAAAGATCTTTTGATTCTTTAAGTGATCTTTATTTTTTTCGTAAAGACAAGTAAATCTACCATTTCGTCCTGTGCCCTATATAACGAACCCCTATATAACGAACCCCTATATAACGAACCCCTATATAACGAACCCGATATAACGGACCCTATATCACGAACCCCTATATAACGAACCCCTATATAACGAACCCCTATATAACGAACCCCTATATAACGAACCCCTATATAACGAACCCGATATAATGAACCCCTATATAACGAACCCCTATATAACGAACCCAATATAACGAACCCCTATATAACGAACAATATTTTTCAGGCCAGTAATTGAAGAATGCATGGAAAAGAACCCCGATATGACGAACCCTCGATATAACGAACACATTTTCCCAGTCCGTTGCACCTCTTTGTATCGGGATTCCACTGTACCTTTATTTTAGAAAGTGCCTATTCGTACTTAATTTCGTGATTTTGGTAAGACAGCATTTCGCGATTTCAAGAAAACAAACAAAATAATGTTTCAACAAAATTTTATTTTCACAAAACTTTCAAAAGTAATGAATTACCAACATATACCAAACAGCAGTTTTTGCAGACCTAAACCATCATCCCGACCCTCAAAACGATCCTCTGAGGGAAGTACGGTTTTTCCACAGACGGTAGTAGGTAGGTAAGTACCTACTTGTTAACAGCATTTATTGATTCATTTGTTTGACAATGTAGATTTCTAATGAGGGTATAAAATTTAGCGTGTGTAAATTTCGCGAGGATTTTCTTTCACGAAAATCACGAAAATTAAGCCGCGCGAAGATAAGTAGGAAAAAGGTATATGAAGCCCTTTTCCTTTCATAATAAAGATTGTTAAAGGTGTGACACAGGCGATTTCTTTAGGCCAGATTTCGGTCCATTTAAATCAGGGCCCGAAATTGTGACTAATGATTTTAAACTATAACCACACTCTTAGGATTACTCAGCCTGTTCCAGGCTCCGAGATAGTGAGGAAAGCGCGAATTGAGAAAAACGAGCGCGAAAAACGCACGGGGGCCAGCGCTATCTTTTCCCCACTGGGATCCCGAGCGTCTTATTTTCACGTTCCCTTTCTACCTTTTGTGCTTTCTTTATATCTAAGAGCCTGGAACAGCGGGCCAAGGATTACTGTCATAATGCCTTACAATATTTTTTAAAACAGAACTAGAGCAATAATTCACTTGTTAAGGGCAGAAAAAACCAAAATTATCAATAACTATAAATACCTTTCCTGTTTTCCATATATTTCAGAGTGTTTAGTAGCGTCTGTTTTGGTAATATGGTGGTACATAAAGTCAGTTATCCCAACAATTGATGCGTCTCTTAAATCTTATTACCTGTATTCGTGAAAATATTACATAGTACTATATTTTTGAGAAAAAATCACTGAAATTTGGTGGTTCGTAAGCTAACTTCCCTGACTTTTCTTCGTACCCGTAGTGTGATCTCAAGGTCGTTGTTATCACCAAAAGTCCATAGGTGATGATCTTCTGTAATCGCAATCCTTTTTACGTGAAAACGCATCTAAATTGTGTCTTATTACATAACTCCTTTGCCTGAAAAAGTATCGATGGTGTAAGGACGAATCAGAGCTTGCCGTACTACGATGAAGTCAGGCGACTTGGTTTCAAAGGTCGTGCCAAAGTCGAACTTAACAATTAGCTTAGTACAACAGAAGCCCTCAAGTTCTGGCCAAACGGAGTCCAAGTCAATGCAAGCTTGGAAATGTGAGTTTGCGTACGCAGACTTGCGATGGTTGCCCAAACGAGTTTGAAGCAGGATCACACGTGGTCTTATCTCTGTGGACACAAAAGCCCTCTTACGACCCGTACAGCGGATGACAAGACACGCCCATCCACTTTCCCAAGTTCCAAGCGCCCCTCTTTTTTTTTTTCCGAGAACAATGACACAGTAGAACAGTCTCCCTTCATGAATCTTCACCGAACACTGCTCCTTAGACTCATTTAAATATCACATTAGCTATTTTAATAAATCACAAACCTGTAGCCTAGTTAAATCAACACTATTTTCTTTTATTATATAGTTTTGTTGACTCCAAGCCATTTACCCTCAAAGTTGAGAAGTTTTTTTGCGGTAAATGTAAATGCAAAAATGTAAATTTGCAAATAAGCCATTTCAATGCAGCCTCGTGCGCGTGCCCGTACGAAAAACTGAGACAATACTGAGACCTGCAGCTTGCGTCGACTTGCGTTGGGTGCCTAAAGTAAAACGTTTGCTACACTGGGCTCAATCAAAGTTATCGCAAGCCACCGCAAGTACACACAAGGAATGGCCAAACTAAGTCGCAAGTTATAGCAATTACTTAACTTGCTACTCAATTTGGCCAGCCATTATAAATTTCAAAACTTGCCCCTTATCTAATGCTGATCATGACATGTAATAAAACACACTTACACGATTGTTGCGCCTTGCTTTCCCTTATTATATGTGCTCTTACTTCGCTATGTTTACAACGTATTCATTGAATCTTGATCACAGTCTGAAATATTTAGTTATCCCATATTACTGCTTCAACAATAGATTAGCTTCATTTGGTTGGAGTCAAACGTTTTATAAATTGTGGTCATTAGACAAGTAATTCTTTGGGTGATTATTTTCTACCAACATTATTGGTATCTGGCCGGTGAAATAAAACTGTAATCATATACAAAACCACAGCCGTCTTTGGTGATGTTTCAGTACCTCTAACCGTATAGCCGTAACATGTTTACTTTAACAATTCAACCATATATGAATGCTTTTAAATGCAAATCTGCAAAGCAGACTATCTTAAAAACGTCTGCGGTTTTAGACCTTCGATTTGAGTTTGCTTAAACATAACACAAGGTTGTATCAACTCAGTCCTCACTTAATTAGAGAACACCACATGCACATTCAGCTATCCCTACAATAGCTCTCGACGTCGAGTCTGTGGACATAAATCTAAACTTTGACCATTCAAATGAAAGCAACTGATCAGAAGTTCTTTACTGAAGTACTGCAGTTTTTTTTTTCAATCCTGCACAGGAAAGAAAATATATAGGTGGTTGGTTAATCGAAACCGTAACGTTTTTTTTTTTTTCTCTGAGCTTTGTAACAGCTCTGGAAAGCGTAGAATAGGCCATTTTACAGTTGTGTCCTTAGTGACCTGGCAGTGGAAGTGAGGCTGGAGTTGACCTTGTTTTGACAAAGACCCTCCTGCTTTTCACATGTAAATCATGTTGATCTCATGCTAACTAGTTTATATTTACATATGAAAAGCAGGAGGGTTTGTGTCAAAACAAGGTCAACTCCAACCTCGCTTCCACTCAAAGGCCAGGTCACTAAGCACTCAACTGTAAAATGGACTATTGTTAGTTTCAATGAAGCAGGTTCACGTTGTTCTTTGATTCTTTCCTCTTTCTCACACCTAAGCACAAAGTCAAAAGAAACCTCAAAATTTGACGAGATGGGTGGTGACTGATTTGACTGATTATTAGAGACAAACATTCTATTCTTAACCTTAACGTGATTTTTGTCAAACATCACAAACTAATCTGTCTGTAGCGCTCAGAACATTGACCTTAGTTCGTCATTTACGTGATGGTATATCGGAAAGATTTTATTAGGCGGCGAACGCACGTCGCCGACTCATAAAATAGAAGTTGCATTATATTCCTTTTGCATTCCTTTCGTCGTTCGTCGTCGTCCGTCACTTGGACTTTAAGTACTCTTGGTGCTGCGCGCCCAACAGAGACAACTGCACATAAGGCTTACTGAACGAGAATGGTATTGTTGTTATACCAAGAGGCTGCGAGTAAGCACTCGTGCCGTTAAGATCCAAATGGAACCCTTGCCTGTTAAAGTGTGAAAAATTCAAAAGAACTGGAAGAGTGTTATCCCAGGCCAACCGGCCTGTGAACAATGGCCTTGCTGTTATAATGGCGTAAACAGTTAAATTTTTAAATCGATGTTATCAGTTTTGAAAACCATACTCTCAAATAGTGGACATTCTCCTCGTGATAAAGAATAACGTGACCTGTACTGAAGATGTTTTAAGCTTTATTTTCTATCTATGATCGCATAAAATTTCGGGGAATTTATTGACGAACTACATTACTATTGCTGCAGACGTATTAAGTCATGTTTTTAGAGGGAATACGGTGACAGTTCATGACGGTACACGAAGGGCTAATTGTGCCAAGAAGGTCACCGAAGGCCAATGTTAAACTGTCTGTTTTATTTTTGTTTCTCAAGTAGTGGTCGCTGCGAAAAAATTAATGCTAGAAAGGTGTCTAATTCCGTTGTTTTGAGTATAGCTGCGTAGTGGAAGTTAAGTAAAGGTAAGCGTTTAAATGTTTATGTCGCTGTTATTGAGGACATTTGGTTTGGTAAGGGTCAGCGTTTACACAGGCTAGTGATTACTTGGGAATTGTCAGCGATGGTCAGCATTCGTGCATAGAAATAGTTTCATGTCTACACTATTTTCTTTATCATGACCTTTACTGAAGATGTTTGTATTTGAATTTTTCATCTATGATCACAGAAAACTTCAGGGAATGTGTTAACGAAGTACGTTGCAATTGCTGCAGACGTGTAAAAATCGTATTTTTAAAGGGAATACTTTAATGTATACTTGTTTTCATTCGCGTTGCGTCGTCGGACTCCGATGTGTGACCTTAGCAATTACAATTCGCAACTAACTTGGTACTGACAACATAAGAGATATAAAGGAAATATAATCCGAATAATGTGCAAGACTGAATACAAATTACGTTTATCGTTAACACTATACTGCGAACACTATAAATACGCCACATCGGCCGATCGATCGGACGTCCATAAGCACGCATGATGTGAACAGTCATCTGTCACCGGCAATACGTTTACATACATTTAATTCCTTACATACCGGAAGTGCAAATTGTCCATAACAGGTCACCGGAAACCAAGAACTACTAAAATTTTTGTTTTCCTTAGGAAAAGGGGAGGGGGGGGGGGGGGAGAGACTATCGGCCACCTGTAAATTCTTCAGAATTTCTTGTTTAGTGTAAATTTGGGGTAGCTGTAGTCAACATGATGATAAATAAACAAGGTGTTGTAAGTTCCCTTCCACCTTCTCACTGAAAAGAGCGCCCTAAATCTAAATTAGAGAAAATTCCCACGTTTTATCTCGTTAAAATGATATTGAACTGAGCCCCTGATTTGAGCTTTGTAGATACTTCATAGCGGAGCCAGCGCGCTAGCGCGTCAGCGGAGCTCCATTGCTAAGGAAATTTGGTAACCTATCAAGCCAAAAAATTTTGGTAGTGACGTAATGGTCACGTGACCGTTCGTACGTACGCACGTACGTACGTACGTCCGTCCGTCCGCACCACAGGGTTACCACAGGGTTACACTGGATATAACCCTGTGTTGAATCCCGTGTGTTTTTCGCGCGAAATCGCATGTTGACCCGCGTTGTAGCAAAGCAAGCAAAGACAACAAAAGTCAAAAACAAATTTGTTAATGGAAAAATAGTTCAAAAGAATATTCAGTTGCCTTTTTGGTGAAAGGGGAAAAGTTTAATTTAGGCGAAAAAATTGGGCGATAAAGTTCAGGCGAAAAGTTCAAATTTGCCTTGTTGGTTCGGTTCGAACTCGGTCGGCACACTGCTTGAGTTCGCAGCTTTTCGCAAGCGGTTTCGACGCCAAATATAGCAGAGCTAGTGCTTTTTGGTTTTTTCTGTCCACAACCATGGTTTTTACGGCGTTCCGAACACATTTTGCCAGGAAAAACACCAGCATTTTCATGCTGATAGGCAGCTTGTCACGAAGAAAGAAATAAGGATTAAAATTAACTAGGTAAATTTTAACAAGCGCTCATGGCCAAGTGGACTAATATCCGGCTTCATACGCTGACGACCCTGAGGTTCGGCTCTCAGCGAGCACTCATGTCCAATACACCCAAACTGAGTCGAATCGTCTTAAAGCAAAGACGATTCGAGTCAGCTCGAGGATCATAGACTTCCGACTCACCGGAAGTCCGTTTAGCGGAACTCGACTTACCGGAAGTCAGGTCGCGAATAAATGCGCATGGAGGTGAAAAATTTTGACAGATCGACTCGAATCGACTCGATTCGAGTCGATTCGTATTCCTAAAAGTCGATTCGACTCAACGGAAATCAGGTCGTAAAGTCCTTCAAATATGTGCGCGTGACACAATAAGACATAACAAGGAACGCATAACATGGACCTTTCTCGTTCTTAAAGCGTCACTGATGCGACACTAAACAGGAACATTGTAATGAACCTTCTTCCTCGCTTGTGTTGTCGATCTGAAGGATTTGCACACGGAACGATAAGAAGATAACATGAATCTTCCTCGTTCTTAAAGCGTGATGCGACACTACACAGGAAAATTGCAATGAACCTTCTCCCTCGCTTGTGTTGTCGATCTGAAGGATTTGCACACGGAACGACAAGAAGATAACATGAACCTTCCTCGTTCTTAAGGACGATTCGAGTCGAATCGAGACGAGTCGTCACAACCTTAGACGAATCGAGTCAGTTTGGGTGTATTGGACAACCCTCTCAGCGAGAGTAGGAAATTTTTTTCTTTTGTTTTTTGTTTTTTTTTTTTAATTTAACGACTTGAATGAGAATATTTTCACAAATTAATAACTGCAAGCAAAAAAACAAACAAACAAAACAAAAAGGGGGGCTCCGCTTTTAGGCTTGGCTAAATCTATATATTATGCTTTACAATGTGTGAAGTGTTAGCTTTCTCAATCGTTTGTCAGACGAATAGTCACTTAGGTGTGATCGCCTACTGAGGGTGATTGCCATTATACCAAAATTTCCGGAAATTTCGGTCAAAAGATAAATGGAACGCTTTGGTCCAGGTGGAGTTTTCCGGAAAAAGTGGTCCACCTAAAGAGGTGGTCCTCTTTGACCGGTCCGTCCGGTCCGACCGAAACTTGCCGTTCCATTTTCAAAAATTCTTGTCTCCAGTCCCACTTCGCTGAGAAAGTAATCGAAATTTCGGTCAAAACGTAAATGGAATGAATAAATGAATGAATGAATGAATGAATGAATGAATGAATGAATGAACAACTTTATTGGTGTGTCTAGTCTTATAGCCGGCTATATGTAGCCTACTAATTGGGGACACCTAATAGTTAATTAAGTATAAGATTACATTAAGTATTTGAGGCGGTACGCACCTATCGGAAGGCTTAACAGGATTGGCTGAGAAGACAAAAGAACAAACAATAAAACAATGACCCTAGCCCTTAAAACAATAGAGGTGCGTGATATAGGAAGCCAATAAAATTACCGGTTCCGAAGAGGTGCGTGGCTTATGAAGTATTTTAACAATGGTTATTACAATTTTCCTAGTAAAAGATTAAATAAGAATTTAAATGTAAATGAAGCTACATTAATAGTAACGAAAACGTTGAATGATTGTTACAATAAAATAGAATTTACTCCGATCAATCTGCAAGTAAGCAAAAGCTTTAATTCAGTAAAGAGAACCTCAAGTATTGCACAAATGGCAGTTTGTATGGTGTTGTCATCTAGAAGACTGGAAAGGTCCTTCTTCCTAATATTTGGTTAAAAGCGGATAATGAGGCTAGACCCTGTCCTTGGAACGCTTCGGTCCTGTTGGAAATTTTGTATCTACCGAACAATGTCGTTCCATTTTCCCTTGGTTAGTTCCACTGGTCTCTGATCAGTCGGTCTGGCATAATGGCAAGCACCCTGAGTATGGCTGTCATTTCAAGACAAGGTCAATTAACAAATATTTTGCGACATACTTTGGTGTTGCACTGCTAAAACCGATAGACACAAAAACACTGTTTGTGATTGCATTGATGTTTAACAGCCAATTCATACCCATAAGAAAACTACTTGATGCAGTGAGAAGTATAAATTTCATTTTAGCCAAAAGTTGAGGTTTTGTGAAGGCAATGCTGCTTGAGTTTAGTCACTACCACAGTAGTGGAGAGGACAAGTAGGTGTACGACTAAGATAATAAACGTAATAAGAACCTTAATTTCTAACTTTGATGTTGGTTGACCACCAACAACAGGTCTTATAGGATTAGGATTTTAGTATTAATTATTATTATATTATTGTAAATAGTTATTGAAAAGCCTGTCAAGGAATAACCATTAAAGACCATTTCCATTTCCATTATAATGGTTATGAAAGCACACTGTCCTGATCACCTGGCCATCGGAAACACAAGGGTGTCCACCTCTCAACTGACCAGTCCACTGTGTACCACACCTATTTGTGGGTGGGCACGGAGTCGAAACCATCTGTCAGTACCCGCAGCACCGTCAAATCGATACCATCCAGGACTGATGGAATTATCACTATAACTGTGATCAGTCGGTGTAGGTTATCTTTCTATCAGCACTGTTGAGGGTTACGTAGTTTTGGTATTCTGAAAGTACAACAGGTAAAATAAAGTAACTAGCAATATTTATATGACTCGTTAATATATATATGTTAATGTTAGGGTTTTGTGTTGTGTCTTTAGGAGGGAAGCTTCGATGCACTTACACGGGTTTCATCTCAGTTTCCCAAAGTATAAATATGCACATATTATATTTGAAATAAAACCTCCCCCCCCCCCCCCACCCTCGAGTGCTTATTTATTGTTCATTTGTTTTTTTCGTTGTCGGAGCTTTTCATCAAAACCCCTTTTTGCATGTTGCGCCTGACCCCCACCCCCCGAGGGGGAGGGTGACCACTGTCAACTGAAGGACATTTTGTGCAAGTTTAGTTTTCCTCTTAACGAATTGACAAACAAAAGAAGAAAACTAGTTTTTGACCGAGATACCTAAACAAGACCCTATAGTAAAAAGAAACCTCTCTCGTAACTTGGGTTGCTCCAAGGGAGTATTTTAAAATTGGCTAATAATACTTTATTTCTTAGAGAAAGAAGTTGACATCGTGAGGACATGAGGTAATAGCTTATCTGGTTCTTTGCCTCAGCCTATTTTTAACTGGGACTCGTTCTATTGTCTCTGCACGGGAACTCGTCACGAGACGCAGTAGTTTTGCATATAATCATATTGGCGATTTCTTTGTTATTCCGAGGCAGGCTGAAATTGCTTTTCATCACATGCATTTCTTAACTCGACACTGCAAATACTTGAATGAGCCACTTTGAGTACAATTGATCTGTTATTTCGCATGTCGAGAAGTAGAGAGGGGATCGATCTATTAAACTTACTTGGACCTCCACGCCACAATCCGTCGTTAATGGGAAGTTAGTCGAGTATTATTCAAGTTAGAGTAGTAGACGTCAAACGTGTCTGAAAGAAGGTCCGCGGCATGACATGTTGAGTTTCCGTGCCGTTCAAGTTATACTACATTGTAATTCAGTAATCCAGCCCTTTGACTATCAATGTGGCTAATCAACAATCATAATTACGGTTGTGATACTATTTTATTGTTATTTCTTAATCTTCAGGAAACCACCAAATTTGACGCAAAGTAACAAAAAAAAACTATCTTTATATATTCGGGATGATATGATTCACTCTCCCTCCTATACATGTTTTTTCCTCGGACCCTATGTTCGAGCGGAAATATTTCTTGCATAAATATTAGTGAGAGAGAGAGAGAGAGAGAGAGAGAGAGAGAGCTTTGTTTGGATAAACAGAGCTAGACTGACACACTGTTACGCTTCTGATTCTTATGCTTCATTCCGTGCTTAGCAAGCTCCCGCGTGCACCCATAACTTGGGGTCTGCTTGCACGCTGGGAGTTTACCTTTTGTTAATTCTAACGTTTTGATTGGTAAATTAAGCGTTGACTATTTTCTCATGTGCGCACGCTAAAAAATGCCCACCTAGCCACCTGCTAGCTAACTTGAGTGCGTCTGATCTGACGCAATGTGGCATTTGTGATCAAAATATTTTACAACTACATCGCAAGATATTTTCTCGACCTTTTCTCCTATATTTTCTTTAAGTTACGTTTACAAAGTAATTAAATTGAGCCCTTTTCCTTTCGCGATAAAGCTTGTTAAAGGTGCAACAGGAGCCAGAAGATGACAATTTTTTTGTCCATTTTAACTCTATTCAGACCCGGCCTTTTTTTGGTCTTGTTGGCTTGTGAGACCGGGGGGGGGGGGGAAAGGCAGACTCCGCCCGCACCTCTTAACTTCGAGAATATTAAAGCTATGACAACAAAACTTAAAGGACAGATAGTTCGTCCAAAAACGTTTCCGTCGCAATAACGTTTTGCTCCCAAACGGCGGCCATCTTGGATCTGCAATCTTGGATTTCTTAAATTTTTCAAAACCTTCAAAAACCACCTAAATTGATCAAGAAGTGATCAAAAACAATAAATTAACATCGAAATGATCAAAAAATGTAAAATTTACTTCAAAAAAGTAGGGATTTTTGATAAAAGAGGAAAATTTTAACGTGAAACTTAACAGACAAAGACTTGCTACACCAAATTGTCCAAGTTTGGCGGCTTTAGCTTGCTTATCAAAAAGATTTTAATGTCCAAGGTCAGTGCTGGCAGAATTCGCCCCACCCACCCCCACCCCCCCGGTCTGAATAGGGTTAATCAGTGTCCGAGACTGTTCCTATGATTAAAGCTAATCGCACTCTTAGGATTACTGTCGTATGTAATAACATACTCTAAGGCAATGTCACGGGTTAATTATGTCTTGCGGTCAAAATTCAACTTCAACTTGCAATCCGTCTCCAGACTAAACATCCGTGACCAAAGCCATTTATGTACAGTTTTAGTGCACTAGTAGAGTAGCTTTGAACAAACTTGTATCATTGTTTGGGTGTTCTAACAAATTAATACGTAAAATCGGTGACATAACTCTCGAGGGTCTCTTCAGTGTTTCAGCAGTTCCTCGAATGGTTCCATAATTTTGCCTTTATCTCAGAACTGATGGATCAAAGAACAATGACAGGAACTTCGACACCATCCTGTTCTAAATTGCTGGTATTGCAAGTACGTTTTCTGTCGTACAGTTACCGATACACTTCCTCCGTGTTTCATGGAGAAACGTAGCGATGAGAAGAGTTAAATCACTATCACCGATCCTGTCAGTGTTGTTTCTTGCTAAATGACTTACCAGATTCACTGACATCAGACATAACGTTAACAACGTTTATTTCATTCACATTTTTCTTTTTTTTTTTTAGCAGTTTGGTTTTTAATTCAGTAAACCTTCAGGGCTGATAAAAAAAAACAAAACAAATGGCTGAAAAATTCACTTAATAAATAAACGCCAGGCCCCGAATAAACGTCGGGTTCTAATAAACGTTTGTGAACGCCGGGTCTACGTGGCCGCGTTGTAAGTAAACGCCCCGGCGTTTAATCGAGAATATGCGGTATTTAAAAATCCGTCTTTTTCAATAAATTTGTTGGTACATCACGGCAATCATCCCCACAAGTGATGATTCTCTTAAATCTTATATAACCTGTAATCTTGAAAATGTATCGTATATTGCGGAGAGAAATTTGATGTTGATCAGCAAAATTTGGTGGCTCAGGGTAAGCCAATTTCCGAACTTTAATGTCATATCGGTTTCTAATCTTATTAGTCATTTGCATAAAAATGTCTCGATATTGTCGGGAGGAATTAGATCTTTGGCACTGGAGTTTTGTCTTTCATCAAGGGATTATCATCGATAGTTCATAGATGATGATTCTCTGTAATCTCAGCCATGTTTAAATGAAAATACATCTAAATATTGTTAAATGGCATAACCCCCATGTCTGAAAACGTATTGAAAGTGTAAGAAGTAATCAAAGCTTGCCGTGCTATACACGGAAGTTAGACGGCTTAGCTTCGTGCCAAAGTCGAGCAGCTCGGTACAGCAGTACTGGGCACGAAGTCTGTAAGGTCTAAGAGGGATCGATTGAACGCCATTTTGAATTTCAACACTTGCCTGTTGCAAAATGCTGATTTTATCATGACAAATAATAAAACACACTTACACGATTGTTGTACTTTGCTTTTCTTTATTTTATTCACTCTTACCTCGCTATTTTTACAATGCATTGAATCTTGTTCACAGGCTAGAATATTTAGTTATTCCTTATTACTACTACCATATATTGAGAGTAACTTCATAATATTCCAATTTTGGTCGCTGTGTTCAAACGTTTAAATTGTACGCAACTGATTATTTTAGGTGATTATTGTGTACCATCATAATTGGTATCTCGACGGTGAGATAAAAAAGGGGGGGGGGGTTGCATTATATAAGTACTTCAAAACCACAGACAACTGAAGTGTCATCTCAGTACCTATAACTGCAGCCGTTAACATTTTTTGTTTAAGCAATCAGGAACCAAATATGTCAAATATTTCTGTTTCTGAGTGCAAACTCCAAAGTGGTCGACTATCCTAGAAACGTCCGTAGTTTTAGACCTCCTTTTTTATGCTGAAACATAACACAAGGTCTTATCAACTCTGTCCTTGCTTTACTAAAAAGCGGCACATGTACATTCAGATACCCTTACAAAACCTCTCGACGTTGAGTCTGTGGGCAAAAATCTAAACTACGGCGATGAGTATCGAAAAATAGCAAATGATGAACAGTACTTCACTGAAGTACTCTTTTTGATGCTCTACAGGCCGGTTCTAACTTTTGGGTCTGTCGATGAAATCCTTACGTGTGACTTTTTCAAAGGGGGCTTTAAGTTCAATATTATTTTCACCGAATTAAGAGTTTACTTCAACTGTGATTTTGGGCTCCCTTTTTAGCGAAAAACATATAACACCTCGTTTAGTTATCATTATGTTGATTACAACCACCCTGAAATCAACATTGATTGTGCACAATCCTCCTGATACATCGTCACCTAAACGACAGACAAATGCAAATGTTCTGAGCTTTTAATACACGCAGATTAATTGGGGATGTCCCAACAAAAATAACGTCGAATTCGATGTCCTTAGCAATCAATTGAATCAGCCATAGCCCATCTCGTCAATATGAGGTTTTTCTTGACTTAATGCTCAGTTGTGAAAACAAAACAAAAAGAAAAACATGTAGATGAACCTGAACCTAGTGCTTCACTGAAAACTAAAGGTAACAATCTTCCTCCCCGATTTCCCTGAAAGATACGAGAACTATTACACAGCTCAGGGAAAAGAATTAACCGCTATAATTTTGATTACCTAATCACCTATAAGTTTTCTTTCCTACTAATATCCTAGGCTTTGGAAATTAACAACTGCTCTAACACGACACCCTCAGTTCGGATTGCTATTGAAATCGATTGCTGTTGAAAGCGATAGGTTTATCATGAACTTTTCTCCCCATTAAGTCAAAATAATTCACTACAATCGCTGTTTGTAAAAAAAAGATTCGCTATTTCTATTAAAGTTCTGGATCAGAGTACTAGTTTGCTTCATTTTGTGATCAAAATACTGCTATCATTAATATCAGGAAAAAGGGGCTGACCCTCAATCATTTTTCCGGCACTGTAACGAAAACCACGTCTTTTGGGTTTGGTTTCAGTATTATTCATTACACATGTTTTGCAATGTGTGAATCAACTGTGTTCTTAATCGTTTATCTGACGATATAGTCTCTTAGGTGTGATTGACTATAACGTTTATAGCGTGTGAGAAAATAATGATTGAGTAAGCTGCCAATTTTTGCCAAGATAAATTAACGAATATTTTGCGACATAGTTTGAGGTGTCTCACAGCTAAAACCGATAGAGCAAAAAACAAACTGATTAATGATGGTATTTATGCTAAACAGGTGGTTAAAACCCAGAAGTGAACTCTGTGATGTAGTGAGAAATATAAATTTAATTTTTGGTCTAAAGTTGAGGATTTGTGGAGGCAATGTTGCTTCAGTTTAGTCACATCCACAGTAGCGGAAATTACAGCTAGGTGTGCCACTGAGGTAATAAACGTAGTAAGACCCGCAATTTCTCACTTGGATGTTGGTTGACTGCCAACAGCAGTTCCCAACCCAGTGAAAGCACACTGTCCTGGTCACCTGACCATCCGCCACACTAGGATGACCACCAGACAACCAACCAGTCACGGATGTACCACACCTAAATGTGGGTGGGCATGACGAAGCCATCCGTTTACCCGCAGCACCGTCAAATCGAAACCATCCAGGACCAATGGAACTATCACAACCGTAATGAGCGGTATAGGTTATCTTTCTGTTAGCACTGGTTAGGGTTCCATAGTTTTGGCATTCTGAAAGTACAAAAGGTTAAAACTCACTTTCAATATTTATATGGGAAACAAGCATTAAAAAAACAAACAAAATCTGAAATTATAACAATGTCCTCTTTCAAAATGAAACAAGTTTCCATTTAATTTTCTATTAACCATTTCCCTTATTAACGTACTCTACATGTCTGTAACATCACCCGTGCAGGTAAAACTTTTCAAGAGGGGATCAGGGTTTGAGGGCAAAGATAAATAAGTAAATATTAAATAAATAAATAAATAAATAAACAAATAAATAAACGGGTTGAGTTACGTTAAGGTGGTTTCGTGTAAGGAAGTAATTTGGTGATGAGCCGCCAGAAGTTTTGCTCGTTGTACCCAAAGTAGATTACAGACCCACTTTTTGTTGGGGGGGGGGGGGGTGGGGAAAGTACAAATAACTAATTAAACTGACTAACGTAACTTTTTCAGAATAGCACAGAAGGATCGACAACAAAAGAGAAGCAAGGACCGAAGCATATGGTCTGGTAACTCAATCTTTATTTCTAAAAGTTCTTTCTAATGCCAGTTTTTCGTATCCCTTTAAATTCCTCGTCGCGCGGCTTTATCCAGCTCTTCTAGACGATCTCAGTTTAATTTAGGGATTTCTTTAATACCTTAGTTTTTCAAGAGTAATTTGTATTTTAAAGCGCTATATCTATAACTTTGATAACGATTATCCAGGAAATTCTCTAAAAATCTCTTTTGGCTGTTTTCTTTATGACCTTTTACGACCCGTAAGGTTGATTACCGTTGCTATTTGTAAACTTGTAGCCCTACTCAGTCACCGAATCGAACCATACCAGCACGTGTCTGGAGGTACATACCACTCACATGAACACTCAGACTAAAATCTTGGGTAAACAATATAAGAAATAAAAAGAAAACGTCATTCTGTTTTAAAAAGAAAAGTCAAGGCGTAATAGCGTGTGTGAAAAATCAGACAGCGAAGGCAAGATTCCCTTGCTTCCTCCTTTAAAGCCCTCTCCATTCCTCTTTCTTTTTTCCCTGTTTGTCCTTGTTTTTTTCGTTTGTTTGTTTGTTAGTTTGTTTGTATGTTTGTTTGTTTTCTATGGCACTCTACGCTTTGGTAACGCATGAACGAAAGGACTCTAGGCAAGATGTTCAACGAAAGATGTCATTGTTCTTCCACCAGATAACTTAGGACAGATGACTGGAAAGCAATCCCGGTTTGAAGGAACTTGCTCGACCTAATTCCTAAACTGACTGACTCCTCAAATCGAAAGTACGCTTGAACTGGTATTAAACATCATCAGTGAACAAACTGAATTTTTTGTTTCAGATGTTTAAATTACTCCTAATTTAAAAAGGAATTAAAGACAATTCAGAGATGAAATGGAGCCAACAAACTAATAAGTGGTTGTTTGTTTGTTTCAGAAATACTTGTACGTCTACGAATATTATTGAAGCTGCAGTAACTGAAGGCCCGGGTGGAAAGGTTATTAGTATTATGTCACATATTTTGTTCTCAAAAGTTCACCAAAAGCTTCTTTTTTTTTTTCCTTTTTTTTTCTTTTTTGCAATTCTCTCTCATAGTGTTATTACATATATGTGAGTGAAAGAGAAAACCAGCACCACAAAGAAGTCCCTTTTGGTAATATTCCCCATTTCATTTACCTTACCCTACTTATATTGTCCCTGATCGTTTTTGAAATTTGAATTCCGGTGTATGTTATTTTTGTTTTAAATTGAGGAGATTATGAGAGGAATGGGTACCGTATTAAGATATCATAAATTAAAGCTGCATTGACTCGCTTTCTTAATTCTCTCGTTGCTCAGCTTTTTTTGTTTTTGTTTTTATTTTTTCTATTTTTTTCGCTGTGCCAAAATTAGCCCAGCCCTGTCCTTTGTTCTTGCAAGGAGTTCCTGGAACATGGAAGAAATCTGAATTCTTTGTTAGGCTCATTTTTACCGGTAATAATCTAGCTCTATGTTTTTATTTGCGTTGAATGTAGTTATTGCTATTAATACTTGTTTAGCTTCAATCCTAGCCACAAACCTTGAGACACAGTTTGTGTAAGTGAGCTCACCCTTCCCCTTTTCAATGTTGTTTCTGACACCAAAATGTTTCACCCTGATAAACACTGAATGGGCAAACGGGATGTTTCAAGGAATTGTGACCGACGTTGTAGCTATTCTTGATTCTTGATTTCTATACGGTTTGAACTCAGATTCATAACATAAGTCGGTGAAGTATGATCGTCCTGGTGAGTGTAGTCCTGAGAAGGACTGTTTGTGATGACATTGACTGACGTTTCGACAACCTCAGCGAAAGTCATCATCAAAGTCAAGTGAATTGTGAATCGTCAGTAGATGTTATAAGTCTCTGGTTGTTGTCCTGATTGATTCAAACTCACAAAGTTATTGATGGTCGGTCAGTTAAGCCGCGTGATGTTATTGGCTGTGAATACTGTAAAACGTGACTGGTGTGTTTCGATTCGCCTTTTGTTAGTCAAATGTCTGTGGAGCTACTGTTAGTAAAATTACAGTTGGTTTCTCTATTGTTTGTCTGTCTTGTTGGTGTCCTCAATTAGTCGTTTGTGAGGTGCAGGTGGCTTTTGGAAACACTGTCAGTAGTGTTTGTTCTATGTTAGTAAACCAGCTCTCCAGAGTGATTCGTTGATAGTAGTCCGTACGGATTCCCTTGAGAGCGAGTCAAGATGGACGGCAGCGTCTTTTTCGAGTAGGCTGCCTGAACTCTCCGCTTTTCAACTAAATGGCAGAAAAACTAGTTGTATGCGAGGAAACACCGCGTTCTATCGGAGGGAAGCGAGGTGAAAGATCGAGCAGCAGCAGCTCGCCCGAAATACCACCAAACAAATCCGCAAAGACCTCAGAGTACTTGATGTCCGAACAGAACGATCTGGCAGGTATCTGGAGCGCGCTTAACAAAATACAAAGAAATACGTACGAGCTTCTCAAAGAGAACCGAGCACTTCGCAACCTTTACAACGAGCTACAAAAGTCACTTGAATTCCATGTCAGCAAAGTCGAAAGCTTAGAGACGAAGAACGAAGCATTGAAGACTGAGGTGAACTCGCTCAAACGAGCAGTTCGAACTGCCGAAGACGAAATCGATGGCCTTTATCAAGAAATTGATGATCTCACCAGCGATCTCGGAACAGCTATCAATCAATTTGATGACCTAGAACAATATACTAGAAAACACAACCTTGAAATCCACGGAATTTCCGAGTCACCGGAAGAAAATGTCGCTGAGAAAGTCATCAAGCTTGCCAAAGTGGTCAACGTTCACATCACCGATAACGACATAGACATATGCCACCGGATGTCTTCACGAAGACCAGACGCCCCCAAACCAATCATAGTTCGCTTCAGGTCCTACAGAGCGAAAAGCGAACTTTACAAAGCAAGAAAACATCTTAAATCAGTAAGTCTGAAAAACTTTTTCAATAACACAGATGCTGTTTATATCAACGAAAATCTAACAAACTACAGGAGCGATCTTTTTGCTAAAGCAAGAAAGTTCAAAAAAGATCATAACTGGCAGAACGCATGGACTGTGGACGGTAAAATTTTCATTAGAAAGTCTCAAAGCGATCATGCAATCATACAATGCTGAAGACCTAAGAAATTGCCTCTAATTTGTTATCATAAAGCCTTTTTTTTCTCCCTCGCCAATTATGCTAATATGTAAGCTTTCCCTTTTTTTTCGACACCTCGCCTTCCTTTGCTTTCACTTATCAATCTAATCTTTGCGGAGAGTTTTGTGGGAGGGTGTTGTATGTCTTGGCATAGCAACCGATGCTATTCAATAACGTTTTTCGTTTTTCCCTCCTATACAATAAGCTGCTTTGCAGCTTAATTTGTGTTCCTTTTATGTTAAGTGTCAGTTGTTGCGTACTTTTGTTTTTATTTACAATCCATTTTCACCTAACTTTTTCCTTCGTTAATTGCAATGTGCTTACCATTCTTATAAAGACTCCGATTGCAAAGCTAAACGCTATCGAAGTGTTGCAGAGTGCGGTACACGAAAACTCTCGGGAGTGAAATTCATAAATCTAACTTCAACATGGCCATTAAAAACTCTAGTTTTAAAAAATATGAAGCAAAGTGGACCACTCTCTGCATAAGCGATGCGGTAGCTTTTGCACCACTACCAAAATAAAGGAACCAGGTTAAGGTGCTTTTTTTTTCCCCAGCACTTTTTTGTCTGTTTTATTTATCCTTTTCATTTGAGCCGAATGTAAAGGTATATTTATCTTTGTCATTTTACTTTGACTGTATATTCCTACTTGCCCTGTTGTTAAAGTAAGGTGTTATATTAGTTCAGTTGTAATTAAGTCCCTCTTTTGTTAGTGTAGTATTAGTTCTGTAAATTAGCTCCTGTGTTTATGCATTGTATTAGTCTTGTAAACTAGTTCTTTTGTTAAAAAAAAAAAAAAAAAAAAAAAAAGATAGTAGTCCGTACTGCAGGTAACGCATTTAGCACAGTCCCATTCAATCCTATGGTTTGTTTCTCAGTAGTGTTCAAAATTGTGATTGTTCATACTCCCCCGCATTTCTAGTCGCTGGTGTGTGTCCAGTCGTAAGTTTAAATTTCTGTCAGTCTCACTAGGTTTTATTTCTCTCACTTTTCTACGCTGTTGAACTGTTTTTTGTTTGTGGAGCACTTGCCCAATTTTTTTTTTTATGCAACCAGATTGTCTAATATGCACAGCATTGTGTCAGCTTGACAAGCATTATAATTTTCATTATTTGGTAACGCATTTTTGCAAATAAACGCATTGGAAATTTGATATATCCATTTATTGTCTATATGAAATATATATGGCACCGGCCACTATTCTCAGTCGTCTTGTGATGTCGTTTCTCCAAGTTCGATGTTCGGCTGGTTATTCGTTTTCACGGCGGAATCACAGAGGTACTGGCCTTTGCATTTTATTGAAATAGTTGTACCCCATCATGTCTTGTCTCCCATTTGATCCGAGACAATTATGATAATCAGAATGGCACTGCCCATATTTTGCATTGTGTCATCGGTTGTTTTAGTTTATTATATGTTTTAAAATGGTTGCATACGTTTGTTCCTGATTGTGACCATCTCAATAATCGAAACTTTTTTATAACGTATGGCCGACAATGTGAAAAGAGATAACTTGCCCTGCTCCTTTGCAATTCCTCAATGACTATCTTTCAATCTTTAATCCACTAAGTAACACTGACGTCTACAGAGAAGGAAACCCCGTTGGATAATAGATATTGCTCTCCTTTACAAGTAAATTATACCGATTTAAATTCTGATTTGCCTAATTTGGAAGTCATTACAACCGGAATGAAATATATATAAGTTTATATTCCGTAGCTAGACTCTACATTCAAGTGCATAACGCTATTCATTATATAGACAAGAGTGTTTTAGTGGAAAATAGACCACTCGTACACCTCATACGAAACTACATCCGGGACCCGAGTGGTATATATTCCATATTCTCACGAATGAGGATATCGATGACGTCATTTCCCGCTTTTACGTTATTGTTTGTGCAAAAATGCTCTTGTTTATATAATAAAAAGAAAATTACACGGCGGCTTGAAGATGTGTAAAATATTGTTTTTACCACTCGAAATTAAAATTCATATCTTTGCATTGCCGTGTAATGTCCCATATACATGTTCTGCTTCCTTGTTTGACTGCAGCTGAAATTTATGCAAAATTTAATTTAAGAGGTATAATTTTTTTTGTTAGTATAAAGGCAAAGCGTAATTCATTGCTATGAAACTGCTTAGTAATTTTTGTCCGCTATATCGCATATCTTCGTCTGCATCTACTTTGTTAATAGATAAAGAGGGATACTCTGCATCAGCATAAACAACAAAGAAAACTGAGCATTACGGTGGAGAAAAGACAGAGGCAAGAAGGACAAAATTAACTTGCATTAGTAATAAAGTTTACTGATGTTAAGTTATTATGCTTATTAATTTCGGTTTGAAACATAAAGCTTTGTGGGGGGCTAAAACAAAACAGTGGGTATATACTTTACGTCAGGATCGTAACAATTTTGAAGTATGCAAACAATTTTAAATGGTTCTATGATTAGTGTTTCTTTGAACACATCGTGGTTTGACTTACGTTAACGTGGTCTCGTGTAAGGGAAGTGATTCAAAAGTGATTTTGTAATGAAACTCTGCAAGGACTATCATTTTTTTGGGGGGGGGGAGGGACGGTGGATTGGTCGAATAAACAATTAACTAGTTAACGTACCCTCCCCGGGATAACATAAAAGGATCGAAAAGCAGGGATAAGCAAGGACCGAAGCTTATGTAACTTGTTACCACCGGTAATGAGGGTTAGTGTGGAGATAATCCTTCATAACCTTCGCGGCGACCTAAATCGCGCTTAAAATCCTTGCGTGCCTTTTATCCAGCCCTTTTATATTATTTTACTTTAAATTAGTGATTTCTTTACTATTTTAGTCTTAAACTGAAACAGTAGTCCAATCGAAAGAGAGATCCTCTCTAGCCTCTCAACAGTCGTTTTTAGGGGAGGCTAGTACCTCTCTTGCCCCCAAGATATTTTTTACTCAGAGCGCAATGCTTTGGTGGCAATGGTGACCGCATAAAATAAATATATTTAATTAAGATTTCGACGACCACATTTTTATTACGAATCAGATTCTGCGTTTGGAAACAGTAAGCTTTAAAAAACAGTGTTTTTAATCAGCATATAGCAAGCAAGGTAATGCAAGTCCTCAGAGTTACTAAGTACCCCGGAAATATATTCGTAAGTAAACAAAAACAATAATTACCCAGTAATACTTCGACTCACTGCACATTCACTACAGCACCTAACAATGTTTCATAATTCACAAAAAAGAGCAATAGTAGGACACGAGTAGGAGTTTACTACTTTGGAGCCATCATGGGCACATCTGGCGTCACTGCAGTCATACAAGCCATGGCGGGCCATGTCTTCTTCTCTTCATTACGATTAACACGTTAGCACTTAACTGTCATGATTTGTTTTCATAAAGGCAATCTCAGAACATTGATTTCGGTGCACATCCAAGCTTCTTCTCTACTTTTACGTAAGCTATCAGTCAGTCTGTTGTTGTTGTTGTTCTACAAGTGAACTGGCGACTGTTGCGAGTCAACGTTAGTCTGGTTCTCTATTTAGCGTGGACTCACAACACGATTCGAAGACATCATTTCCCTGTAATTTTGATTTGCTAGTCTGTCTGTCTATCTGCCTGTCTGTCTGTCTGTCTGTCTGTCTGTCTGCTTGTCTGTCTTTTCAAATCGGCACACTTAATTCCCACGGCATCAACGAACGTTTTTCATTCAACTAATTTATTCTTGTTTTTCACGTTGCCATGTTCCCACCAATAGCATTGCTCCACTGCTCCTCATATAAACCAAGTGCAACCCACAATTTTTTTATTCGATCTGACGAAGGGATAACTCTCGAAAGTCAGCTTTCAATTTGGCTACAGTGGCCAATTTACCTTATCAACTCAGTTGATAAATCTAAAATTTTGTGTTTCACTTCCCCACCGACGCAGCACCACAGTTTCTTCGGAAACTGACCCCCTTGTTTGTCTGTCTGTTCGTCTATTGTTCTCCTATTGTTTTTTTTTTCTTTCTTAGCTAGAACTCGCGATTTATATAGCGACCTGTTTTATATAGCCCTAATTCGACAATTTTTTTGTGTGAGCGCGTCTTGTTTTTTCCAGAAGAAATTGAACCGCAAAACGACAATTTTATCAATTCAGATTTAATTGGGGAAGAAATAAAAATAACTTTATAGAGTATCTTTTAAGATACTTTATAAAATTTTCAATTTTTTAAGTTTTATTTTTAGTTAAAACACCTCCAGATATTTGATCACATAAAGAGAACTACTCACCAGATGCAGAATGCCTGCACGTTCTTCCATCTCCTCTGTATGGGTGGTTGCAGGGGCAACTGTAGGACCCTACAGTGTTTATACATGAGGCAAACTTGTGGCAGCTGTGGACACCGCTGGCACACTCATCAATATCTGCAAACATAATCAACAGAAATCCATGTGAGCGTTTATGAAATCATAGTGCATGCCATGACTCTTTCATGTGATTTTCTGTTTTCAGGATCGGTGAACGTCATTAGAGTTGTAATTTCACATATGAAAAGGGGAGGTCAACAGAACGCAGTGGTACAGTTGTGACAAATGGGTCTCGTCAATTGTTTACTAATTAAGATTTGTGAGAAAGTGATCACCTTCACGCTGACCAAAAAATCAAAACACCTCATGCCTCCATTTTTTCTTTCTAGGTTTTTTTACTCTTTCACAATGAACTGGGTATATTTGTCAACTATGGTAATTACCAGCTGACATGCAACCTTATTTTGGACATATTTCTTAGAGTCGTGAACAATAGATTTAACCAATTTCTTTACCTTACTAACTTTTTTTATTATCTCAAGAGATCACGATTGCTGTGAATAGCATTGGATTACAATCTTGTTTTCTTCCGGTACTTTCCCCTTTATGCAATCCGTGCAATCCCAGAATTTAATGTCTTTCAATAAATTGAATACCCTGCCTACTTCATAGGTCTTCATAGTTGTAAGTTCTCTTCAACTCAACATCTATGACACGTTTTGTATAGGTATTATGATTTCCCTTACCAGTACATGTTTTCCCATCTCCTGAATATCCAGCGTTGCATGAACAATTGTACGATCCGTTGATGTTGTTACACACGGCGTTGACGTCACATCTGTGAGCGTTGGTAGAACATTCGTCCACATCTGCAAATAGTGAAGCAAAAGCAAATATCAGCATCGTATCAACTGAAAGCTGTCTGATCGTTAAAGGATTTTTTAATAAGGCTTAAATAAGGCATTCATTGAAGCTGGTTGAAAAAATTGCATTTTCTCTTACAAGTGCATGGTGCGGTCGAGAAAAGTACTTTCTAAGACTGTAACCTGGCTGATAGAGGCTTTCTCGCGCGCTCGAACACGCGTGAACTTTAGTGTCCCACATTTGATCGGCCTCAGGCCGACGACTGATCCGCGAAAGCACGTGATAGAAACCTCAACGGGTCCCCAGGGTAGTTCACCTGCTGACAGGCTTGCAGGCAATAATGTTAAACTTTCGTTCAATTAAGGAAATGGAAAGCTCACCAGTGCACGTTTTCCCATCGCCTGAATATCCAGCTTTGCAAGCACAAGCATATGATCCTAGCGTGTTGCTGCACACGGCGTTGATATCGCAGCTGTGGGAGTTGGCAGAACACTCGTCTACATCTAAATTAATTTGAGAGAACATATGTGTTAACATGATTGTCATCATCATCCATCGTCGTCATCATGACAACCATAGCAAACAAAAATAAGATAAATGAAACTGGGACAGGTTTTATATTTCGGTCCTTGCCATTGCAGATTTTGCCGTCTCCTGTATAACCAGAAATACACTTACAGGAATATGAGCCTACGGAATTTTTGCAAGCGGCATTGACGTCACAGTTATCGGAGTTAGTGGCACATTCATCTAAATCTTCGAAAAAAGGACAGTGAAAATTGGTTATTTTATTTTATTATATGGCAAGCAATTCTCCAGTCTAAATCGAGTGTTCTGATTGGTTAGTTTTCGGTCGGGATTTTACAGTACGGACCATTACCATGGAAACGGTCCTTTTTGGATATTTTTTTTTCGCGTTCCCGCTCCTGCAACTGATTCAAACTGCGAAAACGCAAGAAGATAAAAAAAGGAAATGTTTGGAGCTGGTACAAGATAAATGAACAAGGTAAATACGTCTGTTTAGAAAGAGCGCTCTTCAATGAACTTTTAATTACCGACTTTTTGATATAAGCAAAAGACGCCGGCAGTGATTCAAAAAGCATGGCCAACGTTCTTCAGTGACCAAGTTGTGTGTTTATTGTTGTTTTGTACGGCTATAGACTGTAAGCTGTAAAGAGCCGAGTAAATCGGCCAAGACTTAAACAATAATTTTTAAAATCCAGCATTAACAAAAGAGTACGTTTCCCACAAGAAAAAAAAATGAAAACTGCAAAACAACTAGCAAACGGCTTTCAATCGAAAGGAAACGAACACGTTCTCAGTTGTTTAGTTAAATATTGGCCATCTCCTCAGTCCGCTTTCCACAAGAACAAATTAAAGCTACACGTACATGTATTAAAATAACAGTGTACCTTCATTCCTCAGCGAGAATTTTACTGTTGTAGTGGACATCCTTGAAAATAATTTTAGCTTGTTCACAAGTCCGCTCTTGCTGTACATGTAGCTCGCGCAAAAAACAACTTTGTTAGTAGGTGCGACGAAAATTTGCTCTCAGCATCCACAAAGGTCTCCATGAAGCCACTGAAGTAAACAACTTGCAGTATTTGATGGAGAGATAATTTCCAGTGTCTTTTTCTTTTTACGTTCGAGTGTTCCTTTGTTCACATTACAGACTAACACGCTACCACAATTTCCAGTTTGAGAAGCACGTTACGTTTGTGAGATGTTATCGCGGCCTTTTCATTATTCTTCTTTTTTTTCCGAGTTGTTTCCGCCCATTACGGAGAAGTATTTTCAAATAAACCTATCTTGTGTTGTAGAGGACTACGAAAAACTGACACATACAATAAAAGCAGAGCAGTTTTCATTCAAGAGCCACGCAAGTTTTTGCCGATCGACAGCAACGATCATCAAACTGATTCGAAAGCCAGTTAAAATCGCGGGCTTCTTTCCTTGACATCGCGCCGAAAATTGACTTGAATGAACTACCGGAAGTGTTGTTTCGTACGAAAAATGATGCCATATAATAAACTACTTACTAACTTCACTTGCTCGGGACCGTACTGGGGAATATCGGCCCTCGGTCGTTTTTGTACGGACCTCGCTGCGCTCGGTCCGTACTGCCACGACCTCGGGCCAATATTCCCCAGTACGGCCCTCGCGTTCAGTTAGTAAGAGGTTATATTTCAGTTTCGAAATCTTGTAATAAGTAAAAATTTAATATCACCTATCAGTGTGATTTTAACAAATCTCACGCTTTAAAAATCTCGAAAGCGTACGTATCTAAACACCAAAGGT
Source organism: Siderastrea radians (assembly GCA_964017195.1). NCBI lineage: Eukaryota > Metazoa > Cnidaria > Anthozoa > Scleractinia > Rhizangiidae > Siderastrea > Siderastrea radians. Next base: position 27,182,803 of record OZ024898.1, read on the forward strand.
CACCTAACCAAGACTAGATAATTTGAAACTTATGCTTAACACAATACCTGTAAAACAAGTAAAGTTGTAGCAGTTATCACACGACACATCATTCCAAGTATAACCATGCCTGGCGCCAAGTGTGTGCACGCAGTCCTCGTTTCTCCAGTTATTTGGCTGCCGTGAAGCCCAGAATCTAAAACTGCTTACTTCTTTGTTTGTCCAAACGAATGAACCTTCAACACTCCTGTCATTCAGACCAATCCAGCTCCGTCCACCGTTGTGCCGGTGCTGTATGTATACGTTTTCTTCTTGGTTGTGAACAGTCACCAGACTTGAGCCCATTGCAGAACAGTTTGATTCAGCGGTCAGCCATGAGGCGCACTTGAGACTTGTGAAGTAGCAGTAACCGCCAAAGTAACCCCATCCTGACTTGCAAACGTCTACAGAGTGAGAAAATTGATTGAAAGTCAGTCACAGGTTTTAAATTTTTTGGATTGTACTTCGTTTCTTGTTTAGAATGCTTTAAAAGACCCTTTCCACAACTGGAACACTGTTCCAAGTTTAATTAGTAAACGCTGTATAAATAAGTGAATTTTATTAGAAAGGTGACAAACGAGTAGAAGTGAACTTTTGATTAGTGTAACCGTCCTGATCCCCATTGCTTACTCATAGCCACTTTCCTTTTATATGGTTGAAAATTCCATCTCGTATAAACATTTATCAAATATCAGTTTGTGACTAGCTTGTACCTGACAACACTGTGTATGAAATGGCAAGCGGGTCATACTTCGACTCGTATAATTCCTTTAAACAAACTCGTGTTCCTGTCGTATTGATGTACTGTAAAAGAAAACAAACAAAAAAGAAAAGAAAAGCAATTGCAAATTAAAAATTGTGCCGTTTTGGTTTCTATTAAAGTGAACGTAAAATAATAAACCATGTAGCTTCTACAAACAGCAGAGCCTGGCTGATTTTTTGAGGGATTAGCTAAGCCAAGACTGGTATCTGTCTAGAATTATCGTTGTGTCGTTGCAAGAGTAATCAAGTTTTGATAATTCCTCATGGTCCAGCACAAAGTAAACGAATTTCTCCTCCTATGTTTATCACAGCATTCATTAATTTAATGTCCATGAATGTACATGTAGTATATATCAATAGAGTTTCTGTCGTTTTACCTCGACCCAAGCAGTTATGGAAGTGTGCATGGGGTCTTGATTTCCACCACTCGAGGAATGGTTGGCTGACACAAAAACGTTCGGCGCATTTTTATACATCTTAGTGAAGTGGATATCCTTTAAAAGAAGAGAAATATGAGAGATTTATTTAAATTATCCTTTAATACACACAAGTCAATTAATTAAGGAATAACTTTCTCAGGCTACCATTATTTTCGTATCTTGACAGAAGGAAAATGGTTATTTAAACCTCGTACGTACAAGGAAAGTCACACCCCCACCGTGGTAGAGGAGTGGGGGGGGGGGATAATCCCTCCCTGGATTTTTGCTTTTTTTCAATAGTTCGGAAAGATTTTGCCTTTGAAAGAAAGCCTTTGAAGTGCTATACAAAGTGAGGTCTATATAATGGGTTGAAGCGCTGCTGGGGGCCTGTGGCGTCATCCAAGATAGATTTTACTTGGAAAAATTCAATAATAAAACCTCATTAGGGGGGGGGGGAGAGGGTCCCACCCCCCACTCCCTTGCACGTCCGTGGGTTAGCAACAAATGGAGCCTAATCCTACTTACCTTGCAGAAGGCGTTATTGTAATCAGCCGGAGGATGCTGAGAGTTTGCAAAATAAACTGAATTGTGCTCCGAGAAGAGAGGCTTGTGAAGAGACACAAACGCCAACCAGTTCTGGAAAAAAATAAAGGAACAGGGAGAAAGAAAAATAAACGAACAATGATTAAAAATCAATACGTAAAAAAGGATAAGATTTTGAACCTTATTCAAGGGTATATTAAATTGGGATAAAAAATGCAGGGGATTTCCAAAGGGCACAAACAATATCAGGTTGTGTGGTGAAAGAGAAAACATCCTACCAACAAAAATTACAGCACTTACAACATAAATGTCCTCATGAGAGCCAGCGTAATTTTGTAGTTCCCTCAAACATATTTTGAAAGAGGATTGCGAGATATCCTCCATCCAGATACTGGCAGCGTCCCTCTTCAGACCAGCATGGTGATGTGCCACGGTAATAAATACGGATGGTTTCTCTGAAAACTTCCCCTTTAAAAAGAGAAGAGAGGTAGAATAATTAATGCAAAACACCCCACTGGGTTGCAATTGTTACAGATACGCTCAGACTTGTGGTCGCTCATTACGAACTATAATCATATTGTTTTCCTTGCTTCTTCTACCAACATTTCACGTCAAAAATCCCTTTTTTCTTAAGGTCGAGAAGCATCTCTCTCTTTCAGACTGAAATGTTTATATTATTTTCTAACGGCACCAACTAAACCTAAAATCTTCAAGTCCGTTGGTCTAAGTTTATAAGAGCTATCAACTAGAAGGAACATTCTTTTTGAGAAACATTCCTTTTGTCTGGAGAGGAAGTCCTCAAGAAATTAGTTATTAAAAACACTGTAACAGTAGTTGATCATGGAGTTATTCGTGATCTCCGCCTTTCGTTGCCTTTGGGTTTTCGTTTGCAGTTTTGTTTGTTCGTGGAATGTTTTTAAATTCTGCGCAAATTCATCTAAGGCATAGGGTTACCAAAGATCAAACTAAATCACTAACCGAAGGAAAATTCACGGTCTCACAAGTCGCTCCAGTCCACCACTGCGATATGCGCACCTCCCCTGTAACACCACCCACCGGGGCTCCCTGGTAACCAATCCAATCCACTGTCACGTTAGCAGTCGACGTGCGCTCGTTAAAACCTGCTGCCATCACACACGCCGTAAATCGATCATAATTGACATCCTCAACCCACGACACGGCGGCATCATGGACATACGAGCTGTCACTGGTATCGATGTGATTGACAGTAAGCTGTACTTCGATGGGTTTGTCAGGATAGAAGACATACGGCTGAAAACAAATTACTTCACAATGAGAGTAGCCCAGAGATGGAACGTGTGGCATGTGGTGACGACCGCGTTGAAATGGAAACCCTGCAAAAATGAAATAAGGCTTGATATAATGTAACAGTAGTGACTGGAAATAATATATACAATATATCCGGTATTATTCATAACGTAGTTATTTATTGAATACTAGATGGGTCATTTTCCGATGTTTCAACTGACTTGCACGGAAGTACAGGGTAAATTATGAGACTTTGCTCAGTTGAAGGTGCGAGCTTCTCTCGCCTTCAATTACGGGAAATTCGCATCTGACGTGTAACATTTGTCAGTAATTTAACAGAAGAATGTTTTGGGAAAATATCTTTCAAAGGGACTCGAAGTTTTGAAGCTGGTGAAAGTTTGTCCCTTCGAACGCATGAATTTGGATTCATTTTTTTGGCTTCGAACAGACGTTTTGACACTTTTAGATTAATTGCCCTTGTCAATTCACCAGTGAATTTTAAGAACTTGGTCACTGGTTTCAATGCACAGAGCACGACTTTAACGAAACCATAATCCATGAAAGTAATCGCTTCCAACAGCAGTGTTGCTTTAGTTGTTGACTAATTTATTGTTGTTTGTCCAGGAGAGAGCTAATATTAACAGAAAACTGCCACAATCGCCGTATTTTGGACCTAACTACTCAAATTTCAGTCTTCACATCCAAAACTTTCGTTGCAGTATCAAATCTTAACTTAGTAATAAATTCCAATTTAATCCTAAGATATTTTCCGAATTTGACTACTAGCTATAGCATGTGCGCAATTCAAAATTTTCCCGTTTTAGGGCTCTGTCGTTGAGCATAGCGGTAGGTTTTAACAAGAAGTAGCAATCAGTGACACGTTTGCTTCAATTCACAAGAAAAATTTTTGGAACGCTGGTCAAGGCACCTTTTTTTGGAATTTTGTCTGGTTTACCAGTTGATTATGAAAAGCATCCCCTCTCACTAAAACTGATGACCTCACAACCCTAACAGTGAGCGTGGCTCCCCATGACATGACCTGTTTTCACCAGCATGGGCGTTGATTGGTTAAAGCAGGCTATAAAATACAATTGAAACAATTTCTGCATACCTTCACAGCTGCCAGGGTGCTGTACGGTAAAATTAAAATGCAGCAGACACATTTCTTGTTCAAACAGACACTTGTTATCATAAGTTGTGCCGTTTGAAGAACAAACTGGTTCTTGATATGATGGACAACTGTCGACGCATACACAGCGAGCATCATAAGGACCAAAAGCCTTACACAGACCATAATAATCACAGGTAACATCCAGGCAGGGATCCAAGTCTAGCATTGTGTTGAACAGAAAGAAATATTTATTATACTTTAATAACATGTTTCAAAGTTACTTAGGGACACTTAAACGGGCAAGCAGCTTAAAGGAAAGGCATTTGGCTAGCATATACCAAATACGTCTGTTGAACACTTAGTCTGATATTTCGCACTATTGCACACCCTGTTCTTAGGTCAGAACCCAAATGTTTGACGCTATTTTGGAAATCATGAAAAACAATTTCTGGGCTTTTTTAAGATCTACAAGCAATTGCAAAATTGTTCAGACATTCTCCTAAAAATTGGATTACCAACTGAAAACGCACTCTTGAAAATAAAAGGAAAACTTTTATACATTTCTGAACCCCCCTCCCCCTTTCAATGTTGTTACTTGTTACTTTGAAAATCATAACTAAATTCATAACAACATTGATAAGGGGGAAGGGGGATAAATGTGTATTGACTATAACAATGTCCGAATTGACCGGAAATACAGCGAGTGTCTCAATCCTTTTGCAATTGCTTGTCTCGGTGATGTATCGCTTGGATTTCAGATTGTGTAAACAATTTTTTATCAATGTATTAAAGTGAACGCGTCAATGAAACGAGGATGAATTGTTTGCTGCTGTGCTGGCAGAAGGGAATTCCAGTTGGTTCCAGATTAAGGGGAAAGGTGCTTCGTAAACTATTCCCATTTTCGGGCTTGGGTTTGTCACGCAACATTGGCTCATATTAACTGAGTTCCTACCAAACATATTTTTATGGTAGAAATAGAGCTGCATGGGTATTATTCAACAGAATGGCAAGGGGGTGAATTATTAATGTGATTACCGGGATCTTTTTTTTTTGAATTTTTCGTTCTTAAGGGAATGAGAATGAAATATCATTAAGGTGACAATCTTGTAACGCAATGGATTGAAGCTCTCCAAATGACGCAATGCATCAATCTCGCGCAAGAGACATGTGCAATGCTAAGTCTTGGCAAAAAAAACCTTCTGTTTCATCTACTAAGACCTTAATACATTTACATGAAAGAAAAATATGAATAAAATCATTTGTGCTCCTCAAATAGACGCTGACTATAGGAAATGAAAATTTACCACGGTCAACATGAATTTCACAGTCAACACCTTAAACAAATAAAAGTTATAAATATCTTTTTGTTTATCACTGTAAACCGTAGCCTTCCACGCAGTCGTTACTTGGGAGGTCGTATTTGTGGGGAGGAGGGTAATACGACTCCCCTAAAAACACTGTGTGGGAGGCTATTTAGACCGTAGACCGTGGACTTAAAAGGCACGCGAGCATCAAATTACACTCACTTAACTACAATATGCTTCGGAAAGACTGGAAAATGGACCGAGATTCCACTACCTTTCTAAAGGCAATTTTTGCGCGATAGCCATAGTTTGCACCGATCAAGTTTTAACGCCATGTGATAATGAAACTGTTGTCACCGTGAGTTTTCCTGCAACAAACCTTTTGCAAAACGCGCCAATTTGCTTGCGTAAGAGAACCATAACTGCCTCGACAAACGACCGTCTTGAAGGAACCTGGTTCAAATTTGCTTGATGGTGGGTTACAAGATAGTCCTCTGTTAGAGCTCGCGCATTAAAATCTCCAACTTTATTTACCGTTGCACATTTGCCATCATGTTCCATGTTCTGCTACCAACTCCACGTAAGCCTTTCCAGTTAATACGTTTTCGAAACTAACACCGCACATGAATTTCATGCAATAAAGTAGGTTGGATTAACTACGCAACTGCTGCGTAGGAAACAAAACTAATGAGCGTTTGCAGCTAGTAAGCGAAAATAACGACAACAAGTAACGTTTCTTAAAGGTAGACACAATGTTCATTTATCTGAATAAAGTGACCAGTTAAAACAATGCCGTCCTTTTTAACTGTGAGCGAGAAATCTATTACGTGAATTCGGTGACGTAACATTTGTGCAAACAAGCACTTTATCTAGCTGCGCCTAAAGCGTTAACTACGAGCAGAAATAAGCCTTTTCACATTAACTGGCATTATCAATAGAGTAATTCTCGAAAATACATACAGCTAACCCTTTTTCTTGGCATAAGGCATTTCGCCATTGATCTGCTGGCGATCTTTCTTGAACAAATCCCCTTTTCACTGGAAATTAGAGCCAATTACGCCAATCAGAAAAAGCCAAAAATACCCGATTTTCGTTTGCCATTGTTAAACACGCAACGATAGTTAAGTGAAATACTGGTATTTTTAAGTGATTCACTACGCTGATAATGCACACCAATTGGTTCGTAAAGTTCATTCAGAACGAGCGCTATGTAGAGGTAACGCCCCCAGACAAGCAATTGCAAAATTATTGAGACATTCTCCTAAAAAATTGGATTACCAACTGAAAACGCACTCTTAAAAACAAATGGAAAACTTTTATACATTTCTACCCCCCCTACTCCCACTTTCAATGTTGTTACTTGTTACTTTGAAAATCATAACTAAATTCATAACAACATTGACAAGGGGGAAGGGGGTAAATGTGTATTGACTATAACAATGTCTGAATTGACCGGAAATACAGCTAGTGTCTCAATCCTTTTGCAATTGCTTGCAGCTCTGGCGCGTGTGAAACATTGGCGAAACTTTAAAGACTGATCTGTCTCTGCCTTTGAGACGTGAAATGCCAAGCAAATTAATTGTTGCGATTTTCAAACATCTTAAGCGTCACCGAGCATGCAATTAATGCTGATTCTTTTTTTAGCTTATGACGTAATATCTTACTTACCTCCAATAACCAAATAGTCGACTTTATTAGTATCCTTATTGTTGGCGTCACTGTTGTAGGTTTTCACACAAATCTCCGTCTCCGTTGTGGAAGTGTGCTAAAAGAATAAAATTTGATCTTAGTTATCGTATTTATTGCACATTCATTCTCAACTATATAGCAACTGACGATGGATGATGCTTCATCCGAAACACGTTTTGCAAAAAAAGCATCGTGTTCTTTGTCAAAACCTGGTGTTACTTCGAGCTGCTAAGGAAGTTTAATAAACATGAAAGCCCGATGGGAACTTTACCCCACCCCCCCCCCCCCATGTTAACAAATGTTAGCGATTCCGTATTTACACGAATTCTCATGAAGAAAAGTGTGACTGTGTGCAACAATATTTTGACTATAGCGTTACTGGATGACGTAATGTTTTATTTCTGATGACTCAGCTTATCTTTGTTATCGCTTTTTATTTATTCTGCTCAAAAAAGCAAACTTAACTCAAACGTTAAACGTCGGTATAAATTCGCCCACAACTGAAAATGACGAGAAAATATTTACTGTTGTGCCTAGACCGTGAATATACAAACAGTAAGGATAGCAGTAAAATCAAAATGTAATGGTTGATAAAGAAGAGCAGATCATCAGACTCTGGGGAAAACGAAATCGCCACTTCACGGTCAAACACGTTCAGTCATATCTCATGACTTGATGTTTAAATCGGGATTGCTAACCCGGGAATCCCCTTGCAACAGTAAACAGGTTGACTCGGAATTCGTAATGATTTAGTTAAACTGAAAATGGAAAGGATCTTTTCTAAAAACGAACAAAAGGTTTGGAAACGAAAAAAGGCAATAGAAAACAAACTAAATATGTGCTAGATTTGCAAAATTCAGAGTGCTGCTTTCTCTTGTAATGTAAATGTAAAATGTAAATGTAATTTGTTTACCCACGAAACACTTAGAAGCTCTGAAGACCTCTCCCTTCTCTGTGATGTAACTATTCCGCTGTCATAAAGTTATTCAAGGTTCACGATGTGACGAGTCCGTCTTTATCACGCGGTGAAATGTTTATTTGCTTTAGGCAAAGTTGAATGTATTAACAAGAATTGATTCTAACTCAATTCCGCATGTATTGTATGTAAGATACGCTACCTAAACTGCTGTCACACTGTTAACATCGATTTATCTGTGTCATACAAGTAACGAGCGTAGACATACCAGTAGTAATACCTTTGTTGCGTATGTGTTGTATGAAAGACGCGAAGCGCTACTTAAACCGCTACCAAAAGGCTAACAGTGGTTTGTCTGTGTCTAATAAGTATGGAACGTTGGCCTAGTAGAAGTACGTTGTTGGTGTGATGTGACACACTTCAGTTTTGTTTACCTTGCGTGACGAAGTCATGTCGTAACGTTTGCATGACGTCATAACTGGAACCGGATGTTTGAAAGTTTATGGAGACTGTGTTGGCCAAGTAGCCAAGAAAAAAAACCCGGCCCAATTTTTAAACTGGCGTTTTAAATTTCACGGAATAATACGTTATCTTGGTTATGAAGCCCATCAAAGTCCTTTAGTTTATGCCAGTTTTTTTTATCGGTTTTTTTTCTAGACTGTGCACATACAACAATAGGTTTTGAATTTTGTTTCAGCAACTTACCAATAAAAATGTCAGTGTTAAGTTATTCAGCCATAGTGTGCATGGTTGTAGCACTTTGAACATAAACTGCTGCGTCTTTTTAATGGCCTTTAAAACTTGCAAGGTTTCATAACCAGTCTCTCGACTAACTATGTACGTTATAGAAATTTCAATGTTTTTGAGGCTAGGGCAGATCATAAGAACACCACCCCTACCCTCCACTCCCTGCCCCTTCCAATTCCCTCCACCACTCTTTATAATTATTACTTGGTTTTTCGGCACCTAATAGCAATTTCGGACACAAAACGGGAGTTTCCTCGAGAATTTGGGCCCAGCCAAGTGTTATTCCATGCCGGAGACGTGAATGTAAATTGGAATGTAAAAAAGGTCAAGGCAGCAGCAGTACATTCAAGTAACAAACAAGTAAATAAATCAGTCGATAGAATACATTTGTCCAAAATTGAAACGAGTGAAATGATCAATTAATTTTGTAAAAAAGGAAAACAGAAAGAAGAAGAAGAAGAAGAAGAAGAAGAAGAAGAAGAAGAAGAAGAAGAAGAAAAAGATCGTTTCCCAAAATTTAAGTTCCCTTTTTTAAAGCCTTAAAATAATACCAACTACCGTGAAAATCTCTCCATAGCTGTGTTTCCCTGTAGTTTTATGTAGGGCTATGTCCGAAAATACGTTTTCCTATTTTTTTGGCTAAAAATACAACTCATACAGGATGTTTTTGTTTAAAAGCGTTCCTCTTAAGAGGAACTGTTATGAAAAGGCACACTTGTTCCTATAACAGTATTAAAAGATATTGGCCGTACATTTATATCAGCAGAACTTGGGTTAATCCAGAGCAATCTTGTTCCATGATACACCAGTGTTTGCCATCATCTCTGGACAGAGATGATGACACACATTACGTTAAGGGTGCTTTTGTTTTCCGTTGAGTTTGCTCGCTGAATTTAAGAGCATTAATTTCATAGATGTCCTCGAAACTCTGAGAATTAAGAAAGAGGTCCAAAACAGTCCTCTCTTGATTAAAAGTTCACTTCTTGAAAGGAAACTCTCAGAACACCGCCAAATCCGTAAAATCCGCTGCATTTTAGAAAAAACAAAAAACAAAATCACCCTGCCAACTTCCACTTCAAACTGGAAGTTCAAAGGCCAGTAAGAAATCTGTGGTTAGGGCGGGATTCACGGATTTTACGGAAACTTTAAACTGCAAACATCTTTGAAGAGAATATATGAATATATTACATACATAAGATACTTGCATACTTGCAGTTAAAAAAGGAAGTATTAAATCATGTATGTTCTAAATATTCCACTTCAAACTGGAAGTTCAAAGGCCAGTAAGAAATCTGTGGTTAGGGCGGGATTCACGGATTTTACGGAAACTTTAAACTGCAAACATCTTTGAAGAGAATATATGAATATATTACATACATAAGATGCTTGCATACTTGTAGTTAAAAAAGGAAGTATTAAATCATGTATGTTCTAAATATTCCACTTCAAACTGGAAGTTCAAAGGCCAGCAAGAAATTCGTGGTTAAGGCGGGATTCACGGATTTTACGGAAACTTTAAACTGCAAACATCTTTGAAGAGAATATATGAATTTATTAAAAACTGGACTAGGTATATTGGATTTCTAGCATTTCGATTGGCCGAACGGAGCTAGGCTATCAGCTCATATACCTGCTGCGACCAAATATGGTCAGTGAACATTCAATAACAAAGTGAGCTGAAAGTTTTTTCCTCGCGAGCAACCCGGCGAGAAAAATGGACGAGAAAAATCACTTGGCAGTGAATTTAAATTAAGCAGAAATTCCAGCAGCTTCACTAAGACACAAATCAAAATTGTTCCGTAGTGCTTGATTTCTTAAGACAACAAGAAACTGTGCAGAAATAGAAATTTAAGCAATAAGCGTTGTGTCTACAATTAATTTCTTTCATCGATCGTCACATCGATCATTAAAATTGAACAAACGGTAGATTTTATCAGGAAGGCTTTCCACTTCAAAATATCAAGGCAAGACATAAAATAAAACACAGTGAAGTGAGGCAGAAGCGTTCAATAAAAACTATCACACATTCATGGCGAGTCGGTGAGAAAATCATAATCTAAACAAGTACGAAACAAACTACCAAGAAGGAAGGAAGGGTGAAATTTTTTTCGGCTATAACACGCAAAATTGACACTGGTTTACCTGCACTCGTTGTAGCTCTGTGTTCCAACAGGTCCAAATGTTCAGATAGAAATGGGATGCCATGTAAACGGAGTTGAATCGCTTTCCCAGTTGTTTGAGTGTTGTTTTTACCATTCCGTCCGCAACCTCTGAACCGAGAACAACTGCGTTTTGTGCTTTGCGCTTCACAAAATATGATGGTGAATTTCTAATGTTCCTCGCTACAGTAATCTTGCTTCTGAGCTGCATAGAAATTACCTCTTCCAGTTCAAATTAGCTCTGTCTTCAGCTTGATCCAACACGCACATGATGGATCCGTTGTGCGAACGGATTACAAACTTGTTCGTTTCAACTCCAGCAGCTAATATGGTGAAATCGTACAGCTTCAATCGACTTTAAACGATGATTACAACAATGTTTCAGGAAAAATCAAACGCCTACCATATTTCAGAGCCAATAATTAGAAGAGTTTTTCCCAAAACTTGTGCCACTTCGTTCACTTTCGATCAGTTTCATTGATTCATTCAGCTCTGCAATGAAATGCTGCAACACTTCGCAAGGTTTTGGCGCCTTTTTCGTTCAGTCATTACCCTGCGAGCAGTGGTTCCCGCTTCAGTCTTGTGATCGATTCTTGTTCCCTTTTTATCTCTTTTCTCTTTTTTCCCCTTTCTTTCTTCATTTTTTTTAAAACAGTGGTTATGTTTTTAATAAAACAATTATTCTACTCGGGCTTGCTGGATATCAAATGATTATAACCAACTCGGCGCTACGCGCCTCGTTGGTTATCTATTTAACAATTATCCTGCGAAATCGCGCGGAATATCACCTGATACTTAGCCGACGAGGCCGTAGGCCGAGTTGGCTAAATCAGGGGATATTCCGCAAGATTGAGCAGGATAATTGTTTTATTATTCAATAGATTCCCATCGACTACCATTTTCAGAAGGAGAAAAACCACGGCTCTATGATGAAAACGCTAAAAGCTAGCAACACATAAGCTTAACAAAAATCAAACCAGAACTTCATGAAATCGAAGTTTACCACCGTTCACTTCAAAAGACTTATTTACAAACTCATGTTTGGAAATGACAAGACAAAGTAAACTAAAATATTGCTACCTTACCGAGAATACGTCCTCTTCCTGTGAATTAAAATCTTTTCAACTTTAATCGTTACAACTTTCCGTGAGCAAGTGTGCTGCTTCGTTCGCACTAGCATCTTCTTGATTGAGTTCTCACTATGAAAATTCCTAGTCAACCTCCTGATATCTTTGTGAGCTGAAGCAAATACTTGTTGACTTTTTGAGAGCATTTAATCGTGGAAAGTTTCTTCCAGGGAGTTAAAATTTCCGGAGAACACTGCTAAAACTGCCTCGCTTTTCAAAATGGCCGCCAAACAAGCGATGAAAGAAAATCTGCAGTGCACTTCCAAATATGGTCATTTACGTATATCGCAGGATATCTGTCATGTACGGATGACAGATGTTGAGGGTTTTCTTACCATATATGGGCATGGTGACAATTTGTTGAATAATAACATTCGATATCCAGCGTGCCCTCGTAGAATAATTGTTAAATATTACATACCTAAGATACTTGCAGTTAAAAAAGGAAGTATTAAATCATGTATGTTCTAAATATCCGTGAAATCCGTAAAATCCGCCGCATTTTAGAAAAACAACAAAATCACCCTGTCAACTTCCACTTCAAACTGGAAGTTCAAAGGCCAGCAAGAAATGTGTGGTTAGGGCGGGATTCTCGGATTTTACGGAAACTTTAAACTGCAAACATCTTTAAAGAGAATATATGAATATATTACATACATTATTACATTATTATTATTATTATTATTATTATTATTATAATTATTATTATTATTACATACATAATATACTTGCAGTTAAAAAAGGAAGTATTAAATCATGTATGTTTTAAATATCCGTGAAATCCGTAAAATCCGCCGCATTTTAGAAAAAAAGCAAAATCACCCTGTCAACTTCCACTTCAAACTGGAAGTTCAAAGGCCAGTAAGAAATCTGTGGTTAGGGCGGGATTCACGGATTTTACGGAAACTTTAAACTGCAAACATCTTTGAAGAGAATATATGAATATATTACATACATAAGATACTTGCAGTTAAAAAAGGAAGTATTAAATCATGTATGTTTTAAATATCCGTGAAATCCGTAAAATCCACCGCATTTTAGAAAAACAACAAAATCACCCTGTCAACTTCCACTTCAAACTGCAAGTACAAAGGCCAGCAAGAAATCTGTGGTTAGGGCGGATTTCACGGATTTTGCGTAAATGTTTTATACAAATATGACTTAACCCTTTCACTCCCATTACCAGTTCTCATTCTCCTAAACGATAACCATACATTTCTTTGTTGGCCATTCCTGAGAATTTGGCGTTAAATCAAGACCGTATTCCCTAATTGATTATTTTCTTAATTCTCATTATTTGTCTCCTTGACAGTGTATTAAAATGATGAGGAGAATTTAAATGCTGGTCACTCCTAGGAGTGAATGGGTTGATACTGCTTATTTACAGTGTAGATGCCTTACATTGTTCATCGGAAGACAGTTAAACTAAAAAAAAAAGAGAGAGTGAGAAGTATAAATAACATTTATCTAACACTTGCATGTACAAATTCTGCTGGTGAACTAGCACGTTGTCAGAGAGTGGAACTTCTTGCTGTCCGAAAAAAACTGTAGATAGGGCGGATTTCATGGTATTTGCGGACAAAAGAACCTCCACCCAGCGATTTAGATTCATGAACATATTTTCATTGTCAACTTCTTATGAAATATGACAACATGATTAACAAATGACCCTGACGGTACCAGACGATTATTACCCCTTTTTGTCATGAAAAAGTGCAAATAACAAATTTCGCACCAAGTAATCGAGACATTTGTTTCTTGATTTTGCGATGCTTAGTAAAGTCCGTAACAAATGTGAAATAAACATGGAATTGAGCTTGGGCTGCTTCAATAGTCTTCGGCTGCTAATTGCTACCTATTATCACGGAAAATAAAGGAACCAGTGTTTCATGGAGTCTAACGAACAACATCGACACCTGTTGCTTCGATCGTTTGTTTTGCGTTATGTGATGTACATCAAAGCTATGAAAAACAAGCTCGAACTTGACCTTGGATACTTCAAACGTTTTTCGCCAGTAATTAGGCTTCTTTGTTGCGGCAAGATAACAAAACCGGGAAATAATTGCACTAAAAATGATAGGAAATCTCTGGGGGTAACAGCAAGACTGTAGCGTGTTAAAGCAGGTTACAACTTTGGACCTCAAATTAAACACTTCTATCAGTTTCCTATGACTTTCAAATTTATTCCTCTTGATTATCACAGGTAGATTTGCGTATAAAATTTGTGCCTGTTCTGAGAAGAAATCATTCCCAACATGAACAAGACGAGGTATCCTTGTCGGCAATTGAACAGTAACGCCATAACGAGTGCAGCTTTATGCTTTGTGAGCCCTATCATCGTTGGAAAGTGTAGTATTGTCAAAGCGCAATGTATATGTGAAATCGACGAAGGAGGCCTGCAGAAAGCTTGGTATAACGTCTGTAAAACCAGAGACATTTGTGATAAGGCAATTTGTGGTAAGAATTTGCTTCTCGATTTCCTGTCTTGCCTTTCAATTCTTGAAGAAGGTCTTGTTGCTTAAGAATGATCTTTTTTTTTATCCACAGGAGTAAGAAACGTAGCATTTTTCTTTGGAGCTACAAGTGCCCAAAGCCCTAAAAAAAGACGAGGAAAAAAGGGAGCAACCACAGAGGAATACAAAAGTGATGAAAGCAATGATGAAGCATTAACATCCAGTCAAGTAGCGAGCACAGCAAGTCAAAATTGGATTTCTAACCATCCGACAATCATCAATGAGAAATTATGCCCATGCGTCAATTACTGGATAGCTTTAACTACGCCAAATGGTGCAGCGGCAAACCCCATCGTAATTCGCCGTGCGCTCTTGAAATGCGGCGTGGAGACTGTGGCACAACAGGTATGTGAATGATCATTTTAACATCGTTTCTCCAAAGTATTGTGTATTCGGATAAATAGAATATTTGAAACCTAGGCCTCGTTTTCTGTCCGTTTTAAGTGGCTGTCTCCCTAAGATCCTCATAACCCAAATTGGTCACAAAATAGATTTCCTTCAAATCTTGTATGTGAATTGCACTTTGTCTGGGTACTTTAAAAACACTTTTCGTTTGGGCTCTAAATGCTTTCTTCGACAGTTTACAAGGGGGTCCCCTGGTGGACAAAAATGCACATTTTATTGGTACAAAAATGCCAATTTTCAATAACTTTGGTAACTCCTCACAACACTTAAAATTTGATGCAGGACAAAATTCTACTGTTGGTTAATAAGTACAACTCTTCCTTATCTTACAGTGTTACTGACATTTCCATGTAGTTGTTTTGAGTAGTTAAAACAGTTCCTTTTAACAACCCAATTTAATAGCTTTTAAAAAAGTAGGAAAAATGGGTAAACAAAAATACATGTTAACAAAAAGTGAGACCTCGTCTAGCAAATTCCTTGCAGTCATGGAAAGTTAAAGTCTTGGTCTTAATTATAATAAAATAAAATCGTGCGGCCAGACGGATTAAAGAACGTGGCGCCGCTTTGAAACACCAGTATTTCTGAATTATGCAAATTACGAACCACAACCTATGCGTGGAATTTAAGAGCAACTGTGATGCGAGCAATGCTCCCTTACATCAGGAAAACACGAAAATAGTTTCAAACTACAGCAGGACACAAATGTAAACTGGTAACATTTCGCATATAGCTTTAATTAAAATGTACAGCATTCAAATAGCTCATTAACTATGCTCAATTCACAAGAGAAACAATTTATGAAGTACATGCCACTCGATGATTGCTAATTGCGCTTTGCAAAACAACCTCGTTCTAGAACTATTAATCTGAGAATAAATCAATAAAAGCAAGTCATATTGCCTATATCACAGCCTGTGTTTTGGAAACTTATTTAGCGAACATTTAGTGCCTTGCAAAACAATGAAATCAACGAAAGGCATCTTGTTCTGTTTACATTTGCACCCGTTACCTCAATTTTCTGTCATCTTCGATGAAATATATAGATCCGTGCGTTTCAGAGATCATCTTAGAAGCGTCAAACAGTCGGTTTTTGAGAAAATTCTTCGTTCAACAACCTTCATTTACAACAAGCTTTCCATGCATTTAGCTCTCTCGTGTTATATTATTCTGGCAGTAGCCGCTGACCAGTTACTAATGTCAACAACAACACCGGGTACTGCTCCATTTTGCACTCGCGTTTTGGCTCTTAGCTATCAAAAATTTGAATTCATGATCCTTCACGAATTAATAGTGAATTTATTCGAAAAAAAGGGTTGGAGCTCATGGGGACAAGAAAAAATTTTTGTCCTTAATTTAATCTGGAAGCACACAACCACAATGAAGACCATGGTTTGGCTAAGTAAAATAACTCGTACAGCTGGGCACGTCTTCATAGATTTGAAAATAACCTTCCTGTTTTCGACTTGTGGGGCCTTGAAAGGTTCCTTCAGTTTTGAGAAAGTAATCAGCTGCAGTTAAGAGACAACCTTAACCCTATCTAGACCGGGCCTTCTTTGGTCTTCTGAAGCCGTTGTGGGGCAGGCCTCCAGCAAACTCCGATAGCAATAAAGCAATGAAAATGAATGAGGGTCAAAAGTATGTCCAAGAATTTTGTCCAAGAATGTCTCCTTTGAGATCGGCAAGGGATACTGATGACGTCACACGACGTCAGATTTCCAATTGGATCCACCCTATTGGATTTCGTGATTTCCCTAAGACTTCGGAAAGCCACCCAATTGACCAAAAAGTGAACAAAAATAATAAAAGAACTCTAAAATTATCTAATAGCATGACACCTTCAGTAAGAAAGTCATTTTTGTTTTCAGTTAAAACAGTAATGTACCAAACAATTTCAGGTGAACACGCCTGTCAAAGTTTGATTGCCTTAGCAACATGAATCTCACTCTACATTGACCTACCACACTAATTTGTTCCCAACTAATTTTTTCAATAAAATTTTGGCGGTGCTTATTCACACATTAAAAAATAGTAGAAAAGTTTCAAGTCCCCAAAGGTAGAGTCCATGCACTTCCCCCCCCCCCTCCCCCATTATAGGGTTAATTTAAAATAAAGTAGGGTTTCAAGGCAAGGAAATCAAAAATTCCTTCGGCAATGCCAGTAGTAAATGACTGGAAACAGTATTCAAGAGGAAACGAGTTTCTCTTCTAGGTAAAGGGCATCTACTGTACAGTTAGATTAAGAGTAGTCTAGTAGAGAAAGAACTTATAGCAGAGTAATTTTTGCGCGAGCTCGAGTATCTCACCCGCTATTCAATCCCTAGCAAAAATCTGAGGATACTTGTAACGTCCACTGATTAAGCCTGGTTCTCATACTACCCAGCTGGCTAGTCTGTGATCAACTCCGGAAGGACATGTACTTAAACCCGGAACGCCGGAATACTAAAACCCGGAATGCTAGAATACTTCAACTCTAAATGACGATTTAATATACAAAAGATCACTGAAAAGACGAACAATTAAGGTTAAGCCACGCTACATTATTAACTTTAGCTTCTGACTCCCGCCAAAACCTGCCCGCAGGCTAGTTGAGATTCAGTGTCTTACCTCTTTTTTTCTGGACTTTTTCTCGGGACTAAAGGAAGGGAGTAACAGTTTAGCACTTTGTAAATGTTACTTTAAGCGCTTTAAGTCAAAGAGAAAATTTCAGGTACATACGCTTACCTTGCTGTAGAGTCCTCCATGTCGATGCCAGCGCGAAACAGCCCAGCAATCAAATAAATTATAATAATTCTGGTTGGCGGGAAAACGTAAGGCAGGGGGTGGGGAGGGGATAGTGAGGAGAATGGTTTTGGCGGGAGTTAGAAGGTAATGTTAATAATGTGGTGGCGTGGCTTAACCCTAATTGTTTGTCTTTTCAGCGATCTTGTGTATATTAAATCGTCATTTAGAGTTGAGGTATTCCGGAATTTCGGGTTTAAGTATTCTGGTGTTCAGGGTTTAAGAATTCCGGTGTTCCGGGTTTAAGTATTCCGGCGTTCGGGGTTTTAGCATTACGGCGTTCCGGCGTTTAAAGTGCCTATGAAGCGTAATTTTTTTTCATGTAGTTATAACATTTAGCCTTTGAAATACATAATTCCGAAGTTTCAGACCTCTGGGGTCAAAATTGCCGATTTTACGCCCGCTCAAATTTGGGCTACTTTGCCCTCAAAAATGGTATTTGAATCGCGCGGTCAAAATACCACGTGACAACAACCGGTGACGTCATTTTAATGCCAAAAAGCTCAATCCAGCATGGCGGACGAGGGAAAACAGAAGCGACAGCGAGGTCGATATTGCGTTGCTGGCGTCCGTAATCGAGTGAGCTGCACGAATCGAACATTCACGGGAAGAATTAGAATGCATCAGTTTCCCACTGAACCTGTCGTGCGAGCAAAATGGGAGAAATTTGTTCGGAAACAAAGCCCGATTTTAAAGACCCCACATCAAAGTACGCAGCGCTCTGCTCAGCACATTTTGAGGAGTCCTGCTACGTGAAAAGCCTGGCTGTTATCGCCGAAATGGAGGCCTAGGGTATAAAAATGAACGCTGTGTTACATAGGGATGCCGTATCAACGAGGGATTCAATTTTTCCTCCCGCTCCACAAGAGTTCAGTGAGCGAACAAAAAGACAAGTAAGATTTCATTTTTTCCATCTTGTTGTTTGCATGCAAGGTTTCGCTTAGTAGCTTATGCACGAGAATGTTTCATAAGCTTAAATCGATCCTTTTTTGACGTTACCTGCCGTATTTTCAATCATTTCAGTAAGATTAGGAATAAGCTTAGTTTTGCTTCTAGCATAGTTTTCTCTTTGAAAATAGATATTTTCTTAGACCCTTGTTTAAATTTTCGCCAGTTCTTGAATTCATCACAAGGGGGTGAGAAAATCAGAAGCTAGATGCAGTGCAGTGTAAACTGTAGGCCCACAAGCTTAAACTATTACATTTCTCGTGTTTCTAGTTACGTTTCTCATGTTTGTAGTTACACGCTTTTGGCATTTTCGTTGCACAGCTGTAGTAAACAGGCAATCTGTAGTGTCATGATTTTAATTTTTTTTTTCAGTGAAGGACTCAATGGTTACCTGTATTTATTTAGAACAGTAATACTGTTTTCCACCTTTGAGGATCGCGTTGATAAGCAATCAGCAGTGAAGGCGTATGAGTAGAATCGCAAAAAAAGAAGCACTGCTCCTCTGTTTCCAACAAGTATGTGTTCTTTTTTGTTTGAAGTTGTACTTGGTATACATAACATTGTATTAGGCTACTCATCAGGCTATGCTAAAACAAAAATTATTGCCCTAAATGTAGACCAACTCGCTGTTGTTTTCTAATGATTTGGATACAAAGTAGTTGGATAGGGGCTGGCAGAAACTTTGAGCTTACTGTCTAACTGTTATAAGACAGTATCTCATCTCATGTTTATAGCCTGCAAGAAGGGAATTTGTGGTGTGAGTCTTTTCCCTTTTTTGCCCTAATTGCCAACCTTTATTGTTTTTTAACACTCTTCCTTTGACATTTTCCCTAATAACTCGCTAACGAAGGGTTATCTAGGCCTTCGTCCCACAAAAGACACCTGCACTGCAGGCTACAAACATACAGGAGATGATGATAGTGCAAATTTACCAAAAAAAAATTAATTATAATTCTTGGTCAGGAGCCCATGTGTCTTGGTAAATTTGCACTATCATCGTCTCCTGTGTGTTTTTAGCCTGCAGTGGAGGTGTATTTTGTGGGACGCAAGCGCTAGATAACCCTTCGTTAGCGAGTTTTGGCTGCCATCTTGGATGGGAAAATGCTCAGAGGGCTGGAGCAAGTCAAATGGGACACCAAGGGACAGGATGACTAGCTGTAAGATGAAGGAGGTGGGAGGGGGAGGGGGAGGGGAGAAAAACCACCCGCCCCTGCCTTTCCTCGACACCTCCCAACCCCGCTAAGCATCCAAAATGGCGGCAGATAAACACGATCGACATTTATTGAGCATGCAGATGCCAATTGCAGGCTAGTATGTTTTTAACCCACCTCACTAAACCAGATGTTGATGGTATTTTTTATGCAGGTGCAGAGCAAGACACCCTACAACAAAGCTCTTCTGTTGCTGCTGAAGCTGTTACTGGCCCAAGAACAGCAACTGTTAGAAAGTGTTCGAAATGCAAAAGCCCAGGTGACAAGAGGAGAAACTGTACTGTGTCAGTCTGAAAGGACTAAATGCGATTGTCACGTCTCAGCAGTGTAAACAGTCCAAATATTTTCTGTACATACATGTATTTGCAGTGTCCAATGACAAATTGGCTAAAATGGGATAGGTTTTCTTGTTATCGTTTCTGTTGGAGATCTCAATTTCAAGTCAGTCCTGCAGTAATATCCAATTGGACCAAACTTCTAGTGCATGCCATTTACACATGTATGAATAATACTTTGTCGAGTGAGTAAAACATTCAAGGCAGCTAAGAGTGCATTGCTTTGACAGTTACTGTAAAAGTAACAGTATTAGCCTGCAGAGCAGCTGCTTGAGTAATTAAGGGCACACAGTGTTGGGGAAAGTGGGAGGGGCAAAGAGCTCTTGTGAGGGAAAAGGGAGAAAGCGTCTGCCCGGAAACCTTCTTGGGAACAGCAAACAAATTTAGGGGAGTTTCGGTGCAGGTGCTATCTCACTTTCCGCACATCTCTTGCATTCTCCAACACCGAGCGCCTTATATTGCTCAAGTACCTGCTATGCAGGCTAAACAGTGTTTGTATGGACATCCAAGGATGTTTGTAAAATTTGAAATCAGAGGTTGTCATGATTTGGAGCCTGAAGATACTACATAGTTCTTGAAAGCATGGTAGGTACATTCAAAGCTCAACATGATTGAAGAACCATATTCAGTGGATTTGACTTTGGGGAACAAGAGCTATACAATCACGTACTTGGCATGAATTAACATGACTTGTTATCTATGAAATCGTTGGTTCAGTGCAAGTAAAGAAAAAATTATTCTTTATTCTAATGACAGGTTTTTTGCTTTCAAAACTCAGTTGTAAAACTCAAATAGTTCACTCTATTTTGCCATGTACATAGAAATATTCAAAATGGATTAATCCCTGGAATATAATAAATGTTCAGTTATTAGCCATCATTGTAGCCTCTTGGCTGTCTGTGAAGGGTTTGGTAACTTGTTCTGATGTTGTCATAAATGCAGGCTGGAAGTGGCCTCGTGTTCTCCCAGCCCATATAACCACAAATCCACCGGATGACCCAGCGATAAGCCACTGTCCGGATGAATCTGTAAAATAATTGAAAAGTACTATCAGCCTAAGAGCAAATGTCAAATTAAACTTCAACCACCTACCAGCGTTAGGACAAATATATCATTACAACATAACTTTGCATCATTATTTCTTGTGAAATTTGTTTCTTCAAATATTCAGACAATTGATGGTTTGCAACCAATCCCCAGAGATTCAGTTAACAAAGGCATAGCAGCCATGCTGGTGGAACAAACAAACGAAGCTTTAGAGAAATCTTTTGTTATATTTAATTAACCAACTTTTAGAGTGATTCTACTTTGCGTGCATTTCGCCACCACTTCGCTACAAAAGTATAAGCATTTTTATGGATACTATTTTCAATCAAAAACTCAAATTGGAATGAAGGATTAAACCCATCTTTGAAACGCTGAAAAAATGCAGCAATTGTAGAATGTCAGACGCTTCACCCAGGTGCATAATGTAAACATAAGTTGTCAAGTTTCATAAATTTGCGAAATTTCGTACTTTTATACAAGCAACCCAAAGAATTACGGGAGAAAATAAATAGGTTAACTTAGAAACTAAAACCTATTCGACTAAAGCCTAACAAAATCACAGCAGAATCGGACTCACTCGTTTTCTGGGACTCCAGCTCGACGGCGGTACGTTCTGCCATCTTTGTCCCTCAATAATGGCGCCACTTGTAAAAGCATCGTTCTGTTCGTCAGTGCCATGTAATCTTCATGCTGTGTTATGCAGCTTATCCGTTCTATCGAACCGTCGAAGGTAAGTTTCGCCGATGCATTGGCAATCTCTCGACAGCAACGAAATTCCAATGCACCGACTAAATTCTGGTCGTTGCATTGTTGACATTGGCACCTAAAAGAGAACGCATATTATAGACGTAAGCTTTTGTCCAACTGCGTTTCACATTTGCGAATTCTGAATGAATTTGACTGATGAAATAATAGTGAGAATACCATACAAGCTTTATTTAGCCGGATATTCATTTAGCCAAATGCAAGAGGAAAACTAGCATGCCTCCGGTCAGACTGTGAGACGTGCATTTGCCATTTCGCGAGGTGGCGAAATCACGAATGGATACGTAATACTACAGTTACACGAACAGTAAGACTACAGTTATACGAACCATGAATTTACGGCAACTTGTCTTTCGTTTCTGGCCTCTAATACCGTTGCTGTTAAGCCATCTACGTCTGCTTCCTCGTCACCTCGTAAGTCCTCATCGGCGCCAACTACAGCTAGCGGCTCGTCCTCATACGGCGTATTTCTGCTGTAAATAACCTCGACATCTTCGTCCTCCTCCCCTTCGCTTACTATTTCTGGTCTGCTTGAAGTTTCGGATAAGATGCTCATTTCTGAGTCGCTAGACATCTTTCGTGTCTCGAAATCGACAATAAACTCTCCTTGCAAAGAGAACCTGACTGAGGACTGAATGAGCATAAACAAACTCTTGGCACCAACTTGACGTCACAACACGCAATTTCGCAATAAACTCGACCCAGTCCCTTGACCATTTTTCAGGGTAAAATAGCCCAACTTTGAGCGGGTGTAAAATCGGCAATTTTGACCCCAGAGGTCTGAAACTTCGGAATTATGTATTTCAAAGGCTAAATTTTATAACTACATGAAAAAAAATTACGCTTCATAGGCACTTTAAGTACATGTCCTCCGGAAGTGACATTCACTATGTTTGGCGGTATAATGCTAATCTAGAGAAAGTGCACTAAAACCAAGTCGGGGCGAAATTTCAAAAGCAAGACGTTTTGGGGGGCATCGTAGGTTCACATTTGGTAGAGCAGTACCCCACGATCAGGTGGTTCTGGGGGCTACATACTGCAAACTGGATCATAACCATTAAGTCGTCACGGACCAAGCTCCCACAACTGTTTTACAAACAGAATGTATTCAACGGAGGATATTTCTACCAAGTAGTAATATTTTTGCTATACTGACGTTTCGCCAGGGTCAGATTCCAGAATTTAACAGCTTGGTTGAAACTAGAAGTTTATTTTCAAACATCTTAAGATGCTCCCCCAAAGTCCGAGTTATCACGTTATTTCACCTTGCTAAAAATACAAAAAAATAGCAACCACGTCACACATTGTGTTTTTGTGCTTACAGCTCTAAATTAAGGGCAAAATTTTGAATTTTTAATTTTCCCTCATAAGCTCCAGCCCTTATTTTCAAATGAATTCACCCTTCATTGGTGAGCGATCGAAAGGCGAGTGCAACAGGTCTTTTTGTTGACATTAGCTACTGGTCAGCGGCTACTGCCGGAAAAATTTAACACGAGAGAAGTAATACATGGAAAGCTTGGTCTGAATGAAGGCTTTTGAACAAAGAATTTTCCCAAAGCCAACTGTTTTGACGCTTCTAAGATGATCTCTGAAACGCACGGATCTATATTTGATCGAAGGTGACAGAATAATTGAGGTAATGGGTGCAAATGTAAACAGAACAAGATGCCCTTCGTTGATTTCATTGTTTTGCAAGGCACTAAATGTTCGCTAAATAAGTTTGCAAAACACAGGCTGTGATAGGCAATATGACTTGCTTTTATTGATTTATTCTCAGATTAATAGTTCTAGATCAAGGTTGTTTTGCAAAGCGCAATAATAGCAATCATTGAGTGGCATGTACTTCATAACTTGTTTATCCTGTGAATTGAACATAGTTAATGAGCTATTTGAATGCTGTACATTTTAATTAAAGCTATATGCGAAATGTTACCAGTTTACATTTGTGTCCTGCTGTAGTTTGAAACTACTTTTGTGTTTTCCTGATGTAAGGGAGCATTGCTCGCATCACAGTTGCTCTTAAATTCCACGCATAGGTTGTGGTTCGTAATTTGCATAATTAAGAAATACTGGTGTTTCAAAGCGGCGCCACGTTCTTTAAACCGTCTGGCCGCACGATTTTATTTTCTTATAATTAAGACCAAGTCTTTAACTTTCCATGACTGCAAGGAATTTGCTAGACGAGGTCTCACTTTTTGTTAACATGTATTTTTGTTTACCCATTTTTCCTACTTTTTTAAAAGCTGTTAAATTGGGTTGTTAAAAGGAACTGTTTTAACTACTCAAAACAACTACATGGAAATGTCAGTAACACTGTAAGATAAGGAAGAGTTGTACTTATCAACCAACTGTAGAATTTTGTCCTGCATCAAATTTTAAGTGTTGTGAGGAGCTACCAAAGTTGTTGAAAATTGGCATTTTTGTACCAATGAAATGTGCATTTTTCTCCACCAGGGGACACCCCCTGTAAACTGTCGAAGAAAGCATTTAGAGCCCAAACGAAAAGTGTTTTTAAAGTACCCAGACAAAGTACAATTCACATACAAGATTTGAAGGAAATCTATTTTGTGACCAATTTGGGTTATAAGGATCTTAGGGAGACAGCCACTTAATAGCTTATTGCTGAATACCATTCGAACACCACCTTAACAACAACCACGGTGGGAAAATCATGCGAAAAAAACGGAACTCCATGATATCGAAATGAGTTGTGTTAAAGTTGGACCATTCAGAGTCACTATTCAATATTTCGAGACATTTCCAAACAGAAAACACAACACCCTTAATCTTCTAACAGTGCCACAAAACCAAAATAATGGATTTGCTGCTATTCTATTCTCAGGTACCCTGCTATGAAGGCAAGGAGT
This sequence comes from Siderastrea radians, assembly GCA_964017195.1. NCBI lineage: Eukaryota > Metazoa > Cnidaria > Anthozoa > Scleractinia > Rhizangiidae > Siderastrea > Siderastrea radians. Next base: position 27,207,735 of record OZ024898.1, read on the forward strand.
CGGCTGCCATGAAAGAATTGTTCAAGGTTTTAAAAGATCACAAAAACCCCATCATTCAGGAATTAGTAAACTCTTCGTATGAACACTGCTTCCGAACTGAAATGGATAGTCTGCTGGGCGAAGGAGACTTGATGGACTCGCAAGATTGTGGAACAGAGAGGGTAACCAGAGTGTGGCTCACAAATTTGAATTTCGGCTCCACGTTGAAGTTGTCCGTCACTAAGCTTCAAGACGAGAAGTTAGACATCGATATGTTTGGTTTTGAAGAGGACAACGCACAAAGTGCAGACGAAGAAGCAAGACTGTCAGATAAATTGACTGTGCTCGTCAACGACGTAGGATTGGCAATGAAGAAAATAGAGTATGCTCTCTTTCGCGGAAAAGTCTACAAGAAAGTTCCCATGGCCATGTACACTTACGCTTACAAGTGCGAAGTCCGAGTTTTCATAGAGAGCCTTACAGCGAACGAGTTCTTTAAGGCAAGACTACTAAAGGACATGAGAAAGATAATTGACATACTCTCTGACCCAGACTGCGAGGTGGTACGTCCAATCTCCATCCACTACAATCTAATCGAGGTTAATGGCGGACACTGCTGGTCATTAAAGAAAGGCGCTTTGTAAAGAACCCAATTCCAGATGAGAAGATAGGGATCATCTCTCCGAGAGGTTTCACGACGTACGAGCCAGGTAAAGAGCCTGACCCCAAATACTTCAAAGAAATTTTAGAAAACAACCTCTCAGAAGTGGAAATTGGTGAATTTTGCGAGGATTTCCTAAAGCTTTTCAACTTCTACAAAAAATGCCACAAGGACAAAGTTCCATGTCTCATTGGTGAAGCAAATAGCGGCAAAACCAGCCTATTCCATCCCATCCTCGGGCTTGTACACCACACAAACATTGCAACAATCACCAAGCAAAGGGTATTCAACAAGGCCATGATCTCGAAATCCACTGAAGTGATCTTCATTGACGAGGCTTCGACGTCCACAGTGGACGTCGACGACTGGAAAATCTTAACCCAGAGGGGATATACTGCATGCGATGTGAAGTATCAAACAGCAAAGTCGTTCATCAACCGTTGCCCCATGTTGTTAACGGCAGAAAACAAATTGGAGTTCAAGCCTGAAGATCAGCCCGCGATGGATCCTAGGCTTTGAAACTACAACTTCAAGATTCTCCCGGCTCCCAAGAAAAGAGCCTCGACATGGCTACGAAGACACCCGATGGAGTGCATTGTGTGGGCGGCCGCAAAAGCCAGGAGGTGCACGGCATCGGCTACTGAGGACGAGCTAAGTGACGAGGATAGCGTGGAGGATGGTGTATTAAGAGCAACAGAAAAGGAAGAGTTTCGCACGCTGAGCTTGGACAAAGTGCTAGATGAGTGTGATCTCCCAACTGTCGGAATGGGTGCGCAGGGCGCAACGGAAAACACTCAGGATGATTCGGACGCAAGTCAGGACGACCAGACCGTCAGTGCTTTGAGGAGAGTTGTGGAGCAGTGCGCTCAGGAGTCACTTCGCCACCGCCAAGTTTCCGCCATGTTGCATGCGCAACTCAGCGAGCGAGAGAGACGGAGGCAGGCAGAGGAGATGGTGTACCGACGAAGGCAGGAGAATATCGTGTCGAAGGGCGTCACAAGCGAACATGTGGCCCTGCTTCCGAGGGATGCATCTGAACTCATGCCTACGCAAATTGAAGACGACTTGGCCGCCTTCAGGCAGCAGACCCTTCGAGAAGAGTTGAAGACAAGGCGAGAAAGAGCACTTGCCGCGTTTCAAATAACCTGGTTAGTAGAAACCGAGCGGGAACTTCACAAGCTCACCAGGACACTAGAGCGGTCAGCCCTGAATCAGGAGAGAAGGGCGTCCATGGAGGCCTACCGCGAGGTGTTGCAAGATAAGCTGAGACAATTTCATCAGAATTATGGTACGGCCGGTTGTCAGTTTGCCTTGGAGCAGAGGAAGCGATCGTGCGTTGCTCTGGGCCTCCTGAAGAAAGAACAAAGGCGTCTCGCCACCAGCCTCTTCCATGTCCTGCCGACCGAGGACGAGTTCGACGAATCTTCCCGATCGGAAGATCACGGAGATGACAGCACCACCTACGAAGAATCAGTGGATTCCATACCTTCAGCTACCGACAAACCGGCAGTCCCCTCAGTGCAAGGTGCTACTTCGGAGAACGAGAATAGCAGTGAAGGAGACATCTTCATAACGCCATTGCCAAGCCTGCAAACACCCAGTACAGCTCCTCCCAGTTGTTCAAAGTTTGCCCAGAAGAGACAAAGGCCCGCGTTCGCTGACGGAAAGGGAGCGAAGAAATCGTACAAAAATAGCATCTTGAAGTACTTTTGCTCTAGTCAAAAGTAGCCTAAGCAAAGAAATGACACTTAACGCTATGGAGGCTTTTGCCCATTATTTCATTGTGAAGACTCGACAGTATGATAGTATTGTGTGAAACACTAATGGCTTCTAGGTCAGTTTCGTTCAGCATTAGTAGCAGTGGTAGTATCTTGAAATTAACAAGATCCTCATTAAAATCTCAAGTGGTTCTCAAGTTAAATCATTGTCCCTTTTGTGCGCATGTCAATCGCAGCCCAGCCCTTTTTTTAAAGAGGCTTCTGTTCTTCCCCGAGTCAACAATAAAAAAAATCCACTTTTCATGTTGTCCTAAATAGTGAACAAAGCACATCGGCGACAAAAAACAATGGCTGCATTGTGCAAATTCAAACTTGCCCCAACCTGCCCCAACTTGCCCCTGGTTGCCCCAACTTGCCGAAACCTGCCCTACTTGCCCGTGTTTGCTCAGGCATGCCTCTGTTTGCCCAGTGTTCATTATTCTTAAATACATTTACGAATTCAATGTGAGAAATGGCGTTGTTCCGATTATGTTCAACCTTTCCCGGACAAGTCTATAAGCGCCTCGAGGAGTCTTTAAAAATCTGCTATTGACTCTGCTTCGTGTTGTTTGAAACTTAAAACACTACACCAAATGTTTTTGCCAATTAAACAGGGGCACCCAACGGTTCGTTTCGGGAAATATCTGTTCGGAAGGCCTAAAATGGCCTGAGATATTCGGATTCAGTTGCGGTGAAAGCTAGAGAATTTTCTTTGGCGAAACATCACCTCGGACTTTCGTAACAAGAGGACTCATTAGTTCCTGTTGTTTTCATAAGGACAACTTTGTCGTTTAGAGTGCAAAAAAGGTCAGTTAGCATTTTCGGAGGGCCATCAGCAGCTTGGAAATTCGGCGGATAGGATTCTGTTTCCTAAAATTTTCTGTGGCCTAAAGTTTCAGCTAAGAACACCGAATAGACCAATCTGTATTAGCTTACACAAATATGCCTTTAAAAAGCTCTGAAACAATCTAAGAAAGCTGAAAATGATATCTCAAGTATTTTGCTAAAGGTTTCTCGTTGGGTGCCCCTGATTAAAAAGCGATAAAATCATAGATGGCAAGAAAAGAAGAATGTTTCTGTTAAACAAGATGTACAAAGGAACTGTCATTTCTAAATAGGAACCATTTTACATAAATAGGAACTAATGGTTAGGAACAAACTGTTCCACGTGCCAATAAAAAGGAACAATTCGTTCAAAACGGAACCTGTTAATGGGAACAACTGTTCCTCAAGTGAATAAAAAGGAACCAATTTTTCAAAGCAGGAACAATGTTAGAAAGGAACAAACGTTCCTTTACAAAAAAATGAACGTAATTAATTGGGAACCAAAGTTCCTCGTGTCAACATAAAGGAACAGCCACTCTAAAAGGGAACGCATTAATAGGAACAATTGTTCCTCAAGCGATTAAAAAGGACCAAAATGATAAAAGAGGAACAATACCATTGGGAACACCAGTTCCTTTCAATGTTAAACATTCGGAACAAAAGGTTCTTTTTAGCTCTAAATGAGCACTTTGTTCCTATTTTTAACAGCAATTTGTTCCTTTTGATGCTAAAAGGACCACTCCAAAGAGGTACAATCATCCCTTAATCGGAACGTTCCCAAAGCAAAAAAGGGAACAGTGCTCAAAAATAAAAGTGAGTTAAAAAGCCACTTAAAGGATTAATAAAATATGCCAAAGCATCTTATGACTCTCTATACTGAACAGATACAACAGCCAAAAATTGATTGATAAAATCATGCTAGAACATGTTCAAATTTGGAAGTAAAAATTTTGGGAAACGTAGAAGACGAAGACGAAGACGAAGAAGACAGTAAGTACTTCTTACCTCAACCCAAGTGGTAACTGCGTTACATCCAGCTGATCCAGACAAACGTGAGTTGTTCTTGTTGTAGCTGCGTTTTGAAGTCACCACTACCACAGGAGGAGCAAAGAAAGGATCTGTGAAGTTGATTTTCTATAAAAGAAAAGCCATAATAAAACATTATTAATTAAACGTGGTCACACTGCTGTACGTTGCGGGTACAAAACGCTAATTTACTTTAATTGCTGTGTTCAGTCATCACAAAGCGTCCCATTGACGTTTTGGGCGTAAGCCTTTTAAAGGTCAAATAAACCAAAATTTTGATAATTCCGCTTTAGCCTTTAGCCGTTTAAACGCTTCTTAACACAAAAAGAAATCATTATATGGCCAAACTGGACCGAAATGTTCCTTCCTGAGTCCTTAGAAAGAGTAATAAAGCCAAAAGTACGAAGATATCCGCAGGTTTCACGAGATCGTTTCTGAAATGACCGCGCTTAAATGGAAGGAATGGAAACGACCTCTGATTCTGTGACGCCACTGTTGATGAGAGGCGAAAGAAAGCTCAAGATCCCAAGCCGAGTATTGAAGAGTATTGTTGTAACTTTTTGGAAAATCTCTGTTTTCGTCGTTTTCATTGCGTTGAAAATGGCCGAGGAGCTCAAACCTGTGGCATTTAAGGTAGAGCCATACCAGTTTGAGCTAATTGCCACAGAATCGGACTGCGAAATCTCAGATGATATTCGATCGACAGCAATGGCTTCGAAAGTAAACGACTGAATTGGTAAAGTTTACTGGTGAGCGTTTAAGCTTATTTATTCATTACACTGTGAAAGTTCGCGGTATGATTGTTAATAAATGCGTTACCACTGCAACTGAGGCATTTTTGTTGTTCTTTGCAGCCCTTGTGTACACTTATCATGATTGATGTTTGTTGCTATGCTTTACTAACTAGACTGACTAGAGTAAAGCAAAGCTTCCTATACATGTATCCATTATAGTTCCTGTGTGAGTACCGTTTTCATCCTCGCGGCAACAGCGGCAGGAAATCCAGCTCAAGTTTTCAACATAGTCGAAAACAGAGGTTACAGTTCTTGTTGAATGTATTTGAATCTTGTTGAATGTATCTGTCTACATCGCAAAGTGTTACTAGTGACTGTGTTTGTTTGCTGTTTTGCACGTATACAATCTTGGGCTCAGAATTTAGGTGCATTTAAATTTTGGCAACTGTGTGCTAATGCCAGCTGGGCAAGAAAGGGTTTTGCTGTGAATCCCCAAATCCTGTGATAACTTTTAAGATACCATCTGCTAATTGTCCTAGAGACAGATGAAGAGAATTTTACCTCTGTATGCAAAAATCCAGCTATCATTGAGACAGATTATAATCAGTATTTTGTAGACGAAGGCCGGAGTACGTACATATTAATGTAATTTTGCTTTGGGCTCTTTTTTGGGGAGGAGGGGGGTGGGGGGGCTGAGAACAAACTCCATGTAAAGCTTGGTGGAACCCAAATGGGTATGGTTTTAAAGCCATTTTGGCCTGAAAATGGTTGTTGACTTAAGAGTTAGGTCTGAAAATGGTAATTGATTCGGGGGTGACAGTTATGTTTTGTCAGTTCTGAAAATGGGTAGGATAAATTACGCATTTTATTCTCAAGGTGGGTAGGGAAAATAAAATGTTTGGTCTGACAGTGGGCACACTGAGAGCTGCTTTGCGGTTGAATTTTGTTTGGGAAAAGAGAAAGAAAAACCTCTGGGAGCAGGGGAGGAACCAGGGGACCAGTGGGGAGGGAAAATTACATATTTTGGTCCAAAATGAATGACCTATAAATTGTGTTCACGAGAAAAGATCCTTAATTAATACATGATGAGAATCAAAATGTTGCAATGCTAATGAGGTTGTGTGCTAAATTCTAAGATATTTGACAAAAGGTGACGTAAAAGTAGTAAAAGATCAAGGAACAATAACGAAATGACAATTACAAAAACCCTTATTACATTAATGAACATGATTACATAAACAGCATACATTGTTAAGTTCTTAGCAACCTTGTGCACTTTATGACTCCTTTGATGGTTTCACAAGTATTGGGTTTACAATCAGTTGTACTACCAGTACAACATATAAGTCATATAATTGTTAGTTAAAAGCAAAAACAAGCTCTAAAATTTTAGCTTAAACAAATCAAATGTGATGTCATTATTTCTAAGACTGTGAAATCGAGTTAATGTAGTTTTTCTACTGTTTTTACTGGTTAGCTAACGTGTTTATTTATTTAATATAGATTTATTTTTGTAGTTGACATATTTAATCCCTTTACTGATGAGTTACCTTTTACTCATCTGTGTGTCTTTCTTATGAGTCTGTTGGTTCCTCTTTCTTTCTCAGAACATGTGTACAGCAATGTTACTTATAGGCAATACACTTACTGGATACGTGTGAAGCTGGGACGACAAATCCCTATACCCATTCCATCTTGTCTGGTTTTAAAAATTTAGAGAGAGCTTCCCAAGTAAAAGTGGAAACTGTAAGGGCTTTGAATATGTCCATTAACAGCCTGGCAGTCTTAATAGATAATATTAACATCATATTTGGTTGACAGTTGTACCACTCTTTGAAAGGTTTCTAAACTTTTTATTTTCTTCAATTACTACAGAGTGGTACTTAACCTAGGAGGTGAGAGGGGAGGGGCTTGCATAGTGTAGTGAAGGGGTCACCTTGATTACAATTCATGCTTTGGTACCACTTAGGTGTTTGAATGAAAAATGACCATTGTCAACGTGTTTTGATACTTTCTAGGGTTTTAAGGTTACATAATCTCAGAAATTCATGCTGGCAGGAACAACTTTTCAAGAGGTATTAGTACTTCTTGGAGTGACAATGAACATATGTGACACCCACAAAAGAAGTCTTTTTTTGTTTTTGTTTCAAAGAACAATCAATTCCTTCAGTTTTTATGGGTGAACCATTCACCCCTCCTGAAAGTACTTAGATAGCAGCTGTACAAGGGGTGGATCCCATAATCATATTACGTGATACACCTGTCAAACTTTAAGGGGCATGCTCGTCTTGATATGATGTCATTTCTGCCTCCCCTAACAAGCATGAACATGGAACAGCTGGAGCTCCTGCCGGCTTGCCAGTGAAAAGCCACAACACTTAACAACTAGGCCAGTTTATTAAATCTGGGTTTATGTTGTTGGTTGTCTTGAGTATTGGCTTGTGAGAGGCTTAGAAAAGGCCTGCAGCCGCTGTATGAAAGCGAAAAAAATGAAATATTTTAGTGTGTGAAAAATATTATTCAGCACTCGAAGTTTACGTTTGTATATATTTTAGCCTAAAGTTATCCTCTAAAAACCCGAGGGTATTGTTAATGCTTAGTAACTGCTATGACTTATAATTCTCAAATAAACTAACTGAAAGAGCGAACAACCATCGGAAGATACATGCTAGTCATGGTCATATTAAACAAAATGCAAAATTCTTACCTCTAAATTTCTACGTTGTGCAAATGCTGAACACGCAATTGGAATTCCCGTGTAAAGTTGCTCTGTTCTTCGGAGGACATGGATGGTTTATACCGCGGTAACTTATCGCCCAAAACAACCTCCAGAAGTTCGAAAAACCGGCAAAAACACAGCGAACACATAACAGGTAAGGTTTTCCAAACTTTAATTGAATTTTTAGGTATTTTCCATGGAAAACCGCCGATTATCTTCGATCGAATCGCTTTTGGTTACCTGTGGTGTAAACTGGTCTGCACAGACGCGTAAATCAGTGTTTTGTGGGTTGAAACGATCCTCCTTTCATTCTTTGAGCCATTCTTGAGGTAGTTTTGGATCTTCTGTAAACTTAAAATTACTTACTTTACTCTTATAGCAGCACAAAACACCAAGATTTTCCGCTCAAGTCCTCACGCTTCGAATCGCCGCAATTTTCGAGCTCGCCAACAGTGACGTCACTAGTGTTATTTCCGACAATTTTCCCGACAACTTTCCCGACCACTCTACGACAACGAAGACCAAAAAGTAGCACTTTTCATGTCCCATTATCTCTGCGATCCTAAGTCCAATTGACTTGAAACTTCAGAATATGTTTATTTGATACCTAATCAACACATAACAAGTAAAGCGGATTAAAACAAAAAATGTCGAAATTCTGGTTTATTTGACCTTTAATGCTTCATTGTCCTGGCCTAAACCAAAGCGGCAGGGCTTCAGTTAGAGCGAAGTTATCCTTGTTTGTCCAGTGGTTTCGATTTTACTGAAATGGCATTTTGTGTTCAGGCAGTACATTTCTTTATTGAAGCCTTGTAGGGATTTGTTTTGACTGAAACAAGGAAAGATTTTGTCACTCTGGGTGAAAGAAAGTTGGGAATCTTACTCTGTTGTCTACAAAAGGGGAAGATCTAAAACGGTTAATGGTTTAGGTAAGAAATACATGCAAAATAAAAAGTCATCCACTTTGTCCTAAGATAGTGCAAGGGACAATGTACGCTCTTGCCACCGTACGTTATCCAAAATACCAGAGATTGCATGCCAAGCTCATTACCCACAAACCCTTCTCCTGCTCTCCCCCCCCCCCCCACCCCACTTCCTTTCCTCCCTCACCGGGAACTTGTAAAAAGAGAGTTGATAACATTTTTTTGCGTACAAGAATTACAAACACAGGATGACAACTATAAGCTTTTGCTTTCGATTACTTTAAGTGGCTCATAACCCAAATTGGTCACAAAATAGATTTCCTTCTAATCTTGTATGTGAATTACACTTTGTCTGGGTACTTTAAAAACAGTTTTCGTTTGGGCTCTAAATGCTTTCTTCGATAGTTTACAATGGGGGTCCCCTGGTGGACAAAAATGGACATTTTATTGCTACAAAAATGCCAATTTTCAATAACTTTAGTAACTCCCCACAACACTTAAAATTTGATGCAGGACAAAATTCTACTGTTGGTTGATAAGTACAACTCTTCCTTATGCTACAGTGTTACTGACATTTCCATGTAGTCGTTCTGAGTAGTTAAAACAGTTCCTTTTATCAACCCAATTTCACAACTTTTAAAAAAGTAGGAAAAATGGGTAAACAAAAATACATCCTAACAAAAAGTGAGACCTCGTATAGCAAATTCCTCGCAGTCATGGCAAGTTAAAGACTTGGTCTTGGTTATTATAAAATAAAATCGTGCGGCCAGACGGTTTAAAGAACGTGGCGCCGCTTTGAAACACCAGTATTTCTAAATTATGCAAATTACAAACCACAACCTATGCGTGGAATTTAAGAGCAAATGTGATGCGAGCAATGCTCCCTTACATGAGGAAAACACAAAAATAGTTTCAAACTACAGCACGACACAAATGTAAACTGGTAATATTTCGCATATAGCTTTAATTAAATTGTACAGCATTCAAATAGCTCATTAACTATGCTCAATTCACAAGATAAACAAGTTATAAAGTACATGCCACTCGATGATTGCTCAGTGCGCTTAGCACGTAACTTTACAAAACAACCTTGATCCAGAAGTATTAATCTGAGAATAAATCAATAAAAGCAAGTCATATTGAGTATATCACAGCTTGTGTTTTGCAAACTAATCTAGCGAACACTTAGTGCCATGCAAAATGATGAAATCAACGAAGGGCATCTTGATCTGTTTACATTTGCACCCATTACCTCAATTTTCTGCCATCTTTGATCAATTATAGGTCCGTGCGTTTCAGAGATCATCTTCGAAACGTTAAACAGTCGGTTTTTGAGAAAATTCTTCGTTCAAAAACCTTCATTTAGAACAAGCTTTCCATGCAATTAGTTCTCTCGGACATCCAGGAGGGAGTGATGAACTTGGGCCTGGGCACAAGCGCCGGTATTGGCGAATGAAAAACCGAGGTGTCTGGCCATCGTGACGTCACATATAAATCTGCCCCGGAAATTCAAAGGAAAGTTAACAAATGGCTTCCTCGCAAATGTTTACAGTCCAGTTTCTCAAAAAGAACAGATCAAAACAATAAAAGAACGAAAGGTATGCTGCATGCTATAACATAAAAAGTATTCTTAATGCAAATTGGTCCTCAAAACAAAATAACCAATTGGCGATAAGACTCAAAAGATTTCATGGACGCTTTGGTCGATCGATTGAAATCGTGATCAAGATCACCTTTCAGAAGCTGTATCTCACAAACCCTAAGATGTGTCGCTTGGAGACAAAAACATAACTTTGATATGTATAAACCCTTTCCAATTTTAGGAAAATAAAATTGCGTAACAATTTCATTAAAATGATCAGTGGCTTTAAACATCATTAAAATGTGGAGAAGAATACTCCAATACAAAGAAACGTTTACTGTGAATTCATCTGCTTGGATCGAAGTTAATAATGGACCATAGTAATTCCTTACTTTGCTAAACTATCTTGTAAAAAACGACAAAGATGACAACATTTGCTGGAGGCGAGGCAAAACAGCTGACACGCCAGCTTTCCGGCCAAATTTCTGCTGATCTCTTATCGAATAATTATAAAAAACCACAGTTTATCTAAAACGCCAACTTTCTCAGGTTACTGATGTTAAGAGTTAACAAGGCTCTCTCTTTACTAGAATGGTCCTCAGTTTGACTGTTTTAAAAGTAATTAATCTTTGAAAATCAAATGACAGGACCAATTCAATTTATCTGCGAAACGGTAATCGTCAGTTGTAGCTAGTTGTGGATCAAGTAGACGGTCAAACTCTTTCTAAAACACTATGCAACCTGGACAGCAACTGAATCTAGAGGAAACTGGAGGTATTGAGAATAAATCACTGAACCACTGATCTAAATGGTACTCAAATATATCTATTAGCCTTCATAAAAAAGTACAGAACCAGATCAGCGAAGACTTGTTTCCTCACGCGCCCGCATGATTTGCGAGCTGATTCAGATTTTTATGTTGTTCTGCAAAAGTGTAGTTTACACGAGTTAATGAGGTGGCAAAAATTTACTAAGTTCGATCACTCTTTCCCTAGCAGTAAAATATCACTATTCTTTCCTTACACAGAAGATGGAAGCAAATACTGTAAGAAAAGTTAACTTTTAAGTGCTAAACATACCCTTCTAGGTTCGCCTTCTATTATACTCAGCTAAACAAACGGACTGATCATTTTTTTGGCAAATACTATACCACTTTTTTCAACTTAGGTACTTTTGTTAAACTATAGGCTAGTCCGTAGCCAAGTTTCAAGTTTCCCGGTGGTATATAACTCAAATAAACACACTTTTTCGGACGCGGACAATAACAATTTTCCCGCATAATTCTTCGATCGCAGAGAGTAAACATGACTCTTAAAACATTATTTAAGTGTGATTTTAACGTTAAGACAAAGAGCCACTTACCTATATCGAAAAAAGGGATGACAAAAATTCCATTACCCAAGAAAACAAGCTTAGCTGAAAGCTTAATAGCACAAAAAATACGTTTGTAGCCCAAACTCTAACATAGTTGCCAGCGCCATTTTTGAAGACTCGGCAAACTCGCGCGCTTTTCACGTCGTGACGTCACGATGGCCAGACACCTCGAACTAGCCGAGCGGCGAGTTTATCACTCCCTCCTGCGGACATCTCATGTTATATTATTCAGGCAGTAGCCGCTGACCAGTAACTAATGTCAACAACAACCGGTAGACCTGCACGGTTCCAAACCTCTAATTTCATTGAACAACACCTGGTACTGCTCCGTTTTGCACTCGCGTTTTGGCTCTTAGCTATCTAAAATTTGAATTCCTGATCCTTCACCAATTAATAGTGAATTTATTTGAAAATAAGAGTTGGAGCTCATAGGGAGAAAAAACAAATTTTTGTCCTTAATAATAGATCTGCAAGCACACAACCACAATGAGGGCCATGGTTTCGAATTTTTTGTATTTTCAACTAGGTAAAATAACTCGTACAGCTGGGCACGTCTTCATAGCGGAACTCCTTTGCGGCCGAAGGCCGCAAAAGTGGAGCCCCATACCCATACTAAGAGGTATGCTGGTGATTTTTTATGGTCATGGCAAGCGGAATGGCTCGCGGGCGCGTGCGCCATACATACGTACATCGCATTTCATGACATTCTTACATGAGGCAATTTTCCCTGGAAGAGCAGAGACGAAGGAAAAGAGAAGGAGATAGAGATCAACAACGGGAAAGGATGAGAAACGCCACTGAAGAACAGCGTCAAGCACCCGGTCAAGCAGAGCGGAAACGAAAACGAGAAAGACGAAGGAACAGTACAGCAGAGAGATAAAGGCAACTAGAAATAAGACGGAACGGTACTGAAGAACAACGCCAGAGGAAAACTGAGAGACGCCGACAGAGAACTGTAAACATGTCGGGTACAGTTTTCTTGATTTTTATCTATTTGTGATTGGAAATAATTTTGTACCACCGAATAATTTACGTCTACGTTTTTGTTTTTTATTCTACAGATCATCAAGGGGAAAGAAGTCGTAATAGAGAGAGAACGGAGAAGAAATTTACGCCAAGGACAGCATGAAGTTACAAGGTGTTCAAAAAGGTAAAATCAATTTCCGTGCTTTAGCAAAGTTTGTTTAACAAAAAAAATGTACTGTTACAAAAGGGAACTTTTCGTCAAAACTTAAACCGCACCTTTTACGGTATGTCATTTAATACTACTCGTAGAAAGTGAAAAAAAGAGGAAAAGAAACAAAACAAAACAAAACGAAAAAAGGGAACACAATTTGAGGGGGTAGTGCAAAGGTGATGGTATCATATTACAAGATTTCACAATATGGCCGCGCGCGTGACTGAGTGAGAACGAGAACACAATACCTTTTCAGCGTTAGAAATGAAAAGATAGGCTAAAGAAACTCGACTGCCGGTCCCGAATGCCTGTTAAGTGGAATATGAATGTCTTTATTGAGGAGAAATATGGATTGCTTTGGCCCGATGCTTTAATTGAACCAGCGTGAAGATCTGATTGCTGAGTTTCCCGGGTGAGTTTCTCGGAATTTTTCAATCATTTCACAGAATATTACGGTATGGGGAATTCGCTTTTATTTAGAAGGATCCCACTATCTCAACTCGCTTATCTCCAATTCCCCGTTATCTCGAACAAAGAGAAATTTGTCTTGGCTTTGGTCATAAATATAATATTTCCAGTTATTTACTTTTACGACGATAACCCGCTTTTCTCAACTTTGAAGAATACCAGTGTCTTTTGTTTTCACGGAGCAAAGTGTAGCCAGGCAAAGGAGGAAACAGCTTATGAAAGCATGCAATGAAGTAAAAGGCGAAAACAAGTACCAACGCGAATCGTCAAGATGTTAACTCATTGACTAACAAAAGAATAACAAAACAGGACATAATTGATATATGCCTCGTTCTTTTAAACTCTGAATCCAGTCATTGTTTACAATATCCTCGGCAAAACCCCTACCAAAATCCATGCAAGTAACGAATCGACGAAAAAGCACATCCTCATTTATGTATCTACTGAAGTAGGTCTTAAATATTTTTTAACCCTTATTCTGATTTCTGAATTGTTTGCTTGAATTTCAATAATTTTATTTGGCTTCACTTAAGCTCAAGACTTAAGCTTATGTGTGAATTAATTTTGTTTATCACTTATGAATTGTTTTCTTGAATTTCAATAATTTTATTTGGCTTCACTTAAGCTCAAGACTTAAGCTTATGTGTGAATTAATTTTGTTTATCACTTATGAATTGTTCGCTTGAATTTCAATAATTTTATTGGGCTTCACTTAAGCTCAAGACTTAAGCTTATGTGTGAATTAATTTTGTTTATCACTTATGAATTGTTTGCTTGAATTTCAATAATTTTATTTGGCTTCACTTAAGCTCAAGTTAAGCTTACATGTGTATGTGTGAATTTTTTTTGTTTATCACTCAATATTATGCATGGTTCAATTCTACCTGTTACCATCCTCCCCCTCCCCGGGCCTACCCCCCGGGATTTGCAATTTTTTTCTCACTTGGCAGTCTATTCCCCACCCCCGGGCACACAGAAAGAGACGATTCCCCACCTCCGGGACTCCTCATCGACCACAAATATGTTGTTTTGTGTACAAAACCTAAATGACGATATTGATTTCCGTACAATAGCAAAATCAGACGTTTTGACAAGAACTTAAATGCTTTTCTAGAGTGTATTGAAAGAAGGACACTACATGCATAATATAATAAAAACATGAACAGAAAACTGAAGAAAAAACTCTACCTGCACTGGTGTACGGCTGGCAAGTAAAGAAATTTTCTTCGCCACATGTTTTATTCTAAATATAGCGCATACGCACAAGAGGCCCATGAACAAATTGATGGCAGCATTTAAAGGAGTTTTTCTTACCTTGTTTCAGAAGAACACTGGACTGAAATCTCTGTTTAACATAAAACTGTGCATCCGTTTTGATATAGAGTCTATTTAAGTGGTCTTATTATAAATATAAACACACTGAAGAAATATTTCTTTGTTTGTGACGACCACCATTCATTTGAGTATGCATCAAACGCACATTCTTTCAACAATTTATAATAAACGTACCGTCGAACACAGATTTTAATTTTGAGAGATTACTCTTCTCTAAACAGTCTGCTACAAATACTAGAGATTTTCACTGGAAATAGGCTCCACGCGGTCCGGGGCCATCATATCAACTGAGAAGTGACGTACTTTACAAGAACAACAAGAAGTTATTTTCGATTTGCCCCCCTCCTCGACTCCCCGGGACAAGACCACTTCAAACAATTCCCCACCCCCAGGCTCGAAGGGCTGGACTTGTCCCCGGGGTTGCCTGGTGGGGGGATGGTAACAGGTAAAATTGAACCATGCATTAGTTCAGAAGGCGACTGCAATTTGCCATTTTTTTTTCGATCTCAGTTAACCTACATGTATGAAATAAAAGCACTGCATTGTGGAAAGTGCTTCTTACTATTTGTCACTCATAATGGAATGTTCATGTTTTAGAAAGTTTAAATAATTACTGCATGCATTTTTTGGTTTTCTCAAAAATCATCGTATTCCCAAGGGGGGGGGGGGGGGATCCAGATGTAAGCAAAGGATTTTTTTATGCAATTGACATATTTGTACTGATGTGTTTTTGCTTCCTAAAGGCAATCTGGCTTGTTTAACTGACAATTGTCTGCTGGGATTAGTTAGAACATGTTTGATTAATTGCAATTGGCTCTTTACTGAGTTAAGCAAAGGAGACTGGAGATGATTGAACATCCAGTAAACTTAAATGAGGTCCTGCCATTTTGTTGCTCATTCGATCGATTGATATTCAAGTGCTTTACCTTACCTGTATTACCCAATGAACCGTGCAAAGGGGGGAAGACAATTACATGTAACCACTTTTTAGACAAATGGCTAAAAGAGTTTGGATAGCTGCAAATGAGGGGTTCAGGCGATGATTTATTAATTATTTGTTAGGATTCCACAAAAGCTGGAAAGAAGAACACTTTCACGGGTGGATGCAAAAATTTCCAACAATGGGTCTTGTATGTCTCATGAATCAGGTGGATCACAAAAGTAAAGCAAAGTATAGCTTCGGCAACAACATTTCAAAGCGGGAAGTGACAATGCTAGCAAAGTGAATGACGACTCCCTTAATAATTGACATTGAGTATAATTACTATTCTGTTCACCCATTCTTTCTGTTCATTAATGTCACATTGGTCAAAAATTGCGTTGTGAATGCTTTAATAATGTATGTTACATACAATATTAGTTATTTGATGTTGTCAAAAGAAAAACAATGAAGTTAATATTATTTTAAGGATGAAAGTAATTTGACAGGCGCTCGTTCTCATGAATTTTGCACTCCAAGAACTGAAAATTTTCTTCAATTGATGAACTTAGAGTTGAGGAGGGGAAAGAAAACAAAGATGCTCCAATGAAAGTCTAATTTATTTGAATTGTAACTACAGTGTACCTTTTATTTGCAGTCCTCTATCAGGCATTTAAGCCTCGACTTTTAGTGGCCCTGGTCAGTTTTAAATCGCCACTGGCGACTGGGCGACTGCCATTTTTTAGCCCTGAATGTTTTTTTTTTTTCACTGATCCTTTTCTTCTGTTCTAGGCATATATGCCAGCAGTGATCAGTGATGCAGCATTTTCTTACAGTGAAGTTAAGGTACGTGGAAGATATCAGTTAATATATAATTAGCCCAGCTTACGTATCTAATTGTTCAGTAAATTGAACTGGATTGAATGCAGTGATTGGGTTAATTTGGGTTCGGTAGTTGAACACAATTGATGACCAAAAATATGCCTATATATACAGCTGTGTTTGATTCCATTCAATTTCTGAACCCAGTCAAACATAATTAAACAGTTTTAAAATCATTCAAGTATATAGATTTAGCCAAGCCTAAAAGTGGAGCTCCAATTTTTATTTGGCAATCCTATTATTCACAATGGAAAATAAAAATTGAACCAAGGATAAAATTGAACCACAACATTTACATGAGTGTGCCATCAAGACTTCCATTTGGGTGGCAATGAGAGCCTTTACATCTGGACTTAAGGGAGGAGACTCTTGATCACCATATTGTTGCTGTGGGAAGTTCCTCAGAACCATCATATCTTGGAAACCCTATTACTTCCACAGATAAGCTGCTTGGCCACGTTTGTTTTATGGGAAAGGTTTTCAAGATTTTCAAGTCACAACCATATTCAGCATGTCATTTGACCTGAACAGAAAAAATGCTAAAACTCAAACAGCATACAGTTCTCGCTATTGTAAACATTGCGAACATTTAAAGATTATCAGGATGCAAAATTTTAAGCAACAGTTTCTAGAAATTTGCTTTATTATGAATATAAAAGTTGTGATGGCACAAGCACCTATCTTTATACATTTTTGTGCTGTAGTTCTTCTATTCTTTGTAAAAACAGTAATTGCATGCTTCAGATTGTAAAGAAGGGTGGGGCGATTCGCAAAAAAGTCGGAACTTTACTAGTTTCCTCTTAGTTTTACTGATTTTCTTTTTAATGTGCAGTTGCATGGGACTGGCAGTAGCTATGCGTGCACAATGTTCAGTTGTGGAATTCATATGTTCTTCTTCATTACTTCACCAATATAGTGGCAGGAAACGCTGAAGACAGCGTATGACAGAATACCATCCACAAAAATCCCTAAGCAACAATGCGAGATTTGTAGTTAAGAATCTCCCCTCCTCAAGTTACAAAATCCTTTTTTCACGGTGATGTGAGATTTATCTGGATGGCAATATGGTTAATTACAGGGGGGTAACTTAATGCAGAATGAATCAAATAGTTACACCATGTTTACGTGATACCGGTATGAACTCACCCAGGTATGGCTTGCACTGTTACGAGATTTTGTGTCGTAATCATATAACAAATACAGAGAAGCAAGAGGGAACTGGGGTGAACTTGTAGCAGAATGAAAAGCATACAATGAACTGGTGTCATGCAAACACCCCCTCAGACTAAAGTTGAGCAGCTCTCAAGAATGTTTAACAACATCCTCAGATACCCAGGGGCAGTAAAACCCTGATTTCATTAAAACAGTGTAAACTCAGACTGGTGCAATTTTGTTTACATGAGAGCAGTCTGAAATTCAGACTGGCATAAGTATTTACATGAGACCAACCATCTTGAAAAATACAGTTTATCTTACATCCACTTGGATTGCTTCAATGCCACTTATTTAAATGCACATGCTCAAAACTGAAAACAAATACCGTAAACTGCCGCTTATAAGCCCACCTACTTACAAGCCCCCCCCCCCCCGGCTATAGGCCCATCCACCTGTAAACAAAAAATACATCCGGTAATATGCCACCCCCCCCCCCCCAGATATAAGCCCTCCTCTAGTTTTCCCTGTTTCCTTAATATTAAGCACTCTCACAGAAAACTGCAAAGATTAACTCTGAGCTTCTGTTTTGTTATGTTCCGGTTACGTTCGCGTTGTTGCAGTTTTGATTTTGTTGTTAAAATTGAAGTGAATTCGATTTATTGTGACATTTCAAAGGTTAATTACAAACTGGTACATTAAAAACGTATTTCGATCAACACTGCTGTGGCTCATTTTGTAACGTTTTTCTTATCCCGCTAATAAGCCCCCCCGGATATAAGCCCCTCCATTTATAAGCCCACCCAAAACCCCTTACAAAGTTGTATCAGCCTAGGGCTTATAAGCGGCAGTTTACAGTGTCTTAAAACATTTGGGGTAGTTTTTCATGCGAGCGTGCATGCTCAGTGCATGACACGGCATGACATAATGCCAATTTTGTGAATTGTGTGCGCAGTATGGATGCGCAGAAAAAAATTGCGCAAATATCCTTAGAACCTCCCTAAAGCCACGGGCTTACTTTTGGCAACTGAGGTAATTAAACTCTGCTTTGTTTCCCATACAGGTTTTTATTCCATCAACCTGATGTCAGAAAAAATATGGCAGTTTATTGTATTAGGCTTTGGTTAATAAATTTGTACTCTTAGCTACATGTATGTTCCCAGGGAGACATTATCAATTGAAATAAAAAATTTTAAGAGCAGTTTTGAAATAAGGTTTTATATTTTTGTTTTTTTTTTTGGTAAATTTTGATGTTGGTGATTAGTTTGACTGTATCCACATACACTTCATGTTCCCTCAGTAACACATCCATACACCAGTAGCATTTTTTAGTTATTTGGGAGTAGCCCTACCCCCCCCCCCCCCACCCACACACACACACAAGCACACACACAACTAACTTCCCAGGAATAATGATTCAGACTTATTTACTGGAATTCACTTGACAGGGAAAACTATTTCAAATGATGGATTCACCACAGTCTGATCCCCTCTTGTCAGTTCATTACATGACAGGTTTCTGACTATCCTGAAATGATTTATGAAGAGGCTTTTCTTTTTGTTTCTCTTTGCTACCAGATTATGACAATCAGTAACATTGCTCATTGGTGACATTAGATGCAGTGTAAAGGCTAATGATCAAACCAAAAACAAATTCAACCACAAGATTTACTACCATCACAGTCAGGGGTAGTAACATAGTGAGTCATAATCTGTGCATCAAATAAAGTCACTAGTGGTTACTGGACCATTTGTTATTCGCGTTGGCAACACTGTTAGTCACAAATTTTTAATTGACTGATTGACCGATTTATCAACTAAGTGGTTGAGTGGTTGATTCATGACTGATGGGTACTTAAAGAGATTGATTTTAATATAATAGTCCCTGGGCATCAATAAGAGTAAACAAGGTACATTGTTATTCCACTATAGCATCAGTTTATCATATAAGGGGGAAACACATACATGAGGGTATGAGTGTATTGCACTGTAGTGTCCCGGTTTCAAATCACTCATTGAATAAATCATTTAAAATGATAGGCAAATATTGTAGTGGAATAATAAATATCATTAAGTGGTATTACAGGTAATGGTCAAGGACATTTTACCGGTACTCATTGCTCGCATTTTTCCTCGCTCTATACCACACAACTTATCTGTCAAACCACTGAATAAGGTGGAGGTATTTTTCAATTAGTACCTTGTCTATGCAATTTGACAACTCTGCAAAAATGTAAATAAATTAAACCGTAGACTTGTGGCAGAGAAAAGGCCGAGGTAAGGTGAACAAAAATAATTATTGTGCCCAATATTTAAGTTTACAACCTAAAACTGGGGCTTATTTAGAATTTTGTAAAACAGGTTCATACCTGCCATCCATCCCCATTTAATGGGAATTGTCCCAATTTTGGAGTTTCAAAACCTAAAAAAATCGGGACATTCCGATTTTCCAGGAAAAAAAAGACAATTTAGAACTGGATTATTAAAGATTGGCCTTCAATTGGTCTTTTTTTGACTTCTTTTGTTTTGTGCAATACATGTGGTGCTTGAGACCATTAAACAACACCTGAGAATTCTAATGCTAAGACAGTACAGTACAGGCAATATTTTTAAAAATTAATGCAAAAACCCTAGAGCATCCTAGACCCTGCTCAGTGTTGGGGGGCAGTGGGGGGGGGGGGGGGGGGCAGGGCACTACCCCAGGTCTGGGGTGAGCATGGGGGGGGGGGTGGTCCCTATTTCTGATTTTATAAGGTTGCCAGGTATGCAGATTCTAATTTGATGAGAGGTGTATTTACTAATAATTACCTAAACTATAATATTGCTGTCAGGTACCACTTGAGATAATAATAATAATAATAATAATAATAATAATAATAATAATAATAAATAAAATAATAATAAATAAAATAAATACTAATAAATAAATAAATAAATAAAAATTGGAGTTCCGCTTTTAGGCTTGGCTAAATCTATATATTAGATTAGGACAATCACATGACTTTTGGAGGGCATATACTTTATTTGTGGCCCGAGTAGCATCAGTTGCACCCGAGCGGAGCGAGGGTGCAAATGATGCTACGAGGGACACAAAAAACTATATGCCCGACAAAAGTCATGTGATTATCATTATTATCAATACACAAGGCCAAATCTCTACAAATTCATTTGATAAGAAAAAAATGATTAACAGAGATGTAGCATGAAACTATGGTTTGGAAAGTTGTTGCTACAATACGATCAGCGAGCAAAATGAAAACACAACGAAAACCAAATAAACTCAACTAATTTCTCCGCATCTTTCCAAACGCCGTCCGTGTTCTTCCCTTCCATGAAGTATCGATTCAATTTCTGCACGTCTCCTGACTGAATGGATGATTTTTGTTTTGGTTTTGGTTTTGCATTGTTTTCTTTCGTAAATAGCTTGGCCTTCGCTTCAAACATTTTGTTGGCAGACATGAATTCGCTGTCTTGCAAAATGTTTATGTTTCGGCTGAATGGAGCACAGGTTAGATGGCGATGAATGGCCGCTCTAATTCCAGTCAATGCACTTGGAGTTAATGCTTGGCCTTTCTCTGTTTTCACTTCAGAGAAGAACTTTCGCAGAATTTCACTCAAGTCCGTTGCACTTACTGTTTTGAGATCCACTGTAATTATTCTTTTCTCACACCATTTCTCGAACTTTTTTACTCCCCACTCAGTTGCTCTCTTGGTGTTTTTCGCTTGAGCTTTTTGCTTAATTTCATCCAGTTGCTCGTTGTCTAAGTCCGAGTTTTGACTAGAAAAAAGCTGAAAATTTGGGACTTCTTCCATTTTAAAATAAAATCCCCGAATGGCAAACGTTCACTACGCAAGCTGTTCGCACCTGAATGGTTTTCCCGCGTCAATAAACGTAACCTGATTGGTTAATATTCATCGGATGATGAACCGTGAACCAATCAGAAACAGGGCCGTAAATGCGTTTGCAGCCCGTCAAATTTACTATCGCCCGCCACTCACGCGTGTTTTCGCGAAGACAGTTTCTTATTTGGCCGCATATATTGATAATAATTGAAAATAACCCTCCTGTTTTTCGACTCCTGGGGCTTTGAAAGGTTCCTTCGTTTTTGAGAAAGTAATCAGCTACAGTTAAGAGATAACCTTAACCTTATCTAGACCGGGCCTTCTTTGGTCTTCTGTGGCCGTTGAGGGGCAGGCCTCCATTAAACTCCGATAGCAATAAAGCAATGAAAATGAAACTTAGAGGGTCAAACGTATGTCCAAGAGTTTTGTCCAAGAATGTTTCCTTTGAGATCGGCAAGGGATACTGATGACGTCACACGACGTCACACTTACGTCAACATTTCTAATTGGCGGCCATCTTGGATCCACCGTAATGGATTTCGTGATTTCAGGAGCCATAATCGGGGATGGAGACCGTAACTAACTGCCATTTTCAGTATTGGCGTTGGCCCCATCGAAAAAGACAAATGTGCTATTTTTAGAAAAAATTGCGCCATCGCGCGTGACACACGCGCGTGTGTGTTGCAAGGACTCTGCGCAGAGAAAAACAAACAAAATGGCGTCGGAAATTACATTTGTTGGAGATGAATAAATTCAATTTCTGTCATCAGTGTCACTTCCTAATTTGAGGCAAGCCCTTGGGGAGCACTTTCTGGATAGTGACTCTGGATATGAGGATTATACAAGTGATTCCGATGATGGCAGTGAGAATATTTTAGAAAAATCCTGTGGCGAAGATGTGTCGGACATGTCGGACATGTCGGACGAGGATTTCCCCGTTAGACGGAAGAAACGTTTTACGGGCAAAAATGGCGTCGAACTACGAAAAAATCAGCTGAAGGTGAATCAGGCAGAAAAAGGGAAAATACATCTCGAATATATATTTCCTCTGAGGACGTACAGAGATTGAAGGGCAGCCGCAAAGACTGTAAAATGATTTTCCAAGCACGTACTGAAGAAAAGTAACGCACTGATAAATCGTTGTCACTTTTTTCACTGCAAGAAAAATAGCAACATATATTCAAATACCGAGTCAGCAAAGAAAATGTCTGTCGAGATTTCTCAGCGTATGTTTTCTGAAATAATGCCCGCCTTTACCGAAATGGCCGAAATGTTTAAAATAATGAAGACCAAGAATAGTGAAAAGCGCGCCTTGTTTTCAATCAAATGCTCTCGTGGTGCGTTATCAATCGTCGACAAAATAGAGAACTGGAAAAACGACCAAGAGAAAAAAAAACTACTTCCGTCGATGAGAAGGAGAAAGATGAAGTGAAACTCCATGCTGCCCTAGTACTTAATATTACTTTCTGGGCAATTTACGAACCTAGAAGGGATACATAGCGCAGTGGATGTGGCAAGGGTTTCAACGACAGAGTGAGCTTAATTATTTTTCGCTGCCAGCAACCCGGCGAGAAAAATCACTTTGTATCGGAGCAAAATTAAGAAGAAATTACGACTGAACGTCACTGAGACACAAATCTAAGTTGTTTCAGAGTGCTTGAGTTCTTAGGACGAAAAGAAACTGTAGAAATAGAATTTTAAGCATTTAGCGCTTTGTTTACAATTTCTTTCATCGTCCAGTCAATCACTTGTTCTTAAAATTTCACAAACAGCAGGTTCCATACGGAAGGCTTTGACTCCGAAATATCGAGACAAGACAAAATAAAGCACAGCAAAATTGGAAAGAAGCATTTAATAAAAATTGTCACACTTTTTATGGCGAGTCAGTACAAAAATCGTGCAAGAGTCTGAACGACAAGCATTGACCAAATCCAGTACCAGAAAAGGCGACATTTTTTGGCTATACCACACAAAATTGACACTGGTTTACCTGTACTCGTTGTGGCTCTATCTGTGTTCCCTTGAGCAGCTCCAGACATTTAGACACTAGTCGGATGCCATGTAAAATACGTTGAATCGCTTTCACAGTTGTTTGAGTGTTATTTTTACCATTCCGTCGGCGGGCTCAAAACTAAGAAAACTGTGTTTTGTGGTTTGCGTTTAAAAAGTAAGATGGTGAATTCTAATGTTCCTCACCTCCGTAGTCTTGTTTCCTTGAGCTGCATAGTAATTATCGTTCAAGTTTAATTATAAATCCTGTCTTCAGTTCGATCAAACAAACACATGATGGCTCCGTTGTCAGCGTTGTGCGAACGGAGCGATTTCAAACTCGTTCATTTGAACTCCCGCAGCCATAACGGTGGGATCGTACAGCTTCAATCCGCTTTGAACGACGATTACAACAATTTTCAGGAAAAATCAAACACGTACCACATTTCAGAGCCCATAATTGGGAGATTTTTCCCAGACCTTGTGCTTGTACGTTCACTTCGGAGCAGTTTCATTGATTCATTCAGCTCCGCAAAGAAACGCTGCAACACTTCGCAAGGTTTTGGCGCCTTTTTCCGTCAGTCATGTGATCGCGATCGATTCTTGTTCCCTTTTATCTCGGAGTTTCTCTCCCTTTTTTGCTCTTTCTTGATTTTATAGCAATTAGTGATTGCGTTTTTAATAATAAAAACAATTGTGTACTCGGGCATACCGGATATCAAATAATTATAACCACGCAAATTTGCGTGTAGCCACGCGCGTTTATGACGTTGAGGGTGGCGCAATTTTTTCTAAAAATAGCACATTTGTCTTTTTCGATGGGGCCGCGTGGACCCCGCGCTTACGGTCTCCGTCCCCGATTATGGCTCCTGGTGATTTCTCTAAAACAAAAATAATAAAAGAACTCTAAAACTATCTAATAACATGACACCTACAGTGAGAAAGTCATTTTTGTTTTCAGTTAAAACAGTAATGCACCAAATTATTTCAGAAAAACACGCCTGTCAAAGTTTGATTGCCTTAGCAACGCGAATTTCACTGCACATTGACCTACCACACTAATTTGTTCCCAAATAATTTTTTAAATAAAAGTTTGGCGGTGTTTCTTCACATATTAAAATTTAATAGAAAAGTTTCAAGTCCGCAAAGGCAGAATCCGTACACCCCCTCCCCCCCCCCCCCATTGTAAGGTTAATTTAAAATAAAGTAGGGTTTCAAGGAACTCAAAAATTCCTTCGGAAAAGCCAGTAGTAAATGACTGGAAACAGTATTCAAGAGGAAACGAGTTTCTGTTCTAGGTAACGGGCGTCTACTGTACAACTAGACTAAGAGTAGTCTAGTAGAGATAGTACTTATAGGAGAATAATTTTTGCGCGAGCTCGCGTATCTCACCCGCTATTCAATCCCTAACAAAAATCTGAGGATACTCGTAATTTCCACTGATTAAGCCTGGTTCTCATACTACCCAGGCTAGTCTGTGATCAACTCCGGAAGTGATATTGACTATGTTTGGCGGTATATTGCTAATCTAGAGAAAGCGCAGCAAAAGTCGAGGCGAAATTCCAAAAGCTAGACATCTTTTTGGGTATCGTATGTTCACATTTGGTAGAGCAGTACCACCATTAGGTGGTCCTGGGGGCTACATATTGCAAACTGGATCACAACCATTAAGTCGTCATGGACCAAGCTCCCCCCACTGTTTTATCAAACAGAAAGTATTCAACGGAGGATATTTCTATCAAGTAGTAATATTTTTGCTTTACTGACGTTTCGCCAGGGTCAGATTCCAGAATTTAACAGCTTGGATGAAACTAGAAGTTTATTTTCAAACTTGTGAAGATGCGCTCCCAAAGTCCGAGTAATCACGTTATTTCACCTTGCTAAAAATACAAACAAATTAGCATTCAAATTTAAGATAGCTAAGAGAAACGCGAGTGCAAAACGGAGCAGTACCAGGTCTTTTTGTTAACATTAGCTACTGGTCAGCGGCTACTGCCTAAAAATTAAACACGAGAGACGTAATGAATGGAAAGCTTGGTCTAAATGGAGGCTTTTGAACGAAGAATTTTCCCAAAACCAACTGTTTTGACGCTTCTAAGATGATCTCTGAAATGCACGGATCTGTTTTTGATCGAAGATGACAGAATAATTGAGGTAATGGGTGCAAATGAAAACAGAACAAGATGCCCTTCGTTGATTTCATTATTTTGCAAGGCATTAAGTGTTCGCCAGATTAGTTTGGAAAACACAAGCTGTGATATACTCAAAATGACTTGGTTTTATTGATTTATTCTCAGATTAATACTTCTAGATCAAGGTTGTTTTGTAAAGTTACGTGCTAAGCGCATTGAGTAATCATCGAGTGGCATGTACTTTAAAACTTGTTTATCTTATGAATTGAGCATAGTTCATGAGCTCTTTGAATGCTGTACAATTTAATTAAAGCTATATGCGAAATATTACCAGTTTACATTTGTGTCGTGTTGTAGTTTGAAACTATTTTTGTGTTTTCCTGGTGTAAGGGAGCATTGCTCGCATCACATTTGCTCTTAAATTCCACGCATAGGTTGTGGTTTGTAATTTGCATAATTTAGAAATACTGGTGTTTCAAAGCGGCGCCACGTTCTTTAAACCGTCTGGCCGCACGATTTTATTTTATAATAACCAAGACCAAGTCTTTAACTTGCCATGACTGCAAGGAATTTGCTATACGAGGTCTCACTTTTTGTTAGGATGTATTTTTGTTTACCCATTTTTCCTACTTTTTTAAAAGTTGTGAAATTGGGTTGATAAAAGGAACTGTTTTAACTACTCAGAACGACTACATGGAAATGTCAGTAACACTGTAGCATAAGGAAGAGTTGTACTTATCAACCAACAGTAGAATTTTGTCCTGCATCAAATTTTAAGTGTTGTGGGGAGTTACCAAAGTTATTGAAAATTGGCATTTTTGTAGCAATAAAATGTCCATTTTTGTCCACCAGGGGACCCCCCTTGTAAACTGTCAAAGAAAGCATTTAGAGCCCAAACGAAAAGTGTTTTTAAAGTACCCAGACAAAGTGTAATTCACACACAATATTTGAAGGAAATCTATTTTGTGACCAATTTGGGTTATGAGGATCTTAGGGAGACAGCCACTTAAGTCTTTACCTGACAGACCGCGAAATTATCTTGTTGAGATGGAGAGTTGTTGCTCACAAACACCAAACTGTCGGCCAAAGTAAAGTTTTCAATACTCAGACTGGTAAATGCCAACCAATTCTGGAAGAAAACAAAAGAGTAGAATGAGACAGTTACCACTGCTCCTTGTCATAATCAATTCTGTTCTCTGTTAAAGTGGAACTAGCATTTGTACGTAAAGATGTATCTGAAGCTCGATACGGCAACCATGACAACCGTTCCTGTTGTTTTTCGTTTTCTTTGTGATCGACTGACACTGGCTATTACCTGATTCAACATAGCTCCAGTCGTGAAATTTTGGGTTTCGATTTTCCTTTTTGTGACTGTTTGATTCTTGCGCTAAAATAAAGCCATCAGTCCCATTACAATCCTGACCTGTCGCAATCGAAGGTTGTAAATTTATAGCATCGATAGGACTTATTTTTTTTATCATGTTCTTAAAGTAGTCTAAGACCAACATTTGTTTTCAGAGCATTCAATAATCCCCTCACCATTTTGAAGTTCTGGTGTAGTCCAGCAAAAATCTTGGTTTCTGTGTAACAGATTTTGAAACTGGTCTTGCTTTGTTCTTCAAGCCAATAGGCGATGGAATCCTGTGGTCTTGAAGGAACCTGGTGTTTAGGTGTTACGATGATGGTTGGAGGGGACAAGAAACGCTGCAAAAGCAAATATATGTATGACATTGTTTTCCCTAGAAAGAGGAAAGAAGGACGGCAAAACTGACAAAAAGATATAAAATGTGAACATCGGTAAAACAACGGCTTTACACATGAGGAAAATGAAATTTAATTAAAAGAGAAATAACACAAGTTTAAGGCTAGTATGGATGCATGAGTTAATAGATTCATAGATGGGTTTGTTGATGGATGCATGCATGATTGCATGGCTGGGTAAGTGGATCGTGTAGTCGTCGTAGAATAGGAGAAGGGTTTAGTGGATGGTTGGACGGATAGATAGATCGATGACATCGATGAAGGAAGGAAAAAGGGCTGTGGGGTGGGTAGATTTTAATTTAGGGTGAATGGATGTACAGATATGGATGGTTTAGTGAGTGGTTCCATACATGAGGGCATGTGTGCTTGCACGCGTGTGCAAGGTGTGTAGGTGAGTGAAGTGCGGGTCATTGGTGTAATATTGGATAAGTGAGTGAGTGTGCCTTGTGTGCGTGAGTGTGTGAATGCGCGTGGGCAATAGATGTATGTATTTGCAGGTGTGGATGGGTGGTTGTCTGGTAATGCGTGTAAGGGCACACGAGTACGTGAATGCGTGGGTGCGTAGATGTGTGAGTGGGTGGGTGCTTGGATGCGTGAGTTCATGGCTGCGTGGTCGCGTGGCGCGTGGATGCGTGAGAGCGTGGGTGCTTGGATGCGTGAGTGCGTGGGTGCAGGGTCGCGTGGGTGGGTGGATAAGTGATTGCGTGTGGTTGAGTGGTGCATGGGAGAAAAGGATCGTTTATGTGAGCGGCGATGCGTCTGAGCGCGCATCTGCCTGATGAACTTACTGAATTTCTTCTGTTCCTAACGCCTTTTCATGTTCATGACCTCTAATTAAGGCTAAGGGCCCTCAGCTTGAGAAAAAAGCAAACTATAATCTGGGAACAAACCGTTATAAGTAAAACACTTGCGTAATTATGATGATGATACACTATTCTAAAATGCCTTATGTTGCTTGAATGTGTTATTCTTCGCTATTCGAACTTTCTCTTCTGGGGTCAAACGCAACTTTAAATTTCAGGAAAAGATGCGGAGAGGCATTTCTTTTTGGAGCAGATCTAGTTTCGTCTTAGCAAGATTTTCCCTTTCATCCCGTTTATTCTAAATTAAATTTTTTAAGGTCATTGTAAATATTTTTAGCAGCAAGCCGGTAAGACTTAACCAATTTGAGTGCTTAACAGTAAGATTTGAATAAACATACTTATCTCCTGGCTTTTTAAGAGGCAATGACTAAGAATTGTATTGTGCTTTTAATTTTGACAAACGCAGTGGATTAAACGTAATATGACAGGCTACAGTTGATGCAAACATCCAGATTCATCGACACTTTTCCGTTTCGAAACTAGAATAGGTCTACCTTTGGTCTTTGGAAAAAAAGGAAACAAAATAAAGACAGTCATCGCCTTATAAGAAGCCTACACGACGATATTTTCCTTAGCTGTTCTCCACTAGCTTGTATAAAACATTCGAAAAGAAGCCAGGCAAAAGTCCAATCTTTACACTCTTCTCTTTGCGAGCTATTTTAGGTTGCTAGTTATTCAATTACTTAGATAATTTCATCCAAAAAGCAATAAATAATGTTTCGAGGCGAACTAAAAGTCTAACCTGCGGGAAGTCGATCCTCTTGCACTCTGTTCCAGTTGTCCAAGCGTTTAAAGAAGTAGTTCCTGTTTGTGTTCCAGAAGGTACCGACTGCATTGCAACCCAGTTTACCTCGGCACTCGAATTGGAACCAACACCGTATTCAGATATGCAGATTTTAAATTGACGTTTGTCCTCTGACTCCACCCAAACGGCAGCACCGTTACCACGACTGGGGTTCTTGACTGAATGACCAAACGAAGCGAAAACTTTAGTTTCCTTTCCACCATGGAATGGCTCTGTAAACGAAACCTGCTCGCAACCGAAGAGTCCTGGACTAGCTGTAGTAACGTTGACTTTCCCGGCCTTGAAACTGGCTGCTGTAAATTTAGAAAAGGGAAAAACTAAGTGTAAATTTATCACTATTTTTTTACACCTAAATCTTCGATGAAAGTATTTCGTGTAAAATTTCCTCCCAGTTAGTGTGCTCTCCAGACTTAAGAGGCCCAAAAAGGCAGTAAAACCGATAGCCGATGATCAAAACTACAAAGTATATTGTTTAAAAGTCGTGCGAAGACCATGCTATTCCAGACGTGCGCGCCCCATCCCCAAATGTATGTTGTTCTTTAATGAGTTCCTGCAAAAGACCAAATATTCCACAGTATACGATGATTAATTGTTGAAATATTCAATGTTCTGTCGAAATTGAAATTATTAGCAGCATCTATATTCTCTGTTACCTTCACTTGTATGAGTCAGCAGCACAACTGTGAGAAGAATGAAGCACAGGTACAACGGGACGTGGCGCTCGTCGAACATCTTGCTTCAACTGAAGGAACCCCTTTGTGCTAATGGATTTTACATGCAGAACCTGTACGTGATAAGCAGCTTTATCTTCTTGGGAATGCAACACGCAAGCTGCTCCAAAACTTCCCTAAAATAGAAATGATGAATGATAGGGTTAAGTAAATGCCTTAGGTCAGTATTTTGCAGCCTTTTTATCTCGTTTATTTCATATAGTTCTGGCCTAAGACATGCATAGGGGACGGGGTGAAGCCTGCCCCACCCTTCCCCCACCTCCTCTTTTTATTGACCTGTTGAGCTGAGATATTTTTGCAGGAACGTTTGATGTGTCGTTTCCACTAACTGTGTGTTCTTCTACCTCTCACAATAGTGTTTGGTTACCTTCGGCTTATAGACATAAAGATACCACACAAACTATCTCATTAGTAGATGTGATGTATTGCATCCCTTTCAACTAAGTAAAGCGTTTATTCAGGTAAGAATCTAAGAAAACAATTGAGGGTAACAAAGTTTTGACTTGAGTCAGAATCATATTCCTGATGCTCAGTATGTGAAAATAAGGAGCAAAGATGTTGTGTTAAACAAAAACAATGACACAAAAGAGGAAAATACTGTGGTAATGTTACATTTCGCCGACAGGATCCCAAAGTGGCATAATCATCTTCGAACCATAATATTGATCGTTCAGAATAGAGAAGATATCGAAATTATTACCAATATGCGTCGTACATGAACTGACAGTCACGAAGAGGAAAAGCGCCGAGTTGTAATAACATTGATGCGTGACGAGATTGAATCCAAAAAAACTTTTGTTGCTTAAACTACCACGAGTTAATAAGAAATGTTATTAATTCACCATCTAGAGCGCGCGTCTGTTTAAAAATGTAGCAAACTAGTAGAACAGGCTATGCATTAAAGGCAAAATATCATAACACGAAATAAAAACGAAGGGGGTTCAAAAAACCCCCACCAGCCCCACCACTCTCTTTTCCCTTACTCCGCATCGCTCAATATATATAACAGAACTAGAAAGTTTTAACCTTGCAGGATGTTCCTTAATAAGGGGAGGTTTACTTTTCTTCTTACAAGCTTATTAGTCTCATTTTTGTAAGGCTTTCCGGGCGAGCATAAAATGATACGCAAATGTCTTAACTAAGTTAATCGCATCATGTAGTCACATGTTGATGCTAATAAATATAAGTACAAGGTAAATAGAGATTTTTTTTTCTTTCTTTCTTTTTTTGCATTATTTGTGAGGAAAAAGGTGTAACAAAATCTTCTTTTTCAGCTTATAGGGTTGAAATTGTTTTAAAGAAATCTCTTTATCATCACATTTTGTCTAATGTAGTTCACAGTAAAGGTCACTTCCGAATCTGCTCATAAACAGATCTAGGAAATTTTACCCTCGCGGCATGTTTATTTTTTATAATAATTAAAATGGATGTGTACTTTCTTCCTTCAAAGCTTCTTAGTCTCATTTTTGGGGGGCTTTGCAGCGAGCATATAAAGATACACAGGTGTCTTAACTAGAAATTTAATTGCATCAGACGCATATTAACATTACAAAAATGCGAGTAATTAAGAGTTTTTTGTTCATTATTTTCAAGATAAAAGTTCTTGCAAAATCTGCCTTTCACAATCTGTCTTTTTTAGCTGTAAGTTTAAGTTATTTATTTATTTATTTATTAAGAAAATAATAATAATAATAATAATAATAATAATAAATAAGAGAAAAAAGTGATAAAAATGTATTAAAAAGGATAATATTAAAAAAAAAACCGAAGTGAAAGACAAACACGACAGAGCAAGAGCTCCAGCTAGGTGAAGGTTAGGTTTGTAGGCGAGAGACGAGACTGTACTAAGCTGTCGCAATTTTAATAATTCTTATAACTTCCGCTTCTTGCAAATTCCTTAAACTTAATTCTTAAGATTAATCAGTAAAGTACTCGTTTTATCCCAGGAAAGGTTAGTAACAATACAAAAAATGCTAATTAAAAGATTTTTTTCCTCAAGAAGGATGTGCAATTCTGTTGATACAGTAGAGCATAACACATTTTAAAGGGAAGGTCATTAACTATTTCCCTTTACACTTAACGAATTAGATCTCGCGTGATTAAATAGGGGTCAGAAATACCTGAGAATTGAGCCCTGGATGTTTTCGTTTTCGTATTTGTCTGAAATGGTTGAGTTTAGGTATTATGCAAAAACGTCATTAAAATGCTGGCACTATATCTAATGTGTAGCCTCAGTAAAATGCCTAAAACTCTAAAACTTAAATGCTGCATTATATATAGCATAAAACTTCATCAGCTAGTCTGCACTACCCCCTGCTCTTATAAAATTTTTCAAGGTCAATCAAACTGAAGCAGTAAATTTAAGGGGATTCATCGACGCAGTCCTCAGACCCTGGTCATGCTTCTAACTTTATGGATGATTCTTATGTTTACATGTACGCGCTGAATACTAAACAGTAGGATCATTCCAAGAGTGAATGAATATTTTACCGCAAATTGTGTAAGATGACTTTCGACACACACCTCACACGAAAAGTAAAACATGTCCCGAGCCGAACCAACGTCTCTCCGGTTACTAGTCAGGCGTGGAATAATACACTTTGACGGGTCAACCACGCTATAAATATTCATTTATTGTTGTAATTTATTCCCATCAGTCTCTTTGGAGACCTCTTTTAAGGCTTAAGAAAATCAAAAAAGCTACAACAAGCCTAGTCCTGGCCAGTTTCTGATTGTTTACAAGATATGTTTCCGTCCAGCTTCCAATTTTTTTTTTCATTACGCCACGGCAGACAGGAAAATAAAGCTTTCGCTTTATTTGGCCAATCATTTGGAAACTAAGCAATCTGGCGTTAAAAGTGCCTTTATTTTCTTAGCACTCTTGTAAGTTCCTTACCGACACCAGGATATTTATACAGCAGTTTAAGCCATTTATCAAACAAACAAAAAATGCACACTAAACTAAAAACAATTTGACCTCTTTTTTTATCGGGAATTAAGTCACGGACTCGGTTCTTTGCATTATTTAATACATTAAACGCTTATTTTTTTATCTTTTGTAGTTTTTCAGTTTCTAAGTGTTGCAGAAACGACTGTGAGGAAGTATGCACACAAAAATCAAATCAGTTTTCACAGAACGTTTGTTCTGTCTTATAGAAAGCTTGCGTGCAGGCCTAAGTGTTAACCGTTCATTTGTAGAATTGTGTTGTCTTTGTAAGGTTGGGAATTTGTTTTAACGCTGAAGGTTGTCGGAAGTAAGACAGGCTGATATATTCAAATTTAATTTGAACTGGTAATGTGGCCTTGTGGGAATTTATTTGTTAGCAGTTTGTAGGTATATAAGGGATTCGACTGGGGGGTTTGGCAAGCCCGCCCATACACCTCGTTTGTGCCGCGTGTGATGTCTTGCGCTAACCTGATCTCTCGTTTTGTCCCAGGTTGGAGTTGCTTCCCGCACCTCATTAATAACAATACACTATGCAGAATATTACACTATGTCCATTCAAATGAGTAGTCCAGTACCTCTTGTGAACCTCTAATTTCAGAGGCATTCTAAAACAATATTGCTCATTGTCTTCAGGGATAGGGGCATTGTTTGTGCCCTTATCTTATTGTTCTTATGGCCAATCATGTGAGATGTTCAATGAGGTGCTGGTCGACTCATTCAAATGCCCTAAAGCAAAAGAAAACAAAAAAACAAACAACTTTTCTATCGAATGATGTAGTACTTCTACAGCTGTGTTCTTTGTTTTGTTTGTTTTTTTTTTCTTTCAACATGGAGAAAACTGATTTGGCCTTCGCTTACATACTCAGTTTTGAAAATTAAATTTATTTAGTTGTTATAAAGATAACTATGATAATCCAGAGACCTAACGGGAAAGCCCAGAGTGATGCTTTATTAGTTGTGCACATACCCTGAACCCATTTAAAGGAAAGGACATTTTGTTTCACTTTTTTTAAATGAAACCTGATTAATCAACCAAAATCTGTCCCAAAAGAGCAAGGCTTGTCATGACAAACGATTTTAGATTGTTTAGTTAAAATGAATTACTAGCGCTGAATACAAATAGCAAGATGTTTTAATTAAGTAGAAGTGTCTCCCAAAAGTCCCCTTGTCACTCTTAACTTAACCTTCTTCGTTTTGTTTTGACAAATAGCTTTTATATCGTATATTAATATCCAGTTAGGGTTAGGGTTAGAACATTTGGTGGAGTTAATTTGTGCCATTTTTCTTTTTATTATAATTAATTAATTTTTTTTAATATAATATACAGCTTTGCAAACCGCAGTTGAAAATTTCGTATAAAAATTGTAGCGATGCTACATCTGTGAATTGTATGCATGGCCGAGCAAATTGTGATAACGAAATATACCTTTTCAGCTTAGTCTATGTGATCCCCCTATACCGTTTGTTTACTTTGTAGTCAAGATTAGGCTTCTAGACGTTTTTATTTCTATCGCTGAGAAAAATGATTTTGCTAAATACCCTTGCAAGCTTTTCCTTCAGAAAACATGTTTCTTTGAGCATATGAGTCTCAGTGGATTACTACTGTAACAACGCCGCATAAAAAATAAACTTAATTTTCGCAAGTCAAACGAAGGTCTTTTGGTATTGCTCCGGGTGCTCCGTTAAACGTTAAGGCTGGTTTCCACATGATCGCTACGATCACTATGCTCACTACCAAAAACGTTGACTGGTCGTTGCAACTTTGATCGCTGAGCAGTTTCCATATAGGCTAGTTTCCATATGATTGCTGTGATCGCTACGATCGCTAAAAGTGGTTTCCACATGATCGCAACGATTGGTGAACGTTTTTTTTCCAGCGATCGCAGCGACCGTAGCGATCAAATAGAAACCAGCCTTTAGGATTAGGGCTCGTAAAACTGTTTAAAGGAAGATATTTATAATCAAAGATAAAACTGTAGAGATGAGTTCGATTGATTTCGTTTTCCTACCTAAAACGGTTTTCTTACCGTGCCAAAGCGTCAGAAAAATGTTAGCATTTGTTCTAAATGATTTTCACCCTCAACAAAATCCTCGACACTGATGAATTGACAAGGTCGTTGCAAAGAGATAAGGCGGGAAGTTCATCGGGAGGCGGAGGGCGGGGGTCTTAGGTGGGGGGGGGGACAGGCAGTCGAAACGCCGATCCAATAAAACCCGTCGAAGAAGGTGAAATGTATCTTTGTCCGAAGCAAATCAAACGGCTGCCACCTGTTTCAAGGGCTCTACTAAGGCCTCCACAAACTCTATCAACACTAGCTATAGTCAACTGCTTTACTTTACTCGTCATTTGGGATCTAAGTCCTTTACTTTAAAAGTGTCGTTACTTAATATTTTAATTTGTAAGAAATTAACGTTGTGTAATATGTATGTTGACGTCAGTATCAAGTATAGCACCTTATCAGCATAAGGATTACTACTCTTTGTAAGGGATCCATTTATCAAAGGAAAAAGGAAAAAAAAAACAGAAAAACACGTGACCTCTCAACCCTCGGACGTACAAGAGGATTTTTTTCGCCAATTCTTCCAAGACGATTTTTCATTTAGCGCCTGCCGTTTTTAGTTGCTGTCCGCATATCCCTTAGCTACATTTTGACGTAAGTTTGGTGAGAAGCAGTTGCTATGGTTACGAGATATGACGTTCGCCAATATGGCCGCTATCTTTGATGATGTCATAAGCTCCCAGCAGCACTGCAACCCATAATATACATCTTGTAGAGCACATCAAAGGCTTTCTACCAAAGGCCAAATCTTTCCCAAATATTAAAACACAGCAAAAAGCCAGGGGAGGGTTCCATCAACCCCCCTGGAGGGGGTGGGGGTGGTGACTTTGCTTGTACGTCCGAGGGTTAATTACGCTCAGGGTAGTCGAGTGGAAACGCGACACGCGCGTGATAAGCCGCTAATGTAGTTCCGGCTCATTACACATACGGGTGTCACGTTTCCACGCGGCAGGCAATTGTCGCACGAGCTCGTGTATTCTTTTTGCTCGTTAATCCATGTGCAGAAAGAGAGATTTCTCAAAGAAAGATGGAATATTCAGTTGTCACAAGCGTGGGACAATGAAAAAAGCTGAGGCCTTGACGGGATCGAATCCATGACCTTACAACGTTAGCTACTGGGAGACTTTGGTGAGTGAGGTCATATTTACTGAGTTCGTTGGGACACGCGTTTATTCTTTAATTCCCACAAATAGGTCACTGTTTTCAATTCCTGTGATTAGACTGTAGATTGGCTACTTCGTTTCTGCCTCACCCACCTCCCCTTTGCCGACGTGTACCCCACTCTACGTTTAGCAACCAAGGGATAAAGAGGGCCTCCTCTGTTTATGATCTGTAGGATGCTGGAATCAGGGAAGGGGTGGGGGCAAACCAATATCCTCAAAAAGGAGGAGGAGTGGAAGATTGCATGCCAAATATAACATATGCTAATAAGGAAGAGGAGAAGAATTTATTTCAATTGTTTAAGCCTCATGCAAACGAGCAAATCTTCTATGACAAATTATATGACCATGTACTTTTACAAATATCCCTATTTGTGAACCAGTGATGGCGTTTGGACAGCAAAACAGCAATCGCACATGGAGGGAAAACTGGAAAGTTTCAAAAAGTAAGCGAAAAGATTTATTTAAAAATAAAAGGCTAATTTTTTTAAGTAAAGGCAAGTTAAATTATATCATTTGGCTCGGTCAGTACCTTTATTGCGACATACATAAGTGCCATGCTAATTCACATAGACGTTTTTATGTTTTAAGTTTGCCCTTTGTCTTCAGTGTTAACAGAAACTCTTTCGTTTACGATCACGCTTCTACCTACAGTGTGGCAACCCCGAAAGTAGAACGATTGTAAAAAAGCTGCTAAATCCAAACTGAATCGCCCCAAGTTCGACCAGGCTTTTATCACTGGCCAGGAGAGGTTAATGCTTCAGATGCCCTTTCTGTAAAAACTGAGGTTTTTTTCAATTATAGTGCGTGTTTCTCCCCAGCTAGGAAATTTCAATTATTGATAGCTGTGAGGCGTTCTTCCTATCTGTTCAGAATTTTGATCAAAAGTGAATGATCGGCAGCAAAACAGAACGCACCACCCAACTTAAAAATATTCTTAAAAGTGACATGCCCGTCGACATGGACTTATAGTATGCAGTGCACATGGCATATTTGTTGAAATAACAAACAAACAAACAAACAGACAAATAATAAAAACAAACAAAAAAGAAAACAGAAACGAAAAACATGGGTCAAACGCCCATCAACAGATTAAATTCATATTTTGCGCTTATACCAAATATTTCAATATGTCCACTCGAGTTCGTCACGTTTCGCTCATTTTCTGCCCTAAAAAAATCAAGTTAAAATTTAAAAAAAACTTGTTAATCAGACCGTTCTTTTAATTAAAATAATTTTCTATGGCCCTCTGGTGGTCTTAGGCTATGTTTAAACGAGACCGGTTCCAAACGGATCCGGTCCGAAAATCGGACCGGATAGCCCTTCTGGACCTGGACCCGCTGTTTTGCAGGTCCAGCATTGGATTCGTTCCGGACAAGTTCCAGAAAGATCACGTGTAAACACCTGGTTCCAAACAGTTCCATACATGTAAACAGAATCCGATCCCGTCCGGTTCGGTTCGGAACGGTTTCGGTCCGGTCTCGTGTAAACATAGCCTTAGTAAGTTCCATTGTTTTTAGAAACTTTCAGAATTTCAGCTAGTGAATTCTTAGAATTAAGCCTAGCAATCGTCATTTATGTATATAATTATTTATTTATTTATTTGTTTATTTATTTATTTATTTTTATTGTTATTTTTTGCAGGGGGTTATCTGGTCTAGTGGTAAAGTATGAATACAACAAGCGCCGCATGAGTAGAGACTTGTTGGTGTTCAAGGACATGTTATCATTAAAATCAAGACACGGTAGGCTCATAAACCAAATTTGAATGCTCCGTCAAGTCGTCTAAGTCGTGACTTTAGGGACCTTGCATGTCTGCATGTAGTTCGCAGTTTTTCCATCAAGTGCAATTTCTGCAATGTGGCCGAACGATCTAGGTATCTATCTATCTAGGGGCTCTAACTGAGCCCGGAGAACCTTCGGTCCTAAAATTTGTTTGTTCGGCAGACCGCAACAGCTAAGACTGCAAAACAAGAACAAAATTAATAACAGCAACGATAACAACAGCGACAAGGCATTGGAATACCTTGAGAGCAGCTACGTAGTACGTGCAAGCTACAGCATTTTCCATGTCAATTTGATGAAACCAGAGCAAGTTGCCACATTTAATATAATATGGTGATTGTGAAAGGACGCCACTAAATCTCTACCTACTCTTCTTTTAACAGAGGGTCGAAAAAGACAGACATAAACAGGGGGCTGCAGCACAATTCAACCAACCAAAAGCAAGCTAAACAAGCTGCAGAATTCCTTGAACTAGATCGGCAGGGTAAAGAGATTGAAGAGAAAGGGCAGGTAAGAACTTTTTTTAAGAAATTTGTTTATTGTCTGTGCTATTTCTGTTTTGTCCCGATCGTCGCGGCGACAAATTTTGACGGCTGTTAGTAAATCCCACAAGTAGCAAACCACTGACTGTCATGAACATCCGCAGCAGCGATCAAGTATGACAGTCGTCCCCTCAATGACGCTCCGAATGGAGCGACCCTACCCCACCCCCCCCCCCCCCTTCTCCCCGAAAGTAACGACTGGGGGATTCAAACGTCCCGTTTCCTGTACCTTGTAATCCCGGTTACCGCCACTTTTGTTGTCTCCTACCTCTTTGCCGTTTTTCGAGTGCGGAATATTTTGCGGTGTTGTTTCACTTTTGTCTTATTTCTCCCGCTTCCCGCCATCTTGGGGATCCCGCTCCCCGCCTTCTATTTTCCTGCTTCCCGTACACTCCCTGCCAACACTTGAATTTGTGTCGGGTTCCCCGTCCCATTGTTCCCCTACTCCGCCCCCCCTCCCCCCGCCACACACACATAACTATATATATATATATATATATATATATACCTGGATTTTTGAAAACGGAATCACTAATTTTACTCCGCGCCCCGGGTGGACTCGCTGCCATCGGCAGCGAGTCCACCTTAGGCTAGCGGTTTATTTTCTAGGGGGGGGGACTGTCACGGCTAGTTCCCAGCAACTCTACGGGGACAGGGCTAACAGACCACCTGCATTTGGGGTCCCCCCATCTCAATCCAGGGGGGGGTAGGGTTGGTCAAAACTCGGGTCTTTAGTTTAATCTCTACCGATTTTTTGGTTATTATTCTTGCAAGTCAAGCACACTGACTTAATTCCGAACCGCTTGCTAAGCTGTTTTGCACTCAGATGAATAGCTCCTTTTTGCCGGAGCTGTTAGCCGTCGCCGTGCCAGTGAGTTGACACCTCAGGCTCCAAATGTCAGACAGTGGGGGAGGGATGGGACAGCATACATGTAGGTCAGTGTTTGTACATGTTCACTCCCTGAGCTCGACACTCTGATTTGCAGGTGGTTTAATGTTGAAGAGCTGAAAATAGCTGCAGAGCACTGATTCAAGCCTAGATTAGCTGTTTGATGGCTACTAGATGACCTCAGGTGGTAAGAAATAGCTTGCAGAGTGTACTTTTAGGCAAAGCGAGGCATTTTCCTTAGCATGTCAGTACAACTGCAGTTTTGCAGGCTGGCCCGGTTTTCATAAAATCAGGTAGATATCTCGGGTGAATGACCGGGCGGGCAGTAAATTCGCTGCGTTTGTCACTTGGATGATGTGGTGGGGCCTAAAGCAGCACATTAAAGTGGAAAAAATTGCATTTGCCTGAGATATATACCTGGATTTTTGAAAACGGAATCACTAATTTTACTCCGCGCCCCGGGTGGACTCGCTGCCATCGGCAGCGAGTCCACCTTAGGCTAGCGGTTTATTTTCTAGGGGGGGGACTGTCACGGCTAGTTCCCAGCAACTCTACGGGGACAGGGCTAACAGACCACCTGCATTTGGGGTCCCCCCATCTCAATCCAGGGGGGGGTAGGGTTGGTCAAAACTCGGGTCTTTAGTTTAATCTCTACCGATTTTTTGGTTATTATTCTTGCAAGTCAAGCACACTGACTTAATTCCGAACCGCTTGCTAAGCTGTTTTGCACTCAGATGAATAGCTCCTTTTTGCCGGAGCTGTTAGCCGTCGCCGTGCCAGTGAGTTGACACCTCAGGCTCCAAATGTCAGACAGTGGGGGAGGGATGGGACAGCATACATGTAGGTCAGTGTTTGTACATGTTCACTCCCTGAGCTCGACACTCTGATTTGCAGGTGGTTTAATGTTGAAGAGCTGAAAATAGCTGCAGAGCACTGATTCAAGCCTAGATTAGCTGTTTGATGGCTACTAGATGACCTCAGGTGGTAAGAAATAGCTTGCAGAGTGTACTTTTAGGCAAAGCGAGGCATTTTCCTTAGCATGTCAGTACAACTGCAGTTTTGCAGGCTGGCCCGGTTTTCATAAAATCAGGTAGATATCTCGGGTGAATGACCGGGCGGGCAGTAAATTCGCTGCGTTTGTCACTTGGATGATGTGGTGGGGCCTAAAGCAGCACATTAAAGTGGAAAAAATTGCATTTGCCTGAGATATATACCTGGATTTTTGAAAACGGAATCACTAATTTTACTCCGCGCCCCGGGTGGACTCGCTGCCATCGGCAGCGAGTCCACCTTAGGCTAGCGGTTTATTTTCTAGGGGGGGGACTGTCACGGCTAGTTCCCAGCAACTCTACGGGGACAGGGCTAACAGACCACCTGCATTTGGGGTCCCCCCATCTCAATCCAGGGGGGGGGTAGGGTTGGTCAAAACTCGGGTCTTTAGTTTAATCTCTACCGATTTTTTGGTTATTATTCTTGCAAGTCAAGCACACTGACTTAATTCCGAACCGCTTGCTAAGCTGTTTTGCACTCAGATGAATAGCTCCTTTTTGCCGGAGCTGTTAGCCGTCGCCGTGCCAGTGAGTTGACACCTCAGGCTCCAAATGTCAGACAGTGGGGGAGGGATGGGACAGCATACATGTAGGTCAGTGTTTGTACATGTTCACTCCCTGAGCTCGACACTCTGATTTGCAGGTGGTTTAATGTTGAAGAGCTGAAAATAGCTGCAGAGCACTGATTCAAGCCTAGATTAGCTGTTTGATGGCTACTAGATGACCTCAGGTGGTAAGAAATAGCTTGCAGAGTGTACTTTTAGGCAAAGCGAGGCATTTTCCTTAGCATGTCAGTACAACTGCAGTTTTGCAGGCTGGCCCGGTTTTCATAAAATCAGGTAGATATCTCGGGTGAATGACCGGGCGGGCAGTAAATTCGCTGCGTTTGTCACTTGGATGATGTGGTGGGGCCTAAAGCAGCACATTAAAGTGGAAAAAATTGCATTTGCCTGAGATATATACCTGGATTTTTGAAAACGGAATCACTAATTTTACTCCGCGCCCCGGGTGGACTCGCTGCCATCGGCAGCGAGTCCACCTTAGGCTAGCGGTTTATTTTCTAGGGGGGGGACTGTCACGGCTAGTTCCCAGCAACTCTACGGGGACAGGGCTAACAGACCACCTGCATTTGGGGTCCCCCCATCTCAATCCAGGGGGGGTAGGGTTGGTCAAAACTCGGGTCTTTAGTTTAATCTCTACCGATTTTTTGGTTATTATTCTTGCAAGTCAAGCACACTGACTTAATTCCGAACCGCTTGCTAAGCTGTTTTGCACTCAGATGAATAGCTCCTTTTTGCCGGAGCTGTTAGCCGTCGCCGTGCCAGTGAGTTGACACCTCAGGCTCCAAATGTCAGACAGTGGGGGAGGGATGGGACAGCATACATGTAGGTCAGTGTTTGTACATGTTCACTCCCTGAGCTCGACACTCTGATTTGCAGGTGGTTTAATGTTGAAGAGCTGAAAATAGCTGCAGAGCACTGATTCAAGCCTAGATTAGCTGTTTGATGGCTACTAGATGACCTCAGGTGGTAAGAAATAGCTTGCAGAGTGTACTTTTAGGCAAAGCGAGGCATTTTCCTTAGCATGTCAGTACAACTGCAGTTTTGCAGGCTGGCCCGGTTTTCATAAAATCAGGTAGATATCTCGGGTGAATGACCGGGCGGGCAGTAAATTCGCTGCGTTTGTCACTTGGATGATGTGGTGGGGCCTAAAGCAGCACATTAAAGTGGAAAAAATTGCATTTGCCTGAGATATATACCTGGATTTTTGAAAACGGAATCACTAATTTTACTCCGCGCCCCGGGTGGACTCGCTGCCATCGGCAGCGAGTCCACCTTAGGCTAGCGGTTTATTTTCTAGGGGGGGGACTGTCACGGCTAGTTCCCAGCAACTCTACGGGGACAGGGCTAACAGACCACCTGCATTTGGGGTCCCCCCATCTCAATCCAGGGGGGGGTAGGGTTGGTCAAAACTCGGGTCTTTAGTTTAATCTCTACCGATTTTTTGGTTATTATTCTTGCAAGTCAAGCACACTGTCTTAATTCCGAACCGCTTGCTAAGCTGTTTTGTACTCAGATGAATAGCTCCTTTTTGCCGGAGCTGTTAGCCGTCGCCGTGCCAGTGAGTTGACACCTCAGGCTCCAAATGTCAGACAGTGGGGGAGGGATGGGACAGCATACATGTAGGTCAGTGTTTGTACATGTTCACTCCCTGAGCTCGACACTCTGATTTGCAGGTGGTTTAATGTTGAAGAGCTGAAAATAGCTGCAGAGCACTGATTCAAGCCTAGATTAGCTGTTTGATGGCTACTAGATGACCTCAGGTGGTAAGAAATAGCTTGCAGAGTGTACTTTTAGGCAAAGCGAGGCATTTTCCTTAGCATGTCAGTACAACTGCAGTTTTGCAGGCTGGCCCGGTTTTCATAAAATCAGGTAGATATCTCGGGTGAATGACCGGGCGGGCAGTAAATTCGCTGCGTTTGTCACTTGGATGATGTGGTGGGGCCTAAAGCAGCACATTAAAGTGGAAAAAATTGCATTTGCCTGAGATATATACCTGGATTTTTGAAAACGGAATCACTAATTTTACTCCGCGCCCCGGGTGGACTCGCTGCCATCGGCAGCGAGTCCACCTTAGGCTAGCGGTTTATTTTCTAGGGGGGGGACTGTCACGGCTAGTTCCCAGCAACTCTACGGGGACAGGGCTAACAGACCACCTGCATTTGGGGTCCCCCCATCTCAATCCAGGGGGGGGTAGGGTTGGTCAAAACTCGGGTCTTTAGTTTAATCTCTACCGATTTTTTGGTTATTATTCTTGCAAGTCAAGCACACTGTCTTAATTCCGAACCGCTTGCTAAGCTGTTTTGTACTCAGATGAATAGCTCCTTTTTGCCGGAGCTGTTAGCCGTCGCCGTGCCAGTGAGTTGACACCTCAGGCTCCAAATGTCAGACAGTGGGGGAGGGATGGGACAGCATACATGTAGGTCAGTGTTTGTACATGTTCACTCCCTGAGCTCGACACTCTGATTTGCAGGTGGTTTAATGTTGAAGAGCTGAAAATAGCTGCAGAGCACTGATTCAAGCCTAGATTAGCTGTTTGATGGCTACTAGATGACCTCAGGTGGTAAGAAATAGCTTGCAGAGTGTACTTTTAGGCAAAGCGAGGCATTTTCCTTAGCATGTCAGTACAACTGCAGTTTTGCAGGCTGGCCCGGTTTTCATAAAATCAGGTAGATATCTCGGGTGAATGACCGGGCGGGCAGTAAATTCGCTGCGTTTGTCACTTGGATGATGTGGTGGGGCCTAAAGCAGCACATTAAAGTGGAAAAAATTGCATTTGCCTGAGATATATACCTGGATTTTTGAAAACGGAATCACTAATTTTACTCCGCGCCCCGGGTGGACTCGCTGCCATCGGCAGCGAGTCCACCTTAGGCTAGCGGTTTATTTTCTAGGGGGGGGACTGTCACGGCTAGTTCCCAGCAACTCTACGGGGACAGGGCTAACAGACCACCTGCATTTGGGGTCCCCCCATCTCAATCCAGGGGGGGGTAGGGTTGGTCAAAACTCGGGTCTTTAGTTTAATCTCTACCGATTTTTTGGTTATTATTCTTGCAAGTCAAGCACACTGTCTTAATTCCGAACCGCTTGCTAAGCTGTTTTGTACTCAGATGAATAGCTCCTTTTTGCCGGAGCTGTTAGCCGTCGCCGTGCCAGTGAGTTGACACCTCAGGCTCCAAATGTCAGACAGTGGGGGAGGGATGGGACAGCATACATGTAGGTCAGTGTTTGTACATGTTCACTCCCTGAGCTCGACACTCTGATTTGCAGGTGGTTTAATGTTGAAGAGCTGAAAATAGCTGCAGAGCACTGATTCAAGCCTAGATTAGCTGTTTGATGGCTACTAGATGACCTCAGGTGGTAAGAAATAGCTTGCAGAGTGTACTTTTAGGCAAAGCGAGGCATTTTCCTTAGCATGTCAGTACAACTGCAGTTTTGCAGGCTGGCCCGGTTTTCATAAAATCAGGTAGATATCTCGGGTGAATGACCGGGCGGGCAGTAAATTCGCTGCGTTTGTCACTTGGATGATGTGGTGGGGCCTAAAGCAGCACATTAAAGTGGAAAAAATTGCATTTGCCTGAGATATATACCTGGATTTTTGAAAACGGAATCACTAATTTTACTCCGCGCCCCGGGTGGACTCGCTGCCATCGGCAGCGAGTCCACCTTAGGCTAGCGGTTTATTTTCTAGGGGGGGGACTGTCACGGCTAGTTCCCAGCAACTCTACGGGGACAGGGCTAACAGACCACCTGCATTTGGGGTCCCCCCATCTCAATCCAGGGGGGGTAGGGTTGGTCAAAACTCGGGTCTTTAGTTTAATCTCTACCGATTTTTTGGTTATTATTCTTGCAAGTCAAGCACACTGACTTAATTCCGAACCGCTTGCTAAGCTGTTTTGCACTCAGATGAATAGCTCCTTTTTGCCGGAGCTGTTAGCCGTCGCCGTGCCAGTGAGTTGACACCTCAGGCTCCAAATGTCAGACAGTGGGGGAGGGATGGGACAGCATACATGTAGGTCAGTGTTTGTACATGTTCACTCCCTGAGCTCGACACTCTGATTTGCAGGTGGTTTAATGTTGAAGAGCTGAAAATAGCTGCAGAGCACTGATTCAAGCCTAGATTAGCTGTTTGATGGCTACTAGATGACCTCAGGTGGTAAGAAATAGCTTGCAGAGTGTACTTTTAGGCAAAGCGAGGCATTTTC
Source organism: Siderastrea radians (assembly GCA_964017195.1). Classification (NCBI taxonomy): domain Eukaryota; kingdom Metazoa; phylum Cnidaria; class Anthozoa; order Scleractinia; family Rhizangiidae; genus Siderastrea; species Siderastrea radians. The sequence continues at coordinate 27,252,569 of OZ024898.1, forward strand.
CTTAGCATGTCAGTACAACTGCAGTTTTGCAGGCTGGCCCGGTTTTCATAAAATCAGGTAGATATCTCGGGTGAATGACCGGGCGGGCAGTAAATTCGCTGCGTTTGTCACTTGGATGATGTGGTGGGGCCTAAAGCAGCACATTAAAGTGGAAAAAATTGCATTTGCCTGAGATATATACCTGGATTTTTGAAAACGGAATCACTAATTTTACTCCGCGCCCCGGGTGGACTCGCTGCCATCGGCAGCGAGTCCACCTTAGGCTAGCGGTTTATTTTCTAGGGGGGGGACTGTCACGGCTAGTTCCCAGCAACTCTACGGGGACAGGGCTAACAGACCACCTGCATTTGGGGTCCCCCCATCTCAATCCAGGGGGGGGTAGGGTTGGTCAAAACTCGGGTCTTTAGTTTAATCTCTACCGATTTTTTGGTTATTATTCTTGCAAGTCAAGCACACTGACTTAATTCCGAACCGCTTGCTAAGCTGTTTTGCACTCAGATGAATAGCTCCTTTTTGCCGGAGCTGTTAGCCGTCGCCGTGCCAGTGAGTTGACACCTCAGGCTCCAAATGTCAGACAGTGGGGGAGGGATGGGACAGCATACATGTAGGTCAGTGTTTGTACATGTTCACTCCCTGAGCTCGACACTCTGATTTGCAGGTGGTTTAATGTTGAAGAGCTGAAAATAGCTGCAGAGCACTGATTCAAGCCTAGATTAGCTGTTTGATGGCTACTAGATGACCTCAGGTGGTAAGAAATAGCTTGCAGAGTGTACTTTTAGGCAAAGCGAGGCATTTTCCTTAGCATGTCAGTACAACTGCAGTTTTGCAGGCTGGCCCGGTTTTCATAAAATCAGGTAGATATCTCGGGTGAATGACCGGGCGGGCAGTAAATTCGCTGCGTTTGTCACTTGGATGATGTGGTGGGGCCTAAAGCAGCACATTAAAGTGGAAAAAATTGCATTTGCCTGAGATATATACCTGGATTTTTGAAAACGGAATCACTAATTTTACTCCGCGCCCCGGGTGGACTCGCTGCCATCGGCAGCGAGTCCACCTTAGGCTAGCGGTTTATTTTCTAGGGGGGGGACTGTCACGGCTAGTTCCCAGCAACTCTACGGGGACAGGGCTAACAGACCACCTGCATTTGGGGTCCCCCCATCTCAATCCAGGGGGGGGGGTAGGGTTGGTCAAAACTCGGGTCTTTAGTTTAATCTCTACCGATTTTTTGGTTATTATTCTTGCAAGTCAAGCACACTGACTTAATTCCGAACCGCTTGCTAAGCTGTTTTGCACTCAGATGAATAGCTCCTTTTTGCCGGAGCTGTTAGCCGTCGCCGTGCCAGTGAGTTGACACCTCAGGCTCCAAATGTCAGACAGTGGGGGAGGGATGGGACAGCATACATGTAGGTCAGTGTTTGTACATGTTCACTCCCTGAGCTCGACACTCTGATTTGCAGGTGGTTTAATGTTGAAGAGCTGAAAATAGCTGCAGAGCACTGATTCAAGCCTAGATTAGCTGTTTGATGGCTACTAGATGACCTCAGGTGGTAAGAAATAGCTTGCAGAGTGTACTTTTAGGCAAAGCGAGGCATTTTCCTTAGCATGTCAGTACAACTGCAGTTTTGCAGGCTGGCCCGGTTTTCATAAAATCAGGTAGATATATATATATATATATATATATATATAGATATATATATAAACGAATAAACAAGAAATAAAATTGCTTCACTTATCCTAGGAGTGCTCAATGCAGAAATATGCAGAGCAAAATACAAATAAAGAAAGAAATTGTTACTAGTTACTCGAGTTTCACGCTCAAGGCGATCATCAGACTGAGTCAGTCTACGAAAAGATGTCAGTTATAGATGTTCAAATTCAGGAACGGTTGGAGCGACGCTTCTTCTGATTGGTTGCCACGAAGAACTTGTTTTCGTGGCGGCATTTCGTTACCAGCTCGGATTTCTTGTTCAAAAGGGAGAAATTTTGAGAGGTCAAGATGCAAAGTTTCTCAGATAAGCACAGGTTACAGCGAGAAGGATTGCCTTTGTATGCCCTTGCTCTTTTAATGATGCGCCAGTTGATTTTGTAGTCTATGTTTCCGTCCTGACTCAGTCTGATGATCGCCTTGAGCGTGAAACTCGAGTAACTAGTAACAATTTCTTTCTTTATTTATATATATATATATATATATTTAACAATTAGATTATGAGCTCGAGATTTTTATCGCGTGATAGTTGATGAGGCCGAAGGCCGAATCAACTATCACGCATAGAAATCGAGAGCGAATAATCTAATTGTTTTAGTATAAATCTCGATTAATATTCCACTAAAGTGAAAAGTTTTACATCATTGCACTGTTATTTTGAAGTATAAGACTGTGCCTGCCACTCACCTTTTCGCTACTCACTATCTATCACGGAATAGATAGCGAGTAGGGTAGCCAACCAGATTGCAGCATTTATGATAGAACGCCAGTAGATTTATACTAAATATATATATATATATATATATATATATATATATATATATATATATATATATATATATATAATTTTTTTTACGTGAGCTGTTTTCGTTCAGCCAAATTGTTGCAGCTACACGTGCATTAACAACTTGGAACAACTCACTTGTCAGTTGCAGCAGCTAACACCGTATTTTCTCGATTAAACGCCGGGCCTCTTGTAATTGGGTGCTGGGCATACCCACTCAAATTTAAGATAACCCCCACCCCACGGCGTTTACTTGATGTACCGGCATTTATTTGAAACTGACCGTTTATATAAATGATTCTCATCGGTAACTAGTTTATATCCAGCTATTTAAAAAAGGTTCATGAACCACCCAAATACATTAGTTCGATTCAGTATTCCGCTCATTCCAGCTAAAGCGAGTGCAGTAATGTACTCTACACTCTACTTAGGACCCAAACAAACTGTAACTCTCACCGATATGACACTGTTATCTTGTTTCATGTACTGCCAGTTCGCTGAGGCTCGCAGAAACCAACAGATTGAGCAGCTGACTAAAGACAGAAAGCAGCAGCAGTCGTATCAGATGACTGAGTGGAAAAGAAATTCACTATTGGAAAACAGAACGAGGCTACCCGAGGAGCTCACGAGGACAGCGTCTAACATCTTCAGGTAATCCTTTTTTTGTACTACAGGCTGACTCACACAAGCATGAGAAAATCGAAATGTTTTGTATTAGCTAGAAATTTCGCGCAGAATATTCTAGTTTAAAAACAGATAACTTGCCTCAGTGTTTGTGCTTTGCCATTTGGGACCCGTTTTGCGAAACTTCTGATATCTCCAGGCCCGAAAAACCATTTAACTTGAAAAAATTTATTTATGGAACACACAGGCAAGTATTGCACTCATAATTACCCCGGATCGATTAAAAACGATTAGAAAAACCGCCGCAACGAGAGTTCCGAGAAACGGGCCCCGGGTCGCGCGTATCTAAACTACGCTTACTCTTGGCGATTGCTTTAGATGCGTCGGTCGTTGGAGACCGTGCCTTCAGCGTTGCTGCGCTTATGAAATCAGAACTGCTGAAAACGTAAACCAATTCAAATCTGAATCTGAAAATTCATGTGTTTCGTATGGCATATTTTCAACCTTCTGTGGACTTTGACATAGCACTTTTTAATCGTTATTATTTTCTGATTTAGCTTTTTAACTATTGTCATAATAAGAGTTATCGATTTCTAGCAAAGTTTTTTATTCGTTTTTTTATCTTTTTGTAGTTTATATTTCTTGTTTTAAAAATGCTTTAGAGCCTTAGTACAAAGCGCTCTAGAAATAAAAAATAGTATTATTAGTATTGGTATTAGTTTTGTCTCGTACCTCTTATGGTCATAAACTATGGGAAATCTTGGCACTTGCTTCGGTTATTTCGCTCGTAGTGCCATGTCTCCTTTGTGGCTCTAAAGTGTGGTAAATCTTTTACGTTGTTATCAGATTCCGCGGCGTCTGAAGCGGCAAGTATGGCATAACTCAATGACCTCTATTGCTGAAGTTTAATTTGATCATGAGCTGAAGTGGTGTAAATATTTCCCATAATGCAACGTCTCTAAAATATAAAAACAGACAAGTCCACACAGGTTTTGTTGGCTTTGTGGTAATGTAGCCCTAACATTTTCTTTTCCTAGCAAACGTTAGCAGGAATTTAACTAAGACAGTCACGGTCATCGTGAACTATGTTCTTTCCTACGCTATACCCTATTTTGTCATACTGTGGCCAGTTGAGTACTGTCGAGCCCCGATAGCACTAATGTAACAGAATGACAAGGGAATGGGGAATTTTTTTTATTTTGTTTCGGGAGTGGGGAGGAGGGGGGGATTTTTGTTTTGTCTGTGCATCAATGGGTCAATTTTCAACTTGCTTGACAGCCCTTTGGCCTGTGAAAGATTGCCAAAAACGACAGTTGGATTCCACAGGAAGGCTCTTTCCCTGCTGTTTCAAGATTGATGGCATTGTTTTGTTTTTGTTTGTTTGTTTTTTTAACCCTGTTTTTGAGCCAATTTGAGGGCTGAAAACTGAACTGCTACCCGGAGAAATTCCCATTTCTCGTACTCATTGTTTTCTTCTTCTTTGCATCGATTCTACAGAAAGTTGTCAGCAAAATGGAAGAAACTGAGCATGTGCTATACAACCGCGTGCGTGCTGCTGAAATTCAGCGTCGAAAGCAAGAGCAAGATGTCGAAAGACTCATCAATGAGCTGGAGTCTCTAACGAAAGAAAACGACAAACGAATGAAGGTATTATGGCTTAGTCGTCTGGAAATTACAAATATCTTGAAATGTGAGACAACCGTATTTGTTTTCTTACAAATACAAAACCTGTGACCGTCTCCTTTCCTTGCTCCCTTGCTTTCTTGGTTCCTTCTTTCCCTCCCTCCCTCCCTCCTTCCTTCACTCCCTCCCTCCCGCCTTCACTTCCTCCCTCCATCCCTTCCTCTCTCCCTCCTTCCCTCCCTCCCTCCCGCTTTCACTCCCTCCATCACGTCCTCTCTTCCTCCCTTCCCTCCCTCCCTCCCTCCCTCCCTCCCTCCCCTCCTTCCTTCCTTCCTTCCTTCCTTCCAGTTCCTTCCTTCCTTCCTTCCTCCCTCCCTCCCTTCCTTCCTTTTTATCCATCCTCCTGCCCTCCTTCTCTCCCTCCCTACACTCCAATCTTTCTCTCCCCTACCTTTATTTCCGTTTGTATTTACGCATGTATCCATCCATTCGTTCGTTTGTTCACTCGTTTATTCATTTGTGTTTTGTTACACGTGCGAAATGCAAGAACAATTTAGCCGCTAAAAGGTCGAGTTAGAACAAAAACTCTTGTGAGAAAAAGCTGATCTGGCCAAGGTGAGTGAAGTTTGTTCTCTTTTTCAGGAAATTAAAGTTCTTTGACAGAAATGACACTTAAGGTCATAGCTTGAAGTTCCATTTTGTTTTAGTTGGTTGTGTTCTTTCTTCTCATTTGCTTTCCAGTTGTATTGAATAAATACCAATTTGTAATTGATCTGTATTTTTTCCCGAAACGCAGCTGTTACGTTATGTTAAATGCAATTTGAAACCTGCACTATACCTCTTTTAAATGTTGACCACCTTTTTCATAACAGTAACCGTATTTAAAACTAAGCTCAAGACTTATCTTTTTAAGGACGCGTTTGATTTGTAATTTTTATCATTAGCCTCTACAGTATTGGTACTCGATTTATTGTTTATAAATGGTGTAATTTTTAACCTAATAAGAATTATAGTATTGTAAAGTGCCATGGACAATTAGTGGAGTATGGCGCTCTATAAATGCATTTTAATTTTTAATTTAGTTTAACACAATTTCCTGTGTGTTTGTTTCAGCAGTTTAGGTTATGAATAATTAAGGAAAATGACATGACAATGCACCCAGCATGCACCTCTCCAGCCAGTCAGTTTGTCTGTCAGTCATTCAGGCAGGTAGTCCAGTGAACAGCGAGTCAGTCGCTCAGTGATTCATTCAGTCAGTTGTTTGGTCAGCCAGTGTTGAGTTAGACTTTCAGAGTTAGTGAAACAGTGAGACAGTCAGAGAGACAATCGAACAGTTGGTCAGACAGTTAGTCGGTTGGTCAGTCAGTCGTCAGTCAGTCAGTCAGTCAGTCAGTCAGTCAGTCAGTGAGTTAGTCAGTGAGTCAATCAGTCTGTCAGTTAATTAGTCAGTCAGTCAGTGAGTAAGTGAGACAGTCAGTCATCAGTCCGTCAGCCAATCAGTCAGTTTCTCAGTCAAGTTCTTACATGTAATTAACACTGGATCAATTTTGCGTGTTATGTCATTTCAGTTTAATTTTTGCTTTCTGAGTTCCTGTTTGAGATAGACGAAAGAATCTGATAGATGTGATATGAAACAGTTAGCGTCTCTAAAATGAAAAAAAAATCGCCGAGTTTATCCACAGAGCCTTCCTCTTTGACTGTATTTTTATTTTCACATTTTCAGGCACGCAACCAACGTGAGGAAAGCATTCAAAGGCTGTACCATCACAGAGCAAGACTAAACGGCGACAAGTACTTGCTGTCTGAGGAGGAAAGGGTAAGTTGCTAGCCACTTTAATCCTTTAAGCCACAATATTAACATCCATATTCTCCTCACTATTCTCCTTATATTTCTTATGTTACTGGTTGGGAGAATTTAAGGGTAAGAGGCTGCTAGCCATTTTAACCCTTTAAGACCCAATATTAACATCCATATTCTCCTCACTATTCTCCTTATATTTCTTATGTTACTAGTTGGGAGAATTTAATTAAAAATCAAGACACTTGATAATTGGTGATCATTTCATTTGTTCTCATGTCCTGTATGTTTGATCAAGTAGTAATACTGTAAGGAGAAATTAGATGCTTGTCACTATTGGGGCTTAAAGGGTTAAAAGAAATTCGTCCACGAAGTATTCCAAAACCTTTTATCTTCGCGCTGGCTTCCTTTTCTCTATTTTCGCTCATCGCTTAAGATTAGCAAGAACCACTGAAATGAAATTACTGCAAAGCGATCGTAAGGCCATTTCAAACGATTCGGCTCGAAAAATGTAGAGTAATCCTCCGCTTTCTCAATGAAACCTGCGAAAAATTTGCTGCAGAATTGAAATCCAAAGGTTTTATTCACGAGATAGCAGGAGTTAACTGTACTTCGGTTGTGTGATGAAACAACTACATAACAATCTCAAATGATCAAGTTCGAAAAAGTTGGAGTCATCCCTTGGTATCTCAAGCCCCACCTATCTCAAATCCCTCGCTATTTCAAGAATCATAAACCCAGAAAGACCGAGCTACAGAGAAAAAAAAATGCAAAGTACTTCAGGTGTGTAGTGAATAAAATTTACCGGTCATATTTTGTTTTTAGAATAAGTACTTTAATGTTAAGTTTTATTTAGTGTCCCCAGTTAGCTGTGAAGCTAAATACATGGACAATTTTTTAAACAAAGTGTAAGTCTGTAGAGGGTCATTGGTTTAAGGCAACCAATGAAACTCTACGTCTTTGGGTGATTTTAAGGAGATAAGTGTTCTTGTAGTCTATGGTATGCCTTGTTGCAATTAATTATGGTTAAGAGCGCTTTCATGTTCAGGCTGTACTTCATTCCATTCCACTTTTTTTGCTAACAGGAGCATGACCGTTTAGTGAAGATTGGCCAGAGAACAGACCTTTTGGAACAAGAAGTTCATTCATGATGATTGTTATGTCTGCTGGTAGCAGACAAATTTGTCCTTCTCTCCATACTACAGCAAATAGCCTGGGCGTGGTTACATGGAACACACGTGACTTACTTGGTTGGTCTTTGCAACCGGTCTCTACATGTGTCAGAGAATTGTGTTCCGTTCCCTTACTGTATTTTATGCTCGTCAAACGGCCCCAGCCGACCGCCTCACGAGAATGTGCATAGAAATTCCCTTCCGGTTCCCAGGGACTGATTACATAAAACCACTGCATAAATTACGAGTATTTTTTTGCAATCGGCCCCTGGTTTGTGCTATTTTCAACGCTTATGGAAAAGAACTACAACGTTGGGAATAAGTTTGATATTTTCATGTCCCTCCACGTCACAGAAGTGACAGTGGACCGAGAAACAAATTGGAGTTTATTCTGTTTTTGTGTTAACGTCATGTTCACTTTGACGTCACTTGCTTTCGCAACAGAACAGGCCCGTGCAACAGACGGTAAACTGTCTTTTTGCTGTTTGTTCATTTCTTTGTTTGTTTAAGGGAAAGGGAAAATTGTCCTGATAGCACGTTAGCTTAACTATAAAGGACTCCACTGCCAACATGTCCTAAACACTCAACAATGAGCTGAAAAAGGGGGTTCTTCTTCATGTTAGGCGATTTCACATGTGAGTGAATCGATCGGTCTTCTTGCTACTCCTTGTCCTATATAATGGGTTATATAGAGATAACTATGTGTATTCCGACAATTGAATGAATTCTTTGTTAGCATGCTAGTTCTTTTGCTCAACCGGGTAAAGTCCTAATATTATTTAGTAACAGGGAATTAGGTGAACTGGTATCCTGTAGTTTTGAATTTTAACGTCTATTTTGGTATTTATACATGTCAAAATGTGGGTACATTAAGAATTATGTAAACCTCGTTTCATCTACACAGAGCTAAATAACTGTTTCAGTACATAACCTTGCAGTTGAATTAGCCAAGCCCCAAAGTTATTTCGTTTTCTGTTATATGGGAAAGAATTCTCCGCTGCTTTGGTCAAATAGCAACTCAACGCTCGTGAAAAACACTTATCGAGATCACTTGTGTGGTATATACGGATGTATATTTTGCGACTGCTGGTAAGCGTCAAAAATGCGTTTATTCAGCCATCTTGGATTTGAAAGACAGATTCAGAGCCGCTTTGTACAGTTATCGTCTTCTCTTTTGCACCAAAAAGGATTTACCTGTCGTTTTTACTCGAACTTAAAAGCTTGGTGAATTGGTTACATGTCGTGTACTCGGTCTGTCCGTCTCTCTCATTTATCAAATGTTAATATATGTTAGGTATATGATGATCTGACCGAGCGAATTGAACTTTCAGCCCGTAATTTCCCCGTTTTACGTGATGCCACTGTTGAGTCCCAGTTTAGGCGACTAGCAGAGCGGCTCCGAAAAAGTCATCCTTCTCGCACCTATTTCGTGACCAGTTATGTTGAATGGTACAATTTGTTTAAGGGAAGGTAGAACGAAAGAAGTACCAAGCATTTTCAGTTTGAAAAAGAGTTTGCTCTTGAAAGAGTTGTTTCGGGTGTTATCCCTAGAGGAGCTTAGCATAAATATATAATAGGTTGGTTTTTAATTCGTTGTGGACAGATTTGATGTAACAAGACGAATGTTAGCAAACAGCTATCTTCCCTATTTTGTTCGACGGCTGGTGAGCGTCAGAAGTGCGTTCGTGCCGCCATCTTGGATGTGGAAGACAAGTGTAGAGTTGCAAAACGTTTTAGAGGGAGTCATACGACTTTAAGCGGTGGCTGCAAAACGTCCAATTCACGAAAAGCCTTTCCTCCCCATCTTGCAAAGTGAGTGCCTGGTACAGGCAAAAAATTCAGTGGGTGGGACAGTTATGAAATAAATAAGTATGTATGTTAAATTTCAACTTAATGCCTTTTCTTAATTTATCAATATGAATTTTAACTTGTTAATACGATGTAATATAATTGCGATCGTTTTAAAAATCAGTTTTACCCTTTTCTGCAACAGATGGAATTAGAAAACTGCTTGTTTTTTTTTCGTACGAGTGTTAGAGTGAACATTAGTTTTCCAATAAAAATGTTTTACTTTTTTAGCCATTAAACTTATTCTTTGATTTGTTAGCCTGGGAACGCAGACGTATTAACGACAGCTGGAAGTACGTCCGAGTTCGCAGGCTATTGATTTGTTTGTTTGTTCGTTTTTTTTTATTTACTACTTTATTTAAGACTAATTATTCGTTATTGTCCTTATGTTCGTTCTTTTTATTTAACTAAGGGGGACTGAAACCAGAGAGTTTGCAATTAAATTTCTGTCTCGAATCTCGAGCAAACAGGGAAAACAACAAGCATGGAAATAAAATGCTTGTGCTTGTTAACGAAGTATTAAAGATTTGTCTTGTATTTAATGTAAACAAGTAATACTATTTATTATATAGACAAGAGTATTTTAGTGGAAAAAAGACTACTCTTAAAGTTCATACGAAACAACGTCCGGGACTCGAGTGGCGTATTTTCCATATCCTCACTAGTGAGGATATCGCTTACGTCATTTCCCACTCTTACACTGTTGTTTGCGCAAAAATACTGTTGTCTATATAATAAAAAGAACTTGGAGATACGAATTTTGTTTTCTCGTGGTAAGAAACTATTTTATTCACTCGCTGCGCTCGTTCATAAAATATTGTTGTTACCGCTCGAAAATAAAATTCATATCTTCGCGTCGCCGTGTAATATCCTGTATATCAGTTTTATAATATTTCAAAATTGCCCAAAATATCATTCGCCACTAAATCTCATTGCCAACTTTTCAAATGAAAAAGTTACGGTTATCTGATTTTCAAATTTGCTGGTGTATTATACACGACAATTTGTGTAGCCTGCGTCGCAGACGTAATCTAACCCTCCGCTAGTATTAAACGTCAGCGAAGCAGCGCCGAAATCCCTGACTCGTCCCCAGTCGTCTTCATGTTGCGCGACGCGCGCGGCACGGGAGCGCGAGGTGTGATAAGATGACTGGGGACGAGTCAGCCGAAATCCTTGTTCTAGACCCCCAGTGGCGTACCAGGATCTGGGTACAGTTTTTGATTGGCCTTTGTATAAAGGGATTGTTTAGATTAGCCCTGATTGGTTAGCGGGGATTTCACACGGGCTAGAACCGGAAGCCGGTTATGCGAGCGCAAAAATATGAGAAGTGGAGGTTAACATTTGTAACAGCAAAAACCCGGTTTGAATTACGGGAGATCCAACCAGAACAACAAGAAGCTATCAGATTTTTCTTCGAAAAAAAAACATGCTTGTTAATTTACCTACGGACTTCGGAAAATCGTCGATTTTCCAGTGTCTTCCTATTGCCGCAGATTACCTCGTGGATCGACTGTTACTGTTGTGGCTGTGATTTAGTCTTTGCGATCCCTGATGGAGGACCGCAAAGTCTGAAAATTCTGAGTGAGTATACTGGCTATTGTGATCACGGATGTGGAAGATCCAGAAACTATTCAGCAGCTCTTGAATGGAAACCACATCTTATACTTAGTGTTCGGTTCGCCACTTATTTTCGCAAGCCCAACAAGCAATTCAGAGGTTCGCGCTCGCTAACTGGAGATTTTCGAAGAAGGTGAGCTCGAGGCAAACGTGACATAAGTAATCAACGATTTTCCAAAGCCCTTAGGTAAATGGACAAGCACGTTGTTTCCCTCGAAGAAAAATCTGATAGCTTCTTGTTGTTCAGGCTGGATCTCCCGCAATTCAAACTGGGTTTTCGCCTCGAAAGTCGCCATTATACGCTATTATTTTTCGCTCGCCGTTCCCGCTTCCGGTCCCAGACCGTGGGAAATCCCAACTCGCCAATCAGAGCTGATCTAAACAATTCCTGTATACAAAGGCCAATTGGAGACAGTACCCAGATTCTGGTACGCCGTTGGGGGTATAGAACAAGGATTTTGGCGCTAATTCGCAGACTGTTATTACCGAGGGTCATATTCCGTCTGCGGCGCAGGCTACAATTTGTGTTGCGAACTTCTTATGGCCTATTGACACCACGAACATCATAGACGTTCATCAAGGCATTGTCATGAATGAATAGTCCATAGGAAATGATTCTCTGTACTCTGAATCATGTTTGCATAAAAAGATGCATCTAATTGTGCCTAATCGCATAACCCCTCTGCCTGAAAACGTATTGAAAGTGCATTAACGGAGAAATCAAAGTTTGCCGTACTACACGGAAGTTCAAAGGTCGTGACAAAACCGAGTAGCTCGGTGTCGCGGTAGCGCGATGTCTGTAAGGCCTGAGAGGGATTTAACGATATTTAATTTTAAACCTCAAAACTTGCCCGTTACATGAAGATGACAAGTAAGAAAAGACACTTACATTATTGTTATACCTTGCTTTCCTTTATTTTATTCAATCTTGCCTCGCTATGTTTACAATGTTTTCTTTGAATCTTGTGAGCAGACTAAAATATTTAGTTATTACTTATTACTGCTATTAATATGTTTCGAATACCTTTATAATAATCCAATTTTGGTCGCTACGTTCAAAAGTTAGGCAATTGGTTCTTAGGGCGATTATTATGTATTATTGGTATCTAGACGGTGAGATAAAAAAAGGAGGAACATGCATGTAAGTATTTCAAAACCACTGACGTCTGAAGTGACATTCAGTACCTGTAACTGAAGCATCAGGACCCATATACGTCAAATATTTATGCTTCTGTATGCAAAACTCCAAAGCGGTCGACTATCCTAGAAACGTCCGTGGTTTAAGACCTCCGTTTTTTATGCTAAAACGTAACACAAGGTTTTTATCAACTCAGTCTCTGCTTTCACTAGAGAGCGGCACATGCAGATTCAGCTACCTCTACAAAACCTCTAGCCTGCTTGCAGGCGGTTTGAGGGTGTTTTTATGCCCTAGACCGATTTTCGCGCACGTCCAAGATGGCGCTGGCGATCACGAACTCCACGTTTTCCGGGGATTTTCCGCGATAAAAACACCCTCAAACCGACCGGAAGCCGGCTACAAAACCTCGCGACGTTGAGTCGAAAAAAATCTAAACTGTAAGTATCGAAACTAAAAGCAACTGATGATCAGTATTTTCCTGAAGTACTCTTTATTATGCTCTACAGACCGGTTCTTACTTTTGAGCCTGTGGATGAAATCCTTATGTGTGACTTCAAAGGGGGCTTAACTCAAAATAATTTTTTTTATATTTCCACCGAATCAAGAGTTTACTTCATTTGTTTTTTATTTTCGGCACCCTTTTTAGCGAAAAACATACAACACCTTGTTTAGTTATTATCATGTTGATTACAACCACCCTTAAATCAACATTGATTGTGCACAATCTTCCTGATACATCATCATCTAAACGATAGAAAAAAGCCAATGTTCTGAGCCTTACACGCAGATTAATTGGGCATTTTCCAACAAAAATCACCCATCACCCATTGCGTCAATTTGAGGTCTCTTTTGATTTGATGCTCAGTTGTGAAAACAAAAGAGAAAGAAAAAAAATATAGATCAACGTGAACCTTGTGCTTCACTGAAAACTAAAGGTAACAATCTCCCCCCTCCCCCCTCCCCTTTCCAATTCCCCTTGATGATACGAGAACAAGAGAAAATAAGGGGACAGAGAGGGATTCTGAGGGCGTTGGCTGGGATATGTCAATTCCACAAAAGTTATTTATAGACTGGCTTTTGAACGGAAGCCTGTTTCCCGAAACGTCCGCATCAATACCATTTCCCTTGTTTTTCGAAGTCGTTTTCATCGACAAAACGTAAGACCACTTAGTCCGCCATTACAAGCAAAATTTTGAATGGTACTTCAAACAACAGATCGAGATTGCCTTTATGTGGACGTCCTGAATTCAGACTTCCGTTGCAAATGGCCGTCTAAAAATAACTTTTCCGAACTTGACATATCCCAAAGCCTGGTCTGGCAGTGTCCCTCTCTGTCCCCTTATTTTCTCTTGACGAGAACTATTACACAGCTCAGGGAAAACAATTAAACGCTATAATTTTGATTACCTAATTTTTTACTAATGTCCTAGGCTTTAAAAATTAACAACTATTCTGACAAGACACTCTCTGTTCGTATTCCTTTTAAAATCGATTGCTATTGAAAGTGATAGGCTTATCATAAATTTTCTTCCCTATTAAGTCAAAATAATTCACTACATTAACTGTTTGTAAAAAGATTCGTCATTTCTATTTAAGTTCTAGCGTACTATTTTGCTTCATTCTTTAATCAGAATACTGCTATCATTAATATCAGAAAAAGGGATTGACCCTAAATCATTTTTCCGCTGTAACGAAAACCATGACTTTTGGGTTTTGCTTTTATATTCACTACATATGTCTTGCAATATGTGAATCGACTGTGTCCTTAATCGTTTGTCAGACGATGTAGTCTCTTACGTGGAATTGACTATAACGTTTATATCATGTGGGAAAATAATGATTGAGTAAGCTTTTTTTTTAAGCCAAGATAAATTAACAGATGTATTTTGTGACATAGTTTGAGGTGTTGCACAGCTAAAACCAATAGAGTGAAAAAAAGAACGATTTATGATGGTGTTTATACTAAATAGTTGGTTAAAACCCAGAAGTGAACTCTGTAATGTAGTGAGAAGTATAAATTTAATTTTTGGTCAAAAGTTGAGGTTTTGTGGAGGCAATGTTGCTTAAGTTTAGTCACTGCCACAGTAGCGGAGATGACAGTGACCATGAGGTGTACCACTGAGGTAATAAACGTGGTAAGACCCGCAATTTCTAACTTGTATGTTGATTGACCAGTAACAGCAGCTCCCTGACCAGTGAAAGCACACTGTCCTGGTCACCTGACCATCTGCAACACTAGGATGCCCACCAGTCAACCAACCAGTCGCTCGTGTATCACACCTATCTATGGGTGGACATGACGAAGCCATCCGTTTACCCCCAGCACCGTCAAATCGAAACCATCCAGGACCGATGGAATTATCACAATAATAGTGATTATAGGTGTAGGTTATCTTTCTGTCAGCACTGTTAAGGGTTCCGTAGTTTTGGCATTCTGAAAGTGCAAAGGGTAACCATATGGGAAACAAACATTGAATAAGATGAGAAATTAGAAAATGTCCTCCTTCAAAATGAAACAAGCTTCCATTTAATTTTCTATTAACCATTTCCCTTATTAACGTACTCTACAGCTCTCTAAACTGACCAACGTAACTTTTCCAGAATAACAAAGAAGGATTGACAACCAAGGAGAAGCAAGGACCGAAACATATGGTCTGGTAAGCTCTTCTATTAGTTTAGGGATTTCTTTAATATCGTAGTTTTTCAAGACTAATTAATGAAAAACCAAATTTGTATTTTAAGGTATCAGGGTACCCCGACAAGCTATATATTTTCTGAAAGCTTAATAATAATTGCGCAATTGATCTCATGTCAAAACATCACGGCCCTCTTATGTCATTATGATATTTTCGGCGTTGTTGACAGATGACTGTCAACACGTAATTAGAGAAAATTAATGGCCCTAACCTTTTTTCGCCCATATCTTAGCGTAGAAACAATCTTTTTCTCTGAAACTTTTTGTAAAGGAGAGGTTTGAATAATATCTGTCTGAAAATGATAAAAGCGTATTTTTTGAAAAAGTGGTCCATTTTGGGGTACCATGATACTTTAAAGCGCTATATATGGAACTTTGATGATGATTATCCAAGAATTTCTCTAAAAATCTCTTTTGGCTGTTTTCTTTATGACCTTTTACGACCCTTAAGGTTGATTACCGTTGCTATTTGTAAACTTGTTACCGTACTCAGGCAAGGAATCGAACCATATCAGAACGTGTCTGGAGGTACATACCACTCACATTAACACTCAAACTAAAATCTTGGGTAAACGATGTGAGAAATAAATAGAAAACGTTATTCTGTTTTTTAAAAAAAGGTCCAGGCGCAATAGCGTGTGTGCAAAATCAGACAGCGAAGGCAAGCTAGATTCCCTCGCTTCTTCCTTTATCCTTTAAAGCCCTCTCCATTCCTCTTTCTTTTTTCCCTGTTTGTCCTTGTTTTTTGTCGTTTGTTTGTTTGTTTACTATGGCACTCTACGCTTTGGTAACCCAAGAACGGAAGGACTTTATGTGCGAGATGTTCAACGACCGATAAAATTGTTCTTCCACCAGATAAATTAGGGCAGATGGCTAGAAAGCAATCCTGGTTTGAAGGAACTTACTCGACCTAATTCCTAATTCTTAACTGACTGACGGCCTCAAATCGAAAGTACGCTTGAACTGGTATTAAACATCATCAGTGAACAAACTGAAATTTTTGTTTCAGATGTTTGAATTACTCCTAATTTAAAAAGAAATTAAAAACAATTAATCCAGAGATTAAAAATGGGGCCAACAAACTAATAAGTGGTTGTTCATTTGTTTCAGAAATACTTGTACTTCTACGAATATTATTGAAGCTGAAGGCCCGGGTGGAAGGGTATTAGTATTATGTCATATATTTTGTTCTCAAAAGTTCACCCAAAGCGATTTTTTTTTTTTACAATTCTCTCTCACAGTGTTATTACATATATGTGAGTGAAAGAGAAAACCAGCACCATAAAGAAGTCCCTTTTAGTAATTTTCCCGGTCATTTCACTTACCCTACTTATTGTCCGTGATCGTTTTTTAAAATTGAATTCCGGTGTATGTTATTTTTGTTTTAAATTGAGGAGATTATGAGAGGAATGGATACCGTATTAGATATCATAAATTAAGGCTGCATTGACTCGCTTTCTTAGTTCTCTCGTTGGTCATCTTTTTTTTGTTTTTGTTTTGATTTGTTCTATTTCTTTCTCTGTGGCAATAGCCCAGTCCTGTCCTTTATTCTTGGACGGAGGTCCTGGAACATGGAAGAAATCTGAATTCTTTGTTAGGCTCATTTTTACCGGTAATATTCTAGCTCTATGTTTTTATTTGCGTTGAATGCAGTTATTGCTATTACTACTTGTTTAGCTTCAATCCTGGCCACAAACCTTGAAACAGTTTGTGCAAGTGAGCTCACCCTTCTCCTTTTCAATGTTGTTTCTGACACCAAAATGTTTCACTCTGATAAACATTGAATGGGCAAACGGGATGTCGACTCAACGAATTGTGACCAAGGTTGTAGCTATTCTTGATTCTTGATTTCTATATGGTTTCAGTGGGTGAAGTATGATCGTCCGGGTGAGTGTAGTCCTGAGAAGGACTGTTTGTGATGACATTGACTGACGCTTCGACAACCCGAGCGGAAGTCATTATCAAAGTCAAGTGAATTGTGAATCTTTAGTAGATGTTATAAGTCTTTGGTTGTTGTCCTGATTGGTTCAAACTCAAGAAGTTATTGATTGTCTGTCAGTTAAGCCGTGATGTTATTGGCTGTGAAGACTGTGAAACGTGACTGGTGCATTTCGATCCCCTTTTGTTAAACAAATGTCTGTGGGTCTACTGTTAGTAAAATCACAGTCGGTTTGTCTATTGTTTGTCTGTCTTGTTGGTGTCCTCATTTAGTCGTTTGTAAGGTGCAGGTGGCTTTTGTCAACAGTTCAGTAGTGTTTGTTGTAAGTTAAATTAGTAAACCAGCTCTCCACAGTGATTCGTTGATAGTAATCCGTACTGCGGGTAACGCATTTAGCATAATCCCAGTCGATCCTATCGTTTGTTTGTCAGTGGTGTTCAAAATTGTGATTGTTCATACTACCCCCGCATTTCTAGTCGCTGGTGTGTGTCCAGTCGTATGTTCAAATTTCTGCCAGTCTCACTAGGTTTTATTTCTCTCACTTTTCTAAGCTGTTGAATTGTTTTTTGTTTGTGGAGCACTTGCCCATATTTTTTTTTTATGCGATCAGATTGTCTAATATGCATAGCATTGTGTCAGCTTGTCAAGCATTATAATTTTCATTTTTTGATAACGCATTTTTGCAAATAAACGCATTGGAAATTTGATATATCTATTAATTGTCTATATGGAATATATATGGCACCGGCCATTATTCTTAGTCGTCTTGTGATCTCGTTTCTCCAATTTCGATGCTCGGCTGGTTATTCGTTTTCACGGCGGAATCACAGAGGTACTGGCCTTTGCATTTTATTGAAATAGTTGTACCCCATCACGTCTTGTCTCCCATTTGATCCGAGATAATTATGATAATCAGAATGGCACTGCCCATATTTTGCATTGGTTCATCGGTTGTTTTAGTTTATTACATGTTTTAAAATGGTTGCACACGTTTGTTTCTGATTGTGACCATCTTGATAAATCGAACTTTTTTATAATATATGGCCAACTGTGTGAAAAGGGATAATTTGAAACCACCATCTAACAAAATGCCCTGTTTTCGGCGAAATGGTCAACCGGATTTTAGGCAAATACTCTAGACCAGAATCATATCCAAAGATTTAAGAATTGCTGCATGATCTGGATGCGCTGCAGGTTTTGCAGGTTTCTTCCGTTGTAACGAAATTTGAACAATTCGCGCTATTCTTTTGCAATTCCTCCATGACTATCTTTCAATCTTTATTCCACTGAGTGAACTGACGTTAGATACAGAGAAGGAAACCCGTTAGTAAATTATACCGATTTAAATTCTGGTTTCCCTTCATTTGGAAGTCATTACAAGTGAAACCGGAATGAAATATATGTAAGTTTACATTGCGTAGCTAGACTCCACATTTCAAGTGTATAACGCTATTCATTATGTAGACAAGAGTGTTTTAGTGGGAAATAGACCACTCGTAAAGTTCATACGAAACTAAACCCGGGACTAAAATAGCATATTTTCCATATAGTCTAGCGGATAGGTAAAAATTTTCTGCACTTTATAGCGGAACTCCTTTGCGGCCGCAAAAGTGGAGCCCCATACTGATAGCGGAACTCCTTTGCGGCTGAAGGCCGCAAAAGTGGAGCCCCATACTCATACTAAGAGGTATGCTGGTAATTTTTTATGGTCATGGCAAGCGGAATGGCTCGCGGGCGCGACATCGCATGACAGAGCTGAATAACGCACTGCGCATGTTCGTTACGTCACTGCTCTCCTCCACTCTCGTCCCCGAGCTGCGATCCTTTCGGCCAGCGCCACGGATCACAGCTCTGGATTGTGGAAAATTTGTGTTCGAAACGGACAATAACCGGTGTTGAATATTTTGTTCTTAATGTCGATTTAGAGCTGGGAGATGTTAAAAGAAGAATTCGGTGTCTTTGGCGATATCATTAAGGAAGTAAAGTTTTCGTTCAATAGAAATTGTGGTTGAAAAGCTTTTTGTTTAAAGCTGTATTGCGGCAAGTCGAAGTGTCGTAAAGCGGCTGTGTCACGGTTCATAAAGATACCTTATTCTCTTACAATGAACTTTTAAAATTTTATAATTGGAAATTTTTAAATTTGTAATGAAGCAAGTTGAAAGTTACACTAATACAAACATGTGCTTAATTTTAATTCAACTAACACCGACCATAATTTTTGGTCAATGGCGGTGTTGCTCCGTAAAAACCAAAATCTTAATTTAAGATGTTTCTATTGAACGAAAGCTTTGCTTACCTCAGTGATAATAATGTTATTGGAATTTTTGACAGTTTACTCTTGTCTGAAGCGGTGCCACGCATATGACACGAACACCTGTTGTTGTCTTTCTCGAGTTGTTTTCTGTGGCGCTGAGAAGCGAGCGATTCAGCATTTAAGCTTACTTGACCAACACGACAAAGTCTAGCCTGAGTATCAGGCTTTCTGGGAGAAAGTCGTTATAAATCGCCTTGGAATTCACTTGCCCGTGGACTTCCACATTGAAAACAATTTTCTTGGGCCGACAAGAAAACAGAGGAAAAAATAAAAGTCCCACAACCAATAAAACACCACTTGCAACTTTCGCGATAAAATCTTGAAGCGACTGGGACATGTAAACACAATTCGTAAAATCTCGTTTAGAGCGGTTTTCAATTGAGTGTCGAAAGTAATTCGTGTTTTGCTTTGGGTTTGCTTTACTTCGCTCTGTGATTGGTTAAAACCTTTCGCGCCACTTTCTCGACCAATCAGGAGTAAAACTCAAACCAATCAGTCGCGACTTGCTCGCGCTCGCACGCGTTTTCCCGCGCTTGACGCCGGTTACATGTACTTGCTTCAAGTTCTGATTGGTTCATTGGGTAATTTGTTTTTGTTGTGATTGGCTGGGGTAATTACTTTGGTTTTGGTTTTACGACACTCATTTGAAAAACGCTCTAAGCCAAAATTTCACAATTTTACCGATGAAAACAAACTTTTTTCAAACTGAAATAAGATACAGTATGCTATTGGCTGTCCAAAAACACACAGACTTTTCTTAACCACGCGATACTGTGCTTAACCAAAGGGTTTGTTTACCGTACGGGAAAATCCCCCAATTACCGGCCATTTTAAATAGCCCGCCAGGCCTGCCAAGTCGCCAAGTCGGGTTCGCGCGCGGTCGCCCGCGTTTCGCACCGCTGACCGTTCATCTTTATTCAGCTCTGTCACATCGCATTTCATGACATTCTTGCATGAGGCAATTTTCGCTGGAAGAGCAGAGACGAAGGAAAAGAGAAGGAGATAGAGATCAACAACGGGAAAGGATGAGAAACGCCACTGAAGAACAGCGTCAAGCACCCGGTCAAGCAGAGCGGAAACGAAAACGAGAAAGACGAAGGAACAGTACAACAGAGAGATAAAGGCAACTAGAAATAAGACGGAACGGTACTGAAGAACAACGCCAGAGGAAAACTGAGAGACGCAGACAGAGAACTGTAAACATGTCGGGTACAGTTTTCTTGATTTTTATCTATTTGTGATTGGAAATAATTTTGTACCACCGAATAATTTACGTCTACGTTTTTGTTTTTTATTCTACAGATCATCAAGGGGAAAGAAGTCGTAATAGAGAGAGAACGGAGAAGAAATTTACGCCAAGGACAGCATGAAGTTACAAGGTGTTCAGGTAAAATCAATTTCCGTGCTTTAGCAAAGTTTGTTAACAAAAAAAAATGTACTGTTACTATACAAAAGGGAACTTTTCGTCAAAACTTAAACCGCACCTTTTACGGTATGTCATTTAATACTACTCGTAGAAAGTGAAAAAAAGAGGAAAAGAAACAAAACAAAACAAAACGAAAAAAGGGAACACAATTTGAGGGGGTAGTGCAAAGGTGATGGTATCATATTACAAGATTTCACAATATGGCCGCGCGCGTGACTGAGTGAGAACGAGAACACAATACCTTTTCAACGTTAGAAATGAAAAGATAGGCTAAAGAAACTCGACTGCCGGTCCCGAATGCCTGTTAAGTGGAATATGAATGTCTTTATTGAGGAGAAATATGGATTGCTTTGGCCCGATGCTTTAATTGAACCAGCGTGAAGATCTGATTGCTGAGTTTCCCGGGTGAGTTTCTCGGAATTTTTCAATCATTTCACAGAATATTACGGTATGGGAAATTCGCTTTTATTTAGAAGGATCCCACTATCTCAACTCGCTTATTTCCAATTCCCCGTTATCTCGAACAAAGAGAAATTTGTCTTGGCTTTGGTCATAAATATAATATTTCCAGTTATATTTACTTTTACGACGATAACCCGCTTTTCTCAACTTTGAAGAATACCAGTGTGTGTTGTTTTCACGGAGCAAAGTGTAGCCAGGCAAAGGAGGAAACAGCTTATGAAAGCATGCAATGAAGTAAAAGGCGAAAACAAGTACCAACGCGAATCGTCAAGATGTCAACTCATTGACTAACAAAAGAATAACAAAACAGGACATAATTGATATATGCCTCGTTCTTTTAAACTCAGAATCCAGTCATTGTTTACAATATCCTCGGCAAAACCCTACCAAAATCCATGCAAGTAACGAATCGACAAAAAGTACATCCTCATTTATGTATCTACTGAAGTAGGTCTTAAATATTTTTTAACCCTTGTTCTGATTTCTGAATTGTTTGCTTGAATTTCAATAATTTTATTTGGCTTCACTTAAGCTCAAGACTTAAGCTTATGTGTGAATTAATTTTGTTTATCACTTATGAATTATTTTCTTGAATTTCAATAATTTTATTTGGCTTCACTTAAGCTCAAGACTTAAGCTTATGTGTGAATTAATTTTGTTTATCACTTATGAATTGTTTGCTTGAGTTTCAATAATTTTATTGGGCTTCACTTAAGCTCAAGACTTAAGCTTATGTGTGAATTAATTTTGTTTATCGCTTATGAATTGTTTGCTTGAATTTCAATAATTTTATTTGGCTTCACTTAAGCTCAAGTTAAGCTTACATGTGTATGTGTGAATTTTTTTTGTTTATCACTCAATATTATGCATGGTTCAATTCTACCTGTTACCATCCTCCCCCTCCCCGGGCCTACCCCCGGGGATTTGCAATTTTTTTCTCACTTGGCAGTCTATTCCCCACCCCCGGGCACACAGAAAGAGAGGATTCCCCACCCCCGGGACTCCTCATCGACCACAAATACGTTGTTTTGTGTACAAAACCTAAATGACGATATTGATTTCCGTACAATAGCAAAATCAGTTGTTTTGACAGGAACTTAAATGCTTTTCTAGAGTTTATTGAAAGAAGGACACTACATGCATAATATAATAAAAACATGAACAGAAAACTGAAGAAAAAACTCTACCTGCACTGGCGTACGGCGGGCAAGTAAAGAAATTTTCTTCGCCACACGTTTTATTCGAAATATAGTGCATACGCACAAGAGGCCCATGAACAAATTGATGGCAGCATTTAAAGGAGTTTTTCTTACCTTGTTTCAGAAGAACACTGGACTGAAATCTCTGTTTAACATAAAGCTGTGCATCCGTTTTTATATAGAGTCTTTTTAAGTGGTCTTATTATAAATATAAACACACTGAAGAAATATTTCTTTGTTCGTGACGACCACCATTCATTCGAGTATGCATCAAACGCACATTCTTTCAACAATTTATAATAAACGTACCGTCGAACACAGATTTTAATTTTGAGAGATTACTGTTCTCTAAACAGTCTGCTACAAATACTAGAGCTTTTTACTGGGAATAGGCAATCTTCTCCACGCGGTCCGGGGCCATCAAATCAACTGAGAAGTGACGTACTTTACAAGAACAACAAGAAGTTATTTTCGATTTGCCCCCCTCCCCGACCCCCCAGGACAAGACCACTTCAAACAATTCCTCACCCCCAGGCTCGAAGGGCTGGACTTGTCCCTGGGGTTGCCCGGTGGGGGGATGGTAACAGGTAAAATTGAACCATGCATTAGTTCAGAAGGCGACTGCAATTTGCCATTTTTTTTCGATCTCAGTTAACCTACCTGTATGAAATAAAAGCACTGCATTGTGGAAAGTGCTTCTTACTATTTGTCACTCATAATAGAATATTCATGTTTTAGAAAGTTCAAATAATTACTGCATGCATTTTTTGGTTTTCTCAAAAATCATTGTATTCCCAAGGGGGGGGGGGGAATCCAGATGTAAGCAAAGGATTTTTTTTATGCCATTGACATATTTGTACTGATGTGTTTTTGCTTCCTAAAGGCAATCTGGCTTGTTTAACTGACAATTGTCTGCTGGGATTAGTTAGAACATGTTTGATTAATTGCAATTGGCTCTTTACTGAGTTAAGCAAAGGAGACTGGAGATGATTGAACATCCAGTAAACTTAAATGGGGTCCTGCCATTTTGTTGCTCATTCGATCGATTGATATTCAAGTGCTTTACCTTACCTGTATTACCCAATGAACCGTGCAAAGGGCGGAAGACAATTACATGTAACCACTTTTTAGACAAATGGCTAAAAGAGTTTGGATAGCTGCTAATGAGGGGTTCAGGCGATGATTTATTAATTATTTGTTAGGATTCCACAAAAGCTGGAAAGAAGAGCACTTTCACGGGTGGATGCAAAAATTTCCAACAATGGGCACTTGTACGTCTCATGAATCAGGTGGATCACAAAAGTAAAGCAAAGTATAGCTTCGGCAACAACATTTCAAAGCTGGAAGTGACAATGCTAGGAAAGTGAATGACGACTCCCTTAATAATTGACATTGAGTATAATTACTATTCTGTTCACCCATTCTTTCTGTTCATTAATGTCACATTGGTCAAAAATTGCATTGTGAATGCTTTAATAATGTATGTTACATACAATATTAGTTTTTTGGTGTTGTCAAAAGAAAAACAATGAAGTTAATATTATTATAGGGATGAAAGTAATTTGACAGGCGCTCGTTCTCATGAATTTTACACTCCAAGAACTGAAAATTTTCTTCAATTGATGAACTTAGAGTTGAGGAGGGGAAAGAAAACAAAGATGCTCCAATGAAAGTCTAATTTATTTGAATTGTAACTACAGTCTGTGTAACTTTTATTTGCAGTCCTCTATCAGGCATTTAAGCCTCGACTTTTAGTGGCCCTGGTCAGTTTTAAATCGCCACTCAGGCGACTGGGCGACTGCCAATTTTTAGCCCTGAATGTGTTTTTTTTTTTCACTGATCCTTTTTTTCTGTTCTAGGCATATATGCCAGCAGTGATCAGTGATGCAGCATTTTCTTACAGTGAAGTTAAGGTACGTGGAAGATATCAGTTAATATATAAATAGCCTAGCTTACGTATCTAACTGTTCAGTAAATTGAACTGGATTGAATGCAGTGATTGGGTTAATTTGGGTTCGGTAATTATTGAACACAATAATTATTAACGAAAAATATGCCTATATATACAGCTGTGTTTGATTCCATTCAATTTCTGAACCCAGTCAAACATAATTAAACAGTTTTAAAATCATTCAAGTATATAGATTTAGCCAAGCCTAAAAGTGGAACTCCAATTTTTATTTGGCAATCTTATTATTCACAATGGAAAATAAAAATTGAACCAAGGATAAAATTGAACCACAACATTTACATGAGGAAAAGAATTAGAGTAAAATAGCAAGCTTTTTTTCCTGCAATTATTTTTAGTTCAGTGAACGCAATTTGCATACTGTACTGCTGCCTCAAATAAATTGCGGGAGAACAAAGCAAACTTTTTCCCCGCACTTTATCCTTCGATTAAAATTAAAATAGTAAATGAAACTCACATTGAAATTCAAAGTCAATGACAACTTTAAAAGAATTTGTACAAAATAGTGAATGTAGTCTGATCAAAAGCGCATCAAATTTGCATAACGCGTGAAATCTGACCTTTTCAATGAACGTCGCATGGTATGTAACGCAACAATTTCGCATGTGTCTCGATGATATCTGCTTGAATATACGGGCTGAAAACCCTTTGCTGGGATCTACAGTATTGAATTCGAGCAAAACAATCGAAGAAAAGCCTACGATCGCTTTTGTGACCGATCTACTGGCAAGTGAACAGCTTTCAGCGGTCATGTTAGCATACACATTTTATTGACCATGACCATTGAAATGTGCCTCCGGCATGTTGATTGAGGTGAACGTGTCTCGTGTTTACGAGTGAATCATCGTCCTTAGATAAGTCGTTTTTGACGAGTTTTTCTTGAAGAGACTTAACTACAACAAACTGGAAGTTACTCTCCTGAAGACCCCCGTATGCCTTAGGAATTCCAGTCCAATGAACCCCCCATGTCCTCGGAATTCCAGTCGACGTAACCCCCCCTCCCCTTCGGAATTCCAGTCGACGTAACCCCCCCTCCCCTTCGGAATTCCGAGATGCCCCCTGTGGTATGGGTATGGATATTTTCTGGAACCACCCAATATAGTGGCAGGAAACACTGAAAACAGCGTATGACAGAATACCATCCACAAAAATCCCTTAGCAACAATGCGAGATTTGTAGTTAAGAATCCCCCTTCTTCAAGTTACAAAATCCTTTTTTCATGGTGATGTGAGATTTATCTGGATGGCAATATGGTTAATTACAGGGGGGTAACTTAATGCAGAATGAATCAAATAGTTACACCATGTTTACGTGATACCGCTATGAACTCACCCAGGTATGGCTTGCACTGTTATGAGATTTTGTGCTGTAATCATGTAACAAATACAGAGAAGCAAGAGGGAACTGGGGTGAACTTGTAGCAGAATGAAAAGCATACAATAAACTGGTGTCATGCAAACACCCCCTCAGGCTAAAGTTGAGCAGCTCTCAAGAATGTTTAACAACATCCTCAGATACCCAGGGGCAGTAAAACCCTGATTTCATTAAAGCAGTGTAAACTCAGACTGGTGCAATTTTGTTTACATGAGACCAGTCTGAAATTCAGACTGGCATAAGTATTTACATGAGACCAACCATCTCGAAAAATACAGTTTACCTTTCATCCGCTTGGAATGCTTCAATGCCACTTATTTAAATGCACATGCTCAAAACTCAAAACAAATACCGTAAACTGCCGCTTATAAGCCCGCCTGCTTACAAGCCCCTAGGCTATAGGCCCATCCACCTGTAAACAAAAAATACATCCGGTAATATGCCCCCCCCCGGATATAAGCCCTCCTCTAGTTTTCCCTGTTTCCTTAATATTAAGCACTCTCACAGAAAACTGCAAAGATTAACTCTGAGCTTCTGTTTTGTTATGTCCCGGTTACGTTCGCGTTGTTGCAGTTTTGATTTTGTTGTTAAAATTGAAGTGAATTCGAATTATTGTGACATTTCAAAGGTTAATTACAAACTGGTACATTAAAAACGTATTTCGATCAACACTGCTGTGGCTCATTTTGTAACGTTTTTCTTATCCCGCTTATAAGCCCCCCCGGATATAAGCCCCTCCATTTATAAACCCACCCAAAACCCCTTACAAAGTTGTATCAGCCTAGGGCTTATAAGCGGCAGTTTACAGTGTCTTAAAACATTTGGGGTAGTTTTTCATGCGAGTGTGCATGCTCAGTGCATGACACGGCATGACATAATGCCAATTTTATGAATTGTGTGCGCAGTATGGATGCGCAGAAAAAAATTGCGCAAATATCCTTAGAACCTCCCTAAAGCCATGGGCTTACTTTTGGCAACTGAGATAATTAAACTCTGCTTTGTTTCCCATACAGGTTTTTATTCCATCAACCTGATGTCAGAAAAAATATGGCAGTTTATTGTAAGGCTTTGGTTAATAAATTTGTACTCTTAGCTACATGTATGTTCCCAGGCAGACATTATCAATTGAAATAAAAAATTTTAAGAGCAGTTTTGAAAGAAGGTTTTATATTTTTGATTTTTTTTTTTGGTAAATTTTGATGTTGGTGATTAGTTTGACTGTATCCACATACACTTCATGTTCCCTCAGTAACACATCCATACACCAGTAGCATTTCAGTTATTTGGGAGTAACCCTACTCCCCCCCCCCCCCCACACACACACACAAGCACACACACAACTAACTTCCCAGGAATAATGATTCAGACTTATTTACTTGAATTCACTTGACAGGGAAAACTATTTCAAATGATGGATTCACCACAGTCTGATCCCCTCTTGTCAGTTCATTACATGACAGGTTTCTGACTATCCTGAAATGATTTATGAAGAGGCTTTTCTTTTTGTTTCTCTTTGCTACCAGATTATGACAATCAGTAACATTGCTCATTGGTGACATTAGATGCAGTGTAAAGGCTAATGATCAAACCAAAAACAAATTAAACCACAAGATTTACTACCATCACAGTCAGGGGTAGTAACATAGTGAGTCATAATCTGTGCATCAAATAAAGTCACTAGTGGTTACTGGACCATTTGTTATTCGCGTTGGCAACACTGTTGGTCACAAATTTTTAATTGACTGATTGACCGATTTATCAACTAAGTGGTTGAGTGGTTGATTCATGACTGATGGGTACTTAAAGAGATTGATTTTAATATAATAGTCCCTGGGCATCAATAAGAGTAAACAAGGTACATTGTTATTCCACTATAGCATCAGTTTATCATAATAAATTATTATGAGGGGGAAACACATACATGAGAGTATGAGTGTATTGCACTGTAGTGTCCCGGTTTCAAATCACTCATTGAATAAATCATTTAAAATGATAGGCAAATATTGTAGTGGAATAATAAATATCATTCAGTGGTTTTACAGATAATGGTCAAGGACGTTTTACCGGTACTCATTGCTCGCATTTTTCCTCGCTCTATACCACACAACTTATCTGTCAAACCACTGAATAAGGTGGACAGGAGGTATTTTTCAATTAGTACCTTGTCTATGCAATTTGACAACTCTGCAAAAATGTAAATAAATTAAACCGTAGACTTGTGGCAGAGAAAAGGCCAAGGTAAGGTGAACAAAAATAATTATTGTGCCCAATATTTAAGTTTACAACCTAAAACTGCGGCTTATTTAGAATTTTGTAAAACAGGTTCATACCTGCCATCCGTCCCCATTTAATGGGAATTGTCCCGATTTTGGAGTTTCAAAACCTAAAAAAATCGGGACATTCCGATTTTCCAGGAAAAAAAGACAATTTGGAACTAGATTATTAAAGATTGGTCTTCAATTGGTCTTTTTTTTTTACTTTTGTTTTGTTTTGTGCAATACATGTGGTGCTTGAGACCATTAAACAACACCTGAGAATTCTAATATTAAGACAGTACAGTACAGGCAATATTTCTAAAAACTAATGCAAAAACCCTAGAGCATCCTAGACCCTGCTCAGTGTTGGGGGGCAGTGGGGGGGGGGGGGGGGGCAGGGCACTACCCCAGGACTGGGGTGAGGATGGGGGGTGTGGTCCCTATTTCTGATTTTATAAGGTTGGCAGGTATGCAGATTCCAATTTGATGAGAGATGTATTTACTAATAATTACCTAAACTATAATATTCCTGTCAGGTACCACTTGAGATAATAATAATAATAATAATAATAATAATAATAATAATAATAATAATAATAATAAATAAAATAAATAATAATAAATAAATAAATAAAAATTGGAGTTCGCTTTTAGGCTTGGCTAAATCTATATATTACTAAGAGGCATGCTGGTAATTTTTTATGGTCATGGCAAGCGGAATGGCTCGCGGGCGCGTGCCCCGTACATACGTACGTACATTGCATTTCATGACATTCTTACATGGGACAATTTTCGCTGGAAGAGCAGAGACGAAGGAAAAGAGACGGAGATAGAGAACAACAACGGGAAAGAAGGAGAAACGCCACTGAAGAACAGCGTCAAGCACCCGGTCAAGCAGAGCGGAAATGAAAACGAGAAAGACGAAGGAACAGTACAGCAGAGAGATAAAGGCAACTAGAAATAAGACGGAACGGTACTGAAGAACAACGCCAGAGGAAAACTGAGAGACGCCGACAGAGAACTGTAAACATGTCGGGTACAGTTTTCTTGATTTTTATCTATTTGTGATTGGAAATAATTTTGTACCACCGAATAATTTACGTCTACGTTTTTGTATTTTGTTCTACAGATCATCAAGGGGAAAGAAGTCGTAATCGAGAACAGAGAAGAAATTTACGCCAAGGACAGCATGAAGTTACAAGGTGTTCAGGTAAAATCAATTTCCGTGGTTTAGCAAAGTTTGTTTAACAAAAAAAAATGCACTGTTACAAAAGTGAACTTTTCGTCAAAACTTAAACCGCACCTTTTACGGTATGTCATTTGATACTACTCATAGAAAGTGAAAAAAAGAGGAAAAGAAACAAACCAAAACAAAACGAAAAAAGGGAACACAATTTGAGGGGGTAGTGCAAAGGTGATGGTATCATATTACAAGATTTCGCAATATGGCCGCGCGCGTGGCTGAGAACGAGGACACAATACCTTTTCAACGTTAGAAATGAAAAGATAGGCTAAAGAAACTCGACTGCCGGTCCTAAATGCCTATTAAGTGGAATATGAATGTCTTTATTGAGAGGAGAAATATGGATTGCTTTGGCCCGATGCTTTAACTGAACCAGCATGAAGACCTGCTTGCTGAGTTTCCCGGGTGAGTTTCTCGGAATTTTTCAATCATTTCACAGAATATTACGGTATGGGAAATTCGCTTTTATTTATCTCAACTCAACTGGCTAATTTCCAATTCCCCATTATCTCGAGCAACTGAAGAGAAATTTGTCTTGGCTCAACTCGCTTATTTCCAATTCCCCGTTATCTCGAACAAAGAGAAACTTGTCTTGGCTTTGGTCATAAATATAATATTTCCAGTTATTTACTTTAACGACGATAACCCGCTTTTCTCAACTTTGAAGAATACCAGTGTGTTTTGTTTTCACGGAGCAAAGTGTAGCCAGGCAAAGGAGAAAACAGCTTATGAAAGCATGCAATGAAGTAAAAGGCGAAAACAAGTACCAACACGAATTGTCAAGATGTTAACTCATTGACTAAACAAAAGAATAACAAAACAGGACATAATTGATATATGCCTCGTTCTTTCAAACTCTGAATCCAGTCATTGTTTACAATATCCTCGGCAAAACCCCTACAAAAATCCATGCAAGTAACGAATCGATGAAAAAGCACATCCTCATTTATGTATCTACTGAAGTAGGTCTTAAATATTTTTTAACCCTTATTCTGATTTCTGAATTGTTTGCTTGAATTTCAATAATTTTATTTGGCTTCACTTAAGCTCAAGACTTAAGCTTATGTGTGAATTAATTGTGTTTATCACTTATGAATTGTTTGCTTGAATTTCAAGAATTTTATTGGGCTTATATTCACTTAAGCTCAAGACTTAAGCTTATGTGTGAATTAATTTTGTTTATCACTTATGAATTGTTTGCTTGAATTTCAATAATTTTATTGGGCTTCACTTAAGCTCAAGACTTAAGCTTATGTGTGAATTAATTTTGTTTATCACTTATTAATTGTTTGCTTGAATTTCAATAACTTTATTTGGCTTCACTTAAGCTCAAATTAAGCTTATGTGTGAATTAATTTTGTTTATCACTCAATATTATGCATGGTTCAATTCTACCTGTTACCATCCCCCCCTCCCCGGGCCTACCCCCGGGGATTTGCATTTTTTTTTCTCACTTGGCAGTCCACAAATACGTTGTTTTGTGTACAAAACCTAAATGACGATATTGATTTCCGTACAATAGCAAAACCAGACGTTTTGACAAGAACTTAAACGCTTTTCTAGAGTTTATTGAATGAAGGACACTACATGCATATAATATAATAAAAACATGAACAGAAAACTGAAGAAAAAACTCTACCTGCACTGGCGTACGGCTGGCAAGTAAAGACATTTTCTTCGCCATATGTTTTATTCTAAATATAGCGCATACGCACAAAAGGCCCTGAACAAATTGATGGCAGCATTTAAGGGAGTTTTTCTTAGCTTGTTTCATAAGAACACTGGACTGAGATCTCTGTTTAACATAAAGCTGCACATCCGTTTTTATATAGAGTCTATTTAAGTCGTCTTATTATAAATATAAACACACTGAAGAATATTTCTTTGTTTGTGACGACTACCCAGGTAAAATCTCATCAAATGCACATTCGTCCAACAATTTATAATAAACGTACCGTCGAACACAGATTTTAATTTTGAGAGTTTATTCTTCTCTAAACAGTCTGCTACAAATACTAGAGATTTTCACTGGAAATAGGCAATCTTCTCCACGCGGTCTGGGGCTATCATATCAACTAAGAAGTGACGTACTCCTACCCCCGGGACAAGACCACTTCAAACAATTCCCCACCCCCGGGCTCGAGGGCTGGACTTGTCCCCGGGGTTGCCCGGTGGGGGGATGGTAACAGGCAAAATTGAACCATGCATTAGTTCAGGAGGCGACTGCAATTTGCCATTTTTTTCGATCTCAGTTAACCTACATGTATGAAATAAAAGCACTGCATTGTGGAAAGTGCTCCTTACTATTTGTCACTTATAATGGAATGTTCATGTTTTAGAAAGTTCAAATAATTACTGCATGCATTTTTTGGTTTTCTCAAAAACCACTGTATTCCCAAGGGGGGGGGGGGATCCAGATGTTAGCAAAGGATTTTTTTAATGCAATTGACATATTTGTACTGATGTGTTTTTGCTTCCTAAAGGCAATCTGGCTTGTTTAACTGACAATTGTCTGCTGGGATTAGTTAGAACATGTTTGATTAATTGCAATTGGCTCTTTACTGAGTTAAGCAAAGGAGACTGGAGATGATTGAACATCCAGTAAACTTAAATGAGGTCCTGTCATTTTGTTGCTCATTCAATTGATCAATATTCAAGTGCTTTACCTTACCTGTATTATAGTAATGAACCGTGCAAAGGGTGGAAAACATAACCACTTTTTAGACAAAATTAATGGTTAAAAGAGTTTGGATAGCTGCAAATGAGGGGTTCAGGCGATGATTTATTAATCATTTGTCAGGATTCCACAAAAGCTGCAAAGAAGAACACTTTCACGGGTGGATACAAAAATTTCCAACAGTAGGCACTTGTACGTCTCATGAATCAGGTGGATCACAAAAGTAAAGCAAAGTATAGCTTCAGCAACAGCATTTCAAAGCTGGAAGTGACAATGCTAGCAAAGTGAATGATGACTCCCTTAATAATTGACATTGAGTATAATTACTATTCTGTTCACCCATTCTTTCTGTTCATTAATGTCACATTGGTCAAAAATTGCGTTGTGAATGCTTTAATAATGTATGTTACATACAATATTAGTTATTTCATGTTGTCAAAAGAAAAACAATAAAGTTAGTATTATTTTAAGGATGAAAGTAATT
Source organism: Siderastrea radians (assembly GCA_964017195.1). Classification (NCBI taxonomy): domain Eukaryota; kingdom Metazoa; phylum Cnidaria; class Anthozoa; order Scleractinia; family Rhizangiidae; genus Siderastrea; species Siderastrea radians. The sequence continues at coordinate 27,284,915 of OZ024898.1, forward strand.
TGCCAGGCGCTCGCTCCCATGAATTTGCACTCCAAGAACTGAAAATTTTCTTCAATTGATGAACTTAGAGTTGAGGAGGGGAAAGAAAACAGAGATGCTCCAATGAAAGTCTAATTTATTTGAATTGTAACTACAGTGTAACTTTTATTTGCAGTCCTCTATCAGGCATTTAAGCCTTGACTTTTAGTGGCCCTGGTCAGTTTAAAATCGCCCCTGGCGACTGGGCAACTGCCAATTTTTAGCCCTGAATTTGTTGTTTTTTTTTTTTCCACTGATCCTTTTTTTCCGTTCTAGGCATATATGCCAGCAGTGATCAGTGATGCAGCATTTTCTTACAGTGAAGTTAAGGTACGTGGAAGATATCAGTTATATAATTAGGCCAGCTTACGTATCTAACTGTTCAGCAAATTGAACTGGATTGAATGCAGTCATTGGGTTAATTAATTTGGGTTCGGTAATTGAACACAATAATTATTAACCAAAAATATGCCTATATATACAGCTGTGTTTGATTCCATTCAATTTCTGAACCCAGTCAAACATAATTAAACAGTTTTAAAATCATTCAAATATATAGATTTAGAGGATGCAAAATTTGAAGCAACAGTTTCTAGAAATTTGCTTTATTATGAATATAAAAGTTATGATGGCACAAGCACATATCTTTATACATTTTTGTGCTGTAGTTCTTCTATTCTTTGTAAAAACAGTAATTGCATGCTTTGGATTGTAAAGAAGGGTGGGGCGATTTGCAAAAAAATCGGAACTTTACTAGTTTCCTCTTAGTTTTACTGATTTTCTTTTTAATGTGCGGTTGGGGACTGGCAGTAGCTATGCACGCGCAATGTTTAGTTGTGGAATTCAGATGTTCTTCTTCATTATTTCACCAATATCGCGGCACGAAATGCTGAAAACAGCGTATGACAGAATACCATCCACAAAAATCCCTTAGCAGCAATGCGAGATCTGTAGTTAAGAATCTCCCTCCCTCAAGTTACAAAATCCTTTTTCCACGGTGATGTGAGATTTATCTGGATGGCTATATGGTGAATTAACTTAATGCAGAATGAATCAAATAGTTACACCATGTTTACATGATACCGGTATGAACTCACCCAGGTAAATGGCTCGCACTGTTATGAGATTTTGTGCTGTAATCATGTAACAAATACAGAGAAGCAAGAGGGAACTGGGGTGAACTTGTATCAGAATGAAAAGCATACAATGAACTGGTGTCAATATTGCAAACGCTCCCTCAGACTAAAGTTGAGCAGCTCTCAAGAATGTTTAACAATATCCTCAGATACCCAGGGGCAGTAAAACCCTGATTTCATTAAAGCAGTGTAAACTCAGACTGGTGCAATTTTGTTTACATGAGACCAGTCTGAAATTCAGACTGGCATAAGTATTTACATGAGACCAACCATCTCTAAAAATACAGTTTACCTTTTGTCCACTTGGAATGCTTCAATGCCACTTCTTTAAATGCACATGCTCAAAACTCAAAACAAATACCGTAAACTGCCACTTATAAGCCCGCCTGCTTACAAGCCCCCCCGGCTATAGGCCCATCCACCTGTAAACAAAAAATACATCCGGTAATAAGCCCCCCCCCCCGGATATAAGCCCTCCTCTAGTTTTCCCTGTTTCCTTAATATTAAGCACTCTCACAGAAAACTGCAAAGATTAACTCTGAGCTTCTGTTTTGTTATGTTCCGGTTACGTTCATGTTGTTGCAGTTTTGATTTTGTTGTTAAAATTGAAATGAATTCGATTTATTATGACATTTCAAAGGTTAATTACAAACTGGTACATTAAAAATGTATTCCGATCAACACTGCTGTGGCTCATTTCGTAACGTTTTTCTTATTCCGCTTATAAGTCCCCCCAGATATAAGCCCCTCCATTTATAAGCCCACCCAAAACCCCTTACAAAGTTGTATCAGCCTGGAGCTTATAAGCGGCAGTTTACAGTGTCTTAAAACATTTGGGGTAGTTTTTCATGCGAGCGTGCATGCTCAGTGCATGACACGGCATGACATAATGCCAATGTTGTGAATTGTGTGCGCAGTATTGATGCGCAGAAAAAAATTGCGCAAATATCCTTAGAACTTCCCTAAAGCCATGGGCTTACTTTTGGCAACTGAGATAATTAAACTCTGCTTTGTTTTCCATACAGGTTTTTATTCCATCAACCTGATGTCAGAAAAAATATGGCAGTTTATTGTAAGGCTTTGGTTAATAAATTTGTACTCTTAGCTACATGTATGTTCCCAAGCAGACATTATCAATTGAAATAAAAAATTTTAAGAGCAGTTTTGAAAGAAGGTTTTATATTTTTGGTTTTTTTTGCAAATGTTGATGTTGGTGATTAGTTTGACTGTATCCACATACACTTTATGTTCCCTCAGTAACACATCCATACACGAGAAGCATTTATTTGGGAGTAACCCTACTTCCCCCCCCCCTCCCCCCCACACACACACGCACACACACAACTAACTTCCCAGGAGTGATGATTCAGACTTATCTGACTGAATTCACTTGACAGGGAAAACTATTTCAAATGATGGATTCACCACAGTCGGATCCCCTCTTGTCAGTTCATTACATGACAGGTTTCAGACTATCCTGAAATGATTAATATGAAGAGGCTTTTCTTTTTGTTTCTCTTTGCTACCAGATTATGACAATCAGTAACATTGCTCATTGGTGACATTAGATGCAGTGTAAAGGCTAATGATCAAACCAAAAACAAATTAAACCACAAGATTTACTACCATCACAGTCAGGGGTAGTAACATAGTGAGTCATAATCTGTGCATCAAATAAAGTCACTAGTGGTTACTGGACCATTTGTTATTCGTGTTGGCAACACTGTTAGTGACAAATTTTTTTATTGACTGATTGACCGATTTATCAACTAAGTGGTTGAGTGGTTGATTCACGACTGATGGGTACTTAAAGAGATTGATTTTAATATAATAGTCCCTGGGCATCAATAAGAGTAAACAAGGTACATTATTATTCCACTATAGCATCAGTTTATCATATAAGGAGAAAACACATACATGAGAGTGTGAGAGTGCATTGCACTGTAGAAAGCGTATTGCACTGTAGTGTCCCGGTTTCAAATCACTCATTGAATAAATCATTTAAAATGATAGGCAAATATTGTAGTGGAATAATAAATATCATTCAGTGGTTTTACAGATAATGGTCAAGGACATTTTACCGGTACTCATTGCTCGCATTTTTCCTCGCTCTATACAACACAACTTATCTGTCAAACCACTGAATAAGGTGGACAGGAGGTATTTTTCAATTAGTACCTTGTCTATACAATTTGACAACTCTGCAATAATGTAAATAAATTAAACCGTAGACTTGTGGCAGAGAAAAGGCCGAGGTAAGGTGAACAAAAATAATTATTGTGCCCAATATTTAAGTTTACAACCTAACACTGCGGCTTATTTAGAATTTTGTAAAACAGGTTCATACCTGCCATCCGTCCCCATTTAATGGGAATTGTCCTGATTTTTGAGTTTCAAAACCTAAAACAATCGGGACATTCCGATTTTCAAGAAAAAAAAAGACAATTTGGAACTGGATTGTTAAAGACTGGTCTTAAATGACTTTTCTACATCCTATCGTTTTGTGCAATACATGTGGTGCTTGAGACCATTAAACAACACCTGAGAATTCTAATGCTAAGACAGTACAGTACAGGCAATATTTTTTAAAGATTAATGCAAAAACCCTAGAGCAACCTAGATCCTGCTCAGTGTTGGGGGGCAGTGGGGGCAGGGCACTACCCCAGGACTGGGGTGAGCATGGGGGGTGGTCCCTATTTCTGATTTTATAAGGTTGGCAGATATGCAGATTCTAATTTGATGAGAGTGTATTTACTAATAATTACCTAAAATATAATATTGCTGTCAGGTACCACTTGAAATAATAATAATAATAATAATAATAATAATAATAAATAAAATAAATAATAATAAATAAATAATAATTGGAGTTCCGCTTTTAGGCTTGGCTAAATCTATATATTAATAAAAGCATGAAACTTGTCACACTAATACTAGGTATCGTAGGGAACGTTTTTAAGATTAGAGGCAATCTGGATAGGATCTGTGGCAGCTGGGAAGGGGGGAGGAATTTTTCAATATGGCCGCCATTCAGACTATAAAGACTGTTATTGGAAAAATGAAGCAAAATTAACTTGATACAGTGTTGAAAGAACACTTTGAGGAAGTGCTCAATCGACCTCTGCCAAACAACCCTCCTAACTTGCAGCAGGGGAGCCAGCTTCCTATAAAGACAGATAAAATCTCCAAGGCTGAAATTAAGTCAGCTATTAAAAGCCTCAAAATTGGGAAGGTGGCTGGAGTGGACAACCTCCCCCCAGACGCCATTCGTGTGGGTGGTGAGGTATCAATCGAAGCACTTCACAGCCTTCGCAACAAAATCTGGAGGCAGGAGGAAATCCCAGATGAATGGAGAAAAGGACTTCTCGTTAAGTTGCCAAAAAAAGGAGATACCACCTATTGTAAGAACTGGAGAGGCATCACGCTGCTGGCCACTGCAAGTAAAGTCCTAAGCAAGATTATTCTGGACCGTATGAAGGCTGCATTGGATTCACTGTTGAGGGATGAGCAAGCTGGTTTTCGCCAGGAGCGTTCCTGTACAGATCAAATTGCTACTCTTAGAATCATCATTGAACAGTCATTAGAATGGAACACTGGGCTATACCTGGTTTTTGTTGACTGAGAAGGCATTTGATTCGGTGGACAGGGAGGTGATATGGCAAATCTTGTGGCATTATGGTGTACCAGAAAAGATTGGTAATGTGATTCGATGCTTCTTCAGTGGTTTTGAGTGCCAGGTGATTCATGATGGATTCCTGACGGAACCATTTCAAGTCAGAACTGGGGTGAGACAAGGGTACCTACTCTCACCTTTACTTTTCTTGGTGGTCCTCGATTGGGTTACCAGGGAAGCCTATGGAGCTGGAAGAACTGGCATCCAGTGGTCCTTCACGCGCAAGCTAGAAGACCTTGATTTTGCCGACGATCTTTGCCTGATCAGCCAGAAGTTACAACATATGAAAGAGAAGGTGGAAGCACTTCAGCACGCCGCAGAGAGAGTAGGACTTAAGATCAATAACGAGAAGACTCAGGAAATGAGAATTCAAGCCAGAGACGATAGCCCCATTCATATTGGGGATGAGTCATCCAAAGGACCGACCATTTCACCTATCTTGGTAGTGTGGTGAGTGAGTCAGGGGGAACAGAGGAGGACATTGTTGCCCGTATTAGGAAAGCGCAGCAAGCTTTTGCAACCCTTAGATCTGTATGGAAGTCAAGAGTTATTTCCCTGAATACTAAACTGAGGATATTTAACTCTAACATCAAGTCAGTATCACTATATGGATCGGAAACTTGGCGATTAACCAAAGCTTTGCTTTCCAAGGTACAGTCCTTTCTGAACAAGAGGCTCAGGCAAATAATCGGTATCTTCTGGCCAAATGTCATCACGAACGAAGAGTTGTGGGCACGTACAGGGCAAGAGGATGTAGAAACCACAATAAAGCGCAGGAAGTGGAAATGGATTGGCCATACTCTGAGGAAGGCGCCAAACAACACCACACGTATGGCCATGGAGTGGAACCCCCAGGGAAGGAGAAGTAGAGGCAGACCGAAGCAGTGTGGAGGCGCACGGTGTCTAAGCAACTGGAGAACATCGGGAGGACATGGGGCGAGGCCGAGTTGCGAGCAAACAACAAAATTCGGTGGAAAGCTATGGTGGAAGCCCTATGCCTCTCGAGGGGCTAAGAGGATAAAGTCAGTCAAGTCAGTGTTGAATTGTCATTTTAGTTATGTCTGCTTGTTTAATTTCCCATCAAAACAAAACATTGACATTATTCGGAGTGATTTAACTGAATTCAGGGGATCGTTTTATTTTAGGTCAAAATTATGCAAATTATCTAATTAATTCAACTACACTGGTCGAATCATTTAACCACAATTTTGTTTTCTCCTCAATAGTTTCGGTGGCCACTTTCAAGCTTACCTGTTTAACTGTTTCAAGGCAGAACCATGATGCAGTTAAAGCCCGTAGAAACACGTTAGTACTCACGCTATTTATTCAGTTATTTGTCCTTTTATTTTCCACTTTCATAAGCCACAGTAACGACACAAGCACAGTAACTTCCAAAACAGATTTTCATCGGCAAATTTACTCCTTCGTCTATAGCCTTTACAGCTCTTGATTTACTGATTCGTTCTGTTAATTACATCGGAATTTTGTTAGACTGAACAGTTTGGCGCAAAAAGAGCACCAGGCCCACAAACAGCCAGCTGGGTATCCTGTCAGTGTCTAAATGAGGAAGGGACTTCTGTGCAGATGAAGTAGTAATATGTGTTCTAACAACTCTGAAAAACGTCTTTCGTGCATTATTCACCTTGTTATCAGGTACTGGAGGTAGCGATGAGCTCTAATTCTTTAAGTCTGCGTGTGCTGCTGTAAAGTGCGCGCATTGTCTGTGGCAATGCGGGCATACATGTAGCATCAATGAGGATATTCTATAGCGATCTAGCTATGCATCTTCTTGTTTCCGTATAATATGGCATGGTGCCGCATCTGGTACATGGCGCACGCATTGCGCCTGTTATTGTTTGACGCACTGAACTACGCGAGTTACATAAAGTAAGCAAGTATACATCCCGTCCGCATTCCAGTTTGTTAGCCGATATCGACTTCAAAAATAGTTTGGAACCAGTCACTATCTGCGGTATGAAGTAGCACAATCCAAGAGTACAACTCGCTCGATAGTTTGTCAACTTTAAGCAATATTATCTCTTCTAGGTGCAAAGCAAGGACACGTGCCTCGTTGCAATTCTAGGATATAAAATATCATTTTTTGCTTCTTAAGTCTTCCAACAGAAGTGTCCTTTAACGATGGATTGATCTAGCTATCCCAGGCGAGGACGTCAAACTCCTTCCGTTTGTCAGAAATGTTATTGTAATCGTTATGGTGCGCCCTTATAATACTCGCACAACTCAGCGCAGCTCGGTCTCGCAATTAGAGAATTTTTTGCCTTAGATGCGATGCGTAGAACTATTACATAGAGTACGCGTGCTAACCTGGTGTGCATGGAAGCTTTCCTTGGCATTTAATATCCAGACCAGTTGTAGCATGTTTTCTTATACAAGTACCGGAATCGAATCAGTGGATACAAAATGTATATATTTGCACATGCTTTCAGCAATACAAGTGAGTTGTACATGCAGGTAACACTTACGATAGCCACCCGGGTATCAACCATATCCTCTTCAAACAGTGGAATTATTTGCAATAGGTATCTATGGCTCTTTAGTTACTCTTGTGGTTGGTATAGTGGATAAACGATAAATAATTATCCAAAAATACGACAATCAGTAGCACTTCCATTTTTCAACTGCATATTAGTCAAAACCTAATTCAAGACGACTTTTCTTTTTCATTTCTGGCCAGGAAAAATATCTCCATAAGTCAAGACCTAATTCAAGACGATTTTTTTTTTCATTTCTGGCCATTTATCAGCCCCCAGGAAAAATAATGCAGTGTCGTGCATTCTTTTATCAGTTAGAAAACAAAATTTGTGGTCGTCTCGTGTAAAGTTTGAGACGATAGTAGTGAAAAAATAAGCTACAACTATGCAATCATCAAATGTGAATTAATTAGATTTTCTAATTTGCATAATTATGACCTCAGAATTATCTTTTCAGTTTCCTTTCTCAAAAACCTTCTATGCCACTTTTGATAGCATTATTTCAATCTTTTAACGTATTTCAGTAGATCGTTACGATCAGACTTTGTTTTAAACAATTGTGCTGTATGTTTCCACACCAAAGAAGTATAGCTGGCGGCGGCCATTTTGAATAATTACCCCCACTACTTTTACCACTCTCTCCTGGCTGACACGGAGCATATCCGGATTGCCTCTAATCTTGAAAATGTTCTCCATGATGTCTAGTATAAATGTGCCCAGTTTGATGCTTTTATCATAAAGTGCAGTACTCACCCCTGATTTGACACTTATCTGCCGGACTAATATCCTCACTAGTGAGGAATATTATCGATGACGTCATTTCCCGCTTTTACATTGTTGTTTGTGCAAAAATACATTTGTCTATGTAATAAAAAGAAACTTACACGTCAGTTTGAAGATATGAATTTTATTTTCTTGTGGTAAAAAACAATATTATACTCAGTCGCTGCCCTCTTTTGTGAAATCTTGTTTTTACGACTCGAAATTAAAAATTAACATCTTCGCACCGCCGTCTAATATCATCTATGCATGTTTTACTCCCTTGTTTGACTGCAGCTGAAATTTATGCAAAATTAAATTTAAAAGGTGTATTCTTTGTTAGTATAAAGGCAAGGCGTAATTCATTGACTTGAAACGACTTAGCAATTTTTGTCCGCTATTAAATAATATCGTCTACATCTTTAATAATTGATAAAGTGTGATACTCCGCATCAGTAAAAATAACACAGAAAACTTAGATTTACGGTGGAGAAAAGACCGAGGCAAGGAGGACAAAATAAACTAAAAAAATAGCATAAACCTTTGTTGGGGGCTAAAACAAAACAGTGACTGTGTACTTTACGTCAGGATCGTAACAATTTTAAAGTGTGCAAGCATAAAACTGACAAATATGATTGGTAACTACATCGACAGGTTATATATATGGGTATCATGGAGATCAGTGCCTCTTTGAACGCATCGCGTACTTTAACCAGCTGTGGTTTGACTGACGTTAACGTGGTCTCGTGTAAGGGAAGTGATTCAAAAGTGATTTTGTGATGAAACCCTGCAAGGACTACCATTCATTTTTTTTGCGGGGGGGGGGGGGGCGGAAGAAGGGGGGAGGGCTATTGGTCGAATACACAATTAACTGGTCAACGTAATCTCCCCAGAATAACATAAAAGGATCGTCAAGCAAGGAAAAGCAAGGACCGAAGCTTATGCAACTTGTTACAACCGGTTATAAGGGTTTATTTGGAGCTAATCCTTCATAACCTTCGCGACGATCTAAATCGCACTTAAATTCCTTGCGTCCAGCTCTTTTAAATTATTGTAGTCTATTTTAGTGATTTCTTTAATATTTTAGTCTTTAAACTTAAACAGTAGTCCAATCGTGTGAGGGATCTTCTCTAGCCTCCCAGCAGTCGTTTTTAGGGGAGGCTAGTTCCTCTCTTGCCCCTGAGATATTTTTTTACTAAGCATGCAATGCTTTGGTGGCAGCGGAGACCGCATATGCAAATGAATCTATTTAATTAAGATATCGACCACCACATTTTTATTACGAATTAGATTGTGCGTTTGGAGACAGTAAGCTTTGAAAAACGGTATTTTTAATTAACATATAGCAAGCAAGGTAATGCAAGTCCTCAGAGTTACTAAGTATCCCGGAAATATATTTGTAAGGAACCAAAAATAATAATTACCCAGTAAATACTTCGACTCACTGCACATTCAATACACTGCACAATGTTTCATAATTCACCAAAAAAGAGCAATACTAGCACACGAGTAGGAGTTTAATACTTTGGAGCCGTCGTGGGCACATCTTGCATCACTGCAGCCATACAAGCTGCATGTCTTCAGGCCGCGCCATGTCTTCTTCTCCTCATTGCGATTAACATGTTAGCACCTAACTGTCATGATTTGTTTTTTTAAAGAAAATCGCAGAACATTGCTTTCGGTGCACATCCAAGCGTCTACCTATCGTGAATTTTCTACAAGTGAACTGGTGACTGCTGCGAGTCAACGGTAGTCTGGTTCTCTATTTCCGGCATGGACTCACAACAAGGTTGGAAACCATCATTTCCCCGTAAGTTTGATTTGTCTAGTCTTTCGGACTGTTTGTCTGTATGCTTGTCTGTCTTTTCAAATCGGCACACTTAATTCCCACGGCATCAACGAACGTTTTCCATTCAACTAATTTATTATTGTTTTTCACGTTGTCATGTTCCTACCAATAGCGTTAAGCTCCACTGCTCCCCATATAAACCAAGTGCAACCCACAATTTTTTGATTCGCTCTTACGAACGGCTAATTCTCGAAACATCAGCTTTCAATTTCGCTACGGTGGCCAATTTACCTTATCAACTCAGTTGATAAATCCAAAATTTTTTGCTTCACTTCCCCACCGACGCAGCACCACAGTTTCTTTAGAAACTGACCCCCTTGTTTTTTTTTTGTGGTTTTTTTTTCAGAAGAAATTGAGCCGCAAAACGGCAATTTTAACAATTCAGGTTTAATTGGGGAGGAAATAAAAATACAGTGGAATCCCGGTTTTTTCGAATACTCGATTATTCGAAACTCCCGATTCTTCGAACCAAAAGTCGTTTCCCTTGAATTTGCTTCAGTCAAACACCGTAATTTTGTCCCCAATTTTTCGAATGGTCGATTTTTCGAAACTCCCGATACTTCGAACTAATTCTTTCTTCTTTTCAAAAAATTTTACATTCGATTTCTCGAACTTTGAAACTCAGGAACCAGAAATACCGGTTTTAGCCACATACACACCTGAATGCAATTAACAAGTTCCGGAGAAGGTGTTTTCATGCAGTTTTTATTGCAAAGCAAGTGACAAATCTGTCATGGAAGTCATAAGAAACTACAACGCCGTTGTTACACAATCGAGGGTCTTGAATTACTTTACATGATCAAAGTTCCTTCGTTTGTTTGCATTTTTCAAACTCTTGCGGTAGTACATTGAAAAATTTTGCTGTTCCTTTAAACCGTGGAGTACAGGGTACTTTTTTCTGATACAGTAAGGGGAAGGAAATGCAGTCAAGAGTCCGTGCAAAATTACAGACACACGAATCAGTACAGTACTGGCTTTTGTTCTGCCAAAATTGGCTTAAATCCTTCAATTTTCGTTTTGTTTTGTTGGTAAATAAAGATGGTTCACATTAAAAAAAGTGATATACCGTTGTTGTCTGCCTTCTTGGACCTTATAAAACCATACTACGGTAAAACAGGTCTGATTTGATGTCACCTTCGATTTTTCGAACTCCCGATTTTTCGAACCAATTTCCATTTCCCTTGGAGGTTCGAAAAGTCGGAATTGCACTTTAACTTTATAGAGTATCTTAACACCTCCAGATATTTGATCACATGAATAGGAACTACCCACCAGATGCAGGATGCCTGCACGTTCTTCCATCTCCTGTGAATGGGTGGTTGCAGGAGCAACTGTAGGACCCTACAGTGTTTGTACATGAAGCAAACTTGTGGCAGCTGTGGACACCGCTGGCACACTCATCGATATCTGCAGACGTAATAAACAGAAATCTATGTGAGCGTTTATGAAACCATAGTGCATTTACCATTACTCTGTCATGTGCTTTTCTGTTGTCAGTATCAGTGAACGCCATTAGAGTTGCAATTTCACACATGAAAAGGGGAGGCCGACAGAACGCAGTCGTACAGTTGTGACAAATGGCTTTCTTCATTGGTTTACTAATTATGATTTGTGAGAAAGTGATCGCCTTCACCCTGACAAAAAAAACATAACACCTCATACCTCCATTTTTTCTTTCTACGTTTTTTTTTCTCTTTCACAATGAACTGGGTATATTTGTCAACTATGGTAATTACCAGCAGACAGATAACCTTATTTTGGGCATATCTCTTAGAGTCATGAACAATGGATTTAACCAGTTTGTTCACCTTACTGACTTTTTTATTATTCTCAAGAGATCACGATTGCTGTGAATAGCATTGGGTTGCAATCTTGTTTTCTTTTGGTACTTTCCCCTTTCTCCAATCCGTGCAATCCGGGAATTTAACGTCTTTTAATAAATTGAATACGCTACCTACTACATACGTTTTCATAGTTGTAAGTTCTCTTCAAGTCAAAATCTGTGACACGTTATATTAGGTTTTATGATTTCCCTTACCAGTGCATGTTTTCCCATCTCCTGAATATCCAGCGTTGCATGAACAATTGTACGATCCGTTGCCGTTGTTACACACAGCGTTGACGTCACATCTGTGAGCGTTGGTAGAACATTCGTCCACGTCTGCAAGTGGTGAGGCAAAGCAAATGTCATCATCGTATCAATGTGAAGTATAGTAATACCCTACCCACCTAGATTAGCCTCTGCTATTTGCGGGTAGAACAGTATGTATGTAAATTTTGTTAAATATTGTTAAATAAATAAACTTGTGATAAATAAACTTGGTACATGCCTGATCGTTCAAGGATCTCCCACGCATGCTTAAAAAAGGCATCAATTCACGCTGGTTGAAAAAATTGCATTTTTTTGTCACCAGTGCATGGTGCCGTTGAGATAAGACTGTAAGACTTTCTAAGACTGTACCCAGGTTGACAGAGGCTTTTTCGCGCGCTCGAGTACGCGTGAACTTTATTGTCTCACATTTGATCGGCCTTCGGCCGGTGACTTTTCCGCGAAAGCAGGCGAGATAATAACAATAATAATAATAATAATAATAATAATAATAATAATGATAATAATAATAAACATTTTTGTAGCGCCAAATCCACTCATTGCCCATGGTGCTTTACAATGAAAAAGTATAAAGCTATTTAAGAAAACTGGGGAATTTAAAAAAATATATATTGAAAAGTTAATTAACAAGTTAAAAAGTCTCATTATAAAGATAAATTTTAACCGCTTAAATGGAGAGTTAATGGAGAGCTCACCAGTGCATGTTTTCCCATCGCCTGAATATCCAGCTTTGCAAGCACAAGTATATGATCCTGGCGTGTTGTTGCACATGGCGTTGATACCGCAGCTGTGGGAGTTGGCAGTACACTCGTCTACATCTAAATTGGTTTGAGAGAACATATGTGTTAACATAATCGTCGTCATCATCCATCGTCGTCATCACGATAACCATAGCAAGCAAAAAATAAGAGAAATGAAATTGGGACAAGTTTTATATTTCAGTCCTTACCATTGCAGATTTTGCCGTCTCCTGTATAACCAGATTCACACGTACAGGAATATGAGCCTACGGAATTTTGACAAACGGCATTGACGTCACAGTTATCGGAATTAGTAGCACATTCGTCCAAGTCTTAAAAAAAGGACAATGAAAATTTGTTATTTTATTATAATTCACTTCGAAAATGTTGTGAAAAGTGAGAATTTGATATCACCTGTAAGTGCAATCTTAACAAATCTTACCCTTTAAAAATCTCGAAAGCGTACGTATCTAAACACAGAGGATCACCTAACCAAAACTAGATAATTTGAAACTTATGCTTAAGAGTGTACCTGTAAAACAAGTGAAGTTGTTGCAATTATCACACGGCACATCATTCCAAGTGTAACCATGCTTAGCACCAAGAGTGTGCACGCAGTCTTCGTTTCTCCAGTTATTTGGCTGCCGTGAAGCCCAGAATCTAAAACTGCTTACTTCTTTGTTGGTCCAGACGAATGATCCTTCAACACTTCTGTCGTTAAGACCAATCCAGCTCCGTCCACCGTTGTGTCGATGTTGGATGTATACGTTTTCTTCTTGGTTGTGAACAGTCACCAGACTTGCGCTCATTGAAGAACAGTTTGATTCGGCGGTCAGCCATGAGGCGCATTTAAAACTTGTGAAGTAACAATAACCGCCAAAGTAACCCCATCCTTGCTTGCAAACGTCTACAGAATGACAAAATTGTTGAACGTCAGTCACACGTTTTAAATTTTTTGGGATTGTACTCAGTTTCTTGTTTAGAATACTTTAAAAGACCCTTCCCATTACTTGAACCTGTTCCAAGCTAAATTAGGAAACGCTGTTTAAATAAATGAACGTTACTAGAAAGGTGACAAAAGAGTTGAATTGAACTCTTGATTAAAGAAAAAAAGACATTTTTTCTTTCCTTTTTTTTAAGTGTCCATCGACAACTTTTTTCAATGGTAATTTTAAAAGATCAGTTTATTGTAACCGTCCTGACCCTCATCGTTATTCATAGCCACTTTCCTTTTATTTGGTTGAAAATTCAAAAAAACAAAATGTCCATCTCGTATAAATATTTATCAAATATCAGTTTGTAACTTGTACCTGACAACACTGTGTATGAAATGGCAAGTGGGTCATACTTCGACTCGTACAATTCCTTTAAACAAACTCGTGCTCCTGTCGTATTGATGTACTGTAAAAGAAAACAAACAAAAACGAAAAGAGATGAAAAGAAAAGCAATTGCAAATTAAAAAATATGCGCCGTTTTGGTTACAATTAAAGTGAATGTAAAATAATAAACCATGTAGCATGTACAAACAGCAGAGCCTGGCTGTTCAGAGATTAGCTAAGCTAGGATTGGTATCTGTTTAGAATTATCGTTATGTCGTTGCAAGAGTAGTCAAGTTTTGATAATCCCTCATGGTCCAACACAATTCTTTGTGCAAAGAAAATGGGATAAAATTAAAAAATTAAATCAAAATTAAAATTAAAATAAACCAATTTCTCCCTATATGTTTATCACAGCATTCGTTAATTTAGTCTCCATGAATGTACATGTAGTATACATCAATAGAGTTTCTGTCATCTTACCTCGACCCAAGCAGTTATGGAATTGTGCATGGGATCTTGTTTTCCACCACTCGAGGAATGGTTGGCTGACACAAAAACGCTCGGCGCATTTTTATACACCTTAGTGAAGGGGATATCCTTTAAAACAAGAGAAATATGAAGGATTTATATAAATTGTCTTTTAATAAAAGATACACAAGTCAATTAATTAAGGAATAACCTTCTTAGCATAGGCTACCATTATTTTTCGGTCTTTTGACAGAAGGAAAATGATTATTTAAACCTTGGACGTACAAGGAAAGTCACACCCCACACCGTGGTAGAAGAGTTTTGCTGTTTGTTTTTCAATATTTCGAAAAAAAAATTGCCTTTGATAAAAAACCTTTGAAGTGGTATACAAGGTGAGGTATATATCATGGGTAGAAGCGCTGCTGGGGGCCTGCGGCGTCATCCAAGATGGCCGCCATCTTGGATTTTAATTGGAAAAATTCATTAATAAAACCTTATTAGGGTGGGGGGGGTTGAGGAATCCACCCCACTGCCCCCCACTCCCATGCGCTTACTTTGCAGAAGGCGTTATTGTAATCAGCCGGAGGATGCTGAGAGTTCGCAAAATAAACTGAATTGTGCTCTGAGAAGAGAGGCTTGTGAAGAGACACAAACGCCAACCAGTTCTAAAATAGAGAGAAAAATAAACGAACAATAAGTATAAATCAATACACAAAAAAGGATCTTGAACCTCTTTAAGTGTATGATCGAGCAAAAAAAGTAGGGGATTTCCAAACGGCAGAAGCAATGTCAGGTTGTGTGGTGAAAGAGAAAACATCCTACCAACAAAAATTACAGCACTTACAACATAAATGTCCTCATGAGAGCCAGCGTAATTTTGTAGTTCCCTCAAACATATTTTGAAAGAGGATTGTGAGATATCCTCCATCCAGATACTGGCAGCGTCCCTCTTCAGACCAGCATGGTGATGTGAAGCGGTAATAAATACGGATGGTTTCTTTGAAAACTTCCCCTTTAAAAAGAGAAGAGAGGTAGAATAATTAATTTAAAACACCCCACTGGGTTGTTGCAGATACGCTCAGACTTGTGGTCGCTCATTACGAACTATAATCATGTTGTTTTCCTTGTTTCGTCTACCAACATTTCACATCAGCAATCCCTTTTTCCTTAAGGTTGAGAAGCATCTCTCTCTTTCAGACTGAAATGTATATAATATTTTCTAACGGCGTCAACTAAACCTAAAATCTTCAAGTCCGTTGGTCTAAGTTTATAAGAGCTATCAACTAGAAGAAACATTCTTTTTGGGAAACATTCATTTTGTCTGGAGAGGAAGTCCTCAAGGAACTAGTTATTAAAAACACTGTAAGAGTAGTTGATCATGGAGTTATTCGTGATCTCCGCCTTTCGTTGCCGTTGCGTTTTCGTTTGCAGTTTTGTTTGTTCGTGGAATGTTATTAAATTCTGCTCAAATTCATCTAAGGCACAAAGTAACCAAAGATCAAACTAAGTTACTTACCGAAGGAAAATTTACGGTCTCACAAGTCGTCCCAGTCCACCACTGTGATATGCGCACCTCCCCTGTAACACCACCCACCGGGGCTCCCTGGTAACCAATCCAATCCACTGTCACGTTAGCGGTCGACTTGCGCTCGTTGAAACCTGCTGCCATCACACACGCAGTAAATCGATCATAATTGACATCCTCAACCCACGACACGGCAGCATCATGGACATACGAACTGTCACTGGTATCGATGTGATTGACAGTAATCTGCACTTCGATGGGTTTGTCAGGATAGAAGACATACGGCTGAAAACCAATTACTTCACAGTGAGAGTAGCCCAGGGATGGAATGTGTGGCATGTTCCGACGACCGCGTTGAAATGGAAACCCTACAAAAATTAAAAAAAAGGCTTAATATAATGTAACAGTATTGACTGGAAATTATACATCTGGTGTTCATAGCGCACTAATGTTTAAATACTGGATAGGGTTGTTTTCCGATGTTTTAATACAATTGCATTGTAAAAAGTGCAATTGCAAGATAAGTTTAGAAGCTTTCCTCATTTTGAAGGCATGAAATCCTTTCGCCCTAAATCATGGGAAATTATCATCTGATATGTAAAGGTTTGTCAGAGATTTGAGCGGTTGATTACTTTTTAATCTCAAAACGTCTACAATAGTTTTCTAGGGAAAAAATGCTTACAAAAGTGAAGCTTCTGAAGGTTTGTCCTTTGAAATCACAAATGTGGCTTTTAAGACCTTAATTTAAATTGTCAGTTTCCGTGCGAATTTGGGGAACTTGACGGTGAACTTTAAATGGTAACTGGCTTGAATATACAGACGCATTTCTGAGCCCTACTCGCGCGTCTTTTACAGTACACATTTGCTTTCAAAGGTAGTGCGACTTTCCCTTTTCGATTCATTTGTGAAAGGCGTTCATGCAGAGCAAATGCCCGATTTTAAGCCATAGTTGCTTTATTTTGGCGCCAAACTACTCCACGCCCAGTATCCAGTGCAAACATCGAAAACTTTTGATCGTTGTTACACGAAAACTACAATTCCTTTCTACCTCTAAGGCACTCCTTGTGGATTTAAGTTCTGAAATGCGCACAATTCTAAATCCTTGCGTTTAAGGGTTCGGTTCCGTGTTTTTTGGCAGGTTTGTTGGGCGACTTATATTCTTTTCGTTTTGGGGGAGCTTTTCACCTAAACGTCAAGGAAAGGGGGGAGGTGCATATCTCTAGTCACATTTGCCTAATGGCCTTAGCTTAGACACATTTTGTTAAAATTGTGCCTGCTTCATCAGTTGGTTGTCCAAAACACCTGCCGTAACGAAACGTAATGACATCAAAAACCCAGCGAGAATCATGGCCCCTCACGGCCTGTTTTCTCCTTCACGGGCGTTGATTGGTTAAGGTAGACTGTAAAATGTAAATTCAAACCATTTCTGCTCACCTTCGCAGCTGCCAGGATGCTGTACGGTAAAGTTAAGCTGCAGCAGACACATTTCTTGTTCAAACAAACATTTGTTATCGTAGGTCGTGCCGTTTGAAGAACAGATTGGTTCTTGATATGATGGACAACTGTCGACGCATACACAACGAGCATCATAAGGACCAAAAGCCTTGCATAGACCATAATAATCACAGGTAACATCCAGGCAGGGATCCAAGTCTAGCATTGTGTTGAACAGAAGGAAATGTCATAGTAGACTTTAAAATCAGCCTTTCCTTAGTGTATTCTCAAAGCTGCTAACATGTTTTATAACTGTTTAAGGGCACTTAATATAAACGGGCAAGCAGGTTAGAGCAAAAACACTTTGCTAACATTCACCAAATACTACTGTTACACACAGTCTGACATTTCACGATTTTTCTCTGCTTCTTTTAAGATTTCCAAAGCATGAAAAGCATTGAATAAACTATAAAGACCGATTTGCCTGTAAGGTTAACCAGCTATGACCACGAACATGCAGTACTTTTTTCTTTTTTAGCTTATGACGTGATATTTTACCTACCTCCAATAACCAAATAGTCGACTTCCATGGTATCCTTATTGTTGGCGTCACTGTTGTAGGTTCTCACACAAATCTCCGTCTCTGTTCTGGAAGTGTGCTAAAAGCCAAAAAATAATAATAAAAAGTTTCACCATTTTACGTTCCATGAAATAGAACGTTATATAAATTGCAAATTAATGTTTTTGAGGTCAGGGCTGTTGGAAAGGAGAAGATTCTCCCTCCCCTTCACCGTTATCCCCTCCCCAGCCCTTTCAACTTCCTTTTTTCGGCACCAAATAGTATGACCTGGACAGAAGAAGACGAAGAAGAAGAAGAGGAAGAGGAAGAGGAAGAAGAAGAAAAAGAAGAAGAAGAAGAAGAAGAAGATGAAGAAGAGGAAGAGGAAGAGGAAGAGGAAGAGGAGGAGGAGGAGGAGGAAGAGGAAGAGGAAGAGGAAGAGGAAGAAGAAGAAGAAGAAGAAGAAGAAGAAGAAGAAGAAGAAGAAGAAGAAGAAGAAGAAGAAGAAGAAGAAGAAGAAGAATAAACAGGAACAGGAACAGGAACACGAATAAGAACAAGTATTGGTACTTTTACCTCGACCCAAGTGGAAACTGCGTTACATCCAGCTGATCCAGACAAACGCGAGTTGTTCTTGTTATAACTGCGTTTTGGAGTCACCACTACCACGGGAGGAGCAAAGAGAGGAGCTGTGAAGTTGATTTTCTATAACATAAAAAGTGTAATAAAAATTGTTCATTAAAGGTGGTCACATTACTGTGAATTGCAAGTATAAAACGCTTAATTGATTTGAAGATTTGGAATTTTGCTCTGTTGTCTACAAAAGGGGAAGATTAAAAAAGGTTAAGGGTTTACGGGAGAAATGCATGGTGAATAAAACTCATCCATTTTGTCCTAAAATACGGTAAGGGATTGTTTGCTCCTGCCAGCGTACGTTATCCAGAATATCAAAGATTGCCAAGCTCACTTCTCACTGTCTGCTCTCCTACTTTACCTCGTTGCAGGAACTGGGAATGAAAGTGTTGGTCAAAATGTTTTTCCATCAAAAATTACAAAGCCAGGCTGACAACTATAAGTTTCTGTTATCGATAACTAAATCTTTACCTGACAGAAAGCGAAATTATCTTGTTGAGATGGAGAGTAGTTGCTCGCAAACACCAAACTGTCGGCCAAAGTAAAGTTTTCGATACTCAGACTGGTAAATGCCAACCAATTCTGGAAGAAAATAAAAGAGTAGAATTACAAAGTTACCACTGCTCCTTCTCATAATAAATTCTGTTCTCTTTTAAAGTGGAACAAGCATCTGTATGTGGTCATGCATCTGAAGCTCGATACAGCAACCAATTGGCAACCGTTTCTGTTGGTTTTAGTTTTTCTTTCCTGTTTCGATCTCCTTTCCCGAGAAGTCACTCCTTATTTCTTTCAGTTGCCTCAAAACCTTGCAGCGGTTCTGGCCTGGTGGAAATTCAATCTCTCTGATCGACTGACACTCGCTATTACCTGGTTCAACATAATTCCAGTCGTGAAATTGTGGGTTCGATCTTTTTCTTATTGTGACCTTTTGATTATTGCATGCGCCAAAATAAAGCCACCAGTCCCATTACAATCCTGACCTGTCTCAATAGAAGGTTGTAAATTTATAGCGATGATAGGACATATTCGTAATCCACTCACCATTTTTATGTTTTGGTGTAGTCCAGCAAAAATCTCCTTTTCACGGAAACAGATTTTGAAACTGCTCTCACTTTCTTCCTCCAGCCAATAGGCGATGGAATCCTGAGGTCGTTCTGCAACTTGGTGGCTAGGTGTTACGATTATAGTTGGAGGAGACAGAAAACGCTGAAAAATCAAATATATGTATGACAAAGATTCACCAAGAAAGAGTAAAGAAGGATGGAAAAACTGACAAACAACGGCTTTACACATGAGAAAAGGAAATTAAATTTAAAAAACGCAAGGCTAGTAGGATACATGAGTTAATAAATGCATGGATGGATGAAAAGATGGATGGGTTGATGGATTCGTGTATGAATGCATGGATGGGTAAGTGGATCGTGCAGTCGATTTAGAATAGAATAGGGAGAATGGTTTAGTGGGTGGTTGGATGAATAGATAGATCGATGAGATCGATGAAGGAGGGAAAGAGGGCTATGGGATAGGTAGATTTTAATTTAGAGTGAATGGATGTACAGATATGGATGGTTTTGTGAGTGGTTCCACACATGATGTGTAGGTGCGTAAAGTGTGGGGTCATTATTGTAATATTGGATAAGTGAGTGAGTGTGCCGTGTTTGCGTTAACGTGTGAGTGCACGTGGTCAATTGATGTATGTCATGGGCTCCTGATGTATGCATATACATGTGTGGAGGGGTGGTCATCAGGTTACACGTGAAAGGGGATCATGAGTGAGTGGATGCGTGGATGCGTAGGTGCGTGGATGTGTGGGTGCGTGGGTGGGTGTGCGCGTGGTCTATTGATGTATGTCATGGACTCCTGATGTATGCATATACATGTGTGGATGGGTGGTCACCAGGTTACACGTGTAAAGGGATCATGAGTGCGTGGATGCGTGGATGCAGGGATGCGTGGGTGCGTGGGTGCGTGGTTGCGTGGGTGGTGGGCGCGTGGTCAATTGATGTATGTCATGGGCTCCTGATGTATGCACATACATGTGTGGATGGGTGGTCACCAGGTTACACGTGTAAAGGCATCATGAGTGCGTGGATGTGTGGATGCGTGGGTGCGTGGGTGGGTGGGTGCGTGGTCAATTGATGTATGTCATGGACTCCTGTTGTATGCATATACATGTGTGGATGGGTGGTCATCAGGTTACACGTGTAAGGGGATCATGAGTGGGTGGGTGCTTGGATGCGTGGATGCGTGGATGGGAGGGTGCGTGGGTGGGTGGGCGCGTGGGTGCTTGGATGCCATGATTGCGCGGGTGCGTGGTCGCGTGGGTGCGTGGATAGGTTATTGCGTGTGGTTGAGTGGTGCACGAGAGAAAGGATCCTCTATGTGAACGGCAATGCGTGTGAGCGTGCGTCTGTGTGATAAACTCATTGTATTTCTTCAGTTCCTAACGCCTTTCAGAACTCTAATTAAAGCTAAGGGCCCTCAGCTTGAGGAAAACAGCAAACTAAGATTTGAGAACAAAGCGTTATGAGAAAAACACTTGAGTAATTTTGAAGATTATACACTATTCTAAAATGCCTTATGGTGCTTGACTTATGTGTTGTTTTACCTATTCGAATTTACTCTTCTGGGATCAAACGCAAACTTAAAATTTCCCAATGAGATGCAGCGAAGCATTTTCTTGGAGCTGATTTTGTTCCGTTTTATCCCGTTTATTCTGAGATATGAATTCTTGACTTTTCATGATCCTTGTTAATATTTTTAGCAGCGTCTGTAACGCAAGCCGGTATAGCCCATTTGAGTGCTTAATTGTAAGAATTTGAGTAAACATACTTATCTCTTGGCATCTCAAGAGGTATTTGATTAAAAATGGTATTTGGAAAATAGGGGTCACAACGTTCAAGTGTCTATTGTTTCAGTTAACTGCCTGTTTGTCATATGTTTGAGCTTTTAATTTTGTAATACAACAGGCTACAGTTGATGCAAACATCCAGATTCATCGACCTTTTTTTCCATTTCGAAACTAGAATAGGTCTGCCTTTGGTCTTTGAAAAAAAACTTAAGGAAATAAAATAAAGACAGCCATCGCTGTATACCAAGCCTACATGACGATATTTTTTCTTAGCTGTTCACCGCTAGATTATTTAAAACATTCGAAATGAAGCCAAAGAAATCTCCAATCTAAACACATTTCTCTCTTTGGGAGCATTTTTAGGTTGCTAGTTATTCAATTGTTCACTGCAGCTATTTTCATACTAATAATGTTTAGAAGTGAATTGAGCTCACCTGCGGGAAGTCGATCCTCTTGCACTCTGTTCCAGTTGTCCAAGAGTTCAAAGAAGTAGTTCCCATTTGTGTTCCAGAAGGTACCGACTGCACTGCAATCCAATTTGCCTCCCCAGTTTTGTTAGATCCAAAACTGTATTCAGAAATGCAAGTTTTGAAACGAGTTTTGTCTTCTGACTCCACCCAAACGGCAGCACCGTTACCACGACTGGGGTTCTTGACTGAATGGCCAAACGAAGCGAACACTTTAATTTCCTTTCCACCATGAAACGGTTCTGCAAACGAAACCTGCTCGCAACCAAAGAGTCCAGGACTAGCTGTAGTCACATTGACTTTTCCAGCCTTGAAACTGGCTGCTGCAAAAATCAATACCAAAAAAGGAAATTATATGTAAATTTATCCTCCTTTGTTTTTACACCAATATTCGATAAAAGAATGTTATGTAAAATTTTCTCTGTCATTGTACTCTTCACCCTAAAGCATTCAATATTTTTCTCCCGCTTGAAAAAGACCAAAAACCAGGAAAAGCGGTGATCAAAACTACCAAATCTACAGTTTAAAAAGTGGTTTGGAGACCTATTCCGTTCGTGCGTGCCCCACCCCCCAAATGTATGTTGTTCTTAATAAGTTTCTGCAAAAGACCAAGTATTCCACAGTAAAGACGTTAAATGTTCGGTTGAAACTGAAAATAGTAGCAACATCTATAGCCTCTCCTACCTTCACTTGTGTGAGAAAGCAGCACAACTGTGAAAAGAATGAAGCACAGGTACAACGGGACGTTGCGCTCGTCAGACATCTTGGTTCTACTGAAGGGACCCCTTTGTGCTAATGGATTTTAAGTGCAGAACCTGTACGTGATAAACAGCTTTATCTTCTTGGGAATGCGACACGCAAGCTGGTCCAAAGCTTCCCTAAAATAGAAATGTTGAATGATAGGGTTAAGTGAATGCCTTAGGTCAGTATTTTGCAGCCTTTTTGTCTAATTTCTTTCATATAGTTCTGGCCCAAGACATGCATAGGGGACGGGTGACGCTTGCCCCACCCTCCCCCCATCTCCTCTTTCGATTGACATGTTGAGCTGAGGTATTTTTGCAAGAACGTTTGAAGTGTCGTTTCCACTAACTGTGTATGTTCTTTTACCTCTCACAGCAACGTTTAGTTGTCTTCGGCTAATAGACATAAAAAAGTCCACACAAGCTATCTCATTAGTGGACGTGATGTATTGTATCCCTGTCAACTAATCAAAACGTTTATTCAGGGAAGAATCTAAGAAAACAATTGAGAGGGTCCACAATAGGGTTCTCAGATCCCGCCATCCCGCCTAATTTTTCTTGTTAATCCCGCCGTCCCGCCCTTTTTTACATCGAAATCCAGATCACTTATCTTTTATACAACGGATAGCAGACAAGTTTTTATGGGTAGCAGACACGTTTTTATACAACGGATAGCAGACAAACCGGTAATACTTTTTTATGGTCGACGTTTTTGTGGTCTCGACTATCGCCACTTATGACCCTAACGTGTGCTTTGTTCGTGTTATTCTGTTTTACGTTATCTTGTCCAGGTATTAGTGAAAAGTGAAGATTGACGATCTTTGTTTGTTATCTATTCTTGGTCCTCCTTTTTTTTTTGGAAGACAATTAACTGAATGTCTTATGACATGACCCTGTTTCTGTTCAAAATTTTTAAAGAAGGGGTAGTTGCGCAGTGGTTAGCGCGTCGGGGTTTTGATCTGAAGGTCGGTGCGTTCCTTAGACACAAAGTGTTCTCCACGTCGTTTCTCTACACCCAGCTGTATAAAAATGGGTTGTATTTAGTAGACAAGGCTAGGGACACAAAGGTCATAAAAGATCGGCCCATTTATGAGGTCTGCAAAAATGAAATGTAGAAAAGATTTATAAAAGTCGACTCACCTAACAGTTTTCAAAGCTTTCTGTGTCTTCACTTGCCTTCAGAAAATCTCTACTTGGAAGTGTTCTTTTCATAGAAAGGCATGCCTGCTCGCACTCGTTTCATAATATATAGCAGCAAAATTTGTGATGTCAAATCCCTCGTTTTCGGTGACCGTCGTTACATGGGAAATGTCCGAAATCAACACAAAACACCACAAAAGGACTCATACTAGTTTGACATTCAGGCTACGCTGCCTTGGCCGATTCATTGCTTAAAGCCGACACACTTCATAACGCAAAGGATACATTTGTATCAGTCTGCCCTGGTAAAATCACCCAGTCTCGTAAAAATTCAAATAACGCCGGCATCCCGCTACTTTTCCCTTGCGATTCTCGCATCCCGACTCCTTGAAAACACAAAATCCCGCTCCCGCTCGTAATCGAAATTCCCGCATCCCGCTCCTGTTTTCAGCTCCCATCCCGAATATCGCCACAAAAATTAGTCAAATCCCGCATCCCGCCAAACCTATTGTGGACCCTCAATTGAGGGTAACAAATTTTTGACTCAAGTAAAGTAAATCTTATTCATCCTGATGATGCTCAGTATGTGAAAACAAGAGGCAAAGATGTAACGTAAAACAAAAGCAATGACACAAAAGAGGTAATGGTAATATTACATTTCGCCAACAGGATTCCACAGTGGCATAAACATCCTCGAACCATGATATTGATCGCTCAGCATAGAGAATATATTGAAAGTATTACCAATATTCGTGGTACATGAACTGATAGTCAGGAAGAGAAAAGGCGCCGAGTTGTAATAACGTTGATGTATGAGGAGATCGACTAAAACAAAGTTGTTTTGTTACTTAAACTACCACGAGACAGCAAGAATTATTATTAATTTAACAGCCAGAGCGCTTGTCTTTTTTTTAATAGTAGCAAACTAGTAGAACAGGCTATCCATTAAAGGGAAGTTACCGTAACACAATAAAAACGAAGGGGATGCAACATCCTAAACGCCATCCCACCAGCCCCACCCCTCTGTTTTCCCTTACTCCTGAAAGACTAAAAGCTTGCGTGCACGTTTAACCTTTCGCTTTTTTTTGTTTTGTTTTGTTATGTTGTGTTTCTTTTGTGTCGTGTAATTTAATTTACTGATTTATCGGCTGACAGATTAAGTAGGGCAACCCTCAGTTCGTTTCAAATGGAGTGCGTCTATTGTGTAATTTGCATCCCACATTACGGCAACATTCAAATCTGCTTTGATAAAATGCAGTTGTAAATAAAAGTCTGCCCTCTGTTGAAAATTAAGCCATCTTAAAGTGCATAATACTTTATAGGGTTGAATTTGTTTTAAAAAATCTCTTTGTTATCGCATTTTGCCTCATGTAGTTCACAATGGAGTCTATCTCTTCCCTATTGCTCAGTAACAAATCTAGAAAGTTTAACCTCACGGGACGTTCTTTCATAAGAGGACGTGTACTTTGCTTTCTACAAAGCTTATTAGTCTCATTTTGGGGGGCTTTGCGGCGAGCATAGAAAGATACGCATACGTCTTAACTATAAGTAATCGCATCATGCAGTCACACGTTGATGTTAATAAATACAAAGTTCTGGTAAGTTTTTTTTTCTTCATTATTTGCAACAAAAAGTTGTCACAAAATCTGCTTTAACAGCTTTGTCCATTGTTTTACATTTATTTTATTTTTCTTTTGCTGGTAACGTTTAAGTTTGTTTGTAGGCGAGACTAAGCGTTCGCA
Organism: Siderastrea radians; assembly: GCA_964017195.1. Lineage (NCBI taxonomy): Eukaryota > Metazoa > Cnidaria > Anthozoa > Scleractinia > Rhizangiidae > Siderastrea > Siderastrea radians. The sequence continues at coordinate 27,310,571 of OZ024898.1, forward strand.
CCGTTTATGCGTTTGTTTTGTTCGATAATTCTTATAACTTCCGCTTAAGCCCTTCTTTCAAATTCCTTCCAAGGATTTCTCAGTAAAGTACTCGCTTTATCCCAAGAACGGTCAGTAGCCGATACAGAATACGTCTAATTTAAAGGTGTTTTTCTCTCGAAGGTCGTGCAAGTCTGTTGTAACAGTAGAGCATAACACATTTTAAATGGAAATTTTTCTCAGACACACGAAGGTCGTTAACTATTGTTCCTTTACACTTAACGAATTAGATGACACGTGATTAAATAAGGGTCAGAAATACTCGAGAATTGAGCCCTGGATGTTTTCGTTTTCGTATTTGTCTGAAATATTGGTTACGTATTATTCAAAACGTTACTAAAATTTTGGTACTATTCTAATGTGTAGCCTCAGTAAAATGCTTAAAACTCTAAAATTCAAAAGCTTTATTATATATAGCATAAAAACTCATCAGCTAGTCTGCACTGTCCCCCTGCTATTATAGAATTTTTCAAGGTCAATCAAACTGAAGCAGTAGATTTAAGGGGACTTATCGACGCAGTCATTGGACCCAACTTTGTATGCTTACCTTTGTGCGTACTGAAGGGAGCCAGGGCTAACGGGCTGAAGACTAAAGAGTGACAACAATGGAAGAGTGAATGAATATTTCACCGCAAACTGTGTAGGATGGCTTTTGACAGACACCCCATACGGAAAAAATGTTACCCCGAGCAGGAATCGAAACAACATTTCCACGATTACTAGTCAGGCGTGATAACCACTACACTATGATGGGGCAACCACGCTATGATATATTCCTTTATTGTTACAGTTTATTCACGCCAGTCTCTTTTACGACTTATTTTAGGCTTAAGAAAATCAACAAAGCTTCAGCAAGCCTAGGCCTGGGAAGTATCTGATTGAAAGGCATGTTTCGGTCCTGCTTCTAACTTCTCCAACTTTTGTTTTTTCATTACGCCACGGCAGACAGCAAAATAAAGCTGTCGCTTTATTTGGCCAATCATTTGGAATCTAAGCTATCTGGCCTTGCAAGTGCCTTAATTTTCTTAGCGATCTTGTAAGTTCCTTATGGACGCAAAGATGTATTTACACCGCAGTTTTAGCCACTTATGAAATCTTGAGAGAGAAAATGCACACGAAACTGAAAATCATTTTGACCTCTTTTTGTATGTCAGACATTTTTACTTGCGGGATTTCGGATTCGATTCACTGCATTGTATATATATATTAAACGCTTATTATGTATCTTTTATCGTTTTCGTTATTTTTTCTAAGTGTTGTAGCAACGACTTTAAGGAAGTATGCACGCAAAAGTGAAATCAGTGTTCACAAGTTTTTTTCTCTGACTTGTTTTTAAAGCTTGCGTGCAGGTCTAAGTGTTAACCTTCCAGTTTGTAGCATTGTGTTGTTTTTGTAAGGTTAGCAATTTGTTGTTTCAACGCTGAACGTTCACGTGCACGGAAGTAAGACAGGCTGCATAGTTTTAGTCAGCGCTAATAATTCATTTTGATAAGTTCATGTATGTGCGCAGCTAACAAAGCATCAGACATGGGCTTTCCCGTAGTCTCTGGGTAGTGACAAATTTAATTTTCAAAACGGAGTACGCAAGCGAAAGCCAAATTAGTTTTGACCATGTTGAAAGACCAAAGAACACGGCTGTAGCAGTACTAGATCATTCTATGGAAAGTTTGTTTCTTCTTTTTTTTTTTCTGTTGCCTTAGGACATTTGAAGGGTCATATTCTGCCTAGTGTATTGTATTTGGAATCTAAGCTTTCTGGGCTCGCAAGTGCCTTAATTTTCTTAGCGATCTTGTAAGCTCCTTATGGACGTAAAGATGTATTTACACCGCAGTTTTAGCCACTTATGAAACCTTGAGAGAAAAAATGCACACGAAACTGAAAATCATTTTGACCTCTTTTTGACATTTTTACTTGCGGGATTATTAAGTCACGGATTCGATTCTCTGCATTGTATATATATTAAACGCTTATTATTTATCTTTTATAGTTTTCGTTATTTTTTTCTAAGTGTTGTAGCAACGACTTTAAGGAAGTATGCACGCAAAAGTGAAATCAGTGTTCACAAGTTTGTTCTCTGACTTGTTTTTAAAGCTTGCGTGCAGGTCTGTGTTAACCTTCCAGTTTGTAGCATTGTGTTGTTTTTGTAAGGTTAGCAATTTGTTGTTTCAACGCTGAATGTTCACGTGCACGGAAGTAAGACAGGCTGCATAGTTTTAGTCAGCGCTAATAATTCATTTTGATAAGTTCATGTATGTGCGCAGCTAACAAAGCATCAGACATGGGCTTTCCCGTAGTCTCTGGGTAGTGACAAATTTAATTTTCAAAACGGAGTACGCAAGCGAAAGCCAAATTAATTTTGACCATGTTGAAAGACCAAAAACATAGCTGTAGCAGTACTATATCATTCTTTGGAAAGTTTGTTTCTTCTTTTTTTTCTGTTGCCTTAGGACATCTGAAGGGTCGTATTCTGCCTAGTGTATTGTTATTAATGAGGTGCGGGAAGCAACTCCGGCCTGGGACAAACCCAGATCGAAGAGAGAGATGGTTTGCGCAAATAGCTGTCATGCGTTGCTAGCTTAGGTTACACGCGTGACATTCAGCTAACTGTATTACCACGTCAATAAAGTATTGTATTGTAAGAGATCAAACGCGGCACGGACGAGGCTTGACTGCTCATTACAAATATAATAAATTCCCACATAAAAAAAAAAACGCTTTCAGGCTCAGTTGCACCAGGAAGTTGGAGGCGAGGGGAGGGAGAGGCGAAAGACTGATTCGATGAAACAGTATCGAAGGTGTTAAAATGGATCTTTGTCTAAAGCTATTCAAAGTCCTAAGTATCTACATATCTTCGATATTCAGTCAAAATGTACGAATCTCGTTCTCTTTCTCCACGACAGCCAGCTGTTTCGAGGCCTCTATTGAGGCCTCGACAAATTCCATAACAAGGCAGCCAGAATATTAAAGCAAAACGTTGGATTTATCAATTGAGTTGATAAGGTAAATTGGCCACCGTAGAGGGATTGAAGACTAACTTTTCGAAAGTTAGCCCTTCAATCTCTTCACCGGTGGCCAGTTTACCTTATCATGTAACTCAGTTGATAAATCCCGGGTTTTGTATTTCACTTCCCCACCGACGTAGCACCGGAGATTCTTTAGAAACTAACCCCATTGTAAGAAATTAAACATGTTGCCTTACTTTGCTCGTCATCTGGAATCTAAATCATTTGGCTTTAAAAGTGTCGTTACTTGTTTTATCTGCAAGAAATTAGCGTTGTTTTATGTTTGTTGACGTTTATCAAGGGTGTCTGTAAAACCCGGAACACACCCGGAACACCCCGGAACACCCCGGAACACCCCGGAACACCCCCGGAACACCCCGGAACACCCCCGGAACACCACCGGAACACCCCGGAACAACCCCGGAACACCCCTGGAACATCCCATAATACCCCGGAACACCCTCGAAACAGCAAGGAACACCCCCGGAACACCAAAAATAGTGGTCAGCGGTCAGACTGCTCACGAATTGACTAAGCCGAAGACCTCTGAAGATTCCCAATTCTTCATGAGACTTTTGCGGATCACCCTGAGATTTCCGAGCATTTCAAGAATGCTTGGAATATTTTCGAAGCTTTTAAGAACAGGGAAAAAACCATTATTAATGGGAAAAATATATCATGCACGTGACCTTCATATCAATAACTTACGATTTTCAGTGATATGAAAATGTGACAGTTGAACTGTTAATTCTGCATTGATTTTTCTCGTGCGAGGTTTGCATTATCACGTTCAAAAAGCAGGTGCCAAGGACATAACAAAGCCAAATGATACAGTGTCACGCAATGCTATAAGGTCATTATTCCGAGGTCACACGATCGTCATCGTTTTATTTCCACAGGCGCATGGAAAATGTTTGGGCGCCGGTTCGTTACGCTAATATACAGTGAATATATACACCTCATTTAAAAAACCTCAGTTCATATTAATTTGAAGTATCATACCGTAGTGCATGAGTGCTTCAGGAATGTTAAAATCCGAGAACGTTTTTCCATGTCTAATAAATTCCCATCTTGCAGCTTTCTCTTGTCATATTTGAATGACGACGTTTTTGCAGTTAGGCCTGCATATATTTTTGGTTAACAAAAGAGCGTAGCTCGGAAGATAAATGAGTAGCAGAAATGTGCGCCTGCAAAAAAGTACTCACTATAATTTTGTAGATATCAGATTTCCTTGAACTTTGCAAAGTTCGTGTGCTCCCTCAATAAGCCAACTTTATACGTTGCGATAAACCTTGAGTTACAACTTACTTGTCAAAACTATTCAAACATTTTTCTAATTGGTCTTTAGAAGGAGCGGCGGTGTTTCTTTGCCCAGTTCGTACAGTAACAGCACGTGGGGCACTTATTAAGAAAATGCGGTAGTACTAGCTACGTAATTTGAAAAGGAACAGCCTTTACGGAAACAAAATAAATCCTATAGACGTTTAGCAGCCTGCAAAATCTGTTTTGTTTTGCGTGCAAAATCTGTCACGCAATGCCCAAGAGTAAGTTATCGCGATCGTGACGTGTTATATGGTGAATTGAATTATTATTCGGGATGCCCACCCCCAGAATTTTACTTATAGACGTCACATCGGTTTGTCGAGAGTTATAATGCAAATCTCGCATGAGTTACAACAACTTTAATAATTGAACTGAAGTATATAAAATCAAATCTTTGTCGATCTGAAGGACACCAATGTTATTTTTTTAATTTTATTTTTGTCATTTTGTCTTCGGATGATCCGCAAAGGTCTTCGGAACAATTCGGAAATCTTCGTTAATCTTCGGAGGTCCTCGGGTCAGTCTATGCGTGAGCAGTCTGACCGCTGACCAGAATTTTTGGTGTTCAAGAGTGTTCCTGGCTGTATTGAGGGTATTCTGGGGCATTATGGGATGTTCGGGGGTATTATGGGATGTTCCAGGGGTGTTCCAGGCTGTTCCGGGCTGTTCCGGTGGTGTTCCGGGGGTGTTCCGGGGTGTTCCGGGGGTGTTCCGGGGTGTTCCGGGGTGTTCCGGGGTGTTCCGGGGTGTTCCGGGTGTGTTCCGGGTTTTACAGACACCCGTTTATCAAGCCTTATCAGCATAAGCATTACTAATCCTTGTTGTTGTTCCATTTATCACAGGAAAAATGAACGAACAAGAAAAAAAATCCACGTGACTCTGAATTACGTAGACTACGAGCAGTCCCCAGGGGTGCGTTTCTCGAAAGACCCGAAAAGTTCTCGGACCCGAAAAGTCATTCGTAAAAATATGAACCACTCATTCTACGAAGCTGTGATTTTAAGAAGTCTCTAAGGTAATAAATATTTAGCTTCAAGCAAAGTTTCATGCTTAGAAACTTCTTTCTTTACAAGAAACAGGGTGGATTATCGTGCTTGAAAATCGACCCAAAAAGTTTAATTTCGGAGCTTTTGAAAAATGCACGCCAGGGATCTCTCGATTCGCTCAGGGGCAGTCGAGTGAAAGAACACGCAAGCGAGCTCGATAATCGGCTGCCGCCTGGAAAATTGACGCGCGCGTGATAATTTAAGCCGCTAATGTAGTGTTCCGGTTCATTAGACACGCGGACGTCACGTTTCCACGCGACCGGTAATTTTCGCATGAGCTCGGGTGTTCTTTTTGCTCGATTATCCCTGTTCAGAAAGAGAGCTCCAGACTGCTCAAAAAATCTCGTTTATAAGCTTGTTAGCATTATCTGTCTACTATTGTGTCATGTTGAAGACGTCTTTCATTGGTGGAATGGTCAAGAATTGATCCACGCTATTTATTTGATTCAGATATATATTATATGTTTATTCTTATTCCCTCGGATATGAGTCACACTTTTCAATTCCTGTGGCCACCAAGCGCTTCCGTTTCTTTGTGGTATAGTGCGTGGCCATCATTCAGGCCCCTTCCCGCAAAGCTACGCCTTCAGATAGCCCCACCTACCTCCTCTTTGTCGACGTGTACCCAGTTCTCACTACGTTTAGCATGCTCAACCACGAGACACAAAGGGACTCCACGTTCTAGGATCTGAAAGATATGGAATTAGGGAGGGAGGGGGGGAACAGATATCCTCAAGAAGGAGGAGGAGTGGAAAGTTGCATGCCAAATATAACATATGCTAATACGGAAGAGGAGAAGAATTTTCTATGACAAATGATTTGACCGTGTACTTTGAGAAATATCCTTGTTTGTGTGCTGGCAATGGCGTTCGGACAGCATATCAGCAAGCGCCCAAGGAGGGAAAGCCGGAATGTTGCTCAAAGTGAGTGAAAAACTTTATACAAAAATTAAAGGTTCGTTTTTTAAGTAACGGAAAGTTAAATTATGTCATTGGCTCGGAAGCAGCACTTTTATTGTGACATGCATATATGCAGCTGAAAATGGGGTGCAGAACATGATAGTGAGATCACAAGAACCATGAAAAGTGAGGCTCGTAGCTACTTCTAGAACTAATTTTCACAAATCTTGGACAAATTTTCTTTGACGTTCCATCTTCACGAGCAAATTTCATATTTGACAAAAGAAAACTGGTATGCCAGTTTACATTTGTCATATAAAAATTTGATAAATTCTCTCATTTGCACAAGCAAATATTAACATTTTGTCCTAAAACGTTTCACTCATGTCCAATACTGCCGCACTGATACGGACCGTTATTTGCAGTTGACGGTCCGTAGGTTTCGCACGGACGGTCATCCCTGCTTACGGACCGTTATTTGCGGTTGACAGTCCGTACGTTTCGCCCGGACCGTCGTTCTTGCTTACAATCCGAATACAGAGCATGCATCTCATTATCACGCCAGGGCCAACTGCAGTTGACGGTCCGTACGTTTCGCACGGACCGTCATCCTTGCTTACGGACCGTCATTTACGATTCACGGTCCGTATGTAGAGGGATAAATAGCCAATACAAGTACGATTGAACCTCATTTAAACCATATGTACGAAACAAGCGAGATACACCAAGAGAAGACGGTAATATGTCTATTACTCGTTCTATAAGCGTTGCGCAAACTGATGACAAGGTTCTAAAAGCGGGCACTCCAAGAGACAAACAAAGCGATCGATATACGTGAAAGGGAAGAGAGTAATATGTCGATCACTCCTATGATTATGCCCCGTTATTTAAGCGTAGGTACGAAGCGAGCGAGGTACACTAAATAGAAGACGAAAACATGTCTATTACTCGTTCTATAAGCGTCGTGCAAACTGTTAAAAGCGAACTGTTATGTCGATTACTCCTTCTATTGAAGCCTTGTGAAACTGTGCAAGGGAAGACAACTTTTATTATGCCTCGTTATTTAATATTGTTTCACGGGTTAAGCAGAACTACTCAAAGCGTGTCAACAATAAGCTTAGTTTTCGCCATAATAGGCACCAAACTAAACACCTCCTTTCTTGTTTCAAGATGGTTTAAGCTACGTTTGTTCAAATACTTTCCACATATTTTCGCCATAATAGTTTTCGCCATAATAGGCATAATTCCACATAATAGGAATTACGCATAATTCGCCATAATTCCACATAGTTTTCGCCATAATAGGCACCAAACTAAACACCTCCTTTCTTGTTTCAAGATGGTTTAAGCTACGTTTGTTCAAATATACTTTCCACATATTTTCGGGTGTTTTTAATCCTCGTCATTTTCTAGAAGGCTATGAATAGTGTCATTTGTTTCAAATATCCTTTTCTTTTTACTCTTGCGCGTGTAAACTGCTAATACGAATTTGGGTTTCATCGATGAATACCGCCTTTTCATTCCCACAGGTTTGTAGTCTGTTCTTTGTACTCTTTGTCCTTAAAAAACTCTCACCTCCTATCAATTAATTTGTATTACCCAATGCGTCGTTACCATTGTGCCTCTAAATCTCGCACCTCTAATGCAGTGACTACTGTAACCGCGAACCGCGTGGTCTTATTACGGTTTGGACCACTTTGAGTACCTCACTTCGAAAACTCATTCATCAAAAATAGTACCGCAGTTATCCCGTTCTAAGTGTCAGTATTCTGTATCTACTCAGCCGTTTTTATATCAACAGGAACAATAAAACCGGCTGCTTAGGAGACCATCGATTGCGCTCTTTATAAAAATAGAATAACACTGCTGCACGACGAAGTCGTACATAAGTTAAATCATCTTTTTCATGAAATCAATTCCTGATGTCACTTCACTGAACAAGTTGACCTTACACGCAGGGAAATCTGAAGTGATGATCGATAATACAAAAACATCGATGCGTAGGCCCATTGCTTCCTGTTAAGTGTGGAAACAAGGAACTGGAATACACAAACACACGAAATTATTGGTTGTCACAGTAGATAATAGACTAGTGTGAAGAGAGCACGTGGATAAGGTGCATAAGTCATTCAGTAGTTCGAAAAATACGCGTGTTGAAGAAAATGAGCTACCTGCCACCCAAACTCCTGGAAGAGATATATTTTAAAACGATAATTCCACAACTCACTTATTGTATTGCAGTCTGGGGCAACTGTGCTGTTGCCATGTTTACAGAAATTGAAAGATTGCATATTAAAGTAGCTAGAATTATTCGCAAAATCCCAGAGGATATTTTGGATTGTAATGTTCTGGCTCATATTAAGTGGCAAGACCTGGGATATCTATATAAACGTAGGATAGCCACTGAAGTATTCAAGGTTAAACAAGGTCTTAACAACAGACTACTACCATTTCTTACGTTCACTCTGAATCGAAGTACAAAGGCCTGCTTCTGGAACTAAAACGACAGAAAACAGAAGTTGGTAGCAATAGTTTCTCTTAGAGCTCCCGCAGTATGGAATTCACTTGATCGTAATTCTCCTTTATTTTGTAACCTTTACATTCTAGTCTTGGAGTCTGTCACAATTGGTTTGCTTAATTACGGTTATATCTGAATTAGTAAACTTCATGCAATATCTATACGAACCACGAAATACTAAATATATATTACTCCCTATAAATAACCAGCGAAGAAAAATCCATATCATAGGCCGATTATTTAAACGAATATTTCAAAGTTTCTGAGAGAACAGTAATATCAAATGTGCTAAATGAAATGCTTTTGGAGTGCTCGGACTCAATCCCATTCGAGCAAAGAAATTAGGCATCTATTCGTACCGCTGTACGAGGATTTACCGAAGTTGCGCACGTGCTTATTTACATTACCATTTTAATCAGTCGTTCCTGTGTGAGAGCATAATTTTAGCGATTATAGCAAACGGCTCTTTTGCTCTTCTTTTTTTAAGGTTTTAAAAGGACGCGAACCATTATTCTACCCTGCTAGCAGTGGTTCCCGTTAACGAGAGGACGTCGAACCACTGCAAGCAACCGTTTAGCGCCGTCCCCAGCTCTGGATGAATAAATTAACTCACAACCAGCAAAACCGGTTTCAAACCGGTTTGACGCTTGCGCTAACCCTTAAGGCGCGGACACACGATGCAACATTGCGCGCAACGTTTGGGTCACGAAGTTGCACGCAATGTTGCATATGATGGACACACGGTGAAACAGTTGCGCGCGATGTTGCAGAAGTAGAAGCCGATTCTACTTCTGCAACAGTTGCATGCAACGTTACGTGCAACAATTTCAACCGTGGACACACGATAAAACTTTCAAGTTGCGCAAGATGTTGTGGGCAATGTTGCATCGTGTGTCCCAGCCTTTAGGACTGCTGTGATTCACATGCCATTATTCAAGGCTCTTGTTGGTTATCGTACAAGTCAAGCAAAAGATATCCAAACAGATAGAAGTGCTGGTCAAGCTTAGTCGCCGATATTTTACTTCATTGTGGAGCGCATTCTTTACGCGCTCAATTATAAATGCGACGACCGGACCCGCTCTGCAGTGCCAGTAAAGTGAAGCGAAAGCTTCAAAGCCTTCGATGCCTACGAACAACACTTCGATTTTTTCCATAAACTAATCCCTGGAATTGCAGAAAAGGAGGAGAAATATTACAAGGTTTGCGAACAGAATCTGAAATCAGATCTGCTTGTGATGCAGTCCGCTCAGCTATCTTCTGTATCTTCAGTAAGTTTTGTTTTCATCAATTAATTCGTGTAAATATAAACTGAAATGAATATCCATCCTGTGCGGTAATAACAAAGAATGTGAAATGTTCTCGCTTTATCTAGTGCTGATTTTCAAAACCTTCATGATCGATCCTAGATTCTGTAGATTCGCTTGTAAATACAAATGGGAAATAATTTTCTGCGAGTGCTCGCTGAATATTTTGTGTAGAGCGGAGGACGCTCACTTTAATACGAACACAAACATTCCTTGATTTCTTGGTCATTAAAAAGCCGCCAAAATGCCAAAATAAACGAAAGCCCTTTTTACTGGCACAAAAAATCGAAAATAGCGAAGAAATTTCAGCAGCTTCAGGCTACAATTTATATTTTTACCAGTTGAACTGTTGACCTTTTGTCGTGAGTTCGGCCAGGGCGCGTGTTTGCTCTGATTGGCCAAAATCTGACAGCTCAGACAATGGGCACTCCGTCACTCGCGCATGCTCGATGGAAATCCAAACGGTTGCTTGCAGCCTTGCTTGCAGTGGTTCCTCGTCCTCTCGTCAACCGGCCGGGAACCACTGCTAGCAGGGTACCATTATTCAGGCCGGTGCGCCTTATGGGAACTTTACTTCTCGAAAACATTCTTGTCTCTGGTGAAAGTGGGCTGGTTGGTTGGGAAGCAGCAAAAAAAAAAAAAAGAAAAAAATGCGAGCTTTGATTATATCCTTAATCACCACGACTAAAACGTTTCAACGAGCCACCATCTCTTAGGAGGAAGTCGTCACGTGGGTGTTTTAGATAGCAGGGACAAAGCTTCCTAAAACTTGCAAACACCCGTCAAAAGGGAACATGCATCCAGTTTTATGTATTTTTTTTCTTTTTGAAAAACTGGAACGGTCGGGGATGGTAAGCGAAACGTTTGATTAAGACAGCCTCGACTAGTTTCAGCCCAAGATAAGTAATAAATATACAATCTTTTTTGGGTGGGGGGAGGGGGGTGAGAACAAGACTTTGTTTTTTGTGGAGGGGGGGGGGGGGCGGTGGGTTGATTTCAAAATGATGAGCGCCTTGGACCAGGCGAAACAGATTGAACAATTCAATTCGACACCATTCGTTCAACGTGGAGGCATTTCTTGCTAAACAAACCGACAAATGTTTTGTTTTGTGTATGGTGCATAGACTAACAACCACTCCATTGTACCATGCTAGGAGATGACCCAGGGGTTAAGTAAAAGCCATGTTTCTTCCATTGGCAAAGTTCCTATACGAGCCACGAGGAGTATATCGTTATCTTGTGCAAAAAGCAATTATCCGAGAAATCTTGGTTGTGACGTCAGCGTGCAAGCGCCCGTACAGACTCTGCGTGCACTTCTGAGGGTTAGACTGGGAACAAGGAGCCATGCATTGTGGAAATTATTCAACGTGAGTCGATTGTAAACAGGACCGAAAAGAAGAGTTACTATTGAACGACGCTTCCATGACCATTATCAAGTTTATTTGAAAAAAAAAAGAAAAAGAAAACGAATTTCAATGCATTTATCCACTATTTCCGTTCTAATTAATAAATACTGTTTTAGAGAAACAGTAAGTAACGCTTCGATGTCTTCAAGACGTCAATGTCATAAAGACAGTGGAATGTTGTTCGCCTTTGTTATCGCTGATTTTCCTGTTAAAATATTTCTACATTGGCGAAAATACCTTTCTAAGGACTTATGTTATCATGCTCTTACGTATTTCTTAGTAAATTTAATATTTTTTAAAATTTATTGACCATTACCAAATGCAAGTTTATTTGAAAAAAAAAAGAAAAAGAAAACGAATTTCAATGCATTTATCCACTGTTTCCGTTTCTAATTAATAAATACTGTTTTAGACATAAGTAAAGACAGTGGAATGTTGTTCGCCTTGGTTATCGCCGATTTTCCTGTTAAAATATTTCTACATTGGCGAAAATACCTTTCTAAGGACTTATGTTATCATGCTCTTACGTATTTCTTAGTAAATGTAATATTTTTTTAAATTTATTCGCTTATTAACTAATTAATTAACACATTTTGTTTCCTTTTTTGGTGAAATAATATTTTGATTATTACAAAACAAGTATGCAACCAATTAATGTTTTTCTAAATAGTCAAAGCGCCCTGACAGCAATTCTTCTAAAATTTGCTTCACCTGCAAAATAAAAAGAAGATATACGTTCTTCGCCAGTGTTTTGAAAAACAACGAAAACAGTAAAATTTTTATTACTTTATTTTCATTCATTCATTCATTCATTCATTCATTCATTCATTCATTCATTCATTCATGGGGGTTGGGGGGGGGGGTGGCAATAATTTAAGCCTTTTCATTACGATTGCCGTGAAATTCTGGCCTGGAACCGGCTCATTTAAGGATAAATTTATCGATTCATTGTTGTGCTAAGCGTTAAAATGGAAATTAAATGGAAAGTGTATTGCTTGCTGTTGCTTTGCTGCTGTGCTTGTAGGGACATACATTTGTTTTTGTTCCAAGTTGGTGGAAGCTATTAAGAGCAATATGTTTCTGTGATAATGTTCGTTGTGCTGTAGTAGGTACAGTAGAAATCCGGTAACTCGAACTCAGATAACTCGAACTCCCCCGCTAACTCGAACTAAGTCGCATTTCCCTTGGATTTGACCCCACTTTTCAGTCATTTTTAATTGGATAACTCGAACTCGGATAACTCGAATTTCCCGCTAGCTCGAACTAAATTTCGTTTCCTTTGATCAAAATTTACCCCGAAAACTCGAATTCTGGTTCTTGCAACTCACCACGGATTCCTGTCGTGTAATCGGATTTAAACACTAAAACTAACATTACAGCAATTTGATTTTAATTACTGCAACGAACAGATCGCATATTTGACAGTCATTTCCCGATCTTATGATATCTTGAGTGCAACTAAGTTACACTCAGTACTGCATTATCATAAGAATGCATAATCCTGTTGCAGTTTTTGACGAGATAAGTGTAATTTGCAGTGTACTGTATACTGAAGTGCTGAAAAATCAGTAAACTATCAATTATTAACATGGCAATTTGAATATTCAATCGACCCCGATAACTCAAACCCCCGCTAACTCGAACTGTTTTCGGTTTCCCTTCTGAGTTCGAGTTACCGGGTTCTACTGTATTTCCTACCTTTGAGTAACTGTACAATAGGTAGTACACAAATGTAGGATGCTGAAACCAATTTAAATAAAAACTACCAAGAAATATATTGATTTCCAAGGGTGCTGTTCAAAATGTTATTTCCTTATGCATTATGACTCCAGGTTTTGACTAAAATATTGGACTGTGACCATTAGAATGAAAGTCATTGAACACTGTTAATTTTCCCGCACGGGTTGTATTACTTGTTAATTTTGCTCCACATTAGGTGGTTCTCTGCTAAATTTTTTAGCTTTTGAACGTGATCTTTAAAGCATTTCTTAAGACCTTCTCTGTGATCTTGTTCGCCGATTTTCTTCGATTGCGATTTTGTCTCCCGATTTTTTCTACATGAAAATCGTGAATTGGTTTCCCAAGTTGGTACTTGAATATTATTCGTAGTAATTGAGAGGATAGGAATATTGATCCACCATCGCCCAGCTACCCACGAAACTTTTTGTACAAAATTGTGAGTTCGTTGTCCAATTCGTACCTGGCGATTATTCGTACTTACAGAGTAGGAATATTACTTCATCACTGCCCACCTAACCACATACCTTTTTGTGGCTAAAAGTTGCTCTAAAAAGCGACGTTTCCGTCTCTCGTAAGAGCGCTAAATACTTCGCAGCAGACAATATAATCTCTTTTTCATCATCTTCATCATTTTTTGCAACTCCTTCTGCCGCCATATTCTCTTTCTCATCATCATCTTTCTTCTGATCCCCTTTTTCTTCATCATTTTCCTCGACATTTTGTTTAGAATCTTCGTTGATCAGTTCTAGCAACTCTTTTGAGTGAACGACGTCTTTGCCTTCGGTTAACGTATTTTCTTGTTCCTCTACTTCGGCTTTTTCGTCAGTTTCAACGTTTGTGGCATCCGACTTTTGCGGTTTCTTATCTCCGCTGGTTTTCGTCTCGTTCTTCGGTTCAAACCAAAAGTTCATCGATATTGTTTTACTGAAGAAAAAAGGGAAAAAAAGACGATTAAAAGGACCAAATAACAGCACTTACAATACTCCAATTAAATATTTTCGCCTGCGATTGATTGGTCGAAATGCGTCAGGTAACATAATATGAGGAAAAATATCCATTCATAAGCAAAAATGCCTCTCAGTGTAGGTCAAAACGGGGGATGGGGAAAGGAGAAAGGGAGCCTGGGAGAAAAGGAGCAGGATTAGTGCACGGGAAGCAGGAGTAAAGGGGAGTCGAAACCGGAATAAAGATGATTGAAGGGTACAAGAAGCTAAGTAAAGCAGGAACAGGGTGGGTGGGTGTGTTGGGGGAGGGGGGGTGCCCGGGAGAAAAAAGGGGCAGGAAGTGTATGGGAATCGGGAATAAAGGGGAAGCGAAACCGGAATTAAGATGATTGAAGGGTACAGGAAGCCGAAATAAAGGAGGAACGGGGTGGGTTGGGGGGGGGGGGTGGGTGACCGGGAGAAAAAAGGGCAGGGAGTGCACGGGAAGCGGAAATAAAAGGGAATCGAAACTGGAATTAAGATGATTAAAGGATGCAAGAAACTTAAGTAAAGGAGGAACGGGGATGGGGGGAGATGGGAGAAAAAACGAGCAGGGAGTGCACGGGAAGCAAGAATAAAAGTGAATCGAAATCGGAATTAACATGATTGAAGGGTATAAGAAGCTAAATTAAAGGAGGAATGGGTTGGGGGGGGGGGGGGTTGCCCGGGAGAAAAAGGAGCAGGAAATGCACGGGAAGCGGGGGTAAAGGGGAATCGAAGCCGGAAATAAGATGATTGAAGGGTATAGGAAGCTTATTTAAAGGAAGAACGGGGTAAGGGGAGGGCAGCTCGGGAGAAGAGCAGCAAGAAGTGCACGGGAAGCGGGGATAAAGGGGAATCGGAACCGGAAATAAGATTTAAAAAATACACAATTAGGATTACATTTTGTAATCCAAAATAGAACGGGGGCCGTCATGGCCATGATGATATGATGAGTACAGGAAACGGAAGGTTTGGAGTATTGTGTATTGCAGGTACAGCCTTAATAAATTACCTTTGGCTTTCGCTTTCAATGTAATGCCACCAGTAATTAGGAATGTACAGCACTTCATCTGGTTCAAGAGCCACCTCCATACCTCGTATCTCACTGAACCGGGGAAACTTGTCAAAGTCCGGGTTATCAAAGTCTACCTGCAGAAGAAGAATTTATGAATCAGAAAGATTTTCACAGAAGTATCCCACTAAAAGTGATTCAAGGATCATACTCTTTGGGTGTAATCATTTGCAGCGCATACACGTATATAGCTGTCGCTTTAGCGCGTGGGAATTTTTTTTTTTGTATTTTAGCCAAAAAACAATAGAAAATTCGCACGTGCTAAAGCGACAGCTATACGCGTATGCTGCAAATGATTCCCCCCTTTATTTCTTACAATTTCATTCAAATGTACAAATTCAGGTTCCTTGGATACCGTTTAGTATTTTTAAATGGAAAGTGCGCGTATTAATGCGTTCACGATTACCCGTTTAAGTCCCTTTCAATATTCCATGCAATATATTGACAGTTCATGTTCACGTTTTTAATTAAAACATTTAGCAACATACAACAACCCAGTTAATTGTAATAGCTCATTTCCATTTATTTATTTATTTATTTATTTATTTTCATTTGTTTGTTTGTTTGTTTGGCAGATATTTCCGTGGGAAGACTCCTTGCTGAAACTGTTCGCAAAAAAAAACCTGACATGGGAAAATAAAACTTTAAAAAGAACTTGCTTTTTTAATAAAGGGTATGTTGCCATGACGGCAAAATGGTGATAAATATAACCTGGAAGGATACTGGATGATTTACGCTTACAAATGCGAATGAACACCTGTTTAAAAACTTCTCAAGCAGTCTAGCATCCAGGCATTCTCTTCTCTCTCCGACTCATCCGGTGACGTCATGACATTTCGCGCCAAGTCGAGTGAGCGCTTGTCCGCTTGTTCGTTTGTCAGCTTTACTAGGAAAAAAAAAAGGATCTCCAGGTCTCACCTGCGTTTGACGATCATGGGGATGCCCAACTGGGTAAGGATATAACGATCGAAAATAATCCGGACTAAACAGTATCACCCGTTTCCTGCCGAAAATCTGCAACAAAAATATACCAAATAATTTCATTATTCACATATAGGCATCGTGTATCAAATTACGGGATAAGCAGCTCGCCTGCTTTAAGTCCACTCAACCGTGCTGGCTCTTTGATCTGGTTTCTAGGTATCCAGTATTGAGTGGTACTATAGAGTGCAAAAGGCAGAGGGAACGTTGAAAACCAATGATCTTAGCGTCATGTGGGCAGCACGCAAAGCCAAGACACCGCTGGTGCAATCAATCATGGCGGTTTTTTCTGAACTTATGACGTCTTGAGAGTAATAATTATCACAGCTACTATGCAAGCAAATAAAGTAAAAACAGACAGTTAAAACCCTACTCACCTGGACATAAAGATTCTCTAAGATGTCGAAGTGCGCAGGCGTCACAACATCTGGCATTCCAACCAGCAACAAGTTAGTTACATCCTCGCCCCACCTTATTCTCCTCACGAGATCTAGCAGCCAGGAGTAGTCAAAGGTATTGATATCTTCCAGCATAGAGGCACTCACACCATCTTGAAGGTACAACATCGACTGTGAAAAAAGGATAATGTAAAACTCTCTGAGAAAGAAAAGATTTAAGGACGAGCTGCGACATCGCCTCTCACCCCCCACCCCCCCCCCTCCCCACCCCAAGTTATTATGAACTCGTCAGTATGACCTTATTTGGTAGAACTGAAAACAAAAGACCTAGTAAAACCCAACGGGCTATGTTCCTGTGGAGGTAATATTTGTTTTGAGAAAGGCTCATGTCTAGTCGGAAATTTAGTGACGCACTGTTAGCCCAAAACTTGAATTACATATTTTAGCTATAGTGCAACATTCACTTCTATAAAATATTAGCCGATAATTCCCAGTTTTGTTTCTCAATTGCAATGAACGTAGCTGATGTAGAAGCTATAGGCCATACTGCGCTCACACCTGACAAAAGCATGTCATTAAACCCCTGTTTCGTATTTTATAATAGCAAGCATTTCATTCAATGCCACTTTGTCACGCAAATTTCATTCAAGATGCAAACCTCAATAAAATCAATTCGCTTATCTTGAAAACTCAGACAGTTGTAATTCCGATTGAAAGGCTTTCCAACTGGTAGGGCAACTCATGCGGACGAGTCAATTCGCTCGCTTTTTTTGAAATCTCAAACAGACGCAGACCCAGGTGAAAAGGTATCAAAATTTTGACTAACACATGTGCACTAGTTACCTTTATTGTGGGGGAAAGTAAAGACAATTAGCCCATAAGTAAAAACTCAAAAAGTTGCAATCCCAAGTGAAATCGACGAACTTAATAATGTGGGCGAGTGTGTAGTTTACACATCGCCCATTTTGATGTGGGCGAGTGTACATATCGCAAATTTTGTTATATACCTGGAAATACGCTCGACTTCCATTATCAGCTCTGTCCAATTCTTCCATTAACTCCGAGAAGTTCTTGAAGTACAACAGCATTTTCTTCGTGGGTGGCTCGAAGTCTTTATAAGCGCCCTTGATACGGTCATCATCGTAATAAAGGAATTTTCTGTTCTCGGAGAAAAAAAACCATTTGAGAAAAAAACATGAAAGGGATTAATGCACAAGAGATAACTTGAAAAAGAGTTGCAGGAATCGAATAGAGGACAACAGCAAAACAATTACTGTAATTAGGTACAGGTACATAATTGACCTCAATTTTAGCAGGGGTTGATAACCTATTAACCACCCACCCCCCCCCCCCCCCCCTTCATTATGGATAACACGTGTTTTCACTATTTCCGATGCTAGCTTGCCGTTGGATTGTGTGGAAAGTAGCGAAAAAAATATGAAATAAAACAGAGCGTTTTGAGAACTAGCGGCGCTAAATTTTGTTTGTTTGGTTTTTGTTTGACATTTATCGCACAATTTTCCGTCGTGTTCTTTCTTGAAACACAAGAAAGCTAGAACATATTCTCTATTAAGCAGATGAAAATCGGTTTCCCGGTCTTTACAGACGAGGGAACCCGCGATTAGAATCCCCCTTCAAAACTTTAGAATTTTAAAGTCTCCTTTTTAGAGGGAGATTACATTTCATTTCATACAGCCGCCATCTTGGTTGAAAAATTTTGGACGTCTCTATTTCTCCAAATTTAGACAATATCATCAAAACTGACGAGAGTAATATATGCAAGCCAAAAAAGAAACGCCACAATTTTCATGAAGCAAAAACTGCAAAACATTTCCAAACTTTGCTGTCGAAATATGGTTTCCATGGGAACATCAAACACAAAAACGATTGCATATGCTATATGATATTGTTGCCAGGTAATTTCGGTTGGCTGAGTGGGCCAATTAGTAGATATCTGAAAGGAAGAACAGTCGGTTTTACCTGTTTGTTGAGAAATAGGCCGTGTGGTCTTTATCTTGCAAGTTTTCGACCAGGTACTTTATTGTCCACTTCATGGCAGGCTTGTGAAATGTACAATTTTCGAGGACCACTGGGAGCTGCGATGCAATTATCAATCAATTTAATTATTTTTGTTGAGAGCTTTTTTGGGACCCTACAAGTCTTAAACGAACCTCACTGAGGTAAGGTAAGGTTAGCTTTATTTTCTGCATTCAGAGGAGGCGGGAACCTGATATAATTAGCACAGAAACCAGGACAAAAGAATTGGTCTATATTCTCAGATATAAGAGACACCTAGTGGAGCTGAGATGGAAGACTGTGCAATACGTTATCAGTTAAAAGAACACCAAGTTTTAAGAGAAGGTTTCCTATTGGACACCTTTTGTTCAGAGCAAACACTGGTTTGATTCGTGTTCTCGCCATGCTCGAAATGCCCTCTAATCTAAGTTTACACCGAGGACGCTACATTTCGACCTGAAGTCGCACAAGTGGCTATCTGTCATTTTACATTTAAAAAATGTAATTTTTCTGGGAATGGTGGAGGGAGGGGTGGGGAAGAAGTGGACTGAGAGAATGGGGTTAGTAGAATAAACTTCTCTTGATCTTCCTTACCCCTTGTTGAATAAATTCCATTGCTTCTTCGTCAAAACAGTTTCTTCGTGGAATTGGATCCACTGGGAATGTGTAAACACCGCGAAATATTGGTACTTTGTGCAACGTATGCTTCTCTTTTTCCTTATCTTTGTTTGTCTTTCCACAGCTGTGTGTCTTGTGATCGTCATTTTGGAGATAAACATTTCCGCAGTTTCTATCGTCACCTAATACATTAAAATGGTACAAAAAAAAAATACATCCACGTTATAGGCAATAGTTGCAGGTCCTGGTTGAAGGAAATCCAGTTAACCCTGATTTTACTTTAAATTTTGGCGAAAGAGGATCCTTGATTCTCTTATTCTTCCCAATTCTAACCTTAATTCAGTAAAAACAAGTTATAATTAAGTTACAATTGAGTTTCGGTTACTTGAAAAAGGACTGGGAAGAAAAAAAATGCTTTACTTTGGTGTTAGTTAATGAAGTTTTTTCAGGATTAAGGTTGAATTCTGAGGTCTAGAGATGACAAACGGAATAAACGATGATTAGCGCTGACAATATAAAATGATTAACTTATCAGATCTACCAAGTTTAGCATTCAGTTATAGCTATGCCACCCCTTTCTTTCCAAAGGAGTTTCTTGTTGGAATGGAACCTCTGATCAGGTTTCTTTTCAATTTTATTCCTTCCATTTTTTCGAGCGAAGACGCCAGGCTATTTTCGAAGCAACTTTGCTCAAAGTGTGCCCAGCACAGCGCTGTATTTTTCCAAATCGGTTCTTTAAAATTAACTCGGTGTCACTTGACGAATTTGACGCATTTCGCTCTTACAGTTGGATCTGACGGGAAGAAGTGCATCGAAATTCCCGATGTGTATCCTGTGTTAAGTTTGTACAGCTTTCCTTGTTCAGCGTTCCGGCCGCACAATATCTCCCTTTTTTTTCCCGTAGGTTTCTTCTTGTTTTACCGCCATGATTTGTTGTGAATCAAGTCGATTGACGTCACACACACAAATCACTTTCGTGGAAAAATCTCGATGTTTAGAGCGCGAAAAAAACAACTTTTCGAAATTTCTCACCGATATTAAACCTCGAATGGTTTTTTTAACATTAAAAATCAGGAAAAAAAATTCGCATCATATGCACTTTATGGAACATTTTAATTTGGTCAGTTACCAAACTTGAAACGATAACTTCTTTGACTAGAGAACCCCATCTTCAAGTAATTCTATGCGTTCAAAATGATGACGAGGGAAGACCCTGAACAACAGTGGATCACGTGCCTTCCACCTAAGGCACGTGACTCGCTATTCCACACCGCCATGTTGAACTCCAAGAGGATCCTGTCACGTCAGTATTTTTCTGACTAAAGGTTGATTTCCACGGTTGCGTAAATTTTACGTGCGTACGGGCGTGAATTTAACTGGCTTTACGTGCGTAAAAAAAATTGGAGACGATGTATGAACGGCTTACGTAAATGTAAAAAGTTGAAAGTTTTCAACGTACGCACGTAAAATTTACGCAACAGTGGAAATCAACCTTAACTAACTGACTAACTGACTGACTTACCTGAATTCTGACACGTGACAGGGTCTGGATGATAATATGATGTCTGCTGAGTGGCGTTTGAATTACACAAAACAAACATGAGCCAGACCAGCGCAATGAACATGCGCAGTTGAATTGAAGTGCTTGCCATATTTTAAAATTCTATTTCCCGTCAACTAACTGTAAAAAAGAAAAAAAAATTATTGAAACGAAAATTGTAATATCTACTAGAAAACTAAGAGAAACCAAGCAAACTTTGTTAAAACACTTCTGCAGTGGAATTCTGATGAAGCCATTATCAATGGGCCACGAAAATGGAGTCGCATAAAAGCGGTCTTCAGATTAAAGGGATCGCCCATTAAGAAAGTGTTTGTACGAGCTTTGAGAGATCTAAGAAAAAGTGGCCCTAACAACGAGCTTCAGTAAGTTATACTATATTTTTGTACCGAATTTTCAAATCTACAGAGAAAGTTTTATTGACCGGCCTATTAGTCAAATCTCTTGAATCTTGATTTGTCAGGATTCGTAATCGCTACTAGTGAAATAAAAGCATCTATTTTGATGTTGTTCAACATATACGAATTTTTCCTTCAGTAAGCGCCAAATGTATCGAATTAAGCTATTTTTCTATTGTAATTTTTATGCACTTTATAGTTTTATGTCGTCTTGTAGAACTTTTTTTAATGGAGAACGTTTTCTTTTAGTAACGATGTTTCCAGCCTGAGAAAGGGAAAACGGAAATTAGAAACATGCTAATTTTATTTGTTCTTTTTGTCATAAAAATGCGAGAAGCACGTCTACAATGTAGAACTCTAAACGTGGTAGTTTACGTTCTCCATGGTAAAGAATTGGAAGGAAACAAATATGCATTCAGTTGTAACCTGTGAATGATATCTCAGCAAAACCGAAGATTTTAAGAACAGCACACCTTTCGTCTGTTCCTTTATAACCGGGCTACTGCGCAAGCACATGAGAAAACTTATTACGTAACAAAACCTGTGACATAGCACACATTGTATAACAGTTTATTTTCTTCCAAAAAAAAAAAGAAAAACCTTTACATTACATTCCAATCTCATTTCAGTTCAAAAACTATACATTAATAATAATTTTAAAAGAATTTTAAATCTAAGCTGAAAAAAATATCCGATCTTATATATTATAATTTAAACTAATGCGTGCCCTTTAGCCCTTCCTGTGCATTAGATATACACATTGGGTTAATATTGAATAAATATAACAGCGAGACAGACAAGCAGTCTACACCGGTTGCAATTTGTTCCCCTCTTCATAGCAATTAGCGCTACATTATTCAAAGTTTGATCCTTAATGGTTTTTCAATTAAGTAGACGCAGAAAAAAAGAGTCTTCGAAGTGGGTATGCGAACAACTATGCCATATTATTTGAAAACTTTAACTTTTGCGACTTCAAATCAGTTGCAAAGCTCATGTTAATTGTCTCACGCTGTTTCTTGAAACAGGTCATAAAGTATTCAGTCAGTATACGCACATTTGATGTTTAATTTATTCAAAGGGAAAGAGATAGTGCCTCTCTTCAGGAGTACCCAACTTACGGATGATGACTTGAAACTCCTCTCATTTTGTTTGTTTGTTTTCTTGCTTTGTTTTGTTTTTGTTTTTCCAGATTGCTTCAGGAATTTTTTAACGGATATTTTTCTTTATCCGTTAACGGCTGATTGAACTGTTTAGATTCTTCAGCAGAAAATAAGCAAGAAGAAGATTTTGGAAATGGAATCTCATTCCCAGAATTTTGAAAATGATGTTGGCCTTTCGAAAATGTTAACTTCTAAATAACAGCTGACCTTGTTTAAAACATATTTGTCGGAATTCAGCGTCCCATGTTAGGGTCAACATTAAACAACTATATGACAAACGTTTAAGGACTCCCAAACTGATATTTTTATTCAACGGTCTGTTCCATTTTTTAACACTGAAACGTTAAAAGAAAAAAAAATTAAGTGAAACAATTTATCATGACCTCAGTAATCATTCTCATCATCGTTCAACGTTTGTTGTAAATGTAAATATAATTTTTTATTATTATTATTTTTACAAAGAGAATTTTTTCTGAATTCTTACAATAAGCAAAAAAAAAAGAGGAGGGAGGGGGGGGGGGGTGAAGGATACAGTTTCAGTTAATAATTTTCAGTACTTAATGGTTCCTCCGATTATTTCACAAAAAGTAAGGGGGTGGTCTAAGTTTTGGTTAAATTTGGCATAATGCAGAGTAAGCTGAGGATATACTCACAAGCTGAAAGTTGAAGAATCTTAATTTTTTTCCATCATATATTGTCACGTGATTAAAATAAGGTTATTTTTAGCTCAAAAACCTTTTTGTCAAAGTGGCACCACTTTTCATAATTTTCTGGAGGTTACAATCATCTAAATAGTGTTTAGGCTACTAGTAACATCAATTCTGTGCGTGGACCTTCAGATAAAATTGACATTAAATCCCGAGAAAAAGAATATTTATCCAGGGTTCCCACATCACCAAGGTGTTTTTCAGTGGGGCCCTGCAAATAATAGGGAAATAAAAATTACAAAAACATGTTAAAGATCCTAGTCTGGGGATCATTTGCGGTCGGGGATCATTTGCAGTCCAATTTGGGGGTTATTTCTGGTCGGGGATCATTTGCGGTCTCGGGATCATTTGCGGCGCTGTACAGTTGTAAGTACTTCTTTTGTTCTTTTAGCTTATGACGTAATATCTTACCAACCTCCAATAACCAAATAGTCGACTTTACTGGTATCCTTATTGTTGGCGTCTGTTGTAGGTTTTCACACAAATCTCCGTCTCCGTTGTGGAAGTGTGCTGAAAGGAGAAACTTTAATCTTGTTATCTTATTTATTGCACATTTATTCTTACCCAGCAACTGACGATGGATGATGCTTCATACGAAACACGTTTTGCAAAAAAAATTAAAATGTATTTCCAAAGCATCGTGTTCTTTGTCAAAACCTCATGTTATTTCATGCTGCTAAGAAACTTTAAAGAAAAATAAATAATACGTTAATGATACGTTCTCTTGGTTATGAACCTCATCAAAGTCATTTGTTTTATGTTTTTGTTACCGTTTCTTTTCTAGACTTTTATTTTTCATGAGCAACTATAACCAATAAAAGCCGTAAAAGATTGTGCACGGTCGTAGTACTTTCAACTTAAATTGCAGCGCCTTTGTAATGGCCTTTGAAACTTGCAAGGTTTCATGACCAACCTCTCGGCTAACTATGTACGTTATAAAAATTGTAATGTTTTTGAGGCTAGGGCAGATCATAGGAACATCACTCCTACCCCCCCCCCCCCCCAACTCCCCACCCCCTTCCCATTCCCTCCACCACCCTTTTAACTTGGTTTCTTGGCACCCAGTAGCAATTTCGGACACAAAAGACAACACTGGGCGTGAGTTTCCTGGTAGAATTTGGGCCCTGCCAAGTGTTATCCTATGCCGGAGACATGAATGTAAATTGGAATGTAAAAAAAAGGCCAAGGCAGTAGCAGTACATTCAAGTAAAAAAAAAAACAGTCAACAAATCAGTCCATAGAATACATCTGTCCAAAATTGACACGAGTGAAATGATTGATTAATTTTGTAAAAAAAAGGAAGACAAAAAGAAGAAAAAGAAGAAGAAGAAGAAGAAGAAGAAGAAGAAGAAGAAGTACTTCTTACGTCAACCCAAGTGGTAACTGCGTGACATCCAGCTGATCCAGACAAGCGTGAGTTGTTCTTGTTATAACTGCGTTTTGGAGTCACCGCTACCACAGGAAGAGCAAAGAAAGGATCTCTGAAGTTGACTTTCTATAAAATAAAGGACATGATAAAAATTATCAATTAAACGTGGTCAAACTGCTTAGTTTAGTCATCACAAAGCGTCCCATTGACGTTTTAGACCTTTTAATATAAAACGAGAAAGAGGAAAAAAAAGGACATTACGCGCCAAAACCAGCTTGCGAAGTGTTGCAGCGCTTTTTGTTTTTTTGTTTTTTTTTTCCAATGAAACTGTTCCGAAGTGAACGTCGCAGAATGATTTTTGGAAAATTCTTCCAATCATTGGCTTTAAAATGTGGTATAGGTTTGATGTTTCCTGAAACATTGTTTTATTCATCGTCCAAAGCGGATTGAAGTTGAATGATTTCACCATTGTAGCTGCGAGAGTTGAAACGAACAGAAAACCTAGTGGTTCTCGGTTCAGAGGCCGCGAACGGAATGTGGTAAACAACAATGAATCAAACAATTGGCTACATCCACTGCAGGTAAAACAATGTTATTTTGTGTAGGATATAGCCGAAAAAAATGTCGTCCTTTCTGGATGTCAGTGCTTTTTAGCTTGTTTTTACTAGTGAATCACCAAATTTGTGACAGTTATCATTAAACGGTTCTCTTCAATTTTATTGTGTTTCATTTTGTGTCATGTCTTGATATTTTGGTGTCAAACATTTCCGTATAAAACCTACATTTCGTCAACATCTGTTGAGAGTGTGACAAATCATGAAAGAAATCGTAAACACAACGCCAAAGACAAATTTAAAAGTTCGACCGGGTTTCTTTTTGAACAAAGTTCCTTGCTCGTCCTAAGAAATCAAACACTCTGCAACAATTTCGCTGTTGTAATTTCTCCGTAGTTTAACTCTGCTGTAAAATGATTTTTTTTGGTTATTTACTCGCCGAGTTGCTCACGAAGGAGACACTTTTGGCCACTACACAACGGCCACAGTGGTCTCGTTTGAGCGAGAACTCTTCATCTGGTTTATCTAAAAAAAAATTGGAAGCTCTTCGCTTCCCGGTTTGACTGTCGGAAAGTTTAGCAGTTGTAACTCGCCGCTAAACTCGACAGGAACGTTTTCAGTACTCAGACTGGAAAATGCAACCAATTCTGGAAGAAAAGAAAAGAGTAGAATAAGACGGTTACCACTGCTCCTTCTCATAATCAATTCCGTTCTCTGTTAAAGTGGAACAATCATTGTATGTGCATGGTCATGTATCTGAAGCTCGATACGGTTGATCCATGATCACTAACCCATCCACGAACCATGGCAATGAACCAATCAAGACAACCGTTCCTGTTGGTTTTCGTTTTTCTTTTCTGTTTCGATCTCCTTTGCTTGTTTGTTTTTCCGAGAAGTCGCTCCCTTCTCTCAGTTGTCTCAAGACCTTGCAGGCGGTTCTGGACTGGCCAAAATTCAAGCTTTCTGACTAGCACTCGCTATAAGCTGATTCAACATAACTCTAGTCGTAAATTTCGGAGTTTTTATTTTTCTTATTGTGACTGTTTGATGCTCTTGCTAAAATAAAGCCACCAGTCCATTACAGTCCTGGCCTGTCTCATTCGAAGGTTGTAAATTTATAACGTTGACAGAACTTACTTTTTACCATATTCGTAAAGTAGTTTAGGAACAACATTAGTGTTCAGAGGAGAACCAATCCACTCACCAATTTCATGTTCTGGTGTAGGCCATTAAAAATGTTGTTTTCTTTGTAACAGATTTTGAAACTGCTCTCGCTTTGTTCTTCCAGCCAATAGGCGATCGCATCCTGGGGTCAATCTGGAACTTGGTGACTTAGTGTCACGATTATGGCTGGAGTAGACAGGAAACGCTGAAAAATCAATTATATGTATGACAAGATTCACCTAGAAAGAGGAAAGAAGGACGGCTATACTGACAAATACCTGTAAAATGTGAACATCGATAAAACAACGGCTTAACATATGAGAAAAAGAAATTAAATTAAAACAACATAACGCAAGGCTAGTATGGATACATGAGTCAATAGATGCTTTGATTATTATTATGGATGAAAAGATGGATGGGTTGATGGATGCTTGCATGAATGCATGGATGGGTAGGTGGATCGTGTAGTCGGTTTAGAATAGGAGAATGGTTTAGTGGATGGTTGGATGGATAGATAGATCGATGAGATCGACGAAGGAGGATAGGAGAGCTATGGGGTGGGTAGTTTTGCAGTGCGTGAAGTGTGGGGTCATTGGTGTGATATTGGATAAGTGAGTGAGTGTGCTGTGTGTGCGTGAGTGTGTGAATACGTGTGGGCAACTGATGTATGTATATGCATGTGTGGATGGTTGGTTATCCGGTTACGCGTGTAAGGGATCATGAGTGCGTGGGTGCGTGGATGCTTGAATGCGTTAATGCGTGGGTGCGTGGTTACGTGGGTGCGTGAGTAGGTGATTGCGTGTGGTTGAGTGTTGCATGAAGAAAAGGATCTTTCATGTGAGTGGCGATGCGTCTGAGCGTTCGTCTGTGTGATAAAGGTATTGTATTTCTTCTGTTCCTAACACCTTTTTCCGTGTTCATGAACTCTTAATTAAAGCTTTGGGCCCTTAGTTTGAGAGAAAACAACAAACTAGAATTTGAGAACAAAGCGTTATGAGCAAAACACTTGACACTTGCGTAACTTTGATGATGATACACTATTTGAAAATGCCTTATGTTGTTTGACTTATGTGTTATATTATTATTAGCCTATTCGAATGTACTCTCCTGGGGTCAAACGCAACGTACAGCTTTGAATTCCCCGATGAGATGCAGAGAAGCATATTTTGGAGCAGATGTAGTCTCGATTTAGCAATATTTTCCCTCTTATCCCGTCTATTCTAATATCTAAACTCTTGACTTTTCATGATCATTGTTAATATTTTTAGCAGCGTCTGTAACGCAAGCCGGTAAGACTTAAGCCAATTTGAGTGCTTAATTATAAGATTAAGAATTTGAATAAACATACTTATCTCCTGTATTTTCGAGAGGTAATTGATTTAGAATGGCATTTGAAAAATAGCGGTCACAACGTTCAAGTGTCTACTGTTTCAGTCAACTTCCTGTTTGTCATATGTTTGAGCTTTTAATTTTGTAATACGACAGGCTACTGTTGATGTAAACATCCAGATTCATCGACTTTTTTCCATTTCGAAACTAGAATAAGTCTGCCTTTGGTCTTTGATAAAAAAGAAAATATAATAAAGATAGCCATCGCTGTATACCAAGCCTACACGACGATATTTGGTCTTAGCTGTTCCCCATTAGCTGTTTGAAACATTCGAAATGAAGCCAAAGAAATGTCTAATCTTAGCATTTCTCTTTTTGGGGGCTCTTTTTAGGTTTTTAGTTATTCAATTACTCAGTTATTTTCATACTAAAAGTAACGAACAATGTTTATAAGTGAATTGAGCTCACCTGCGGGAAGTCGATCCTCCATTAACAGAAATCATGGACATTTGAGCCCGCGTGAAATAGCAAGCGGCATATCGTTTAACACTAGAATTTTCGATCGTCACGAAAGCGTCGTCTGTGGATAGTAAACACCGCTCCAAGCCGTCTAAAGAGCTTAATAAAATCACCATGCAAAAAATACAAAGGAAAAACGATTGGAATAGTTTTAACCACTGTAAAATTTTTAATTTAAGGTACAGAAAATGATCAAAATCCACAACATTCTTCTGTAACAGTCTGTAACGTCTGTAACGCAATAATTCCTTGTTGCCTACAAGAAATAATTCCGTATATTCTACTGATTCTACAGGATTCTAATGTTTCAAAAACGAAAAACTGGTCTTAACCCTCGAACGTACAAGGGGGGGGGGGGGGGGGTGGACCCCCGTAAGGTTTTGGCCTGGAATTTTTCCGAGACGAATTATCATCTAGACCTGCCGTTTCAGTAGCTGTGCGTATATCCCTAAGACACATTTTGACACAAGATTGGTGAGAATCAGTTGCTATGGTTACGAGATATGACGTCATAAGTAGCAGGTGGTCAAGCCATTTTTGAAGAAAATTTCGTGTTTTTTACCCTTTTTTGGCGGAAAATGCAAAAAAGTCAACAATATGCAGCAAAATGTTTAATTATGTCTGACTTATATTCTACATGTCCAGCATAAAAAAATTCAAATTTTTAACGTTTTTTGACAATTTCTAATTTTCGGTAAAATCCAAGATGGCGCCCAATATGGCGGCCATTTTGAATGATGTGGCAGGCCCCCAGCAGCGCGGCAACCCATAATATGTACCTCATCTTGTAAAGCACACTACAGGCTTTCTACTTAAGGTGAAATCTTTTCAAAATATTGTAACATACCGAAAACCCAAGGGGGGGTTCCATCAACCCCCCCACTTGTACCATGGTGGGGGTGTGACTTTGCTTGTACGTCCGAGGGTTAACTTCATCGAGTAAACAGTCTAAGCATCCTTGTCCGTTGTTGTGACGTCTCTTGGTCTCTTCTATTTTGAAGAACGATGCTTGACAGGGCTTGACTTTCGATTCGCTTTCTGATGTATGTCGTCCCTAGATCCAAGTTAGGAGACTACAGATTTTTGAACAGCGGTAGAAAGCGTGGAAATGCTAGGCTGCTAAGCTGAAGTAA
Source organism: Siderastrea radians (assembly GCA_964017195.1). NCBI lineage: Eukaryota > Metazoa > Cnidaria > Anthozoa > Scleractinia > Rhizangiidae > Siderastrea > Siderastrea radians. The sequence goes on from OZ024898.1 coordinate 27,339,789, forward strand.
ATATGGCAGCTTCTTGTAGGAAGAAAGCGCTGGAAAAAATTGTCCTTCGCGTTATTCAGGACATTCACGACCCCAGATGAAGGTTGAGTTTATTCGTGAAAAAGCCTTTTTTCGTTGTTAATTTGCGGCCTCCTATGTTATCAGGGAAGGCTATATTTTACGTATTTAAAAAGATCTAAAACTGAAGAAAATTTTGAGGGGGCGGCACCGATGAAAGCATGAAACACACGGGCAGCTCAAAGCTCAGAAATCAAGGTAAGTGAAGGTATTTTTATTTTGCCTTTATTTCGCGGCTCAAAAAATTAACGAAACTGTAAATAAACCTTCGCTTTGTAGTGCTAACCTCTTACTAACTGAACGCGAGGGCCGTACTGGGGAATATTGGCCCGAGGTCGTGGAAGTACGGACTGAGCGCAGCGAGGTCCGTACAAAAACGACCGAGGGCCAATATTCCCCAGTACGGTCCCGAGCAAGTGAAGTTAGTAAGTGGTTTATTATATGGCATCATTTTTCGTACGAAACAACACTTCCGGTAGTTCATTCAAGTCAATTTCCGGCGCGGTGTCGAGGAAAGAAGCCAGCGATTTTAACAGGCCTTCGAATCAGTTTGATGATCGTTGCTGTCGATCGGCAGAAACTTGCGTGGCTCTTGAATGAAAACTGCTCTGCTTCTATTATATGTGTCAGTTTTTCGTCGTCCTGTACAACACAAGAAAGTTTTATTTGAAAATACTTCTTCGTTATGGGCAGAGACAATTCGGGAAAAAGAAGAATAATGAAAAGGCCGCGATAAAACTGGCTCACACACGTGCTTTTCAAACTCTAGAAATTGTGGCAGCGTGTTAGTCATTGTGAACAAAGGAACACTCCAACCTAAAAAAAGACATTGGAAATTATCTCTCCATCAAATACTGCAAGTTGTTTGCTTCAGTGACTTTAAAGAGAACTTTGTGGATGCTGAGAGCAATTTTTCGTCGCACCTAACAAAGTTGTTTTTAGCGCGAGCTACAGCAAGAGCGGACTTGTGAACACGCTAAAATTATTTTCAAGGATGTGCACTACAAGAGCAAAAATCTCGCTGAGGAATCAAGGTACACTGTTAGTTTAATGCATGTACGTGTAGGTTTAATTTGTTCTTGTGGAAAGCGCTGACTGAAGCGATGGCGAATATTAAACTAGACAAGAACTTGATCGTTTGCTTTCGATTTATAGTTGCCGGTGAAAGCCGTTTGCTAGTTGTTTTGCAGTTTCATTCTTTTTCGCCGTGAGGTTTTCTTGTGAGAAACGTACTCTTTTGTTAATGCTGAATTTTAATAATTATTGTTTAAGTCTTGGCCGATTTACTCGGGTCACTGAAGAACGTTGGCCCAGTCGGTAAACTTAATTGAAGATCGCTTTTTCTAAGCAGACGTGTTTACCTCGTTCATTTGTTTTGTACCAGCTCCAAACCTTTTCTTTTTTTATCTTCTTGCGTTTTCACAGTTTGAATTTTGCTGTAGCGTTAGCATGAAAAAAAAATATCCAGAAAGGACCGTTTCCATGGTAATGGTCCGTACTGTAAAACCCCGACCGAAGACTAACCAATCAGAACACTCGATTTAAACTGAAGAATTGCTTGCCATATAATAAAGTTGGATATTATTTATCAATGAGAGGTCGGCACATAGAAATTTATTTATGTAAACTACCAAAAAATAAGATTTTTTCTAGATCCCATACATTTCTTTGTAACATCGGGAAGCCATTTTTTAAAGTTCTATTTGCATTTGATTGACGTGCGTATTCGTGACGCAATATGACTCCGATTTCTGGTAATGCTTGCACTCTGTTCCAGTTGTCCAAGAGTTCAAAAAAGTAGTTCCTATTTGTGTCCCAGAAGGTACAGACTGCACTGCAACCCAACGGCAGCACCGTTACCACAACTGGGCTTCTTGACCAAATGACCAAACGAAGCGAAAACTTTAATGTCCTTTCCACAATGGAATGGTTCTGCAAACGAAACCTGCTCCCAAGCGAAGAATCCTGGACTGGCTGTGGTAACATTAACTTTTCCAGCCTTGAAACTGGCTGCTGTAAATATAGAAAATGGGAACTAATTGTAAATTTATTACTGTTTGTTTTTTACACCAATCTCTTCGACGAAAGTATTTCATGTAGAATTTCCTCTGTAAGTGCGCTCTCCATCCCAAAATATTTAATAGTTCCACCAGTTGAAAAGACCAAAAGGCCAGTAAGACCGATATTGATAATCAAAACTATAAAGCCTGCAGTCAAAAATCGTGTGAGAACCTATTCCGGACGAGCACGCCCCACCCCCAATTGAATGTTGTTCTAGAGTGGTTTAAAAGACCAAAAACTTCATAGTATACGATGATGAATTGCTGAAATATTAAATTTTTGGTCAAGACAAAAGTAATGAGCAACGTCTATATCCTGTATATCTTCTCCTACCTTCGCTTCTTTGATCATGAGTAAGCAGTACAACTGTGAGAAGAATGAAGCACAGGTACAACGGGACGTGGCGCTCGTCGGACAGATTGCTTCAAATGAAGGAACACCTTGTTCTAATGGATTTTACGTTCAGAACCTGTACGTGATAAACAGCATTATCTGCCTGGGAATGCAACACGCAAACTGATCCAAAAACTCCCTAAGAAATGTTGAACGATGGGGTTAAGTAAATGCTCAGTATTTTACAGCTGGTTTGTCTCATTACATTCCTCTATATAAAGTTCTGGGGTTAAAGTCTAAGATATACACAGGGGATGGAGTGATGCCCGCATCCCCAGCTCATGTTTTTGTGCAGCATTGACGTGTTAAGAATTATTTATTTATTGTTTATTTATTTATTTTATTTTATTTTGCGCCGTTTATGCGCCGTTGACCGTAATTTTTCTTTTGGCCTTCACACCAAAGTCATTTTGGTTATATTCCGCTGATATACATTAAAGGTATACTAGTGTTATGTTCTAGTAGGTGTAAAGTTATGCATTGTAGCCTGTCATTATTAACCGAGTAAAACGTGAAGAAACTAGCAAGAATTATACAGGGTAGCAGTTTTTTTGTGAAAATGAGGAGCAAAGTAATTGTTGAAGAAAATTGGACTTGTTGTGTGTGCCGACAAGAGCTATTTTTGGCAAGAACATGCTGGAACCATTAACGTAATCATTTAGCGTTGAGAGGATACCAAAATTATTTCTAGAACTCTGTTGTCATGAACCGAAAGGCAAAGAGACAAAAAGCGCCGACTTGTATTTACGTTGACGTACACGATTGAATCAAGTAATTGATTTATTACATAAATAACTACAGAATAATTGGAAATGTTTATTAATTTACTAATCGGAGCGCGTGTCTAGGCGTAACAACATAACAGAATAAGGGGGTCCAACAACACGCTCTCTACCCCACCCCTTTGTTTCGCCTTTCATATTGAAGGCTGAAAACTCGCGGGGACGTTGTAGTGCTAAGCTTTCTTTCTATCTTTTCATGTCACTTTTAGTCCATTTGTATTTTTATTTATATGCGCTACAAACTAATGTTTCGGCCCCGAAGGTTTTCGGAAGTGGGGTGACTCTCACCATGTTCTAGATAAGTGCATCTATTGTGACAGTCAAGTCGATTTTGATGAGACGCATTTGTAGAAGTATTAGGTCATTCCACATAAAAGTTTGTTCTCTCTGTTAAGTTTAAGCTATTTTACGAGGCGTCTCAATACATCAATTAGAAGTTATTTTTAAAACCCTCGTTATCATTGTGTTCTGCTTTGTAGTCCACAATGAACGTCTATCACTTCCGTGTCAGCTCAGTTTTAGTAGACTGCCGCTGTGTTAATTAAGGAAATCTGTACTTTTTCTCTCCGTAAAGCTTACTACTCTCATTCCTGTGAGCTTTATGGCGAGCATAATCTGATCAATCGCATACTACTATAAATAACTACCGGGTAAAGATTGTTTCAACATTATTTCCTCGATAGCAGTTACCTTTTTAGCTTGGTATCCCGATATGTGCTTTTTTTTTCCTTTGGAGGAAACATTGCAGTTTAATTGTGGTCGAGACTAGGCTTTCGTAAATCAGTTATAGTTTTGTTTTGTTTCATGATTCTTGTAGCTTTTGCTTCTTTAACATGTTTAAAATTCCATTATATCCCAAGAATGGTCAGTGCATTGCAATAGCGCACGTTTTGGATAGACATTTTCTCAAGTAGCACGAAGGTCATTAACAATCAGTGTCCCTTTACCCTGTACAGATTTAGAACTCAGATAACTGCTCAAATGTTACCACATGAGTTTAATAATCAAAAGAAGTAATGGAGAAATAAACCTAAGCCTATAGGGTTTTCGTTGTTTCCAACTTTATCTTAGTTAGTTAGCAAAAACGTCAGTAAAATACTGGCACTAATCTAATATTTTGCTTCCGAAAAATATCTTAACCCCATTTCGCCTGGGCTTTTTTTAGTTTCTGAGCCTGGGGGGGGGGGAGTACAGAGTGCCCCCCTAGAGATCTCGAAAACTATTAACGCTCTTGTGATGAAACTTGGCACGTTTTTAGTACGTCATTAGCTTAACAGATTAGTATGATGTCGTGTCATATATAAGGTGTCATGACGTTATAATGGCGTCACAAACCCGCCATTTTGAATTTGAGGCCGCCATCTTGGATCCCGAGCAAGCAGTCATACAGTTGACAATGACGACATCGAAAAATATATGAATTTGTTCTAGGAAACATACTTAATCAAAACAAGCACCAAAAAGCAAAGGATTATCTTTTTCTTTCGAACGAAAGGTAAAAAACTGAAAAAAAAAAAGACTGAAAAACGACAGAAAATAGTGAAAATACACTCCTGAGAAGACGGTTGCTATGGAAACTTCAATCACCATAGACACGTCATTGATACAGAAAAATTTTCTCTCATAAATTTTGGGAAAAGTCACGAGATTTGGTGATTATTCGGCAAGCCGTTTAAAAGTTATAGTTCGTTAAAGCCAGCGCGGGCACAACGTGCTCACCCCCCCCGGCTAAATAGTGTTAAAACGGCTAAAATGCAAACGTTATCTACCTTTATACAATTCTAAAGGTCAGTGCAACTGAAGCAGTAGAAAGGGGGATTAATCGCAGTGGCTGACGTGTTCCCTGGTCTTGTTTCCCTCCGAAGCCCTTTTGGACGTTTTCAATGGGTCTTTACGTCTGTGGGTATTTGAGGGTTAAAATTACTAACGTACAAAAGACTAATTTGTGATCCAACAGAATCAGACATTGATATCTAGTCAAATCATTTGGAGAGTATTATCTTCAGTTTATTTTTCTCGGAATTTTTCTTCGTCAGCCTCTAAAAAACCTCGTTCAAAGCTAAGCAAACTCAATAAACTTTCATCCATCCTAGGATGGGCAGTATCTGACTGTAAAGTAAATAGTGTAATATTTCACTCACACAACCTTCCAACTTTTGCTTCTTCATTTTATTCATTCTATTTTATTTTTTATAAGGTCACGGCAAGCAGAAAATTATAGCTGTCGCTTTATCTGAGCAATCATTTCGAATCTAAGCCATCTGGTATAAAAAGTGTTTTGGTTTTCTGAGCGCTCTTGTAAGCTCCTTACAAATTAAGGCGTTTAGATATAATTTGAATCACTTATCAATGGAAAAATGTACTCAACTGAATATCCATTTGATCTCTTAATCTCGTTACCTCATGTCTGAGGAGGGCCTAAAACCCTGTTTTTTTCGGTCAACGAAAAAAAATGTACTAGAAACGAAGAAAGGCAAGTGGGTTTGAATTTTGCACTTAGCGCATGTTTCAGTTTCACGCCCAGCGTGTTTCCAGTCAAGCTCGATCAATCGGTTTTGAGGGGGAGCGTTTCTTTAAGTTTTAGGCTTCGATCCGGCTTTCCCTAAATTCGTACTCCGTTTTAGCGACGGCAAAAAGTTAACGCAAAAAATTATATATATTTAAGGATAAGGGAAGCATTTGAAAACAAAGAAAGCGTTAACCATTCCTTTTTTTGTGTGTTTTTTGTTTGTTTGTTTGTTTGTTTGTCTGTTTTTTTGGATTTTTTGGGGAAGGAGGTGGGGGATGGGGAGGGGGTTGGGCTGGGGAAGGGGGGATTATGTATGCATGCTGTTCCCCTCTTCTCCTGAAGTCTATTCCAAATGGCTTTAATCGTGTAATTTGTGATATCGATTTAAGCAAACAGGACATGGAACATTATACATTTATCTACGCTGATCATTTTAACGCGCCAACATCAGTTTACTGTTGTTTACTTTCGTCTTCAACATTTACGCCCCGTTAGAAAGGTTCCAGTTACTGGAAAACTGTCACACTTTCTCATTCATAAACAAAACTAGTACTGTTTCAATTGTTAGCTTCGCCTGAGTTAATATGAGGAGAAGCTTATAATACCAACGATTGTTTCTTCAATTTAAAGCCTTACGTAGCAGCAAAGGTCGATGCGAAAACGTTGCTGTACCTGAAAATTCGTGGGAGAGGTTTCACGTGAAATTGTTGGATAATTCTCGAGATTTGAGCCTTCAATAATTGAGAAGGCTTATGACCCAAAGTTTGACATTACTCATAAAAGTAATCCGACTTCAACTGATTCAAACAAACAATTTCCAAATACATTCATAACACAACAGAAAACTTTCAGCTGAACTTTTCACTATTTTTTTTTTTTTTCATTTTATTATTACTCCCCTTTATTGCTTTATTTGTCCGTATTCATTAGCAGACAATCTAAAGTCACCGTATCTTCTTGCTCCAGATTAAACTTGACTGGAATAGCACTTATCGATTAACCCGATTATGATCATCCTCAAATTTGGCAAAGTCGTAACTCGCCGCTCGTTGTCGAAGCCTACACACAAACTGATCCACAGTCTCGTCTCTAAATTGAGAAATTCGCTTAAACAAGTGCTTCTCGAACAATTCAACTGTCAAACGTTGAACTAGACTAGCTGTATTAAACTCAGATGTAGCGTAGGTTTTTCAGATAACGTTCCACAGAAGCGATAATTCCTCTGAGTGTTGTTGGCTCATATTCATCACCAGACTTTTTTCTCACAGACAATAGAAATCTGCTGAGGAAAGCGTCTAATTCTGGCGGCGGTCTGCCTTGCAGTCTTGTTTTGTTAGGCGATGCACGTGCTAGGCACGTGCGACCGTCTCATAAAATGCAACGCACATCCTGAATTGGCGGAAGTCAGTAGACTTAGTCTCCACGCGGGCTCTAAACAATCAGGCTTGTTATAATGAGGTGGATTTTACGAGATTGAAAGCTAATGTTTCAAATACGGGACAATTTGTTCGTGACATGACCATTCCTGCATGTGAAGCGTAATTTTGATGTTTTGAGTTTCGCGGCGTATTGAAGTTGAGTAAAGGTAAGCGTTGAAATGTTTTTTTAAGCTGTTTTTGAGGAGATTTCGTTTTTAAGGGGCATTGTTTACAAAGAGTATCACCAATCTAAATTGATTCCTTCGCACCAGGTCAAAAATACATTTCTGCTTTTCGGTTCTGCCCAATTTTTAGAATTTTGGCTGTCTAAACTTGTCTAAGACCTCTCAGTCTTTCGTTTATATCTTTCCACGGTTTCAAACTAATTTAATAAAGTTTCATTCATTTTAGTCTGTATTAGAGCACGGGTTAACACGCAAAATATAAAAGTCACGAGTCGGTTAGCTATCTCAGCATTGACGTGAATAGGTCTTCCAGATGTCTCTAGAAATACAGCTTTGTGGCGATAAAAAATTGGTCTGAACCCCTACGTGAAATCAAGAATACTAGACAAAATGAAGTTTGAGCTCAAAAGAGGAGAAGTAAAGCTTTTTTGAGCAAAAAAACGTTTCCGCCTGTTGTAGCTTAACGATATCACGGTTTAGGAACGATTTGAAAGAGTCGTACAGAGGTCACACTCACTGACTCACTCACTCATCCTCTGACATGCTGAGTGGCACATAAGGCCAGAGGTCACTGGTTACAAACAAACAAAGTTCTCAAGTTGCATACATACATTTAATTCCTTACATACCGGAAGTGCAAATTGTCCATAACAGGTCAGCGGAAACCACGAACTACTTAAGAAAAGGGGAGGGGGAGGGGGGTGAGAGACTATGCCCCGCCTGTATATTCTTCAGAATTTCTTGTTTTCATTTGGCAAAAACGAACTACATTGCTGTGCATCTTTCTTTGAGTGTTTTTGTTGGCTTCAACTTTGACAAATCTTTCAACATCTTCGTCGGTGAGGATCACGAATCTTTCACTTGCCGAATTTTTGGCTGTTTTTTCTGGTGTATTACTCGACGCCATCGTAAACTGCCAGTGCTTATTTCTGTTTTTTTTTCTGAAGGAGCCAAGCGTACAGAGATCGAGAACTACTAAAACGATGGGTAAACGGCGCGAAAGAAGGCGCGTGACGTCGCGAAAGTTGATTGGGCAGTATTTTCACATGTAAAATTACCGTAATTTTACATGTACCAATTACGATTGTACTCAGTGATGGAAATCTGTGTAAAACACTCCAGTTTATACAACAACAATAATAATAATAATTATATATATATATATATATATATATATATATATATATATATATATAGACAATAATACCTGGGCGCGCGGAGATATGGAATTTCTCTTCGAGTGTTCAGCGCGAGTGTTCTGATCTTCGAATTGAACTCGAGAAGAGAAATTCCATATCTCCAAGCAACCATGTATTATTGTGTTTATTATATAAACACAAAAGCCCACAATATTACTGAAACAATTTTTATTTAAAGGCAACTGCAGTAAGCGTAAAGGCAAAAGATAAAAGTAATTCCGGTTCAACTCATTCAAACAATTAAACAATTTTCAAATACATTCATTATTAACACAATAGAAAACTTTTTATTATTATTTTATTTTCATTCTATTATTAGTACTCTTTAGTGCTTTATTTGTCCGTATTCATTAGTAGACAATCTAAAGTCACCGTACCTTCTTGCTCCAGATTAAACTTGCGACGTAAATAACTGGAATAGCACTTATCGATTAACCCGAATATGGTCATCCTCAAATTCGGCAAAGTCGCAACTCGCCGTTAGTTGTCGAAGCCTACACACAAACTGATCCACAATCTCGTGTCAAAATTGAGAAATTCGTTTAAACAAGTGCCTCTCGAACAATTCAACTGTTGAAAAAAGGAGTCATGTCCTCCTTTAATGGTACAGACGTTTCGCCCGTTCGGGCTTCTTCAGTGTACAAGCTTCAATTTACAATACTTGGATAAAACAAAAATTGATATGAAAACTTATATAGGTTACTAACAACAATGAAAAATAATAAAGTGTAAATGTAATGTCTACAAGTCTTTTCTACTAAAAAAAGGTTACGTAATCACGTTGCGTAATAGGACATGTACAAATTAAAAATCCTGTTAAAACAATAGTGAATTAACACTAAAAACTAGCTATTTCATGTAACAACATTAAACTGAAACAGGCTATTAATTAAACCAGAAGTCCTTATGAGTTTCTGATTAAACCTAATTCTATTCTTAGAATTAAACTCGGATCTTTTGTTCAATCCATACGGCTGAAGAGTATAGGAGCTAATAATATAAAAGTTACTAGAATGGGGCCACACATTTGCGGGATTTCAAGGGTAAGTAAATTCCGGCAAGTAGGGATTTGGGGTACATTTGCCCCAAAGTGGCTAACATGGGGTCTATAATTGGCTACGGAATAGACTATGATGGGGTAGAGGTTCGGAGAGGCCAGCGGCACATACCCAGCAAAAATAGACCCAAGCACCCCCCCCCCCCCCCGGGATTTGTACATATCCTATTACGCAACGTGATTACGTAACTTTTTTAGTAGAAAAGACTTGTAGACATTACTTTTACACTTTATTATTTTTCATTGTTATTAGTAACCTATATAAGTTTTCATATCAGTTTTTGTTTTATCTAAGTATTGTAAATTGAAGCTTGTACACTGAAGAAGCCCGAACGGGCAAAACGTCTGTACCATTAAAGAGGGGAGAGGAACGGGCAGTTAAATATCTTATCTCCCTATTTTTAAACTCATTTTTCTCCCTCCTCCCTAATTTTTTGGCCGTTTCTCCCTCCTCCCTGTTTTTTCACCTTTCTCCCTGATTATGCTTTAACGGGTTTATATTACGTAACACTACATTGCAGTTTAAGTTCCTTCCAATATTGTCACTTTGCTAAAGAACTTTGTGCTCTTTGAATACCTACAAACTACTAGACTTAACATGTAGTAACAGGGTACCTATGAATGATGTACGCTATCTTTGTGATTTTGCCAAACTAACACGCTCTTTTCCTCATCTCAAGCGACATTATATCCTCATGATCCCTTATGAGTTCATCTCATATCTTCTTGTTTCTCTATTGTATGCCATTTGATGTCTTGCCTTACTCTTACTCTCAGTTTTTATCTATAATCACACAGTTCTCACTGGATACAGCAAAGCCAGAATTTCCTTTAATATATTCTATGATCAAATTAATTAAGTCTGTAAATAAAGATGTTCTTTTTTAAAGCAAGTCATGACACTTTGCCAGTTTGCAGGCACTCGAGCCCACCTGCTGCTACGCGTAAGTGTGGGCATGTTAAACTCTCAGTTCGTCGTGACTGTCACTATCGCTATTATTCGAAGCACCTTCAACTTCACTTTCCTGAGGAACAAGTCCGCTGATGTCCAACATCCCAAAGATTTGGTCAGTAAATTTGATGATTTTCTAGTACCTTAAGGACCGCGCCCGTTTTGTTACTGCGCATACGTTCTCCGCATCTCGGGTCTGGGGTACGTTTCTGGAAAGCCCCGAAAACATTTCGTTTATAAAAATATAATCAACTCATTCTACAAAGCTGTTATTTTAACATGTCTTCAAGGTAAGAAATGTATAACTAATAGGGGAAGTTTGATGCTTAGAAAGTTTTTATTTACGGGATACAGAGCAACTTATCGTGCTCAAAATCGACCCGAAAAGTCTCGGGGCTTTCGTGAAACGCACACCTGGGGCCCGTTTCTCGAAACTCTCGATAACTTTCCGGGCCCGAATCCTATTTTAGGTGCACAATGTTCTCGAATAGCTATACGATTTTTATTGATTTTGAAAGTTAAATTTTAGTCTTTATAATTTCGTGAAGCATGTCGCCAAGTTTGCGCCAGTAATTACCATTAGCTGGCAAATAAATGAGCTCGAAAAAATACTTACCGGGCCTGGAAAGTTATCGGGAGTTTCGAGAAACGGGTCCCTGGTCCGAGATATTCGGTAAGGAATTTGCATGCCTACTAATACAACGGTATTGTTGCGCGGTTTATGACTATGTGGAAAAAGCAGATATTAGCAAGGGCTATCAGAATCCTAAAAGAAAATTGGGGGTAACCGCGCATTTTTCAGAGACATTTGGAAAGAAAATGCCATACATTCTTTGTATTTTAAAGCTTTTCTTAGAATTATGGTTGCTTAGTTATTTCTGAAAAATGCGTGGTTATCCACATTTTTCTTTTTAGATTCCAATAATCCTTACTAAGATCTGCTTTTCCCCCATAGTCATAACCTTTGCAAAAGTACCTCTGTATGAGGACCCACCACTTAACCTAAAATTTGACCAAAATGTCGATATTTTTCTCTTTTTTAAATCTTACGCTTCAGGCACAGAAGAATGCTATGGCAAGTGTTTTAGAGTTAATTCCGCGCTGTTTCGGTGCTGGCAAAGCGTTTTATTTAGTGCAGTAGAAAAACAGTTTCGGTTGCCATGGTAACGCAAAATAGCATTTTTTGGTTTATATCGATTTCTGTCCCTGCAGTCCATCCAATTCCCGAAAATCCTTATCCACTCCTCTGTAAGGAAACTATATGACTTATTACATGACGTCTAGGCCTAACTGAGAGCTCATGGGATCGAAGTTCAGCGAACAAAACTTGTTATCACAACAGTGAAGACTGTTAGTAGGAGAGATGGCTTTCTAACGGCGATATTTTTTCTGAAATTACCGGAAAGAAGAAAATACTGTGTACAGAAGAAAAAGGAAAGGAAATCCTTCACTGCAGTTCAGATACACGCGAAAAAAGTGAAAAAAAACGCCCGCCGATTGATGGTGAAATTCCCGAGGCAACTCCTGGTAACATATAGATTTAGCCAAGCCTAAAAGCGGAACTCCAATTATTATTTATTTATTATTATTTATTTTATTTATTAATTTTTTATTATTATTATTGTTATTATTATTATTATTATTATTATTATTAGTATTATTATTACCATTATTATTATTATTTCAAGTGGTACCTGACAGCAATATTATATTTTAGGTAATTATTAGTAAATACACTCTCATCAAATTAGAATCTGCATACCTGACAACCTTATAAAAATTATCAGAAATAGGGACCACCCCCCATGCTCACCCCAGTCCTAGGGTAGTGCCCTGCCCCCACTGCCCCCCAACACTGAGCAGGATCTAGGTTGCTCTAGGGTTTTTGCATTAATTTTAAAAAAAATATTGCCTGTACTGTACTGTCTTAGCATTAGAATTCTCAGGTGTTGTATAATGGTCTCAAGCACCACATGTATTGCACAAAACGATAGGATGTAGAAAAGTCATTGAAGACCAGTCTTTAACAATCCAGTTCCAAAGTGTCTTTTTTTTCTTGAAAATCGGAATGTCCCGATTGTTTTAGGTTTTGAAACTCAAAAATCGGGACAATTCCCATTAAATGGGGACGGATGGCAGGTATGAACCTGTTTTACAAAATTCTAAATAAGCCCCAGTTTTAGGTTGTAAACTTAAATATTGGGCACAATAATTATTTTTGTTCACCTTACCTCGGCCTTTTCTCTGCCACAAGTCTACGGTTTAATTTATTTACGTTATTGCAGAGTTGTCAAATTGTATAGACAAGGTACTAATTGAAAAATACCTCCACCTCATTCAATGGTTTGACAGATAAGTTGTGTGGTATAGAGCGAGGAAAAATGCGAGCAATGAGTACCGGTAAAATGTCCTTGACCATTATCTGTAAAACCACTGAATGATATTTATTATTCCACTCCAATATTTGCCTATCATTTTAAATGATTTATTCAATGACTGATTTGAAACCGGGACACTACAGTGCAATACGCTTTCTACAGTGCAATGCACTCTCATACTCTCATGTATGTGTTTTCTCCTTATATGATAAACTGATGCTATAGTGGAATAATAATGTACCTTGTTTACTCTTATTGATGCCCAGGGACTATTATATTAAAATCAATCTCTTTAAGTACCCATCAGTCGTGAATCAACCACTCAACCACTTAGTTGATAAATCGGTCAATCAGTCAATAAAAAAAATTGTGACTAACAGCTAGTGTTGCCAACACGAATAACAAATGGTCCAGTAACCACTAGTGACTTTATTTGATGCACAGATTATGACTCACTATGCTACTACCCCTGAATGTGATGGTAGTAAATCTTGTGGTTTAATTTGTTTTTGGTTTGATCATTAGCCTTTACACTGCATCTAATGTCACCAATGAGCAATGTTACTGATTGTCATAATCTGGTAGCAAAGAGAAACAAAGAGAAAGCCTCTTCATAAATCATTTCAGGATAGTCTGAAACCTGTCATGTAATGAACTGAAAAGAGGGGATCAGACTGTGGTGAATCCATCATTTGAAATAGTTTTCCCTGTCAAGTGAATTCAGTCAGATAAGTCTGAATCATCATTCCTGGGAAGTTAGTTGTGTGTGTGCGTGTGTGTGTGTGTGGGGGGGGGGGAGTAGGGTTACTCCCAAATAAATGCTACTCGTGTATGGATGTGTTACTGAGGGAACATAAAGTGTATGTGGATACAGTCAAACTAATCACCAACATCAAAATTTGCAAAAAAAAAACCAAAAATATAAAACCTTATTTCAAAACTGCTCTCAAATTTTTTTATTTCAATTGATAATGTCTGCCTGGGAACATACATGTAGCTAAGAGTACAAATTTATTAACCAAATCCTTACAATAAACTGCCATATTTTTTCTGACATCAGGTTGATGGAATAAAAACCTGTATGGAAAACAAAGCAGAGTTTAATTATCTCAGTTGCCAAGAGTAAGCCCATGGCTTTAGGGAGGTTCTAAGGATATTTGCGCAATTTTTTTCTGCGCATCAATACTGCGCACACAATTCACAACATTGGCATTATGTCATGCTGTGTCATGCACTGAGCATGCACGCTCGCATGAAAAACTACCCCAAATGTTTTAAGACACTGTAAACTGCTGCTTATAAGCCCTAGGCTGATACAACTTTGTAAAGGGTTTTGGGTGGGCTTATAAATGGAGGGGCTTATATCCGGGGGGGGGGGGGTTATAAGCGGAATAAGAAAAACGTTACGAAATGAGCCACAGCAGTGTTGATCAGAATACATTTTTAATGTACCAGTTTGTAATTAACCTTTGAAATGTCATAATAAATCGAATTCATTTCAATTTTAACAACAAAATCAAAACTGCAACAACACGAACATAACCGGAACATAACAAAACAGAAGCTCAGAGTTAATCTTTGCAGTTTTCTGTGAGAGTGCTTAGTATTAAGGAAACAGGGAAAACTAGAGGAGGGCTTATATCCGGGGGGGCTTATTACCGGATATATTTTTTGTTTACAGGTGGATGGGCCTATAGCCGGGGGGGGGGGGCTTGTAAGTAGGCGGGCTTATAAGCGGCAGTTTACGGTATTTGTTTTGAGTTTTGAGCATGTGCATTTAAACAAGTGGCATTGAAACATTCCAAGTGGACAAAAGGTAAACTGTATTTTTAGAGATGGTTGGTCTCATGTAAATACTTATGCCAGTCTGAATTTCAGACTGGTCTCATGCAAACAAAATTGCACCAGTCTGAGTTTACACTGCTTTAATGAAATCAGGGTTTTACTGCCCCTGGGTATCTGAGGATGTTGTTAAACATTCTTGAGAGCTGCTCAACTTTAGTCTGAGGGGGTGTTTGCATGACACCAGTTCATTGTATGCTTTTCATTCTGATACAAGTTCACCCCAGTTCCCTCTTGCTTCTCTGTATTTGTTACATGATTACAGCACAAAATCTCATAACAGTGCGAGCCATACCTGGGTGAGTTCATACCGGTATCATGTAAACACGGTGTAACTATTTGATTCATTCTGCATTAAGTTAATTAACCATATAGCCATCCAGATAAATCTCACATCACTGTGGAAAAAGGATTTTGTAACTTGAGGAAGGGAGATTCTTAACTACAGATCTCGCATTGTTGCTAAGGTATTTTTGTGGATGGTATTCTGTCATACGCTGTTTTCAGCATTTCGTGCCGCTATATTGGTGAAATAATGAAGAAGAACATCTGAATTCCACAACTGAACATTGCGCGTGCATAGCTACTGCCAGTCCCCAACCGCACATTAAAAAGAAAATCAGTAAAACTAAGAGGAAACCAGTAAAGTTCTGATTTTTTGGCGAATCGCCCCACCCTTCTTTACAATCCGAAGCATGCAATTACTGTTTTTACAAAGAATAGAAGAAGTACAGCACAAAAATGTATAAAGATATGTGCTTGTGCCATCATAACTTTTATATTCATAATAAAGCAAATTTCTAGAAACTGTTGCTTCAAATATTGCATCCTCTAAATCTATATATTTGAATGATTTTAAAACTGTTTAATTATGTTTGACTGGGTTCAGAAATTGAATGGAATCAAACACAGCTGTATATATAGGCATATTTTTGGTTAATAATTATTGTGTTCAATTACCGAACCCAAATTAACCCAATGACTGCATTCAATCCAGTTCAATTTACTGAACAGTTAGATACGTAAGCTGGGCTAATTATATAACTGATATCTTCCACGTACCTTAACTTCACTGTAAGAAAATGCTGCATCACTGATCACTGCTGGCATATATGCCTAGAATGGAAAAAAAGGACCAGTGAAAAAAAGAAACAAAACAAAACAAATTCAGGGCTAAAAATTGGCAGTCGCCCAGTCGCCAGTGGCGATTTAAAACTGACCAGGGCCACTAAAAGTCAAGGCTTAAATGCCTGATAGAGGACTGCAAATAAAAGTTACACTGTAGTTACAATTCAAATAAATTAGACTTTCATTGGAGCATCTCTGTTTTCTTTCCCCTCCTCAACTCTAAGTTCATCAATTGAAGAAAATTTTCAGTTGTTGGAGTGCAAATTCGTGAGAGCGAGCGCCTGGCAAATTACTTTCATCCTTAAAATAATATTAACTTTATTGTTTTTCTTTTGACAACATCAAATAACTAATATTGTAAGTAACATACATTATTAAAGCATTCACAACGCAATTTTTGACCAATGTGACATTAATGAACAGAAAGAATGGGTGAACAGAATAGTAATTATACTCAATGTCAATTATTAAGGGAGTCGTCATTCACTTTGCTAGCATTGTCACTTCCAGCTTTGAAATGTTGTTACCGAAGCTATACTTTGCTTAATACTTTTGTGATCCACCTGATTCATGAGACGTACAAGTGCCTACTGCTGGAAATTTTTGCATCCACCCGTGAAAGTGTTCTTCTTTCCAGCTTTTGTGGAATCCTGACAAATGATTAATAAATCATCGCCTGAACCCCTCATTTGCAGCTATCCAAACTCTTTTAACCATTTGTCTAAAAAGTGGTTATGTCTTCCACCCTTTGCACGGTTCATTGCTATAATACAGGTAAGGTAAAGCACTTGAATATCGATCGATTGAATGAGCAACAAAATGGCAGGACCTCATTTAAGTTTACTGGATGTTCAATCATCTCCAGTCTCCTTTGCTTAACTCAGTAAAAAGCCAGTTGCAATTAATCAAACATGTTCTAACTAATCCCAGCAGACAATTGTCAGTTAAACAAGCCAGATTGCCTTTAGGAAGCAAAAACACATCAGTACAAATATGTCAATTGCATAAAAAAAATCCTTTGCTTACATCTGGATCCCCCCCCCCCCTTGGGAATACAGTGGTTTTTGAGAAAACCAAAAAATGCATGCAGTAATTATTTGAACTTTCTAAAACATGAACATTCCATTATAAGTGACAAATAGTAAGAAGCACTTTCCACAATGCAGTGCTTTTATTTCATACATGTAGGTTAACTGAGATCGAAAAAAAATGGCAAATTGCAGTCGCCTTCTGAACTAATGCATGGTTCAATTTTGCCTGTTACCATCCCTCCACCGGGAGACCCCGGGGACAAGTCCAGCCCTCGAGCCCGGGGGTGGGGAATTGTTTGAAGTGGTCTTGTCCCGGGGGTAGCAGAGTGAGGCAAATCGAAAATAACTTCTTGTTGTTCTTGTAAAGTACGTCACTTCTCAGTTGATATGATGGCCCCAGACCGTGTGGAGAAGACTGCCTATTTCCAGTGAAAATCTCTAGTATTTGTAGCAGACTGTTTAGAGAAGAATAATCTCTCAAAATTAAAATCTGTGTTCGACGGTACGTTTATTATAAATTGTTGGACGAATGTGCATTTGATGCATACTCGAATGAATGGTGGTCATCACAAACAAAGAAATATTTCTTCAGTGTTTTTATATTTATAATAAGACGACTTAAATAGACTCTATATAAAAACGGATGCACAGCTTTATGATAAACAGAGATCTCAGTCCAGTGTTCTTATGAAACAAGCTTAGAAAAACTCCCTTAAATGCTGCCATCAATTTGTTCATGGGCCTCTTGTGCGTATGCGCTATATTTAGAATAAAACATGTGGCGAAGAAAATTTCTTTACTTGCCAGCCATATGCCAGTGCAGGTAGAGTTTTTTCTTCAGTTTTCTGTTCATGTTTTTATTATATTATGCATGTAGTGTCCTTCGTTCAATAAACTCTAGAAAAGCGTTTAAGTTCTTGTCAAAACGTCTGGTTTTGCTATTGTACGGAAGTCAATATCGTCATTTAGGTTTTGTACACAAAACAACGTATCTGTGGTCGATGAGGAGTCCCGGGGTTGGGGAATCATCTCTTTCTGTGTGTCCGGGGGTGGGGAATAGACTGCCAAGTGAGAAAAAAAAATGCAAATCCCCGGCGGTAGGCCCGGGGAGGGGGGGGAGGGGTAACAGGTAGAATTGAACTATGCATAATATTGAGTGATAAACAAAATTAATTCACACATAAGCTTAACTTGAGCTTAAGTGAAGCCAAATAAAATTATTGAAATTCAAGCAAACAATTCATAAGTGATAAACAAAATTAATACACACATAAGCTTAAGTCTTGAGCTTAAGTGAAGCCCAATAAAATTATTGAAATTCAAGCAAACTGATTCATAAGTGATAAACAAAATTAATTCACACAGAAGCTTAAGTCTTGAGCTTAAGTGAAGCCCAATAAAATTATTGAAATTCAAGCAAACAATTCATAAGTGATAAATCACAATTAATTCACACATAAGCTTAAGTCTTGAGCTTAAGTGAAGCCAAATAAAATTATTGAAATTCAAGCAAACAATTCAGAAATCAGTAGATACATAAATGAGGATGTGCTTTTTCATCGATTCGTTCCTTGCATGGATTTTGGTAGGGGTTTTGCCGAGGATATTGTAAACAATGACTGGATTCAGAGTTTAAAAGAACGAGGCATATATCAATTATGTCCTGTTTTGTTATTCTTTTGTTTAGTCAATGAGTTAACATCTTGACGATTCGCGCTGGTACTTGTTTTCGCCTTTTACTTCGATTTCATTGCATGCTTTCATAAGCTGTTTTCTCCTTTGCCTGGCTACACTTTGCTCCGTGAAAACAAAACACACCGGTATTCTTCAAAGTTGAGAAAAGCGGGTTATCGTCGTAAAAGTAAATAACTGGAATTATTAAAAACTGGACTAGGTATATTGGATTTCTACCATTTTGATTGGCTGAACGGAGCCAGGCTATCAGCTCATATACCTGCTGTGACCAAATATGGACAACGATCACTCAACAACAAAATGAACAAAGTGAGCTGGAAGTTTTTTCCTCGCCAGCAACCCGGCGAGAAAAATAGACAAGAAAAATCACTCGGCAGCGAATTTGAATTAAGCAGTAATTCCAACAGCGTCACTAAAAGCGTCGTCTAACACAAGTCAAAATTGTTTGAAGAAACTGTGCAGAAAAAGAAATTAGAAATTTAAGCATTGAGCGTTGTGTTTACAATTAATTTCTTTCATCGATCGTCACGTCGATCATTAAAATTGAACAAACGGTAGGTTTTATCAGGAAGCCTTTCCACTTCAAAATATCAAGACAAGACAAAATAAAACACAGGGAAATGGGGCAGAAGCATTTTTAGTAACACATTCACACATGCGTGACGATTCGGTGCGAAAATCATGAAGCAGTCTAAACAAGTACTAAACAAACTATAGCTGCAAACTACCAAGAAGGCTGAAGGAAGGGCGAAATTTTTTTTTCGGCTTTAACACGCAAAATTGACACTGGTTTACCTGCATTCGTTGTAGCTCTGTGTTCCAACAGGTCCAAATACTCGGATAGAAATCGGATGCCATGTAAACGGAGTTGAATCGCTTTTCCAGTTGTTTGAATGTTGTTTTTACCATTCCGTCCGCAACCTCTAAACCGAGAACAACTGCATTTTGTGCTTTGCATTAAACAAACTATGATGGTGAATTCTAATGTTCCTTGCTATAGTAATCTTGCTTCTGAGCTGCATAGAAATTACTTCTTCAAGTTCAAATTGGTTCTGTCTTCATTTCGATCAACACGCACATGATGGCTCCGTTGTGCGAACAGATTACAAACTTGTTCTGTTTCAACTCCAGCAGCTAATATGGTGAAATTGTACAGCTTCAATCCACTTTGAACGGTGAATACAACAGTGTTTCGGGAAAAATCAAGCATGTACCATATTTCAGAGCCAATAATTAGAAGATTTTTTCCCAAACTTGTGCCACTTCGTTCACTTTCGAGCAGTTTTCATTGATTCATTCAGCTTTGCAATGAAATGCTGCAACACTTCGCAAGGTTTTGGCGCCTTTTTCTTTCAGTCATGTGATCGATTCTTGCTCCCTTTTTATCCCTTTTCTCATTTTTCTCTTTCTTTCTTGGTTTTTTTTTACAAAAATAGTAGTTAAGTTTTTAATAAAACAATTATTCTACTCGGGCTTGCTGGATATCAAATGATTATAACCAACTCGGCGCTACGCGCCTCGTTGGTTATCTATCATTTCATATCCAGCGCGCCCTCGTAGAATAATTGTTAAATATTATATTTATGACCAAAGCCAAGACAAGTTTCTCTTTGTTCGAGATAACGGGGAATTGGAAATAAGCGAGTTGAGCCAAGACAAATTTCTCTTTGTTCGAGATAACGGGGAATTGGAAATTAGCCAGTTGAATTGAGATAAATAAAAGCGAATTTCCCATACCGTAATATTCTGTGAAATGATTGAAAAATTCCGAGAAACTCACCCGGGAAACTCAGCAAGCAGGTCTTCACGCTGGTTCAGTTAAAGCATCGGGTCAAAGCAATCCATATTTCTCCTCTCAATAAAGACATTCATATTCCACTTAATAGGCATTTAGGACCGGCAGTCGAGTTTTCATTTCTAACGTTAAAAAGGTATTGTGTCCTCGTTCTCAGCCACGCGCGCGGCCATATTGCGAAATCTTGTAATATGATACCATCACCTTTGCACTACCCCCTCAAATTGTGTTCCCTTTTTAGTTCGCAGTTGCTATAGCAACTGAGAACTATTGGGGCTGTCCTGGCGTAAACAGTCGTGTTAGTGTGTTAACTTTTTGGCAACAAGCCCACAAAGCCATTCAAAGTAGAATCCTTCCAGGTGTAATAGACAAGTTTTGAGGGGCTCTTAACCAAGTTTTGCGCAGTCTCTATGGATGAAGTATTAATTGGAGTGTTTGGATCCTCGAAAATATCGTAGATTTTGATTTGCAAAGACAACGCAGGAAGGAGTCGGAAGGAAAAGTTTACTCAGGAGCATGTTCGGACTCGCTGGTCTTCAGTTTAGGTTGGCGTTCACCAGCGGGTTAGGAACAGCTGGACGAGGACAGAAATTGGTTGTTAAGTTTAGTTGCTGTCGAAAAGATTGCAAAGAAGTCTTTGTGTGTTGATGTTTCTGATCTACAAGTGAAAACATTTCTTTATGCATAAGTTGTCTGGGCGAGATCATTGGTCATAGTTAATGAAGCTCACGAAAGGCGATTGTGTATGTTTGCATTTGGTACGGGTTTAAGTTATAACCTATCAAAAAAATCATCCACACCTTACAGAGTTCAAGGACTTTATTGACAGCTTTCAGTTTGAGTTTTATGTGGTTTACTTTGAGCTGATATATAGTGTATGTTGCTCGGAATTATCGGCCAGTCAGGATTTTCTCCGTACGCGCGTATTCAGTAAATTTTAAAAATATTCCATGCATCATTGCCAGAAGAGTCCTGACTCTTTCCCGTTAGTGAGCTCTCCAGAATCGACCGTTATTGAAGTTTTCTTGGTTTCTGTATTTCATGCATGTCCGCAGTTTAGTTTCGTAGTTCCCACAGTTGAATGTGTTCGTGGTTATGACATTGATCTGACGATCGTTATTCTGAACTTCCCAAATGATGTTTGTTCTTTGATGATCACCAGAAAGCAGAGAAAGATTCTTGGAATCCTTGTCATTAAGCTCCAAAAATGTTTTGTGTTTTCTCTCGCTTAGCCTTTGAGAACGATCATATTCGTTAGGTTTTCCTGACACGAAAGCTATTTAAATTTGATTTTCATAATTCAATTAGTCGAATGTTTACATTGGTGTAATGTTGGCATGATTTCTGACACGAAAGTAAAATTTTGTCAATCACAAGTTTTTAAATAAACTCAAACAACTTATATACAGGCAAAAACTAGCCCAACGTCTGTTTCTCTTTAATTATGTAAGTATTCTTCTACATTCATTCTGTTATTACGAAAAAAAAAAAAGATTTGCCAGAGTTATGATAGCATATTTCTTTCAAATGCCGGGCTACGTTTTCGTGGTTCCCCGTTATTCTTCAATTTTGAACTGCCTGTTACCCATTTAATGGTGAAGCTCTCTATGATGCAACCAAATCCTGCTCCTGATAACACTGATATACACTGAACAACAAAGACAGCAGAAACAAAATAGTAGTAACATCTAAAAAACAACTGCGAACTATCCGAACGGATCCGCTAGTTTCGTTTTGTTTTGGTTTGTTTCTTTTCCTCTTCTTTTCACTTTCTATGAGTAGCATTAAATGACATACCGTAAAAGGTGCGGTTTAAGTTTTGACGAAAAGTTCGCTTTTGTAACAGTGCATTTTTTTTTTTGTTAAACAAACTTTGCTAAAGCACGGAAATTGATTTTACCTGAACACCTTGTAACTTCATGCTGTCCTTGGCGTAAATTTCTTCTCCGTTCTCGATTGCGACTTCTTTCCCCTTGATGATTTGTAGAATAAAATACAAAAACGTAGACGTAAATTATTCGGTGGTACAAAATTATTTCCAATCACAAATAGATAAAAATCAAGAAAACTGTACCCGACATGTTTACAGTTCTCTGTCGGCGTCTCTCAGTTTTCCTCTGGCGTTGTTCTTCAGTACCGTTCCGTCTTATTTCTAGTTGCCTTTATCTCTCTGCTGTACTGTTCCTTCGTCTTTCTCGTTTTCGTTTCCACTCTGCTTGACCAGGTGCTTGACGCTGTTCTTCAGTGGCGTTTCTCCTTCTTTCCCGTTGTTGTTCTCTATCTCCGTCTTTTTTCCTTCGTCTCTGCTCTTCCAGCGAAAATTGCCTCATATAAGAATGTCATGAAATGCGATGTACGTATGTATGGCGCACGCGCCCGCGAGCCATTCCGCTTGCCATGACCATAAAAAATTACGAGCATGCCTCCTAGTATGGGTATGGGGCTCCACTTTTGCGGCCTTCGGCCGCAAAGGAGTTCCGCTATTAGTGTGAACAGCTTTCATCAGATTCCGAAAATTCTCAATCGCTGAGTGCATCTCTACTAAAAATGGAGCCTGAAGATTATTCGGATGGTTGTTCAGAATGTTCTGATGATAAAACGGCTTGCCTTGGAGAGGGATGTAGCCTCACAGACCTCAAGAAACAGTGAAGAAATTGTCTTCAACACTGTCCGAAGCTTATGTGTGCGAGAAAGGTGAGAAATATTGATGTGGAACGTGAGCCAGTGTACTATCTCTGTGAAATATTTCCTCATTCGTTGTTGTTTATTAGACGTAGCATATATTGCAGGCTAAGCTATGTTCGTTTATTTTAGATGGGGTTGATCCTCTTGGAGAGGATTGCCTTTGATAATTTTAAAATATTTCATTAATAATAAAGATCACTTTTAAATATCAAATCATCTTCTTGTACTTAGTAAAGAAATTCAAATGTTTATGAACAAGTGATTTTTTTTAAGTGTAATCATTGCCCTTATCATCTTGTAGGGTCTTTAACTGTGAAGTAAAACCCTTCTAGGAGAAATGCATTAATGGCAAACCTCTCAGTGGACTACAGTGTATGGCTTGATGCTACACCACGTGCGTCGACCACTGTTACCAAGAGAGGGCAAGAGAGTGCAGTGGCCCTGGCATTTGTCACCTTCACAGTGGAGCTTCAAGCAGAGTGAAGGTGATGAAGAGACTCTCCATTTTAGCTGGAGTATTTACAAAAAGGGCATCAGAAAAAACGAGCGAGAGGTGGTTGGAGAAATCTGACCTGCAGACTTCTGCGAAAGAAAAGAAGCACCGACAAGGGATGCAGCTGCCGCGAACTCGCAGAGAAGAGGCCCTCAGGAAGGCTGAGGGCGTCACATATGAAGCAAGGGGCTTCTAACTGATTGAAATGGACAATTCAATTGAAATGTGTGACTTGAAGGCAACAGAATTGCTATGAACAACCTTTAATTTACTGTTGTAACTTTAGATCAGTTTTTCTCCGAATATGCTTTTTCCGACTTTGAGAAAGGATATCTCTTGAAGGATTTGAGCAATTAACTCGAAATTTTCAGTGTTAATTGCTTTTAAATTTTTTTCTGGGATGAGCATAGGGTTTTTCTGTATGTTTGCTGTGGCAAAAGTTACAAGGAAAAATGGCACTAAAATTCACCCTGAAAAAGTGGCTTCACTTTAGGTGAGCACTGTAGCCAAAGTATATACTTGATTGAAAAGTTCTATGCTCATCCCCAGAAATAGCTTGTATACTCTCTATTAATGTAAAAACCTCAAAATTTCATAAAATCTGTGGCAAGATATCTTTTCTCAAGTACACTCAGGTCATGCACAGTATGGGGTCACGGCGTTTGACCCGTATCAGGTTACACTTAACCGCAATACAAAAATATTGCATATTGCTAAAATCTGTGGTTCATAAGCTTTCCATTGATGTATGGTTTTGTATGGTTTGAATGAAAATCTTGGAAGTTACAAATCATTGAAAAAAGGTGCAAATTGTAGGTTAAGTCCCGCCTGAAGGTTTGCCTACATCGCAAGTTTTTTTTGTTTGTGGCTGAACTAGAAATGTTTATTGGTCCTTGATGAGCGCTAAAATGTTAAGATTTGTACCGCACTAACGGGTCGAGATAACACAGCATCAACCGGTACACGAAGTCCATAAAATTTTTTAAGTACGATTACATTGTAAGTTTAGTTTCATAGCTTTCTGACTTCCCTTCCTACAAATTATTCTTATTAAGCAATTTGCAATAGGAATATTTTTGCACAAAAAGACTTCGGAGTTTTACGTGACTCAGTGCGAGAGGGAAGTCCAGAACATGTCAATGTTTGAGTGACAGTCAAATTACTGTAAAAGATCACAAAATGGAGCCGTTATCGATGGCGCGGCATGAATGCCGAAAGTGCGATTCCACGGTCTGTAATAAAATACTTCTTAAGATTAAGTTGCTGTATTGTTTCAAATTTCTGGGAACCTAATAGAAGCACTGAATCAGAAAGCACTAATCGTTTTATTGGTGACGCCTAAACAGACCTAAACACATGAAGTGAACAGAAAAGACAGAAAACTAGAAGGGCAAAACATTTCGTACTCACCATGGCCTTGCCCCTGACCTTCATCCTAAATATCACGTTTTAACGAACACTAACATAACTCAAGGTCTCACGATTTTCCGATTTGGCCTCTAAATCTCACGGTCAATCAGAATATCTTGAAATGGCTAAACAATAAAGCGAGAAATTCTCTAGCGACCTCTAGTAGCATGAAGTGCGAAAAATAACAAGAAACCATTCAAAATATTGCAAACACCTGTACCTGAGCTTACGGACTCAAAATAGTCTTGGGTACCCAGGGTCTACTCAGTCTTCTCTCGATATAATTGTTTAGTGGGGAACAGATCCGTACAGTTTCTTCAGGATCTATTAGGCTTTAAAGACTCATGTCACGTTTTTTTTAAGACATTCTCCCTTCTCCCTTTTCATGCTGGTTCTCCCGTCTCCCTATTTTTTTGCGTCCTTTCTCCTTCCTCCCTATTTTTTTGGGCCATTTCTCCCTCCTCCCTAAACCGTTCCTCTACCCTCCTTAGAATCATTAAATGTGAAGAAAATCATCGCAGTTATAGACGCAACTTTTTCAGTTACGAAAGCCTGAAATAATCAGACTTGTACGGGATTCGAACCCTTGACCTCTGCGATACCGGTGCAGCGCTCCGTAACCAATTGCGCTATAACAAGCCAACCGGGTGCTGGTTGTTTAGTCGGTCCCTTATAAACCCGTTATGAACCCGCAGTTCTAGTATTTATATGCCAGGAGCCATAATCGGGGACGGAGACCGTAACTGAATACCATTTTCAGTGATGGGGCTGGCCCCATCGAAAAAGACAAATGTGCTATTTTTAGAAAAAATTGCGCCATCGCGCGCGTGAAACACGCGTGTATGTTGCGAGGATGCAGCGCAAAGAAAAAACAAACAAAATGGCGTCGGAAATTACCTTCGTTGGAGATGAAGAAATCCAGTTTTTGTCATCAGTGACAATTCCAAATCTAAGGCAAACCCTTGAGGAGAATTTTTTGGATAGTGACTCTGGATATGAGGATTGTACAAGTGATTCCGATGATGACAGTGAGAATATTTTAGAAAAATCCTGTAGCGAAGATGCGTCGGACGAGGATTTCCCCGTTAGACGGAACAAACGTTTTGCGGACCAAAAAGGCGTCGAACGACGGAAAAATCAGTTGAAGGCGAATCAGGCAGGAAAAGGGAAAATACATCCCGAAAATGTATTTCCTCTGATTACGTACAGAGATTGAAGGGCAGCCGCAAAGACTGTAAAATGATTTTCCAAGCACGTTGTGAAGAAAAGTAACGCACTGATAAATCGTTGTCACTATTTCCCCAGCAAGAAAAATAGTAACATAGATTCAAATACCGAATCAGTAAAGAAAACGTTTGCCGAGATTTCACAGCGTATGTTTTCTGAAATAATGCCCGCCTTTACCGAAATGACCGAAATGTTTATAATGAAGATAAAGAATAGTGAGAAGCGCGCTTTGTTTTCAATCAACTACATACTCTTGCGGTGCGTTGTCAACCGTCGACAAAGTAGAGAACTGGAAAAACACCAAGAAAAAAACTACTTCCGTCGATGAGAAGGAGAAAGATGAAGTGAAACTTCATGCTGCCCTAGTACTGAATATGACTTACTAGGTAATTTACGAACCTAGAAGGGATACATAGCGCAGTGGACATGGCAAGGGTTTCAACGACAGAGTGAGCTTGATTTTTTTCTCCGCCAGCAACCCGGCGAGAAAAATCACTTTGTATCGAAGCAAAATTAAGGAGAAATTACAACTGAACGTCACTGAGACACAAATGCATGATTTCTTAGGACGAACAGAAACTGTAGAAATAGAAATATAAGCATTTAGCGCTGTGTTTACAATTTCTTTCATCGTCAACTCAATCACTTGTTCTTAAAATTTCACAAACAGTAGGTTTTACACGGAACGCTTTGAGTCGGAAATATCGAGACAAGACAAAATAAGCACAGTAAAATAGGAAAGAAGCATTTAATAAAAATTGTCACACTTTTTATGGCGAGTCAGTACAAAAATCAAGCAGCAGTCTGAACAAAAAGCATTCGACAAATTCAGTACCAGAAAAGGCGACATTTTTTGGCTATACCACGCAAAATTGACACTGGTTTACCTGTACTCGTTGTGGCTCTATCTGTGTTCCCTTGAGCAGCTCCAGACATTTAGACACAAGTCGGATGCCATGTAAAATACGTTGAATCGCTTTCACAGTTGTTTGAGTGTTGTTTTTACCATTCCGTCCGCGGGCTCTAAACTGAGAACAATTGCGTTTTGTGGTTTGCGTTTAAAAAGTAAGATGGTGAATTCTAATGTTCCTCACCTCCGTAGTCTTGTTTCAGTGAGCTGCATAGAAATTATCGTTCAAGCTTAATTATTAATTCTGCCTTCAGTTCGATCAAACAAACACGTGATGGCTCCGTTGTCAGCGTTGTGCGAACGGAGCGATTACAAACTCTTTCATTTGAACTCCAGCAGCCATAACGGTGAGTTCGTACAGCTTCAATCCGCTTTGAACGACGATTCCAACAATTTTCAGGAAAACTCAAACACGTGCCACATTTCAGAGCCCATAATTGGAAGATTTTTCCCAAACCTTGTGCTTGTACGTTCACTTCGGGGCAGTTTCATTGATTCATTCAGCTCCGCAAAGAAACGCTGCAACACTTCGCAAGGTTTTGGCGCCTTTTTCGGTCAGTCATGTGATCGCGATCGATTTCTGTTCCCTTTTATCTCGGAGTTTCTCTCTTTGTTTTTTCTCTTTCTTGATTTCATAGCAATTAGCGATTGCGTTTTTAATTATAAAAACCATTACGTACTCGGGCATACTGGATATCAAATAATTATAACCATCTTGGTCATATCCCCGTTGAACGCAAATTTGCGTGTAGCCACGCGCGTTTATGACGTTAAGGGTGGCGCAATTTTTTCTAAAAATAGCACATTTGTCTTTTTCGATGGGGCCGCGTGGACCCCGCGCTTACGGTCTCCGTCCCCGATTATGGCTCCTGATATATGCATAATGTATGATTCCTCGCGAAGCGAGGTTTATAAATTTGTCGCGTGGGGATCGCGCAAGGATTGCTTAGGGCGGTCAAATCTCGATCTGCCCGTATATATTTCGATGGTGTCCGCACAGTTTCCTAGCAACAAAACCAAATCGCGACCGCTGACAGTTGCACACTCTCATGTTTCTTCGGCGTGTTTCTTCATTTCTTGCCTGCTTCGCTAGATACATTTACGTGCAAGCAATTAGACAGCAACCCCAGGTTTAACAAGTGGCTCAAAATCCATTCCAGGGTAGATTTACAACTGAAACTGAGCGTGAACGCCGACTTGAATTTCAGCGCGAGCAACGAAGGCGAAAGAGTCGACGACAAGAAAGCACGGGTAGGAGAACATCGTTTACAGGTAATAGCCTTGCAAGACTAAAGCCGTCAGCAGGACACAAACAGGAGACTGGAATATTACAGGCGAGAAATCTTGGAACATACACAACGTAGCTTAAATTTAGCTTGATAGCACAGCGCTGCCACAAAACGAAATTCCCCAACAACGCCAGAATCGATACAAGGGGAGCGCTGTAATTGGCATAGCTGTAGCGTCTCCCCGGCCAGTGTTTTTGTTTTTGTACTTGTTTATATTATGTCCTTTTCTTGCCTTGTGTAATATGTTTTTGGCCGAAGATAAATAAATAAATAAATAAATAAATAGATGCAAGGTCTTCGAAATTATAACTCAGTCACACCAATTGAATAATGAGAATGAACTGACAGCGGCTACAAACACTTCGAGAAAATTTGTGCTGAAACCGATCAGGACCGGCGACACCGACTAGAAGTGCTTCGACAAAAGGATTTTGTTATAGAAGCAACGAGAGGCGACAAAAAATGCACGATCATCAAAATACTTTTGCTAGAAATTTACCTTTCCAACGGACGGTGACTGAACAGGTTGGCTCAGAATTATTTCCTCTCTCTACCATTATCTTTACTCTTGATGTACTAGTAATTATTATCAACATGTAATTACTTTTCCAAGTATGATCAAAAATACAGATTACACAAGAGAAATGAAATTATTTCACAAAATAGGTTTCAGTTCGAACAACAATTTGCATATTTGTGTATGAGCAGTAAAAATAATTTAAATTCTAAGTTTAGGACGTTCCCGAAAAATATTTGAACGAAATAATTCATAGTGGCTCAGTAAGAATTTATAAAAGTTTATGTTTTCCGTGGATATTGACCCTGTTAATAGTTTAAAAAATAATATTCAGATGGATCAGAAAGGACAATTTCTGTTCACAATTTGGTTTGGAAATGCACTTACAAGTACTGCTCTGCCTAGCAATTACCACTTTAAAATGTGTAGCGGGCATAGGTACATACATGCATGTATTTGATGTGAAACAAAAATTACTGCTTAACATTAATTATTGACAATAATTTCATGCTACATACAGTGACCAGCATCACAGGTCTCCTCGCAGTGCACAAGAAAGCACCAAAATCAGGGGAATTGAGATCCTGATCACCTTCAACATGATCTGTCTATGTGAAAGTTTACTTACTTCTGAAGGTTTCACATGCGATAATCTACATTCACCCTTTCCCTTAATTAGCTACTCTTGCTTTCCATACCAATTGACCTCCCTAAGCCCCAATGTAAGCCTGCAAATTCTCCTTACTGGTCTTTGTACATTTCTTGTAGTACGAGTGCAGAGAACTTCTTTCTACTGAAATTAACACTATTCATGTTTGATGATCAATTCCTTAATTCTGATGACCTAATTAAAGCATTGCTATTGTAGGGAGATGCTGGTAACTGGGGATTCAAGGGTTAACTTATTATTTTATTGTGACAATTATCTAATCCAATTTTTATAGTGTGTTGGGAGGAATGAATAAACATGCTACCACATCAATATGAAACTCTGTGCTTTACTTGCCATTATTCTGTATTATTCTCATTTTAATTTTTGGGTAAAAATGGATAATTTTTTTAATACACCGCATCACTCTTCAGCAGTAGTAGACTCAACTATTCAATGGAAATAATAAATTGTGTTAGCTATTGACGCTTGTCAATACCCAGTAAATAGAACAAAAGCTGTACAACAGAATCTAAAGGAAATGGCTGGGTAAATGTTGGAGATAACAAGTTCCAAGTTGGAATTTGAACTGCATTTCTGATAAACCTATACTCTCACCCTACCAAAATATACAGAAACACCACACATTGGCCCTGACAACAGGTCCACAGCAATACTATATACATCCTCTCTAGAGAGCAATTTACCTTATGTCAGAATGAAGAGAGGTGGGGGGGGGGGTGGGGGCTGAACGTATTTTCTTATACATGACAGAGGATTGGGTGCAAGTTACATGGAAACGACTGGGAACCAGAATGTTGATCTTAACTCACAATTCGGGACCATTGTGGCCACCCATCCACGCCTCCAGTTAAACCGAAATTCTATCCTCTCCCGCCCCTCATCAATCAATTTTGTGGTGCACCCGTGCCCGAGCTTCGCGAGGTTCTGCGAGTCACGTATTTCTAGTATTCATATATTCATTACTCCATTTTCAACCTTTACGGTTTTATAACGAACCAACTAAATGACCAGCTCCGAGTTGGCTTGTTAGCTCACTTGGCCAGAATCCCGTACAAGCCTGATTTTTTTCCAGGCTTTCTTTTTGCAACTGCAAAGACTGCGATGATCTTCTTTACATTTAATTCATCCCGCAGTTCTAATATATGATATTCATATATTCATTATTTCATCCTTAGAATCATTGAACATTATTCAACAGGTGTCCCAACGCGCTGAACTGCTTAACTTGCTAGCCGAATTCAACAATGGAAATGTTTTATTTATTTTGGCCGGGGCCTTAAACTTTGTTGTCGCAATCTTCCTCCCTGACAAACAAGAGTGAAAAGTGTGTTCAATACATAATCTCATGCAAACTTGAGGGCAGACTTGCTCCAAGTCGCTTGTTTAGATGATTGCAAAACACGCGCGCGGAAAATTTGTGTGTGTTGCGGGCGATGCGATATCAACAGATTGTCTGCCAAAGAACTAGCCGCCATTTTGACTCATGCTCGTAGACCACGCGCGCATCCTCCATAATCAGAGCGAGCGACTTGGCGTAAGTGTTAAACACGAAGGAGATTGAAAGAATTCGAACATTCTGTGAACCCGAGACGCTAGTGAGAGTATACAGGAGCATTTTCTAAATCTTCCATTAACTGCTTTAACATAGAATGAAATCTTCATATCTCCATTTCACACTGCTTTAAGTCAGTTTATAAAAAGACTGGACTGGGTAACGTGACATCACGCCGAGTGTGATATCACGTCCTCGTCTAAAACGTACGCACCTAAACAGAATAGGACTTACGTGCGCTTTGTGCTTGCATAAACGTGACATCATGCCGAGTGTGACATAGCCTCATCTAAATCGTACGCAACTAAACAGAACGGGTCTTAGATGCGCTCTGTGCTTGCAGAAACGTGACATAAGCCAGAGCTAACACGAGAAGGAGGATGAAAGAATTTAGACGTTCACGAAACCCTCGCCTGAAGGTCAGTCTACTTTTGAATAAATTTAAAAATTTTACAATTTTTCCGGAAAATCACACTACCGCTCTCGTATTACATCAGCTTATTTATTACGCACATAAAGAAAACCAGTCAAAATTTGCCCTTTTCTTTGCCTTTATTTTATTCTCCCTTATTTTAAAAGTAAAAACCCTTACATTCTAGTCGTTGAGTTTTTTTTCTACAATTCGCCTCATTTAACTCTCGGACGTACAAGCAAAGCCACACACCCACCGTGGTACAAGCGTGCGCGGGGAGGGGGGGTGGGTGGGGGTTCATGTTGTACGTACGAGAGTTAAGGTAAATATTATTTAGTGATCTGCATGCAATAGCCATAGTATAATAATTTTAAAAAGACTGAAAATTCTTGATCTCGATTTGAGCAACGAGGAAAAAAATACCACCTATCTAGGCCGATTATTTAAACAGAGATTTGGCGATGTCTATTCAGGGTGCAAAGCAAAGTCGTTCATTTGTGGAGTGCTACAATAGAATTACAGAATGCTAGAACAGCTAGAATGGAAATCTTAACAATTTAATAACCAAAAACTGAAATCTAAAGGGACGCAACCTTAATGTACTTCTCATTACGATTCCCGATCCTACTTTTTTTCTTATTTCAGGTAGGTGAATGATTGCAGACATATAACTGCGTAGGCCTTTACAATGGAATAAAACTCGATTTTATGATCCAATCATACCCTGCATCCCGAAAAACTTACTATACTCTCTCAGTCTGATGGTTTTAGCTTCAAGCATAGTTACAGTAGTTATAGTACATGTAGTTTAAGAACTGAATAATTATAAACCCTTACAAACTCCAAAGATGATTACAAAGGTGCCATCTGTGATGTTCAAAAGCACCACAACAATCTTTTGTTTTCCGCTTTAAACGAACGTGCGTGACGCAGCTGAAAAACTTAGCTGGAAAGTTCTCAGGATCAGTTTATCCAGAACTGTTCAGAAAAATGCCTCGAACGGGCGGAAAAACCCACGGAAACGCTTGCTTCGCAGGGCAAAAAATAAGGTGCAACTTTATTTCCAAGAAGATTTAAGCAAACGTGGCCCAAAATATGAGGTATTTGCTTATTAAAGTTTAAGAAAATGTATAGTTTGTTTGTAATTTATCTTCTGAATCGGTGATTTTGGGGCACTAATGGCATACATTTTAGCGATTTATGAGGCTTGACATTATTATTTACTTGATCGTTTCCTGAGAGGTTTTAGGTTTCACTTTTCCTCTTTAGTAAGCAAAATGTGCCTTTGGTCTATAACCGGACTGAGGACTGTTTATTAGCGACTCAATGATTTACTTTAATCTTGTAAACTGACTTCCTTTCTCAGATGTTTTCTATAAATCTACTAAAGTTTCATCGGAGATCTATTGTAACGCACCTATCAACGTAAACCCCGTGGGGGGGGGGGGAGTGCGGACAAGGGGTGGGGATTTGACGGCGAAGTCCATCCCCTCTGTGGAAGGTTTGATCGAGTACCTTTGCTCGGGGGTCGGGACATTTGATTTTTTCGACAGAGAAACTGGGACCAAGATTAAGCGTGCTTGCATGGCATCTTCTTTCTTGGCTTTGAAAAGTCCAGTTGTCTTTTGAAATCAAGTTTGAAAGATTCATGGTCTCGAGTGTAGAGCACCTTTTATAAGGATAGTGATCTATCGTCACATTAAAAGTTCCATTAAAAAGTTCCAGTTTAAATTCGTTTTCATTGTCTATTAAATACTCTTACAGGCATGATGATGTACATCACACGTTTTCTCGTAAGGGAGAGGTTACATCAAGGTTAAATCAAGGTTAAATCAAGGTTAAATCAAGGGAGCAACTACAGGATACAGGGCCATTTTTGAAGGCATTTAGATTTGGTGGCTCGTTTGGCTGGGCAGTGGATAAAAAGAACGAGAAATGAATTATTTGAGTGTTAAGTGTTGGGTGTATACTGGTGTATGTATTTGGTGGCTCGATTGGCTCGGCGGTGAGCAAACTAGAAGATGTGTGTAAGTGGCTCTACATTCTGTAGGTTAGCCAAATCAAGTTTGTGAGCTTTATACCAAGTTTAAGTCACCAGTTATTAAAGGTATGAGCACAGATCGTCTTTTATTTGGTATATTGCCCCTGGGTGGGGATTTGTAACTACATTTGGTGAACGTATGCTTCCCCAACCTTGGGCAATTGACCAAAATTTTTACTTCTTGGTCAAATCCCCATTCCTTGCCCGCACTCCCCCCCCCCCCCCACGGGTTTTATATTGATGGGTGCATAAAAGTGTCCTGAATCCAAGCTGCAACGGACAATTTCCATCCTTACTAGCCCCGAAGGAATTAATAACGTCTACATTCTTAATTTTAGTAAAAGTTGTATATAGTATGCAGGTATATTTGGTGATAAATTGATAGCGTTCGTATATAGGAAGTGACAGAACTATTTATTTTCCTGAATACAATGTGCTTTGTGCTTAGTCAGTGCCACAATAGCGGAAATCACATTGACCGTTATTAGGTGTACTGCTAAGGTAATACACATGGTAGGAACCACAATTCCTTACTTTGATGTTTATAGAAAACTCACAGCAGCCACTGTACCAACTGAAACAGACTTGTCTAGTGACTTACCCTGCCGACACACTGGGATGCCCTCCGTTCATCCAACCGGGTACATTAGTGTCACATCTGTACCTAGGAGGACATGAGGTAGCCATTCTTGTCCCTGCAGATCCTTGGAAACGGAACCAGCCAGGACCAATCCCACTGTCGCATTGGCTTCTAACATTTCCATATGTCACCTTCCTGTCAGCACTGTTGAGACTTTGGTAATTTCGACATTCTGAAGAGCAAAAAGCAAGTTTATCCAAAGGACGCTACGAGACGTGCTTATTAAGACGTTGTAAAAAGCGATAACAGCAATATTCTAAGCTTAGTGAAAAAAGTACCCTCCTTTATTCTTTCTTCTTTGTTTCTTTGCTTCTCTGTTTGTTTGTTTGTTTGTTTGTTTCTTTCTTTTTCGTTTAACATATGAGACCTTTATCGATACTGTGTAGCCCGGTAACCACCATACGATAAATATGTTAAACATTGGTGTGGCGTTTTGGGTGTACAGTGTTGTTACCTTTTTGTGGGTGAAGGGCAGAAAAGAGCAGTTTACTATTGGCTATCTCGAACTCCCGCTATCTTTAACAATTTTTGGTTACCCTCGGGTGTGCCATATAGCGGGAGTCTACTGTATCTAGCTACAACGCCTTATACAGCTGACGTGAATTTCCCTACTCTCATTTTACGTTGTAGAAACCAGTGCTAACAGAATGCCCTGTTTCCGCCGAATGCTCCACAGAGTTTTGGACAAATACTCTAGACCAGAATCTAATTCGAAATATTTAAGAATTGCTGCCAGTGTATGTATACGCTTTAGGTTTTGCAGGTTTTTACTGTCGTAACGAAATTTGTTTGTTTATTTCGCCATCCACAATGACTATCTTTCAATCTTTACTCCACTAAGTAACACTGACGTCAAGTCGAGAGAGAATGAAACTCAGTTGGATGAATAGATACTGCTTGCCCTCTTTAACAAGTATAATATATAGATTTAGCCAAGCCTAAAAGTGGAACTCCAGTGTTTATTTGTTTATTATTATTTATTTCATTTATTATTACTTTATTTATTTATTTATTTATTATTATTATTATTATTATTATTATTATTATTATTTCAAGTGGTATTAGTAAATACACCTCTCATCAAATTAGAATCTGCAGACCTGCCAAACTTATAAAACCAGAAATAGGGACTACCCACCACCATGCTCACCCCAGTCCTGGGGTAGTGCCCTGCCCCCACCCCCCCCCCCCCCCACTTCCCCCCAACACTAAGCAAGATCTAGGATGCTCTAGGGTTTTTGCATTAATTTTTAAAAATATTGCCTGTACTGTACTGTTTTAGCATTAGAATTCTCAAGTGTTGTTTAATGGTCTCAAGCACCACATGTATTGCACAAAACAATAGTATGTAGAAGAGTCACTGAAGACCAATCTTTAACAACCCAGTTCCAAATTGTCTTTTTTTCTTCTTGAAAATCGGAATGTCCTGATTTTTTTAGGTTTTGAAACTCAAACATTGGGACAATTCCCATTTAATCAGGATGGATGGCAGGTATGAACCTGTTTTACAAAATTCTAAATAAGCCCCAGTTTTAGGTTGTAAACTTAACTATTGGGCACAATAATTATTTTTGTTCACCTTACCTCGGTCTTTTCTCTGCCACAAGTCTACGATTTAATATATTTAAAATTTTTGCAGAGTTGTCAAATTGTATAGACAAGGTACTAATTGAAAAATACCTCCACCTTATTCAATGGTTTGACAGATAACTTGTGTAGTATAGAGCGAGGAAAAATGCGAGCAATGAGTACCGGTAAAATGTCCTTGACCATTATCTGTAAAACCACTGAATGATATTTATTATTCCACTACAACATTTGCCTATCATTTTAAATGATTTATTCATGCAATGAGTGATTTGAAACTGGGACACTACAGTGCAATACACCCTCATACTCTCATGTATGTGTTTTCTCCTTATATGATAAACTGATGCTATAGTGGAATAATAATGTACCTTGTTACTGTTATTGATGTCCAGGGACTATTGTATTAAAATCAATCTCTTTAAGTACCTATCAGTCATGAATCAACCACTCAACCACAATCGGTCAATCAGTCAATTAAAAATTTGTGACTAACAGTGTTGCCAATGCGAATAGCAAATGGTCCAGTAACCACTAGTGACTTTATTTGATGCACAGATTATGACTATGTTACTACCCCTGACCGTGATGGTAGTAAATCTTTTGGTTTAATTAGTTCTTGGCTTGATCATTAGCCTTTACACTGCATCTAATGTCACCAATGAGCAATGTTACTGATTGTCATAATCTGGTAGCAAAGAGTAACAAAAAGAAAACGTGATAAACAGCATTATCTGCCTGGGAATGCAACACGCAAACTGATCCAAAAACTCCCTAAAATAGAAATGTTGAATGATGGGGTTAAGTAAATGCTCAGTATTTTACAGCTGGTTTGTCTCATTACATTCCTCTATATAAAGTTCTTGGGTTATGGTCTAAGATATGCAGAGGGGATGGAGTGATGCCCGCAACCCAACTCCTGTTTTTATGCAGCATTGACGTGTTAAGAATTATTTATTTATTTATTTATTTATTTTATTTTCGCCGTTTATGTGCCGTTCACCGTAACATTTCTTTTGACCTTCAGATCAAAGTTATTCTGGTTACATTCGGCTGATATATATTAACGATCTACAAGTGTTATCTGCTACTAGGTGTAAAGTTATGTATTGTAACCTGTCATTATTAACCGAGTTAAATAAATCTTGGCTTAACTGGTTCTTTGCCTCAGCTTATTTTTAACTGGGACTCTTTCTATTGTCTCTGCACGAAAACTCATCATGAGACGCTGTGGTTTTGCATATCATTTTGCGATTTGAATGAGCCACTTTGAGTGCAATGGTTCTGTTATTTAGGAGTTAATATCGCATGTCAAGGAGTAGAGAGGAGATCGATCTTAAACGTATTCAGACGGGCTTTTTTTGGTTCACTTGGACAGGAAGAAAGCTGACTCCACGCATACTCTCACACCTCCCCCCACACATCCGTCGTTAATGGAAAGTAAGTCGAGTATTATTCAAGTTAGAGTAGTAGACGTCAAACATGTCTGAAAGAAAGTCCGGGGCGTGGCGTGTTGACTTTCCGTGCCGTTCAAGTTATGCTATAATTTACGGACATCAGCTACATTGTAATTCAGTAATCCAGCCCTTTGACTACCAATGTGGCTAATCAAAAATCATAATTACGATTGTCACTATTTTATTATCATTTTTTAATCTTCAGGAAACCACCAAATTTGACCCAAAGAAACATTAAAAAAAAACAAAACAAAACGAAAACAAGAACAATGAACGAATGCAAACATGGCCTAAAAAGTAATCAGCACAGAGCAATGATGAGGAACTCATCGGTCATCAACGTTAAATATTCCGGCTGAGATAATTCATTCTCCCTCCAATACATGTTTGTTCCTCGGACCCTATGTTCGAGCGGAAATATTTCTTGCATTAATATTAGTAGAAAGAGAGAGAGAGAGAGAGAGAGAGAGAGAGAGAGAGAGAGAGAGAGAGAGCGACAGGACGTCTGGTCACAGTCTAGCATCCTATGTCCTTCACTACTCAGATCGCTTAACCAGCGGCGTAGGATTTTTTTATATCCTCGGAATGGGGAGTGGATTAAAATGCCAAAAACAGTGACAAACAGTATCTCAAACAAAATACTTCATAATCACTTTACTCGCTTTGTTTGGACAGACGGAGCTAGATTGACACACTGTTACGCTTTTGACTCTTAATATCCTTCTTTCGTGCTTAGCAAACTCCCGCGTGCATCCATAACTCAGAGGCTGCTTGCAAGCTGAGACCCGGTTTACCTTTTGTTAATTCTAACATCAATTTGGTGGTTAGCTCGCGTTTTGATCGGCTAATTACGCGTTGATCATTTTATCATGTGTGCACGCTGAAAAATGCCCACCTAGCTAACTTGAGCGCGTGCTGATCTGACGCAATGTGGCATTTGTGAAAATATTTTACAATTACGTCGCAAGATATTTTCTCGAACTTTTCTCCTATATTTTCTTCAAGTTACGTTTACAAAGTAAATTGAGCCCTTTTCCTTTCGTGATAAAGCTTGTTAAAGGTGCAACAGGACCCAGGCCGGGCTTTTTTTGGTCTTGTGGGACCGGGGCGGGGGGGACTCCGCCCGCACCTCTTAACTTCGAGAATATTAAAGCTATGACAACGAAACTTAAAGGACGGGTAACACGTTAAAAAACGTTTTCATTGAGGTCCACAATATTAGCTGATGACGTCATATGACGTCACAATAACGTTTTGTTCCCAAACGGGGGCCATCTTGGATCCGCAATCTTGGATTTCTTGAATTTACCAAAACCTTCAAAAGCCACCTAAATTGATCAAGAAGTGATCAGAAACAATAATTAAAATTAACACCGAAATGATCTAAAAATGTAAAATTTACTTCAAAAAAAGTAATGATTTTTGATAAAAAGAAGAAAATTAAAAATTCTGAAAGAAAACCGCTTGTCAAAAAGTGGTTGCAACGTTAACGTCAAACTTGATAGACACAGACTTGCTATACCAAATTGTTCCCAGATACATTTTAGGAAAAGTCGCCAAGTTTGGTGGCTTTAGCTTGCTTATTATAAAAGTTATAAATGTCCAAGGTCCATGCGGTCTGAATAGGGTTAATCAGTGTCCGACACTGTTCCTATGATTAAAGCTAACCACACTCTTAGGATTACTGTCGTATGTAATAACCTACTACAAGGCAATGTCACGGGTATTTCATGTCTTGGGGTCAAAATACAGGATAAATCAAACCTAAGACTTTATTTACTTCTACAAAATGTCTTAGAACTCAAAGAGGGAGACGTGAAGTGAATTCTTGAAAGGAGAAGAAAACACTCAGTGTTTTGTTAGACAGCGAGGGCAAAAAAGCGCCCCGATTTTGCGGCCCGATTTTTTTCAACTTGCAATCCGTCTCCAAACTAAACATCCGTGACCAAAGCCATTTATGTACAAATTTAGTGGACTAGTAGAGTAGCTTTAAACAAAACCGGATCATTGTTTGGGTTTTCTATCAAATGTAAATACGTAAAATTGGTGACATAGCCCCTTCAAGGCCACGAACCCAACAGAAATCTCGAGGGTCTCTTCAGTGTTCCAGCAGTTCCTTGAGTCGTTCCATAATGTTGCCTTCCTTATAACTGGTGGAGCAAAGGACAATGACAGGAGCTTCGACCTTGTTCTAAATTGCTCGTACTGCAGGTACGTTTCCTGTCGTACAGTTACCGATACACTTCCTCCGTGTTTCAAGGAGAAGCGTAACGATGAGAAGAGTTTACGGGTAATAAAAGTTTATTTGGAGATAACGGTCTCGTAACTTTCCAAAGCCAGTTCTTCGTATCCTTCGCGACGAACCCGGCGCAGCTTTATCCAGCTCTTCTAGACAATTTCAGTTTACAGTGAGTGATTTCTTTAATAGCTTAGTTTTTTAAGACTAATGAATGAAAAATCAAACTTGTATTTTTAATTTAAAGCGCTTTATCTAGAACTTTGTTAATGATTACCCAACAATTTCACTAAAATCTTGACCAAAAGTCTTTCTTGGCTGCTTTCCTTATGACCCGTTACAACCCGTAAAGTTGATTACTGTTGCTATTTTTAAACTTGTGGCCGTACTCAGTCACGCGATCGAACCGTACCAGAACATGTCTAAAGTATGTACCACTCATATGAGTACTCAGAGTGAAATACTGGGTAAAAGATGTAAGAAATAGATGGAAAACTGAATCATTTTGTTTTAAAATGTCAAGTGCATTAGCGTGGGTGCAAAATCAGAGCGGCGGCGAAGGCAAGGTTCCTTTGCTTCCCCCTTTAACTCCACCTCCGTTCCTCTTCCTGTTTGCTGTCTGTCGGTCGGTCTGTCTGTCTGTCTGTCTGTCTGTTTCCTGTTTTCTGCGTCTGTTTGCTTGTTCTTGTCTTTTTGCTTGTTTGTTTTCCATGGCACTCTACGATTAGTTAACGCGAGAACGAGATAACTGCTAAGCAAGATGTTCAACGACCGACGTCATTGTTCTTACAGCAGATAAATAAGGGCAGATGACTACAAAGCAATCCTGGTTTGAAGCAACTTGATTGACCTTATCTTAACTGACGGACTCCTCAAATTGAAAGTGCCCTTGAACGGATGTTAAACATCATCAGTGAACAGACTGAAGTTTTTGTTTCAGATGTTTAAATTACTTCTAATTTAAACTGTTGAAAACAAATTCTGAGGGAAAGAAATTAAAGACAATCCAACAAACTAATAAGCCGTTGTCCATTTGTTTCAGAATTAGGTGTACGTCTACGAATAATATTAAGGTTCAGTAATTGAAGGCCCGGTTAAAAGGTTATCAGTATTATGTCATATATTTCGATCTCAACGATTTTTTTCTCAAGCAATTCTTTTTTTCTTTTTTGCAATTCTCTCTCATAGTGTTATCAGGGTCTTATTACATGTATGTGAGCGAAAGCTAAGAGAAAACCAGCATCACAAAAAAGTTGCTTTTGATAATATTCCCGATTTCATTTTACTTACTCTACTTTATTGTCCGTGATTGTTTTTAAAATTGTATTCCGGTGTATACTATTTTTGTTGTTTATGTTCAGGAGATTATGGTTAGAACCGTTTACCGTATTAAAATATTAATAATAGTTTAAATGAGGTAGAAGGAAAGAGATTGCTTTTATGGTAGAATTAATTTGCGCAGTGGTTTATCCAAAAGTGCAAAAAGAGCTAGTTTACGGCCCCAAAGTCTAAGTATAGATATATGTTAGGTTTAATAGTTGCAAGAGACAAGGACGTTGAGAATGAAGGGTGGGGAGGGAGGGAGAGACTGCATTTCCTCGCTTTCTTAATCCTTCGCTAATCTTCCATAGCACCTCTTTCCCCTCCCATGAGATCACTGGATGTCTTGTTGTTTAGCTTTTTCGATTTTGCTTTGATTTTTTTCCCTTTTTTGGTTTTTTTCTCTTTGGTTAGGAGTTCCCAGAACATGGAAGAAATCTGAATTCTTTGTTAGGCTAATTTTTTACCGGTAATATTCTAGCTCTATGTTTTTATTTGCGTTGAATTTGGTTATTGCTATCAATACTTGTTTAGCTACAATCCCAGCCACAGTTTGTGCAAGTGAGCTCCCCTTTCTCCTGTTCACTGTTGTTTCGGACACCAAAATGTTTGATTCTGATCAACAATGAATTGGGGGAACGGGATGTGACCCTGGTTGTAGCTATTCTAAATGGTTTGATCCAAGGAATTATAAATAAGTCGGTGAAGTATGATCGTCCCGATGAGTGTAGTCCTGAGAGGAACTGTTTGAGATGACATTGACTGACGTTTCGACAATCTGAGAGGAAGTCATCATCAAAGTCAAGTGAAATGTGAATCGTCAGTAGATGTTATAAGTCTCTGGTTGTTGTCCTGATTGATTCGAAGTCACGAAGTTATTGGTTGTCTGTCAGTTAAGCCGTGATGTTATTGGCTGCGAAGACTGTAAAACGTGATTGGTGCTTTTCGGTCTGGCTTATGTTAGTCAAACGTC
The DNA here is from genome assembly GCA_964017195.1 of Siderastrea radians. Classification (NCBI taxonomy): domain Eukaryota; kingdom Metazoa; phylum Cnidaria; class Anthozoa; order Scleractinia; family Rhizangiidae; genus Siderastrea; species Siderastrea radians. The sequence continues at coordinate 27,381,693 of OZ024898.1, forward strand.
TGTGGGGTGTACTGTTAGTAAAATTACAGTTCGTTTGTCTATTGTTTGTCTGTCTCGTTGGTGTCCTTAATAAGTTGTTTGTAAGGTGCAAGTGGTTGTTGGCAACAGTTCAGTAGTGTTTGTTCTAAGTTAGTAAACCAGCTCTCCAGAGTGATTCGTTGATAGTAGTCCATACTGCAGGTAACGCATTTAGCAGAGTCCCAGTCGATTCTATGGTTTGCTTGTCAGTAGTATTCAACACTGTGATTGTTCATACTACCCCCTCATCCCCAGTCGCCGATGTGTGTCCAGTCAGCTGCATGACTCGTGTGTTCAAATTTCTGCCAGTTTCACGAGGTTTTATTTCTCTCACTTTTCTACGCTGTTGAACACTTTATTTATTCGCATTGCCTTACTTTTGCTAATCACCCCACGTTTGCTTTTATTTACTTTACCCAGTCTCTGGCCATCTCTCTTTTTATAGTAGAAAGATGCTGGCCATTTATGATGTTTGGCACTACCAACTGGTTTTTCTTTGTAGGCACTTGCCCATCTTTTCTTATGCGATCAGATTGTCTAATATGCATAGCATTATATCAGCTTGACAAACATTATAATTTTCATATTTTTTTTGATAACGCATTCTGCAAATAAACGCATTGAAATTTTGATATATCCATTAATTGTCTATATGAAATATTTATATGGCACCGGCCATTGTTCTCAGTCGTCTTGTGATGTCATTTCTCCAATTTCGATGTTCCGCTGGTTATTTTTCCTGTTTTCACGGTATCACAAAGGTACTGGCCTTTGCATTTTATTGAAATCGTTGTACCGCATCAAGTCTTGTCTATACCATTTGATCCGAGATAATTGGGATAATCAGAATGGCACTTACCAAATTTTGATTCATCCGTTGTTTTAGCTTATTATATGTATTTTTTAAAATGGTTGCACACGTTTGTTCCTGATTGTGACCATCTTAATAATCGAACTTTTTTATAATGTATGGCCAACTATGTGAAAAGGGATAATTTGAAACCACCATCTAACAAAATGCCCTATTTCCGGCGAAATGGTCAACGGGATTTTAGACAAATACTCCAGACCAGACTCTAATTCCAAAGATTTAAGAATTGCTGCATGATCTGGATGCGCTGCAGGTTTTGCAGGTTTCTTCCGTTGTAACAAAATTTGAAAAATTCGCCCTACTCGTTTGCAATTCCTCAATGACTACCTTTCAATCTTTAATCCATGAAGTAACACTGACGTCTACAGAGAAGGAAACCGCTTTGGACAATAGATATTGCTCTCTTTTACAAGGAAATGATACCGATTTAAATTCTGATTTGCCTTTATTTGGAAGTCATTACAAGTCAAACCGGAATGAAACATATATAAGTTTACATTCCGTAGCTAGCCTCCACATTTCAAGTGCATAACGCTATTCATTATAACAGGAGGGCATTTTGCGTGCGCATGCGTCGATGTGGGCTAGTGAGCACAAAGGAAACGTTCTACCATGGATTGTTTACATAATCGGCCACTATTTGTGGCCGAATTTCTCGCTCAGAGTGAAACGAATTTTAGGTTTTATTCGGGGCATACGATCTTTAGAGTCCTTGCCTATTTTGTGTGACAACAGCGGGCGTATTTGGTTGCGGTGTGCCGTTCATCAGCTCCGATATTTACTATGTGTAACGTTACACGAGGACAGCAAGAGGAACTTAAAGGACAAAGCACTGCAGCTAGTAAGTACCTAGATGTAATACATAATTTTTTATTGTTTAATGTTGTAATCGAGAATCCTTCTTTTTGATAAGGGGTGATATTTTGTTTTGGTTTTGTTTTGAAACTTCGATTTCACCGTTCTCCCGATTTGAAAATCTCAAAATCCAGCTATGATCTCCAAAGTGCACGCATAATAATTGTAGCATGGAGTTCCTTTACAATTGTTGGATGCTGCGAATGTAGTGTTAAAAAATGGCCTATTGTGGTAATTTTTAGGTTTCTTTATCGTACATTCTCTCTGGTTAGATTTATCAGGGAAACTCTCCTTTGCATTTTTCTTTATAACATTGAGCATTCCTGATAACAAATTAGACTGTGATAATGCCACCATTTCTAAATCAAGAGAGAAAGAAATGACTGCGATCAGTCTTAATTCTGAAGTTTTTTTCTTTGTGTGTCCTGGTGCACTATTTGTTTACATTTTATTGTGTTAATTAGTACATTATTTGCCTCCTTAATCAAAATCTAGCCTAGATCACCAGTCCAAAAATACCATGAAATGAACAAGCGATAAATACATAATTAAGAAATGTTCTCATAGCTGTTTAAGAAAATGGCTTAAGAACTAAAACCTAACCATTTTGTATTTGTTTGTTTTTATTTTTCCTTTATTTTTTATTTTATGGTTATTTCTTTAAGATTTACACAATATGTCCACTCATAATGACTGTTTTACTGCTTTCTCAGCTAAATGTGTTTCTTAAGAACAGAAATGTTAGTTTCGGGAATTCCTGTATGCCAATCACGAGCAGGCATATCACCAAGATACCTCACAAATCCACTTAATCATCATACTGTCCAACTACAATTACACCACCATGTATGTTGTGTTTATGGCTTTCAAATAAGCCAAGCTTCCTCTGTGTGTAGTCGAAGCAAAGAAGCATTGACTTGTCAAGGGGAACTATTAAAATTACACAGATGTGTTCTGGGATCTGACAAATTTCTTGCAATTTGATTTCTAGACGTGCAAGGGAGAACAAGCCAAGATCATCCATGATTGTCAAGGAGAAATGGTCACTCCTTGTGGCCAGAGCCTCTTTGAAGTCAAGATTAAGTTGGCCTGGTGGTAAGTTGATTTGGCTGTAAAGGGTATCTCCATACTTAATGATGTGGTAGTTTATGGCCTTTTACTGGATGACCACATTGCTTGCAGTGGGGTGTTTTAATCACTGTTACAACTAAGTAACAATGTGTCATTTGAATCAACTTCACCTTCTGGTGCATCTGATTCACTTTCTTTATTTTGCTGACTGTTCCTAATCCTAGGGTTAAGGACAACATGTTTTTCTGTGATTGCCAGGCTCTTTGCTTTGTGTTGTAGTAATTTTTGACATAGTGGACAGTACTGAATTTCTCTGAGACAAGTAAGGTGGAATGAGGGAGAGCACCCTTCAAACAAAACCCATTCAGTATCATTGGTAACAATACAATCTGGAATGTCACATACCCTTTCTGGATCTGGCTTTGGTTCACTGCAATATCCCAAAGGAAGTACTTTTGGTTTAACAGGATCTGGGATGAAGATTGTTGGCAAAACCACCCTAAGGTTTTTCCCTTGCCTTTAAAGCTGCTTTAGCCTGATTCTGGGCTATTTTGATGAGTATGTGTGAAAGTATGTCTGCACACTTGATTTTTAGATACCTCAGTTGTTTTTGCCTGAAAGTGAAGCTAGATGGGGGTGTAAAATATGACTTAAGTGTACACTGAGCCGCTTTTGCTTGAAATGAAGCTTTTGCGTTTTGCTGTAACTGTTCAACTGTGTCACTGTCATTAGTCTTTGATCTAATGATACTGAAGGCATTTTCAACAGGATATTAATCAAACATTAACAGAAACAAACGGAGCATGAAGTATAAGTCAGGGTTAGGAATTCCCCAGTATGTGCACATTGCCTCTACACAAGAGGAGCTTTGTCATAATGATGTCGCTCAAGAGACATGAACATGGCCCATATTCGTATCATTGCATTGAAATATTCCAAAAATTTATTGCTGTAAATTGTAGAAACAAATGGTGTGTAATTGGCAAGCAGGTTCAGCAAAGACATGTATTCTGTGTCCTTACATACTTTAAATTTTTCTTTACAACAGCGTCCCTGATGAACAGCCAGCTGCTATAAACTATCTGAAGGACAAGGCTTATTCTCCTAGGCCTGGGAGATTTTGGTAACTTCATGGAAAGAGCTTGATGTAGATATTTTCAAAGAAACCTATGAACTCTTTGAATACAGTTTCTCTGCCATTCAAAGAGATGTGTAAAGGCCCCATACACGGTATAACAGACAAGGTGGCCGGCTGACTCACACTGATGTTTACGTTATCTTCTCCAACTTGTGCCTCCCGAGAATGTACTGACGTGAAGGGTGTGGCATATGATCAGTCGTAGTAGATATTACGCACTGAGCATTATCGGAGGTGCGGCAGTATTTTTGCAGTGTTTCGTAGAGAATCTGCCGACTGTATAACTGTGCTGGCCAGTCTCCAGGCTGAAATATCAGAAATCGCGGTACTCGGCCAGATTTGTACTCAAAATGATATCAAATGCAGCAGAAAAGTCATCCTTACTTTTCAGCGTGAGCTCAATAAAATCAACGAAGTATACGTCTGTCATCTGCCTCATTGTTCTTATTTGAATCACTTTCACAGTATTCGTGCACCGCAAGTCTGTGTCTTTCGAGTTCGCTGAATACCGTAAAACGTCCCTTTAATTGGGCAAATTTTCCGACAAGCTGTACATGAATAAAAATGAGAATGATAATAATATATGTTATATGTTCTAATGTACAGACGGAAAGTTGTAACTCGAGTTTCACGCACTAAGCGATCATCAAACTAATGTTCCGCACGAGCAGGTGTCAGTCTTTTTAAGTTTTTTGTTATATGTTCTATATATTTTTCCACCAGCTGTAACATCGATCCCAAAGCAAACCTCAAAATCTGCCTGATAGCCACCTAACGGGACGTCCACCCTGTCCTTTAACGTCCTTGCTACACACAACATATTTTTCTTTAGCGAAAATTAACTTCTATATAAAAACTCAAGAGGATAAACAGTACGAAAAATACAATTTGAATCTCCCGCGCCATGCTTATTCCCGCGATCACACACTTTTTGTACAGCGGTCGCACGCATGCTCACGCAAAATGCCCTCCTGTTATTCATTATATAGACAAGAGTGTTTTAGTGGAAAATAGACCACTCCGTCATAAAGTTCATACGAAACTAAACCCGGCACTAGAATAGCATATTTTCCACATCCTCGCTAGTGAGGATATCGATGACGTCATTTCCCGCTTTTACATTGTTGTTTGTGTAAAAATACTCTTGTCTGTGTAATAAAAAGAAACTTACACGTCAGTTTGAAGATATGAATTTTATTTTGTTGTGGTAAAAAACAATATTTTAGTTACTCGCTGCACTCTTGTAAATTCTTGTTTTTACGACTCGAAATTAAAATTAATATCTTCGCACCTCCGTCTAATATCCTCTATGCATGTTTTACTCCCTTGTTTGACTGCAGCTGAAATTTATGCAAAATTTAATTTAAAAGGTATATTTTTTGTTAGTATAAAGGCAAGGCGTAATTCATTGACTTGAAACGGCTTAGCAATTTTTGTCCGCTATTAAATAATATCGTCTACATCTCCTTTATTAATTGATAAAGTGGGATACTCCGCATCAGTTAAAATAACACAGAAAACTTAGCTTTACGGTGGAGAAAAAACAGAGGCAAGAAGGACAAAATCAACTAAAAAAAACATAACAAAGTTTATTAATGTTAAGTTATTATGTTTATTAATTTCCGTTTGAAACATAAGCCTTTGCTGGGGGCTAAAACAAAGCAATGAGTAAATATTTTACGTCAGGATCGTAACGATTTTAAAGTATTCAAACATAAAACTGACAAATATGATTGGTAACTACATTGACAGGTGCTAATGGGCATCATGGAGATTAGTGCTTCTTTGAAGACGTCGCATATTAGTTGGGCCAGCTGTGGTTTGACTTACGTTAGCGTGGTCTCGTGTAAGGAAAGTAATTCAAAAGTGAGTTTGTGATGTTTTTAACTGGTTAACGTGCCCTCCCCAGAATAACATAAAGGGATCGACAAGCAAGGATAAGCAAGGACAGAAGCTTATGTAACTTGTTACGACCGGTAATAAGGGTTTATTTGGAGATAATCGTTCATAACCTTCGCGACGACCTATTAGTAAATCGCACTTAAATTTCTTGCGTGCCTTTTATTCAGCTCTTTTAAATTATTTTAGTTATTTCTTAAATATTTCAGTCTTTAAACTTAAACAGTAGTCCAATCGTAAGAGAGATCCTCTCTAGCCTCCCAGCAGTCGTTTTTACGGGAAGCTAGTTCCTCTCTTGCTCCCAAGATATTTTTTACTCAGCTCGCAATGCTTTGGTTGCAACGGTGACCGCATCAAATAAATCTATTTAATTAAGATATCCACAACCACATTTTTAAGAATTAGATTCTGCGTTTGGAGAAAGTAAACTTAAAAACAGTATTTTTACTCAACATATAGCAAGTAAGGTAATGAAAGTCCTCAGAGTTACTAAGTACACCGGAAGTATGTTCGTAAGTAAACAAAAAATAATAATTACCCAGTAAATACTTCGACTCACTGCACATTCATTACCCTGCATAACAGTGTTTCTTAATTCACCATGAAAAAAGAGCAACACTAGGACACGAGTGGGAGTTTAAAATACTTAGGAGCTCGCGGGAACATCTGGTGTCACTGCAGTCATACAAACTCTCTTCAGGCCGTGCCATGTCTTCTTCTCCTCATTACGATTAATATGTTAGCACCTAACTGCCATGATTTTTTTTTTCATAAATTTAAGGCGATCTAGGGAACATTGCTTTCGTTGCATATTCAAGGTTCTTTTCTACTTTTACGTAAGTTATCAGTCTATCTATCATGAATTTTCGACAAGTGAACTGGCGACTGCTGCGAGTCAACGTTAGTCTGGTTCTCTTTTTGGCGTGGACTCCAAACACTGTTCGAAAACACCCTTTCTCTGTAAGTTTGATTTGTCTAGTCTTTCGGACTGTCTGTCTGTCTGTCTGTCTGTCTGTCTGCTTGTCTGTCTTTTCAAATCGGCACACTAAATTCCCACTGCATCAACGAACGTTTTTCATTCAACTAATTTATTCTTTTTTCACGTTGCCATTTTCCTACCAATAGTGTAGCTCCACTGCTCCCCATATACACCAACTGCAACCCCCAATTCCTTGATTCACTTTGACGAAGGGCTAACTCTCGAAACGTCAGCTTTCGTTCTCTCAATGGTGGCCAATTTACCTTATCAGCTCAGTTGATAAATCCAAAGTTTTGTGTTTCACTTTCCCACCGACGCAGCACCACAGTTTCTTCGGAAACTGACCCCCTTGTTTGTCGGTGTGTTCGTCTATTGTTGTTCTATTGTTGATATTGTTTTCTTTTCTCAGCTAGAACTCGCGATATATATACCGACCCGTTTTATATCCCTAATCCGACATTGTTTTTCTGCGAGTGCGTGTATCGTTTTTGTTATTATTATTTTTTTTTTTCAGAAGAAAGTGGACCTTAAAACGGCAATTTTATCAATTCAGATTTAATTGGGGAGGAAATAAAAATAACTTGATAGAGTGTCTTTACACTTCCAGATATTTGATCACATCAAGAGGAACTATTTACCAGCTACGGGATGCCTGCACGTTCTTCCATCTCCTGTGTATGGGTGGCTGCAGGAGCAACTGTAGGACCCTACAGTGTTTGTACATGAAGCAAATTTGTGGCAGCTGTGGACACCGCTGGCACACTCATCGATATCTGCAGACATAATAAACAGAAATCTATGTGAGCGTTTATGAACTCATAATGCATTTGCCATGACTCTCTCATGCGCTTTTCTGTTTCAGTATATCGTTGGTTAAAAAAATGCATTTTTTTTCTCACAAGTGCATGGCGCGGTCGTGATTATTACTTTCTCTTTTTTTTTAAGACTGTACTCTGGTTGACAGAGGCTTTCTCGCGCGCTCGAACAGGCGTGAACTTTAATGTCTCACGTTTGATCGGTCTCTGGCCGACGAATGCTCCGCAAAAGCAGGCGAGAGAATAATAATAATAACAATAATAATCATAGTAATAATAATAATAATAATAATAATAATGGTAATGATAATGATAATGATAATAATGATAATGACTGACAATGACAATGACAATGATAATGATAATGATAATGATAATGATGATGATGATAATAACAACAATAATAATAATAACAATAATAATAATAGTAATAATAATAATAATAATAATAATAATAATAATTAATAATAATAATAATAATAGTACCAAATCCACTAATTGCCCATGGCGCTTTACAATGAAAGAGTATAAAGCTATTTAGGAAAACTGGGGAATTAAAAAAAAGAGTATTGCTGCATACTACGTTGATATCGCAGCTGTGGGAGTTGGCGGAACACTCGTCTACATCTAAATTGGTTTACGAATAACATGTGTTAATAACATGATCATCATCTTCATCATCTAATCGTCATCATCATGACAACCATAGCAAGCAAAAAATAAGATAAACAGAAATGGGACATATTTTACACTTGAATCCTTACCATTGCGGGTTTTGCCGTCTCCTGTATAGCCTTATTATAAATAATAAATTTTAACCGTTTAAATTGAGTGTTAATGGAGAGCTCACCAGTGCATGTTTTCCCATCGCCTGAATATCCAGCTTTGCATGCACAAGTATATGATCCTGGCGTGTTGCTGCATACTGCGTTGATATTGCAGCTGTGGGAGTTGGCGGAACACTCGTCTACATCTAAATTGGTTTACGAGTAACATGTGTTAATAACATGATCATCACCTTCATCATCTAATCGTCCTCATCATGACAACCGTAGCAAGCAAAAAATAAGATAAACAGAAATGGGACATATTTTACACTTGAATCCTTACCATTGCAGGTTTTACCGTCTCCTGTATAGGCAGATTTGCACGTACAGGCATATGAGCCCACGGTATTTTGACAAGCTGCATTGACGTCACAGTCATAGGAGTTAGTAGCACACTCGTCCAAGTCTTAAAAAAACAGTGATAATTTTTCATTTTTTTTTAATTTATGACAGGCCACAATTTATTACACCCAAAAGTGGAATTTTGACAAATGTCACGCTATGTCGAAAGGGTGAGAGTAAATATCTAAATACAAAAAATCGCATAGCCAAAACTTACTTCAAACTTATGCTTAAAACTGTACCTGTAAAGCAAGTAAAGTTGTTGCAGTTGTCACACGATACATCGTTCCAAGCATAACCATGAGTGCACCAAGAGTGTGCACGCAGTCTTCGTCTCTCCAGTTGTTTGGCTGTCTTGAAGCCCATAATCTAAACTGCTTACTTCTTTGTTGGTCCAGACGAATGATCCTTCAACACTCCTGTCGTTAAGACCAATCCAGTTCCGTCCACCGTTGTGCTGATGTTGGATGAATACGTTTTCTTCTTGGTTGTGAATAGTCACCAGACTTGAACTCATTGCAGAACAGTTTGATTCAGCGGTCAACCATGAGGCACATGTGGAACTTGTGAAGTAGCAGTAACCGCCAAAGTAACCCCATCCTGGCTTGCAAATGTCTACAGAGTGAGAAAAATGATTGAAAGTCAGTCAAACATTTTAAATTTTTGGGATTATACTTCGTTTCTTGTTAAGAATGCTTTAAAAGGCCCTTCCCATTACTGCAACACTGTTCAGGTTAATTAGTAAACGCTGCTTAAATGGGTGAATTTTACTAGAAAAGTGACAAAAGAGTGGAAGTGAACTCTTGGCTAAAAAACCAATTTTCTTTCTTTCTTTCTTTCTATTTTCAAGTGTCCATCGACCCTCATTGCTTACTCATAGCCTCCTTCCTTTTATTTATTTGGTTGAAAATTCAAAAAAAAAAAACGTCCATCTCGTATAAATATTTATCAAATATCAGTTTGTAACTTGTACCTGACAACACTGTGTATGATAGGGAAAGCGGGTCATACTTGGACTCGTACAATTCCTTTAAACAAACTCGCGCTCCTGTTGTATTGATGTACTGTAAAAGAAAACAAACAAAAACGAAAAGAGAAGGAAAATTGTAAATGAAAAATTATGTGCCGTTTTGGTTACAATTAAAGTGAATGTAAAATAATAAACCATGTAGCATCTACAAACAGCAGAGCCTGGCTGTTCAGAGATTAGCTAAGCTAGGATTAGTATCTGCTTTGAATTATCGTTATGTCGTTGCAAGAGTAATCACGTTTTGGTAATTCCTCATGGTCCAGCACAAAATAAACCAATTTCTCCCTGTATGTTTATCACAGCATTCATTAATTTAGTTTCCATGAATGTAAATGTAGTATACATCAATAGAGTTTCTGTCATCTTACCTCGACCCAAGCAGTTATGGAATTGTGCATGGGGTCTTGGTTTCCACCACTCGAGGAATGGTTGGTTGACACAAAAACGTTCGGCGCATTTTTATAGACCTTAGTGAAGTGGATATCCTTTAAAAGAAGAGAAATATGAAAGATTTATTTAAATTATCCTTTAATACACATAAGTCAATTAATTAAGGAATAACTTTCTCAGGCTACCATTATTTTCGTATCTTGACAGAAGGAAAATGGTTATTTAAACCTCGGACGTACAAGGAAAGTCACACCCCCCACCGTGGTAGAGGAGTGGGTGGAGGAATGGAACCCCTCTCTGGATTTTTGCTTTTTTTTAATAGTTCAGAAAGATTTTACCCTTGAAAGAAAGCCTTTGAAGTGCTATACAAAGTGAGGTATATATAATGGGTTGAAGCGCTGCTGGGGGCCTGTGGCGTCATCCAAGATGGATTTTACTCGGAAAAATTCAATAATAAAACCTCATTGGGGGGGGGGGGAGAGGAACCAACCCCCACTCTCTTGCACGTCCGTGGGTTAACAACAAATGGAGCCTAATGCTACTTACCTTGCAGAAGGCGTTATTGTAATCAGCCGTAGGATGCTGGGAGTTGGCAAAATAAACTGAATTGTGCTCTGAGAAGACAGGCTTGTGAAGAGACACAAACGCCAACCAGTTCTAGAGAAAAATACAGGAACAATGATTACAAATCAATACGTAAAAAAGGATAAGATTTTGAACCTTATTCAAGCCTATGATGGTATGAAAAATGCAGGGGATTTCCAAAGGGCACAAACAATGTCAAGTTGTGTGGTGAAAGAGAAAACATCCTACCAACAAAAATTACAGCACTTACAACATAAATGTCCTCATGAGAGCCAGCGTAATTTTGTAGTTCCCTCAAACATATTTTGAAAGAGGATTGCGAGATATCCTCCATCCAGATACTGGCAGCGTCCCTCTTCAGACCAGCATGGTGATGCGCTGCAGTAATAAATACGGATGGTTTCTTTGAAAACTTCCCCTTTAAAAAGAGAAGAGAGGTAGAATAATTAATGCAAAACACCCCACTGGGTTGTTGCAGATACGCTCAGACTTGTGGTCGCTCATTACGAACTATAATCATATTGTTTTCCTTGCTTCGTCTCCCAACATTTCACATTAGCAATCCCTTTTTTCTTAAGGTTGAGAAGCACCTCTCTCTTTCAGACTGAAATGTTTATATTATTTTCTAACGGTGTCAACTTAACCTAAAATCTTCAAGTCCGTTGGTCTAAGTTTATAAGAGCTATCAACTAGAAGAAACATTCTTTTTGAGAAACTTCCTTTTGTCTGGAGAGGAAGTCCTCAAGAAACTAGTTATTCAAACACTGTAACAGTAGTTGATCATGGAGTTATTCGTGATCTCCGCCTTTCGTTGCCTTTGGGTTTTCGTTTGCAGTTTTGTTTGTTCGTGGAATGATTTTAAATTCTGCTCAAATTCATCTAAGGCACAAGGTAGCCAAAGATCAAACTAAATTACTAACCGAAGGAAAATTCACTGTCTCACAAGTCGTCCCAGTCCACCACTGTGATATGCGCACTTCCCCTGTAACACCACCCACCGGGGCTCCCTGGTAACCAGTCCAATCCACTGTCACGTTAGCAGTCGACTTGCGCTCGTTGAAACCTGCAGCCATCACACAAGCCGTAAATTGATCATAATTGACATCCTCAACCCACGACACGGCTGCATCATGGACATACGAGCTGTCACTGGTATCGATGTGATTGACAGTAACCTGCACTTCGATGGGTTTGTCAGGATAGAAGACATACGGTTGAAAACCAATTACTTCACAGTGAGAGTAGCCCAGGGATGGAATGTGTGGCATGTGCCGACGACCGCGTTGAAATGGAAACCCTGCAAAAATCAAAAAAGGCTTAATATATTGTAACAGTAGTGACTGGAAATTATATATCTGGTGTTCATAGCGCACTAATGTTTAAATACTGGATAGGGTTGTTTTCCGATGTTTTAATTGCATTGTAAAAAGTGAAATTGCAAGATAAGCTTAGAAACTTTCTTCAGTTTGAAGGCATGAAATCCTTTCGCCCCAAAATCATGGGAAATTCTCATCTGATGTGTAAAGGTTTGTTAGAGATTCAAGCGGTTTATTTATTTTATTATTATTTTTTTTTTTTGTAATCTTAAAACGTCAACAATAGTTTCTTTGGGAAAAATGCTTTCAGAATTGAAGCTTGTAAAGGTTTGTCCTTTAAAAAAATGAAACTGGCTTTTAACACTAACTGAACATTAGTCGTGGGATATCTGGAAACTAACCATGTGGCTAAGTATATTTCCACGTTAAATAAGGTGTCCTTTGTCTCAAGTTAAATTGCCAATTTCAACTTTCATGTGAATTTGGGGAACTTGACAGTGAACTTTCTATGGTCACTGGTTTGAATATACAGACGCGTTTTTGAGCCCACTCGCACGTCTTTTACAGTACTCGTTTGATTTCAAAGGTAGTGTGACTTTCCCTTTTTGATTCGTTTGTGAAAGGTGTTCATGCAGAAACATTAATAGTTTCCAAAAAAATGCCCGATTATAAGCCTTTAATACCTTATTTTGGCGCCAAACTACTCAAATCCCAGTACCCAGTCCAAAAATCCAAGACTTTCGATCGTTGCTGCACGAAAACTACAATTACTTTCTCAATTCGGTAAATTGTGATCGCCCGGGTGAGTGTAGTCCTGAGAAGGACTGTTTGAGGTGACATTGACTGACGTTTCGACAACCTGAGCGGAAGTCATCATCAGAGTCAAGTGAACAGTGAATCGTCAGTAGATGTTATAGGTCTGTGGTTGTTGTCCTGATTGGTCGACGATCTCGTAATGTTATTGGTCGTCTGTCAGTTAAGCCGTGATGTTATTGGCTGTGAGGACTGTTAAACGTCATTGGTGCGTTTCGATCCGTCTTTTGTTAGTCAAATGTCCGTTGGTCTATTGTTAGTCAAATAAGTCGGTTGTCTATTGTTTGTCTGTCTTGTTATTGTCGGCAATCAGTCGTTTGTAAGGTGCAGGTAGCTGTTGGCAACGGTTCAGTGGTGTTTGTTCCAAGTTAGTAAACCAGCTTTCGAGAGTGATTCGTTGATAGTAGTCCGTACTGTAGGTAACGCATTCAGCAGAGTCCCAATCGATTCTGTGGTTTGTTTTTAAATGGTGCTCAGCAATGTGATTGTTGATATCACCATTTCTAGTCGCTCGTTTGTGTTCAGTCAGTCGGACCTTCAAATTTCTGCCGGTCTCACCAATATAAGTGGCCTGGCAGTCGCAGCGTTTGATTTTATAAACTGTTGCCCGTCTGTCGGGGGAACTTTCCTCCTAAACGCCGAGGAAAGGGGGGGGGGGAGTGCGTATCTCTAGTCACATTTGCCTAATCGCTTAAGTTTAGACACCGTATTGTTAAAATTTTGTCTGCTTCATAAGTTGGTTGTCCAAAATACCTGCCGTAACGAAACGTGATGACGTCAAAAACCCAACAGGACCGTGGCCTTTCACGGCCTGTTTTCTCCTTCACGGCTGTTGATTGGTTAAGGTAGACTGTAAAATGTAAATTCAAACCATTTCTGCTTACCTTCACAGCTGCCAGGATGCTGTACGGTAAAGTTAAGCTGCAGCAGACACATTTCTTGTTCAAACAAGCACTTGTTATCATAAGTCGTGCCGTTTGAAGAACAGATTGGTTCTTGATATGATGGACAACTGTCGACGCATACACAGCGAGCATCATAAGGACCGAAAGCCTTACATAGACCATAATAATCACAGGTAACATCCAGGCAGGGATCCAAGTCTAGCATTGTGTTAAACAGAAGGAAATGTCATATTAGACTTTAAAATCAGCCTTTCCTCAGTGTATTCTCAAAGCTGCCAACATGTTTTATAACTGTTTAAGGGCCCTTAATATAAACGGGCAAGCAGGTTAGAGCAAACATATACATATAACAATACTGTTACACACTTAGTCTGACATTTCACGATTTTTCTCCGCTTCTTTTAAGCTTTCCAAAGCATGAAAAACATTGAATAAACTATAAAGACCGATTTGCTTGTAAGGGTAACCAGCTATGACCATGAACATCCAGTACTTCTTTCTTTTTTAGTTTATGACGGGAAATTTTACCTACCTCCAATAACCAAATAGTCGACTTCGATGGCATCCTTATTGTTGGCGTCACTGTTGTAGGTTCTTACACAAATCTCCGTCTCTGTTGTGGAAGTGTGCTAAAAGCCAAAAAAAAAGTTTCACCATTTTACGTTCCATGATATAGTACGTTATATAAATTGCAGTGCTTTTGAGGTCAGAGAGAAGAAGAGGAAGTTGAAGAAGAAAAAGAAGAAGAAGAAGAAGAAGAAGAAGAAGAAGAAGAAGAAGAAGAAGGATAAGAAGGAGAAGAAGAAGAAGAAGAAGAAGAAGAAGAAGAAGAAGTAGAAGAAGAAGAAGAAGAAGAAGAAGAAGAAGAAGAAGAAGAAGAATAAGAAACAGGATCAAGAAGAACTTTTTACCTCGACCCAAGTGGAAACTGCGTTACATCCAGCTGATCCATACAAACGCGAGTTGTTCTTGTTATAACTGCGTTTTGGAGTCACCACTACCACGGGAGGAGCAAAGAAAGGAGCTGTGAAGTTGATTTTCTATAACATAAAAAGTAAAATATAAATTGTTCATTAAAGGTGGTCACATTACTGTGAGTTGCAAGTATAAAACGCTAAATTGATTTGAAGATTTGGAATTTTACTCTGTTGTCTACAAAAGGGGACGATTTAAAAAGGTTAAGAGTTTACGGGAGAAATGCATGGTGAATAAAAACTCATTCTTTTTGTCCTAAAATACGGTAAGGGATTGTTTGCTCTTGCCAGCATACGTTATCCAGAATGCCAAAGATTGCCAAGCTCACTTCTCACTGCCTGCTCTTCTACTTTTCCTCCCAGCAGGAACTTGGAATAAGTGTTGTTTTTTCCAGCAAAACTTGCAAAGCCAGGTTGACAACTATAAGTTTCTGTTAGCGATTATTAGATCTTTACCTGACAGAAAGCGAAATTATCTTGTTGAGATGGAGAGTTGTTGCTCGCAAACACCAAACGGTCGGCCAAAGTAAAGTTTTCAATACTCAGACTGGTAAATGCCAACCAATTCTAGAAGAAAACAAGAGAGAATAATTACAAAGTTACCACCGCCTTCTCATAATCAATTCTATTCTCTATTAAAATAGAACAAGCATATGTATGTGGTAATGTATCTGAAGTTCGATACGGCAACCATGGCAACCGTTCCTGTTGGTTTTCGCTTTTCTTTCCTGTTTCGATCTTCTTCTTTTTTCCCCGAGAAGTCACTCCTTTCTTTCAGTTGCCTCAAAACCTTGTAGGCGGTTCTGGCCTGGCCGAAATTCAACCTTTCTAATCGACTGGCACTCGCTATTACCTCTTTCAGTCGTGAGATTTTAAGTTTCAATTTTTTGTATTGTGACTGTTTGATTCTTGCGCCAAAATAAAGCCACCAGTCCCATTTCAATCCTGACCTGTCTCAATAGAAGGTTGTAAATTTATAGCGATGATAGGACATATTCGTAAAGTAGTTTAGGAACAACATTAGTGTTCAGAGCAGTCAATAATCCACTCACCATTTTTATGTTCTGGTGTAGTCCAGCAAAAATCTCCTTTTCACGGAAACAGATTTTGAAACTGCTCTCGCTTTGTTCCTCCAGCCAATAGACAATGGAATCCTGGGGTCTTTCTGCAACTTGGTGGCTAGGTGTTACGATTATAGTTGGAGGAGACAGAAAACGCTGAAAAAATCAAATATATGTATGACAAAGATTTACCAAGAAAGAGGAAAGAAGGATGGCAAAACTGACAAATAAATGTAAAATATGAACATCGATAAAACAACGGCTTTACACATGAGAAAATTAAATTTAATTTAAAAAAACGCAAGGCTAGTAGGATACATGAGTTAATAAATGCATGGATGGATGAAAAGATGGATGGGTTGATGGATGCATGTATGAATGCATGGATGGGTAAGTGGATCGTGCAGTCGATTTAGAATAGAATAAGGAGAATGGTTTAGTGGGTGGTTGGATGGATAGTTAGATAGATCGATGAGATCGATGAAGGAGGGAAAGAGGACTATGGGATAGGTAGATTTTAATTTAGGGCGAATGGATATACAGATATGGATAGTTTTGTGAGTGGTTCCACACATGAGTGCATGCGTGTTTGCACAGGTGTACAAGGTGTGTAGGTGCGTAAAGTGTGGGGTCATTGGTGTAATATTGGATAAGTGAGTGAGTGTGCCGTGTTTGCGTTAACGTGTGAGTGCGCGTGGGCAATTGATGCATGCCATGGGCTCCTGAGGTATGTATATACATGTGTGGATGGGTGGTCATCAGGTTACACGTGAAAGGGAATCATGAGTGAGTGGATGCGTGGATGCGTGGATGCGTGGATGCGTGGATGCGTGGGTGCGTGGGTGGGTGGGCGCGTGGTCAATTGATGTATGTCATGGACTCCTGATATATGCATATACATGTGTGGATGGGTGGTCACCAGGTTAGACGTGTAAGGGGATCATGAGTGCGTGGATGCGCGGATGCGTGGATGCGTGGATGCGTGGGTGCTTGGGTGGGTGGGCGCGTGGTCAATTGATGTATGTCATGGGCTCCTGATGTATGCATATACATGTGTGGATGTGTGGTCACCAGGTTACACGTGTAAGAGGATCATGAGTGAGTGGGTGCTTAGATGCGTGGATGCGTGGATGCGTGGATGCGTGGATGGGAAGTGCGTGGGTGGGTGGGCGTGTGGGCGCGTGGGTGCTTGGATGCATGATTGCGCGGGTGCGTGGTCGCGTGGGTGCGTGGATAGGTTATTGCGTGTGGTTGAGTGGTGCATGAGAGAAAGGATCCTTTACGTGAACGGCAATGCGTGTGAGCCTGCATCTGTGTGATAAACTCGTTGTATTTCTTCTGTTCCTAACGCCTTTCAGAACTCTAATTAAAGCTAAGGGCCCTCAGCTTGAGAAAAAAAGCAAACTAGGAGTTGAGAACAAAGCGTTATGCGCAAAACACTTGCGTAATTTTAATGATGATATAGTATTCCAAAATGCCTTATGTTGCTTGAATTATGTGTTATTTTTAGCTATTCGAATTTACCCTTCTGGGCTTAAACGCAACTTTAAATTCCCCGATGAGATGCAGAGAAGCATTTTTTGGAGCAGATTAAGTTTCGCTTTAGCAATATTTTTCCTTTTATCCCGTTTATTCTGAGATCTAAATTATTGCCTTTTCATGATCCTTGTTAATATTTTTAGCGGCATCTTTAACACAAGTCGGTAAGACTTATGCCAATTTGAGTGCTTAATTGTAAGAATTTGAATAAACATACTAATCTCTTACGTTTTCGAGAGGTAATTGATTAAGAATGGTATTAAAAGATTTTGTGATCTGTAAATTGAATTCTAGCCACAACGTTCAAGTGCCTATTGTTTCAGTTAACTTCCTGTTTGCGCTCGCTGCTAACTTTGGCAAATTCAGTTGATTAAACATAATACGACAGGCTACAGTTGATGCAAACATCCAGCTTGATTGACATTTTTCCCTTTGCGAAACTAGGATAGGTCTGCCTTTGGTCTCTCTAGTTGGCAAAAAAGGGAAAACAATCTTAATAACGGTTTTAAAAATCGTTTTACACTAGGCCTGCACAAAGCTATCGCAGTTTTTCTTAGCTGTTCTCCACTAGCTTATATGAGGCATTCGAAATAAAGCCTCTCTTTAGCAGCTATATCTAGGTTGCTAGTTATTCAGTTGCTCAGTTATTTTCATCCAAAAAGCAATAAATAATGCTTAGATGTGAATTGAACTAACCTGCGGGAAGTCGATCTTCTTGCACTCTGTTCCAGTTGTCCAAGCATTTAAAGAAGTGGTTCCTGTTTGTGTCCCAGAAGGTACAGATTGCACTGCAACCCAATTTACCTCCCCAGTCTTGTTACATCCAAAACTGTATTCAGAAATGCAAGTTTTGAAACGAGTTTTGTCCTCTGATTCCACCCAAACGGCAGCACCATTGCCCCGACTGGGGTTCTTGACTGAATGGCCAAACGAAGCGAAAACTTTAATTTCCTTTCCACCATGGAATGGTTCTTCAAACGAAACCTGCTCGCAACCAAAGAGTCCTGGACTAGCTGTAGTAACATTGACTTTTCCGGCCTTGAAACTGGCTGCTGTAAATATAGAAAAGAGAAACTAGATGCAAATTTATCACTGCTTGTTTTTTCACCAATCTTCGATGAAAGTATTTCATTTAAAATTTTCTCTGTCATTGTGCTCTAGATTTCCACCCCAAAATATTTCTTTTTCTGGTACTTAAAAAGACCAAAAAGCCGCGGAAAACCGATATTCGCTGACCAAAACTGCAAGTATACAGTTAAAATTCGTGTGAAGACCTATTTCGGATGTGCCCGCCCCACACCCAAATGTATGTTGTTCTTTAGTGAGTTGCGGCAGAGGACCTAATATTCCACAGTACGCGGTGATTAATTGTTGAAATATTAAAAGTTTGGTCAAAACAAAATAATGAGCAACATCTACAACCTCTCGTACCTTTACTTCTTTGAGCAAGCAGCACAACTATGAGAAGAATGAGACAGAGGTGGAAAGGGAGAAGACGCTTGTCAGACATCTTGCTTCAACTGATCATGAAGGTGATGCTTATCCTAATAGAAGCTATACGCAGTGCCCGTACGTGATAAACAGCTTTATCTGCTTACGAATTCAGCTCGCAAACTGGTCAAAGAAGTCCCTAAAATGGAAGTGCTTTAGAATGGGGTTAAGTGTGTGTGCCTTAGGCCGGTATTTCTCTGACAGTTTTTCCCCTTTCATTGCTTTACAGTTCTTGAGTTTAAGTGCAGGATATACAGAGGGGATGTGGCAATACGTGCACCCCACTGCCTCTTTTCGTGTAGCGTTGACGTGTCAAGGATTTTTTCTTCCGTTCCACTGTTCTTTCTTCCTACAGCCAATGTTTAGTTACGTTTGGCTGATTGAAATTTAAAGGATCCACACGTGCTATCTTCTAGTAAATGTGACGAATTGTGTCCCTGTCACCCAAGATAAAAGTGCATTCAGTGAAGAATCTAAGTGGACAATACAGATTAGCAAAGTAACAAATTGTGCATATCGTAGTCTTGGTGCTCAGTATATGAAAATACAGAGCAAGGTTATTGTAGAAAAGGAGACAAAGGGGGAAATACCATCTTGCAAGCCCACAGTAACATAAACCTGCTGGAACCATAATATTGACCATTTAGCATGCAGGTGATATTAAAATTGTTTAAATTACTCTGTCTTAAAGAAGAAGTTTGTCACACATGAACTGAAAACCAACGAGAGCAAAGCGATGACTTGTATTTTTGTTGATATATGAAAAGACCGAGTAAAATAATTCTTTTATTACATAAGGTTACCACAGGGCAATGAGAAATATTTTTAATTTACCAATCAGAGCGTGCGTCTGCTTAAATCGAATTCTAGACTAACAAAACAACTACCAGGATGGAGGCAAAATATGGTAACATAACAACAAAAGAAGGGGGTCCAAGAACAGCACATTACCTCACCCCTCTCTTCTCCCTTACATCTTGAAGGACTAAAACCTCGCGTGCACAGCGAAGTATTAATCTTTCGCTATTTTTGTTTTCGTGTCATAAAACCTAGAAAACTATTGTTTTAGGGCTGACGGCTGACAGAGGTAAGGTGACTCTAAGTTCGTTTTAAATGAGTGGCTCTCAAGTTGTGCAATTTGTGTCCACATTATGGGTGACACTCAAATCTGCTTTGATAAAACGCAGTTGTAGAAGTGTTTAGTCAATCGGTAAAACTGTTTCTTCTTCCTTAACGTTTAATCCGTTTTAAGGAGCATGTCAATGCATTACAGAGTAGAGGTTGTTTTGCAACGTCTCTGTACCACCGGTATTGTATTTTTCTTTGTAGTTCACAATAAAGTCTACCTCTTCCGTATCTGCTTAAGTAATAAAGCTAGACAGACAGTGTGTTTAAATTGTTTTGTAACCTGGCAGTTCCTTCTATAGCCCAGTTTAACAAGGGTATGTTTACTTTTCTTTCTACGAAGCTTATTAGCCTCATTTTGGGGGGCTTAATTGCGAGCATAAATAGATTTGTGGACGTCTACTATAAATTTAATCGCATCATTCGCATAATAAAATGCTAGGCAATTAATTTCTTTTTTATTAATTTGAAGATAAAAGTTATCACAAATCTGCCTTTTCAGTTTGGTCCTTTGTTTTATATCTGTTTTATTTTTCTATCGGAGGCAACGTGATCCCTTCAGTTTGTTTGTAGGCGAGAATGAGCTTTTGCGCATCATGCTTTTGTTTTGGTCAATCGGAATTCTTCTAACTTCCGCTTCTTTGAAATTCCCTAAATTTGATTGCTAAAAGTTCTTAGCAAAGTACTTGTTTTATTCCGAGAAAGATCAGTAAAATGTACAGAATAATGCTGATTTAAGCACCTGTCTTTTTAACGACATTTTGTTGAGAAGATTGTGCAAGTCTATTGCAACTGTTTTCAATGGACATTTTGTCTTAATTGTCACACCAAGGCCAGTAGTATACATTTACGGGTTAGAACTCGCGTGACTGCTCGAAACGAGCTATATTTAACCAAGCGTCAGAACTACTCCAGAGCTTAGCCCTGAGTGTTTTCGTTTTCGTATTTGTCTGAAATGGCTCACGAATTGAGCAAAAACGTCAATGAAATGCTGGCACTATTCTACTGAAATGCTACAGTGAATGCATAATGAACTAATGAAATGAAGATTTGACCATCGCAGTTGTAATCGCAATTTAAGCAATTGCGAATTAATCCCGAAAAAAAGAATTTCGGGGCTTCAACGGGATTCGAACCCGCTTAGACATAATAATGCATGAGTCAATATCAAAGCAACACTAGGCGCATCCTCGGAGACCCAGGGGCAGATAGTCGGGGTGAGAGGCAGATAAAACGGACGAAATCGATGCGAGCGAAGCCTGGTGCGAGCGAAAGGTTACAAGACGGGCGGAAGCAGCCCCTGGCAGGATACCTTTAACGGACTAGTTCAAGCGCCCATTTGCGTTCTTGCTTCTGATTGAGCACAAATTTTGAGGCATTGTATTTTTTGTGCCCAATCAGCGATGAGCTTATTTCCCCGGTCCCTTCTTGACATCTTCTACACAATGTAATGTATTTTGATGTAATAAGGACCGGGGAAATAAGCTAATCGTTGATTAGGCAAAAAAAATACAATGCCTCAAAAATTGTGCTCAATCACAAGCAAGAACACAAATGGGCGCTTGAACTAGTCCGTTAAAGGTATCCTCCCAGGGGCTGTTCCCGCCCGTCTTGTAAACTTTCGCTCGCACCATGCTTCGCTAACATCGATTTCGCCCGTTTTATCTGCCTCTCGCCCCGACTATCTGCCCCTGGGTCTCCGAGGATGCACTAGGCGTACTGGGAAATATCTAACTGAACAAGTTTGACTTGCACAGCCAACTTTCACCATTCAACTTTTTCATCTATCAATATCACGACACAAGGAAATTAAAGCTGTCGCTTAATTTGGCCAATCATTTGAAATCTTCTTTGTCATCAGGCCATTATTAGTGTCTCGATTTTCTCAGTTCACTCGAATGTTTATTAAGGATTTTTATGTAAAGTTTAAGCCCTATATCAAAGAAAAAAATCCACGTAACTCAATTACAGTCTTTTATTGCTATCGACTAATTTATGTTGAATACCACATGATGGAATAGCCACGAGATTGATCCTCTCATTATAATATGTTTTATTTTAACGTTTAAAACATTATTTATTCATCAGGCTTGAGCCACTGTGCGGACACCTCTTAAGGGGCTTACATTTGTATTCTAAACGTGTCTAGCTTTCGTTCAATCTCGTTCACACTTGTCTTAGTGCAAACCACCTGCCCTACCAGTCCGGGATCGTTATCAATTTTGATAACTCAGAGCAAAACAAACCATTAGCCAATCGCCTCTCAAATTTTTGTGCACGTGACGCTATTTGCGAGGCATCGGCCATAAATTCAATATGGCGGACGAATGCGAGACGATTTCGGAAAGGCTGAGAAGTACTTACATTGTACTTTCTTCAAGTGAATTTCATGTTTATATCACAGGAATATGAAAAGAACATTATTTGAGAATGGTATTACGTATTAGACGTCTCTTCCCTCCGAACGCGGCAAGCTGCCGGAGCGCGGAGACGCAGCTGTATTCGCAGGCTAAGAAATTATTTCCAAAAGCTGTGACATGAATTTCGAATACTTCATTTACCCAGCTCGATATCCTGTTAGTAGAGTCTCCTTCGATCTAGAAAAATCGGAGGAAGATTGAAGGAGACTTTGCTCGCAGGATACGACGTCAAATTTTCTCAAGCAACGACTGTTCTGAGGGAAATGACAAGTGAAGGAAGACAACGATTATTCTATTAACAAAGCGTTTATTCATTCATTTGATTACATTTTATTTTCACAGTGTTCGCTCTGTTCTTGCTTCTTTTTCTTTGCCGTGTTCATGGCAGGGAAGGTGAACGTTCATCAGTCTGTAGTAAAAACGAAATAATCACCATGAACAAATATTGCTTTCACAAACGACGATACAGCTTATACTTGTGCTTGTATATTGAAGTATTCTATTGCACGGGAGGTGATTGAGACTGCAATTGTTCATGTATTTAAGACTTAATTTGCAAGTGCGGAAGTTTGTTTAGAACGAAAGATATAAGCTTAGCTCTAAAGAAGCTACAACTTTCAATTTCTTGACGAAAAAGGTCTATAGCTACACTCCGTGATGCGCAACACAACATCCTGCAACAGAATTAAACACAATAAGCCGCGGCCGGGCCGGCCAAACTTTAGAATACCCGGGCACATATTTGCATGTCATTGTTTCTTTTGTATTCATATGGCTCGTTCTTCAAAGCTTTGAAAGATATGTAGATAAATGGCCAGGTATTCTAAAGTCGCTCCGAGAGCAGCTCATTAAAACCACATTTAGTCGCTTAACAGACGATCAGATTTGGTCAAATTTAACTAAGAATAACACACAGGCACTAAGCCACAAGATATCAGAAAAAGACCGATATGAACTCGAGATCAAAGTCTTAAAGATGCGACGCCTAACCTTATAAACTGCTCGATTTAGTCATCATTCAAACATCCTCCAAACTAAACCCACTACAAAAATATAAGAAGCAAAATTGGTCGAAAGATCGAGATATATCAGACGCGGCTTTCAAAGACGTGAAGTAGAAGTCGTGCAGGTCCTCTAATACCATTTTATAGCCGTAAGCTTAAGCTTTAAAGCTTAAATTTGGCACAGAAATTCAAACGCATCTGCGTAACAATGTCTGGGGATTACCACAAAAATCTATTTAACGAAGCATCTTAGACACGACGGATCAAGCGACGCAGTCAATAGGATCACAAAATGGCGGTTAGTGATGCAATCGGACTGCAAATCAAAATACCCCAGTGCACTTTTTAAATAAATCGTGCACAACGATAAACAAACGACAAATCGAAAGGAATAAGGTTAAAGATTACGACATAATTTTTGTGGATGCCACAAAAATCTTTAAACAACTCAAATTTAACGGCAAAGTGGAAAGACATACCTGATTTGGACGCAGAATCTGTAGTGTTCTTTCTCTTTGCGAGTAAAATTTGCTTCTTCATCATCTGCCTTCATCCGCCATCTTTGACACACGTGGAGTTCATTCCTTCCCTGGCTTTCTCGAATAGAACTATTGGTATATAACCCGAGTATTACCGAACAAATAACGAATAAAGCTGACCAAGTACGAACATCCCCGCTTTCTGAAATGGCCGCCATGTTGTGACGTAACATGGTTATCAAAATTGATAACGATCCCGGACTGCCTACACTGGGACGTTTGATACTCTTCTCTTTATACATTTTCGTATCCCTCTTTGTCCCTGCAAATTTAATTTTGCATATAATTTTTTACGCCTATGAAATGCGCTCGAGTGACTGTTGTGGCAGCGAAGATTGAGGACTTAAGAATCTGGTTTTTCGGTCTTCGCATTTCCTTACGCAAAGGTTGCTTCAAAGCTAGTGTCGGAAAAAAGAAAAACATTAAGATCATTCCCCCGAAATAAAATTTAACATACAATTTCTGTCAAACTTTCACAAGTTGTTATCTATCGTGCAATGTTTTGAAATATAAAACAAATAGGTCCCCATGTTCTTTTACGATATTTCATCATCTCAAGTTACCCCTTAATTCCTTCAATTTCGCCTAACGAACACATGTTTATTTGATCACTTTACGCCACTTTCCGTGGGAAGAGGAAGCACAAGATTTCAATTCCGTGAGTAACGCGTCTCTAGTAATATTTTTTTTTCAAACACGTGTTTTTCTCTAACTCTTTGAACAAAAAGAGGATGAATGGTAGGTCAAAAATATTTGGAAAAAAAATATGTCCCCATGCTTGTTTAATTAAGAGTAAATAGAGCGCTTTTCAAATGAGTGTCGTAAAACCAAAACCAAAGTAATTACCCCAGCCAATCACAACAAACACAAATTACCCAATGAACCAATCAGAACTCGAAGCAAGTACATGTAACCGGCGTCAAGCGCGGGAAAACGCGTGCGAGCGCGAGCAAGTCGCGACTGATTGGTTTGAGTTTTACTCCTGATTGGTCGAGAAAGTGGCGCGAAAGGTTTTAACCAATCACAAGGCGAAGTAAAGCAAAACCAAAGCAAAACACGAATTACTTTCGACACTCAATTGAAAACCGCTCTAACTATTCTTTTCTTTGGTGAGCTTCGCGTCATAGGAAACCTATTACTCCCTGGACGTGCACGCGCTGTGAGCGCGCGCTAATGACGCAAGAAATCGTGCGCAGTAAGGATGCGCAATGCAATACAGGGGAATGACCTTAAAAAACGAAGAAAGGCTAGTTGATCTCATTACTTATTTGGGCTCGCAGTAACCCCAAAATCCTGGCTCTCCATTTTCGTGATCCTGAGAGTAAAGTTAACGCATAATTTATTCAAAGAGAAGTGAAATAGCCTGGACTATTCCTTTTTTGAGAGGGGGGCCGGTGAGGCGGCAATTTACGTATTGTGTATTGTTCCCTTCTACTCTTCGAGTTTCTGACTATTGGCCTCGTATAACTGTTGATATCGATTTTAGCAAAAAGGAGATAGAACAAATATACTTTATAGGCCGATTATTTAAACGCGCTAACACTTACACCGCTTATAAACGTGCAAATTCTTTGAAAAACTGTTACACGTGCCCATTTCTTATTGAACAAGCGGATCCGTTAACGTTTGGATAGTCCGCAGTTGTTTTTTTAGAAGTTACTACTATTTTGTCTCCACTGTCTTCTTGTATTGTTCAGTGGGTTGTTAGGAGCAGGATTCGGTTGCATGCATATGGATCGAGAAATCAGGCAGCTCAGAGCAGAAAGCCGTGCTTTATGCCTTCGGCATGACTTGTGTGTAGTTGCCATGGCTTGCGTTCATTTTGCCTGCAAGTGAACGCAAGCTTTTCACCGTTTGGCCAGCCAAAGCAAGTCGAAGCAAGTTGGTTTTAGTATTAGTACCTAGTAACGGGCGCGTGCGGAAGGCTTCATTGAAATGTGCTTTTCTTTTCCAACTTGCATTAAAGTTGCCCGTTTTGGCACCCATCGAAAGTGTGCGTAGGGACTGGTTAAAACCCAGCCAAACGGAGACGCAAGTCAACGCAAGTTTAGAAATGCCAAATTGCGTAAGCAGACTTGCGATGGGTGGCCAAACGTCCTCGCAAGTAAGGCACAAGTTCAACGCATTTGTCAAAAAGCCACTTCAGTGAAGCCTTTCGCGTGTGCCCTTACTAAGGAAAACAATTGTGAGACCAACTTTCGGCGACTTGCGTCAGGTGGCCAAATAGTGTAAAGCTTGCGCTCTCTTGCGTGCAAATTTGAGCTCCATCAGAGTGAACGCAAGTGATCGCAAGTGTACACGCAAGCCGTGGCCAAAACGAGTAGCAAGTTAATGCAAGTTTTCAACTTGTGATAACTTGCGACTCCGTTTAACCAAGGCCTAACGGGGAAACCACAGAGACCAGGCCAGCATTTGAAAAGAAATATTCCACCATAAGTCTAGAAAATCATTTTTTTAACAGAATTAATGTAGAAAAATATTTACATTGTTGTAAATAATGAGACGTTGTGAAGTAGTTTAAATTTATTAATCAAAATGGCCTTTCGGCGACGCTCGTGTCATTTTGTAGCTAAGATGCAAGATAAAAATGCAAGTAAACATATTGAGGCTTAAAGTATTCCACTTTAACCGTGGAAAACCTAGCCATAATGAAGCAAGGCTTCAAATTCAAATGCGGGCTACTAGGTCACCAATCAAAAAACGTACAATAACGGCGCAAACTTTCCAAGCCGACTGAACACGACAATTCCGTTGTAGTCTCAGTTTCGCGCCATTTTCACAGCTGTCAACCAAGAGGCTGAACAGAGAAAACGGTAAAATGTTGCCTTTTTTGTTTTAGAGAAAAAGGTGAGAAGCTGAAAAAAATCGACAAAATTCTGGTTTTGACTCTTTTCGCGATTAGTCAAATAAAACAATGACTTGAGAAAATAGGCAATATCTGAGACAAATCCCCAAAATACTCCACCATTACTTAAAAAAAAGGGAATTAATTTAGGTTTTATAAACGCAAGTATTAAATATCGATAAAAAAAAGGCATCATATGTTTTGTTTTGCGTGTAACTCAAAAGTCAGGACGTGATTTTTATGGAGTTATGCACTTTCTAGATCCAGGTTTCTTGAAACGTAGAATTGCCGGAAGCGTTCACCGATTATAAACACAGCAAAATTATATTTTAGGGAAATCATGCCTTGCCTTGAGCGGTGTAATGATTGTTATACCCACCACGAAGATCGAAACTCAGGGAACCAGAAAATCGTGTCACGGTTAATTTAATCTTATTTAGTCCATATTTACATCGAATGTTAGCCTTTTAATTTTCATGAGTCAAAACATTTTCCCTAACACATGAAAATGTGATAGGTATATCACGAGTCAAGCGCTGGTAAAATACAAAATCCGCACGTTACGCTGCGGGGTCACGAATCAAACAGCTAATTTTTTACATGGAAAACCCTTTGCCGTCCTTAATAATATATCAGTCATTTTACTCTGGTTTTACTCCTACTGCGGTTTCACGTCATTTGGAAAGCAAGATCTATGCGATAAATCACCTAATATTTACAGTGTGACGATCAACATCCGTCTATCAAATCGAAATCAAACGCTAAAACTGAGAGATGATTTTTAATCAGTTGATTCTAGTTATCAAATGGTTTTGTGATAAAGGTTTTTATGGGCAACATGTGATCGTCTATCGTGACTTCAGATTCTTTAATTTAAGCACCCTTACATGTTGAAATGTGCATCCGGTATTCGAATGTCACGTCAACACAAAATAACGATAGGAGGTCGCACGACCGACGCAGTGCTGCTGCATGCTGCAGCGCGGCATTAGTTCACTTTGTTGGTTGCACAGCGCTTACGCATTGATTAAGTATTGTTCACGAGTTGCTTTTAAGCAACTCGTGAAGCAGTCAGAACCAAAGATTATGCATCGCAGGAGCGCTGCAAAATTTTTGTGACGTTAAAGCATCGTCGCAGAGCAGCGCTGCATCGGAGCTGCATATCACTGCTTAAAGGTCAAATAAACCCAAATTTTGATAATTCCGCTTTAGCCGTTTAAACGTGTCTTGACACAAAAAGAAATCATTATAAAGCCAAACTGGACCGAAATTTTCCTTCCTGAGACCTTAAAAGGAGTAATAAAGCCAAAAGTACGAAGATATCCGAAGGTTTCACGAAATCGTTTCTGAAATGACCGCGCGCTTAAATGGAAGGAATGGAAACGATCGCTCATTCTGTGACGTCACTGTTGATGAACAAAGAAAGTTCAAGATACAAAGGCGAGTATTGAAGAGTATTGTTGTAATTTTTTGGAAAATTCTCTGTTTTCACCCGTTTTCTTTGCGTTGAAAATAGCCGAGGAGCTCAAACCTGTGGCATTTAATGTAGAGCCATACCAGTTTGAGCTAATTGCCACAGAATCGGACTGCAAAATCTCAGATGATATTCGACCGACAGCAATGGCTTCGAAAGTAAACGACGGAATTGGTAAAGTTTAATGGTGAGCGTTTAAGCTTATTTATTCATTACACTGTAAAAGTTCGCCGTATAATCGTTAATAAATGCGTTACCACTTTATTTGAGGCATTTTTGTTGTTCTTTGCAGCCCTTTTGTACACTTATCATGATCGATGTTTGTTGTTATGCCTTACTGACTAGACTAACTAGAGTAAAGCAAAGCTTCTTATACATGTATCCATTATGGTTCCTGTGTGAGTACGGTTTTCATCCTCGCGGCAACAGCGGGAGGAAATCCAGTTCAAATTTTGAACATAGCCGAAAACAGGTTACAGTTCTTGTTGAATGTATTTCAATCTTGTTGAATGTATCTGTCTACATCGCAAAGTGTTACTAGTGACTGTGTTTGTTTGTTTTTTTGCATGTATACAATCTTAGGCTCAAAATTTAGGTGCATTTAAATTTTGGCAACTGTGTACTAATGCCAGCTGGGCGAGAAAGTGTTTTGCTGTCGTGAAATTCCCAAATCCTGTGATAAGATACCACCTGGTATGTCCTAGAGACAGATGAAGAGAATTTTTTAAATCCAGCTGTCATTGAGACAGATTATAATCAGTATTTTGAAAATGAAGGCCGGAGTACGTACATATTAACGTAATTTTGCTTTGGGCTCTTTTTCTTGGGGGGGGGGGGGGGGAGGGGGGCAGAGAAAAAACTCCATGTATAGATTGGTGCAACCCAAATGAGTATGGTTTTAAAGCCTTTTTGGTTCTGAAAATGGTTGTTGACTTAAAAGTCAGGTCTGAAAATGGTAATTGATGCGGGAGTGACAGTTATGTTTTGTCGCTTCTGAAAATGGGTGGGAAAAATTACACATCTGGTTCTCAAGATGGGTAAGGAAAATTACATGTTTGGTCTGACAGTGGGCACACTGAGAGCTGCTTTGTGGTTGACTTTTGTTTGGGAAAAGAGAAAGAAAAACCTCTGGGAGGAGGGGAGGAACCAGGGGACCAGTGGGGAGGGAAAATTACATATTTTGGTCCGAAAATGAATCAGCTATAAATTGTGTTCATGAGAAAAGATCCTTCATTAATACATGATGAGATGTTGCAATGCTTATGAGGTTGTGTGCTAAATACTAAGATATTTGACAAAAGGTGACATAAAAGTAGTAAAAGATCAAGGAACAATAATGAAATGACAATTACAAAAACCCTATATACATGAATGAACATGATTACATAAACAGCATACCTTGTTAAGTTCTTAGCAACCTTGTGCACTTTATGACTCCTTTGATGTATATGGTTTGACAAGTATTGGGTTTACAATCAGTTGTACTACCAGTACAACATATAAGTAATATAATTTTTAGTTGAAAGCAAAAACAAACTCTCAAAGTTTAGCTTAAACAATCAAATGTGACTTCATTATTTCTAAGACTGTGAAATCAAGTTAATGTTGTTTTTCTACTGTTGTTACTGGTTAGCTAACCTGTTTATTTATTTAATATAGATTTAGTTTTGTAATTGACATATTTATTTAATCCCTTTACTGATGAGTTACTTTTTACTCATCTGTGTATCTTTCTTATGAGTCTGTTGTTTCTTCTTTCGTTCTCAGAACGTATACAGTAATGTTGCTTATAGGCAATACACTTACTGGATATGTATGAAGCTGGGACGACAAATCCCAGTAGCCATTCCATCTTGTCTGGTTTTAAAAATGAGAGAGAGCTTCCCAAGTAAAAGTGGAAACTGAAAGGGCTTTGAATATGTCCATTAACAGCTTGGCAGTCTTGCTAGATAATATTAACATCATATTTGGTTGACAGTTGTACTACTCTTTGAAATGTTTCTAAACTTTGTATTTTCTTCAATTACTACAGAGTGGTACTTAACCTAGGAGGTGAGAGGGGAGGGGCTCCCATAGTGTAGTGAAGGGGTCACCGTGATTACAATTCATGCTTTGGTACCACCTAGGGTGTTTGAATTAAAAATGACCATTGTCAGCGTGTTTTGATACTTTCTAGGGTTTTAAGGTACTATAATGTCAGAAATACATGCTGGCAGGAACAACTTTTCAAGAGGCATTAGTACTTCTTGGAGTGACAAGGAACATATGCGACACACACAAAAGAAGTTTTTTTTTTGTTTTAAACAACAATCAATTCCTTCAGTTTTTATGGGTCAACCATTTCCCCCTCCTGAAAGTACTTAGATAGCAGCTGTACGAAGGGTGGACCCCATAATTATATTATGTGATACACCTGTCATAAACTTGATAGGGGCATGTTCGTCTTGACATGATGTCATTTCTGCCTCCCCTAAAAATCATGAACATGGAACAGCCTGGAACACCTACTTCCCAGAGGGGTACTCCGGATTTCAAGTGACGGGGATGATCGAATGGGGGCAAAAATCAAAACCCAAAAAAATCCCTAGGGCCTCCAAGGAACCCAAAAAATCCCTGGACCAAAAATTAACCCCCCAAAATCCCATGCCGAATTTTCGAGCCTCAGAAATTTCCAGAAAGGATTAACCCACAAGACATATGCGAAAGATATCAAGAATTCAGTACAGCAAAAGGGAATTTCAGTAAGGATAAAGGCGGGTGATAACCACGATGGATGAGAAATCAATTGAATGAATTGAAGCCTTGTGAAATACACCTGGGACACTTTGCGGACTATTGTATAGCCGGTTTTATGAAACAGATGCAATGTAATGTGACACCATCGTTAAATATAATTAAAACAACCGCAAAACAAGTTTGGTTGTCAGTACCTAATATTCGCAGAACTACGCGGCCAGGATACACAGGCACTACCACAATTCTTCAGATTGTTTTGAATACCCGAAAAATCTCTACTTAAATCAAGCTACCCAAAAAAATACTTGCCAAATTTTCCTACCCAAAAACATCCCGGGATGGAAAATTTCAACACCCCCCAAAAAAATCCTTCGATTATCCCCGTCACTTGAAATCCGGAGTACCCCTCCCCCCTTGGGACCTGCTTGCCAGTGGAAAGCCACAACACTTAGAAACTAGGCCAGTTTATTAAATCTGGGTTTATGTTGTTGGTTGTCTTGAGTGTTGGCTTGTGAGAGGCTTAAGAAGGGCGTGCAGCCGCTGTATGAAAGCGATAAAACTCAAATATTTTAGTGTGTGAAAAATATTACATTCAGAGCTCGAAATTTACGTTTGTTTATAATTATTGAAGCCTAATTTATGCGCCAAAAATCCGAGGTTATTGTTAATGCTTAGTAACTGCTATGACTTATAATTCTCAAATAAACCTAGCTGAAAGAGCTAACAACCAACAGAAGATACAAGCTAGTCATAGTCATGTTGAACAAAATACAAACTTCTTACCTCTAAATTTCTACGTTGTGCAAATGCTGAACACGCAATTGGAATTCCCGTGTGAAGTTGCTCCGTTCTTGGGCGGACATGGATAGTTTATACCGCTGTAACTTACCGCTCAAAACAACCTCCACAAGCTCGGAAAACCGGCAAAAACACAGCCATGACAGGCTTTGATCGCTTCAGGATTTGATATGCAAATTAGCTGAAGGGGGATTGAATCCCCCCTCAGTTAATATTAACAGTAACTTAACGCCATGATTTGTCACCTTAAGGATTCATAAGAATGAAACGAGGTGTTAGCTTCTTGCTGCAAAATATGACAATGTTGACAGATAATTACAATTTATTGAGACCCGTTGACAAACAGAGAAGAGAAAAAAAAAAGGAAAATAAAGCGCGCAATATAATCTTCTATCGGGCCCAATTTTAGCAGCGTCCTTTATATTTCCTCTTATTTGGTCGTCCGCTAAAAACTTTTCTTGCTCTACGGTTACCGCGGGCCTGTTTAACCGAACGGAAATAGAGTCTGGCCGCAGGTCACGCGTAATTTTTCGCATAAGATCGAGAAATTTATTCGCTTTTTTAACATCCTTTGCAGGGCATTTTTTTGCCCTTGGCAGTCTTGCTAGATAATATTAACATCATATTTGGTTGACAGTTGTACTACTCTTTGAAATGTTTCTAAACTTTGTATTTTCTTCAATTACTACAGAGTGGTACTTAGCCTAGGAGGTGAGAGGGGAGGGGCTCCCATAGTGTAGTGAAGGGGTCACCGTGATTACAATTCATGCTTTGGTACCACCTAGGGTGTTTGAATTAAAAATGACCATTGTCAGCGTGTTTTGATACTTTCTAGGGTTTTAAGGTACTATAATGTCAGAAATTCATGCTGGCAGGAACAACTTTTCAAGAGGCATTAGTACTTCTTGGAGTGACAAGGAACATATGCGACACACACAAAAGAAGTTTTTTTTTTTGTTTTAAACAACAATCAATTCCTTCAGTTTTTATGGGTCAACCATTTCCCCCTCCTGAAAGTACTTAGATAGCAGCTGTACGAAGGGTGGACCCCATAATTATATTATGTGATACACCTGTCATAAACTTGATAGGGGCATGTTCGTCTTGACATGATGTCATTTCTGCCTCCCCTAAAAATCATGAACATGGAACAGCCTGGAACACCTACTTCCCAGAGGGGTACTCCGGATTTCAAGTGACGGGGATGATCGAATGGGGGCAAAAATCAAAACCCAAAAAAATCCCTAGGGCCTCCAAGGAACCCAAAAAATCCCTGGACCAAAAATTAACCCCCCAAAATCCCATGCCGAATTTTCGAGCCTCAGAAATTTCCAGAAAGGATTAACCCACAAGACATATGCGAAAGATATCAAGAATTCAGTACAGCAAAAGGGAATTTCAGTAAGGATAAAGGCGGGTGATAACCACGATGGATGAGAAATCAATTGAATGAATTGAAGCCTTGTGAAATACACCTGGGACACTTTGCGGACTATTGTATAGCCGGTTTTATGAAACAGATGCAATGTAATGTGACACCATCGTTAAATATAATTAAAACAACCGCAAAACAAGTTTGGTTGTCAGTACCTAATATTCGCAGAACTACGCGGCCAGGATACACAGGCACTACCACAATTCTTCAGATTGTTTTGAATACCCGAAAAATCTCTACTTAAATCAAGCTACCCAAAAAAATACTTGCCAAATTTTCCTACCCAAAAACATCCCGGGATGGAAAATTTCAACACCCCCCAAAAAAATCCTTCGATTATCCCCGTCACTTGAAATCCGGAGTACCCCTCCCCCCTTGGGACCTGCTTGCCAGTGGAAAGCCACAACACTTAGAAACTAGGCCAGTTTATTAAATCTGGGTTTATGTTGTTGGTTGTCTTGAGTGTTGGCTTGTGAGAGGCTTAAGAAGGGCGTGCAGCCGCTGTATGAAAGCGATAAAACTCAAATATTTTAGTGTGTGAAAAATATTACATTCAGAGCTCGAAATTTACGTTTGTTTATAATTATTGAAGCCTAATTTATGCGCCAAAAATCCGAGGTTATTGTTAATGCTTAGTAACTGCTATGACTTATAATTCTCAAATAAACCTAGCTGAAAGAGCTAACAACCAACAGAAGATACAAGCTAGTCATAGTCATGTTGAACAAAATACAAACTTCTTACCTCTAAATTTCTACGTTGTGCAAATGCTGAACACGCAATTGGAATTCCCGTGTGAAGTTGCTCCGTTCTTGGGCGGACATGGATAGTTTATACCGCTGTAACTTACCGCTCAAAACAACCTCCACAAGCTCGGAAAACCGGCAAAAACACAGCCATGACAGGCTTTGATCGCTTCAGGATTTGATATGCAAATTAGCTGAAGGGGGATTGAATCCCCCCTCAGTTAATATTAACAGTAACTTAACGCCATGATTTGTCACCTTAAGGATTCATAAGAATGAAACGAGGTGTTAGCTTCTTGCTGCAAAATATGACAATGTTGACAGATAATTACAATTTATTGAGACCCGTTGACAAACAGAGAAGAGAAAAAAAAAAGGAAAATAAAGCGCGCAATATAATCTTCTATCGGGCCCAATTTTAGCAGCGTCCTTTATATTTCCTCTTATTTGGTCGTCCGCTAAAAACTTTTCTTGCTCTACGGTTACCGCGGGCCTGTTTAACCGAACGGAAATAGAGTCTGGCCGCAGGTCACGCGTAATTTTTCGCATAAGATCGAGAAATTTATTCGCTTTTTTAACATCCTTTGCAGGGCATTTTTTTGCCCTACATCGTGAAAGCCGGCGTGGATCAAGTGTTCGCTAGAAATTTCTTGGCTTGGTTTCGTTGAATTTCTTTTCGTCTGTCCCTTTGTATGACTAATGAAAACAAGATCGCAGTGAAATTTTAACCTGATTGCAACTTATTTTTATCAAGTAACTAAACTGATTCCTACTAAAAAAAACAAACAAACAAAGAGAGTAGTTACTTCGCGGGCACAGGCGGGACAAGTACCCTTTTGTCGCTTGCATAAGACATAAGCCGAAGAGGTAGCCTGCTTGTGAGATAAATTTCACCGCAATATTTGCTACTGTTTATTCGACCTTGTTGACGTGACTCGACATCGAAGGCCATCGGGGCATCGCTTCTCTGGATCCTGGGCATACATCAAAGTAGCATTAACCTGGGCATTGAGTTTCTCCGCTGCTTTACGTGGTTTTCGATTTCTTCTGTTTAAATTTCCCTGGACCACCAGCGTGAATAATTCCGAGATATTAATACTGACTCAAGCCGGCGCGCGGTGCGTGAGATGTGTACATCAGCTGGGTTTATATTTCACGCCCGGTGACCATTTATAAAACAAAGTTTCCGCAAGAGCGGAGTTATCAAGACGGCGCATAACCGTAACGTTAACTATCAGTTACATTCTAGCAGTCTCCGATATAAAAGGGGTTTCTTGTTGATTCTGATTAGGTTCGGCTCATGTACACATTACGAGCAATATCTCTTTTCGCTTTGGGACAGTCGAGCAAATTAAAAAGAACGCGAGCCAGCGCGAAAATCGCCCGCAGCATAGAATCGTGACGCGCGCGCGATTGGTTCCCTTGGGTATTTATATGCTGCGAAAGCAAAGTTAGCCGTACAGAGCAGATTAATTTTAGCCGTACCCTTGGGTATATGCTATGTAAAAGAGCACACAGCAGATTAACGCAAAGACAAAATTAACCGTACCCTTGGGTATGTGCTACCTAAAAAGGCACAGAGCGGATTAACGCGAAGGCAAATTAACTTGTGTCCTTGGGTATGTGCTACCTAAAAGGGCACAGAACAGATTAATGCGAAGGCAAAATTACTTGTGTCCTTGGGTATGTGCTACCTAAAAGGGCACAGAGCAGATTAATGCGAAGGAAAAATTAACTGAACCCTTGGGTATGTGCTACCTAAAAGGGAACAGAACAGATTAATGCAAAGGCAAAATTACTTGTGTCCTTGGGTATGTGCTACCTAAAAGGGCACAGGACAGATTAATGCGAAGGAAAAATTAACTGAACCCTTGGGTATGTGCTACCTAAAAGGGCACAGAACAGATTAATGCAAAGGCAAAATTACTTGTGTCCTTGGGTATGTGCTACCTAAAAGGGCACAGGACAGATTAATGCGAAGGAAAAATTAACTGAACCCTTGGGTATGTGCTACCTAAAAGGGCACAGAACAGATTAATGCGAAGAAAAAATTAACTGAACCCTTGGGTATGTGCTACCTAAAAGGGAACAGAACAGATTAATGCAAAGGCAAAATTACTTGTGTCCTTGGGTATGTGCTACCTAAAAGGGCACAGGACAGATTAATGCGAACGAAAAATTAACTGAACCCTTGGGTATGTGCTACCTAAACGGGCACAGAACAGATTAATGCGAAGAAAAAATTAACTGAACCCTTGGGTATGTGCTACCTAAAAGGGAACAGAACAGATTAATGCAAAGGCAAAATTACTTGTGTCCTTGGGTATGTGCTACCTAAAAGGGCACAGGACAGATTAATGCGAAGGAAAAATTAACTGAACCCTTGGGTATGTGCTACCTAAAAGGGCACAGAACAGATTAATGCAAAGGCAAAATTACTTGTGTCCTTGGGTATGTGCTACCTAAAAGGGCACAGGACAGATTAATGCAAAGGCAAAATTACTTGTGTCCTTGGGTATGTGCTACCTAAAAGGGCACAGGACAGATTAATGCGAAGGAAAAATTAACTGAACCCTTGGGTATGTGCTACCTAAAAGGGCTCAGAGCAGATTAATGCAAAGGCAAAATTACCTCTATCTATGGGTATATGCTTCCTAAAAGGGCACTGTGATTCAACTCGAAGATTTTCCCGCCAAAACTACACGGTGAGTCATAGTCCAAAGCAATTCCTTTTACCGCTTCCACAACAGGGCCAAATTTTGAGGAGCGAGCCAACTCTCGCTGCCGAGGCCGGCAATCTGGCATAAAGCTCAAACGACGACACAACGAAACTATGGCTTGGTTGTCTGCTGAAGTCACAACCTCGCTTGGCGGGCTTCCGATGTATTGATGCTACAGTGTATTTCGTCAGGAAAGTGGTGAAAATTTCGCTCTTAGCAAATTCATCTTAAGCCGTAAGCCGTACACAAGTTTAGTGACTACATACCAGTGCTTTCCTGGGTCCCGATTATAGCCAGTAACTCTGGAAACATGCGGAAAGCGACCAAGGATACTCGGACGACGCGCGATAGACGCCATGGCTCTATTTTATCAAGCCTACCAGTGACACAGTAAACTCATTGTCCTCTGTAGACTGTCATTTCCGCTCAAGTAGAACATTAATGATTTTGTAGCCTTTTAACTTATTAGTCTTCAACACCAATCAGATCTACGAATTGACTCTCTTCCTGTGTGAAAGCTTTGTATATGTTGTACATTGAAGTATGGTACATGGTAGACAATTGATTGTGGCCGGGAGGGATAATTGATGAGGGAACGTCATCAAACAGATCAAACTCAGGTCAAACTGATTGGCGAGCCCGGGTTGGCGAGTACATTGTTAGTGTTCGGTGTACACTGGGTGTACAAAACGTCGAATTTCAATTTCACACGAAAGTTGAAATGCATCGCAAAATAATACCTTGTCACAAACAGAAATGTATGCGAGGTTCTGTTTTACTTGTCCCCGTACTAAATACTGTACTCTGTTTCCCAATGTATAGTCATTTGAAACTATAAATAATGCATACATCAAGGCATAGATTTTTTCGTTCGTTATGTAGACCGTCAATCAAAACGGACAAGTTTTGGTTTCAAAATATACCCGCACGCATCTAAATCATGCGTTTTGTTACTGACCGAAGAACATAGTTGGCGAAATGTATTGCCGACAGTGATTGCACAGGCATATGCTTGATGTGTAAATTAACATGTTACAGTAGAATGTCAATTTATTATACCACCCGTGGAACCGAACTAACCGCAAGATCATTAATAGATTGACAGAACTTCGCGCCTTGAATTACTTCTTGCTGTGAAATCCTGAGCCCACCAAAGCTCCCCATGAACACATAACAGGTAGGGTTCTTCAAATTTTATTTGGATTTTTAGGTATTTTCCATGGAAAACCGCCGATTATTTTCGATCGAATCGCTTTGGTTACCTGTGGTGTAAACTGGTCTGCACAGAAACGTGAATCAGTGTTTTGTGTGTTGAAACGATCCTCCTTTCATTTTTTGAGCCATTCTTGAGGCAGTTCTGGATCTTCTGGAAACTTAAAATTACTTACTTTACTCTCATAGCAGCACAAAAACACCATGATTTTCCGCTCAAGTCCTCACACTTCGAATGCCCGCAATTTTCCAGCTCGCCAACAGTGACGTCACTAGTGTTATTTCCGACAATTTACCGACAACTTTCCCGACCACTCTACGATTATGAAGGCCAAAAAGTAGCACTTTTCACGTGCCATTATCTCTGCGATCCTAAGTCCAGTTGACTTGAAACTTCAGAATATGTTTATTTGATACCAAATCAACACATAACAAGTAAATTGGATTGAAAGAAAAAATGTCGAAATTTTGGGTTTATTTGACCTTTAAAAGCCGGCTGCAATAAGAAAACAGGTAACATTGCAAACTGCAGCTTTTATTGGCTATGCTTAACACTGCACGCCGTGGAACGCTGCAGATAAAATTGTGAAAGCGGTTGCTTATAAAGTATATACAATATGAACCGCTTGGATTTTTGGATCACCACTGTGACATACTAGTACGTATCAACAGCATGCAACATTTACAGGTTAACGGTTGTACGATCTTGGAATCATTCTGTTTTCTTGATATTAATATTCTTCTTTTCTTCTACATGAGTTTCTGTTGCAAAAGTTGTAAGTTTAAATAAAAAAGGTACGTCGTAAACCCAAGCAGGAGTGAATCAAATAAACCTTCGTTAGGAGTCGTGTTACGTTAGCACGTGATGTGCGAGTAGGTTTTCGCTCGCATGCAAGAGATCAAAATTACTTGAAAGACGAAGCAATCGTCTTCGAACACTCTTGATTTGGAAACTCCATCGCGTATCTTTCAAGTTATCCCCTTGAAAAGATGTTTATTTTAAAGTAAGACCGCCAGATGACTTAGCCACTCGGAATCCTCACGTCATTGGCCGTAAAATGATCCCAATGGAATGCATCAAACAGTCGTTACTTTGGCGGTCAATAGACTTTTCAAAATTCATTATTTTGTCCATTGTGAAGTTCGTGCTAGCCTTGAAAATCTGGAAGCACACCCTTGAAATCTGAACTGGAAAACTTTCAAGGAGAAAGTTACCAAGAAAATAAGTTTCCAGTATATCAGTTTCGTCCTTTAGCCACTAATTATAAAGTTGATTCATGGATGTGCCGTTTAATGATGGATTTGAAAAGCAGACGAAGAATGTAAGAAGTGTTCTCTCAGACTGGTTTGCATCAGGAATACTACGATTTTCATTAGATCTTCAGAGAATTGGTTGTATACACTGCTGGAAAATTAAAGTTCGTTGCATGCTGGTAAGTTACCGTCTTTTTCTCCTGAGAGAAAATTTGTATTTCAGCTATGAAAACGTTTCTTATGAACTCATTTAATTAAGGTGGAAAACAGTGCTGATAGGAAATGTGTACCGTATGTTGAATATATAAGAGTGTTTGGACTTGCAAGTCGAAGTAAACCATTCATAATTTTCTGTATTCTAAGATGTTTTACCCGACGCGATCTAGGACAGATGTAGCAAAACTTCGGAGTTGACATTAAAGGTTTGTTTACAATGTCTTTGTTCAATGTTTTTGTTCAATGCCTTTATTCAGCCTAAACTTATTATTTACAATAGAGAAATACTTAAGTGTTTATTTAAAAAAATCGATGTATAAATTAATTTGTTTAACTCTTCGGACAACTGAAAACAATTTTTACTCGAGACTGTAAGCAGATTTATCTTTCAAAGATCAGCGCTCGCATCACGCGACCGCCTTCGTCGTTGCGGTGAAAAACAACGCTGCATTAGCGTTGCGTAAGAACTGCTCAAACACTGCCAATCAACCATAAAGCTCTGTGTTGCTATTTTGCTGCAGTCCTAGTTAGACGCTAAAGCAGCGCTGCGTAAACGTTATTGGTTTCCTACGGAAGCCTCCGTGTTGGTGAGACGCCGGAGAAAACAGCATTGTGGTTGATATATTAATGCTGTTCTTGTTCCAGGGGCCAGTTTCAACAGATTAGTTTAAATTTGTCGTCATTTCCAACGCTCTTTTTCTAATGTAACTCGGTGGATATTATGCATTGAGGTAAAATAATTTCTTAACTGGTATAAGCTCACAGACAGGAATCATAGGCCGCATATTTTCTATTAATAATTGCTGTGTCGCTGTTTGGACGGTTTTATGTTACGTGCTTAGAGCCATTTAAAATCTTTATGCCATCGTGTGTGCTAGCTAGATAGCTTTTAAGGCTCAGATTAATTGCAATATCAAAGACGCCTAAAAGAGTGATGTTTTCTGAAAGGATCGTCGGGTTTCTAATTCCGTGATTAGATGTCTGCTTGCGGTTACGTGCACAATCAACTATCAATAAAATTGCGAAAGGTCACCTCAGTATCTTTGTTGGACAAATGTCAGTGAACAATTTGATTCAAACCTGTTCGTCTTTGTATGGTTATTTAAAAAGTG
The DNA here is from genome assembly GCA_964017195.1 of Siderastrea radians. NCBI lineage: Eukaryota > Metazoa > Cnidaria > Anthozoa > Scleractinia > Rhizangiidae > Siderastrea > Siderastrea radians. The sequence continues at coordinate 27,422,248 of OZ024898.1, forward strand.
TTTCTCGTCAGCCCAATGTCAAACAAACAACTTATTACACAAACAAAAACCATCTCTTCCTTTTTAGTACCCTATTTCATCTATTAAACGGAGCCAAGTTCAATAAAATCAACAATGAGTTAATAAAACGAGATATGATATTCTGTTTACTTAAATACCTGCACGCGTATCTAATAAGAGAATACAATACAGAGCACTCAAATTGACAAACATAACCTTTTTTCTCGCACGTGTTGTAACCTTTTCTTAATCAACTTGTCTTATTAAGCATAATTTAAAAAACCCTTTTTTCCAGAATCAAGCAGTTTTTGCAAAATTTCTTCGTTCGTGACCTCTCAAAAATACTTTCATGACTAAAACCGCCCTCTCGTCAAGATATTACCAAATACACTTAACAATTTATACGTAATCTTGAACGAGCAATTCAAACATATTTTAAGAGCTTATCTTAACCACACCTAAACATCTTCAAATACTTCCCGCGCCCAGTAAACCAAATATGACATTTTTTTGCTCTTTTTCCCTCTCCTACGCTCAAAACATTATTTTTCTCCCTGTTGTTATAAACCCGACTTACTTACACCATAAACGCGTTCCTGTTGTATTACTCGTTGACTATTGTTTACTGCTAACAGAAGAAAATAGGGCATTACATTCATATTTCTCCCTTCTAAGAATGGTTTACACAGGAATGCACCGATTGCTCACATAACACATCGTGTCGTCATATGACGACACGAGCGTAAAAAACGAGCTAGTCACACAATTATACTTTCGTTTCAGAAATTATACTTTCGTTTCACACTCTACAATTCGGGCATGGAAAGTCTCACAGTTTAGATCGTTTTAAACACTGACATTTTTTGCAGCTAAAGTGACAAGGCTTTCAAGAGTCTTTTCTGATGATCATTATAGAACGAACATCACGTGGAAAGTTCAGAATCAGACGTTACATGTCTTACATCATCAGAGGTAACGTAACGTAAGCCACTCTCAGCTACAAAACTACTTTATAGCGAGACATGTGCAATTTGTACCACTCTTAAAACTAAACACGAGCTCTGCTTTTAGAGAGAAATACTGTCATCAAAAGAACGCGAAATAAAATATTGGACAACCATGCTGGATAAATTTGGCCAAGGATGTGGCAGGTTTAACAAGGAGTTTTTTGCTCTTGTGCCACTAGTCAATCACTGTCCTTTTCTGACTGTTCATGTAACACTATGTACATCTTTGTAACCAGTGATGTAAATCAAAACAGCAAAGCGATACAATTAATCGGATTAACGACTTGAGCTAAAGTGGGGCGACAAAAACGGCCACTAGGCCCAAGCTCAAGATGAGAGAAGAAGACATGACCTTTGCAATCAGGCGTGTTGTGTTACAAGGCTCTCGATTTATAGACTTTCGTTATGAAAATGCTAAAATAAAGTTATGAATGTGGAAATGAACTTCACTTCACTCGACACGGGGGTTGTTTTTGTGTCTTGTGTGTACTTTGCGCGCAATTCGTGGCGGGCGGCTTAGGCGAGTTTTTGGTTCGGTGTTGTTTGCGCTGTTGTTTCTCCACATAAAACCAATGAATTAAGCTCTTTCTTAGCGTCTATGAATAATAAGGCGCAATATGACAGATCTACAAACTTTCTTGAACTGGAAGTAAATGTCCTGAGAACAATAGGCATTCTGCGCGATGAACGCTTTCTCGTGATCTGGTCGCGGTGATGGCGGGGTAGAGAAGGATTACTAACCAAGAGATCGTGCCTTTACCCTAGCATATAACCTGCGATCAGGCTCTATTTTCGTTTCGCGCGGTGAAACATTCAGGCGGGACGGGCGAAACGAAAAATAGAACCTGATACAATTCTTCTACGGAACGTCTGCCGCCCACTTTTTTGATTGATTGACATTCAACAAAACAGCCAATCAAAATTTCTTCTGCTTGCACGATCCTCGGTATGCAAATTTCCTATAACGGCAATTCGCAGAAAGTCACGCAAATGTCGGCAAAATAAGAAAATCATAGGCTACGATATATCTTTTAGGCACAAGCACTCAAATTTACACGATTGCTAACTTGAAGGTTCCGGTATTGTACATGAATGCTCTGTCTGAGCTGAAACTGAATGAAAATTCAAAACACGACGAGGTTGTCATGTACCATGCTGCATGCTTGAATCCTTTCCCATTTCAGACATTTCAGATGGTATCCGGAAATATCCTTTATGCATTTGTCACCGATTTTCTTCGTAAAAAAGCTTGGGCAAATAAGAGAAGTAACTTCAGTTTCATTCTTTAGAATAAAGATATAAATAAAACCGTTTATAAACAAAGGAGTATTTTGTAATTTAATTTAGTTCCAGAAGTGATAGATATTTGAGATTAGCAGCGAATTTTATCTCTAAACAACAGCGAATTTTAAAACGAAGAACATTTATTATAAAACTAGTCAGATCCTTTGATGTCAATGTCAGAGATCAATAAAACGACATTTAAAAACAATGAATGACTATAAACTGAAAATCGTTATTGCGACTTGATTGCGGTTCTCGCCAAACATCGGTTTACCGTTACGTTTACCGAATTATCGGTTGACTTGTTGAGCATTCTTGGCGAAAGATACTTGTTCGTTTTGTTTTGTAAAACGCGGAAACAGCCACTACTCTTTTCATGTTATCAATACTAGCTGAAAGCCGTCAAATGAAAATTCCGAGACACGATGCGATAAAACGGAATACATAAGTTACTTCACTGTTGCTGTACTTCTCTGCTCCAGGTGAGAGACAGCTTGCGTCAAACCGAACGCCATTCTCAGGAGAGAAAGAAATGGTGACAATTCTCCTAGAACGAAGAGAATTTATTAGAGCAACACATTTTACTTCGGCCGACTTGTTCCTTGGTTGTTCCTTGGCGATAGTGGTCGGATCGAGTCTCGTAGACAATTTACTTCCGTTGACAGCTCTATTGTTAAAGGGCCAATCAGATTGCGAGATTCCCGCGGCCAAAATTTGGCCGCCGACACGAACTCCTGTGAGAGATTGTATCAGGCCCTATTTTAGCGAGCGACCAACGTAAGAGAATATGAGAGCGATGCTAAAATTCGGCCTGATCGCAGGTTACCTAGCATACTACGCCGTTTGTATCTGGTACTAACAGGTCCAACGGATTATAATTATCACGTGAGCATCATGCCTTAATATAAATAACATTATCAGCATTATGGCAGGCCATACTGTTTGGTTTTAACATGATCCATATATAAAAACAAAAGACACCAATAAATTTGGAAAGCTTAATAACGGGAACGAGTCATGACTCATCTGGCAATGAAACAAGGAAAAATTAAATTTAAGGAAAACTGACTAGCCGACAATTCGGAGCAACATAAATATCAGCTTGAAATAAACTGAATAAAAGTCAAACTGAAAGCTGTAGATACTGTAAATACAGTCCTTGAACTCTGTAAGATGCAGATGACTGTTTGCTAGGTTATAACTTATCTAACAAAAACACAAACCCTTACCAGATGAAAACTTACACGGTCAGTCTCGTTCGTGGAATTTATTAATTTATTTCAACTCATGCATAAAGAAATGTTTACACTTATAGTTCAGAAACATTGACACATAAGGACTTGTTTGCAATCTTTTCGCCAGCAACCAAATATAACACACATTTTCTTTCCTCGTCCAGCTGTTCCTTACCCGCTGGCGAACGCCAACCTAAACTGAAGACCAGCGAGCTTCCTGTGACTCCTCACACGCACCTGAGTAAACTTTTCCTTTCGATTTCTTCTTGCGTGGTCTTTGCAAATCAAAATGTACAGTATTTTCAAGGATTCCTTCCGGCACTCATGAATTCTTCATCGATAGGGACAGTACAAAACCTGGTTAAGAGCGATTCTACTTTCAATGGTCCAATAGTCCAATATTTCTCAGTAGCTATAGCAACTGCGAACTAAAAACAAAACTGCTTTTCATCAGCTTCGCCTGAGTTGAGATGCGAAGAAGCTTAGAATTCCAAATTTTAACCTCCTACAGCCTCATATCCCATCCGATTTTATTGCTGCGGTCTCCTTCTCTTTTGTTAAGGAAATCAATAATCTGTCAATGCAGGGCAACTTCATGGTTGCCTTTGACGTTAGTAGTTAACTGACAATTGGGCACCCCCATTAGCACCCTCATAGGCCGATTATTTAAACGCGCTAACACTTACACCGCTTATAAACGTGCAAATTCTTTGAAAAACTGTTACACGTGCCCATTTCTTATTGAACAAGCGGATCCGTTAACGTTTGGATAGTCCGCAGTTGTTTTTTTAGAAGTTACTACTATTTTGTCTCCACTGTCTTCTTGTATTGTTCAGTGGGTTGGTAGGAGCAGGATTAGGTTGCATACATATGGGTCGAGAAATCAGGCAGCTCAGAGCAGAAAGCCATGCTTTATGCTTTCGGCATGACTTGTGTGTAGTTGCCATGGCTTGCGTTCATTTTGCCCGCAAGTGAACGCAAGCTTTTCACCGTTTGGCCAGCCAAAGCAAGTCGAAGCAAGTTGGTTTCAGTATTAGTACCCAGTAACGGGCGCGTGCGGAAGGCTTCATTGAAATGTGCTTTTCTTTTCCAACTTGCATTGAAGTTGCCCGTTTTGGCACCCATCGAAAGTGTGCGTAGGGACTGGTTAAAACCTAGCCAAACGGAGACGCAAGTCAACGCAAGTTTAGAAATGCCAAATTGCGTAAGCAGACTTGCGATGGGTGGCCAAACGTACTCGCAAGTAAGGCACAAGTTCAACGCATTTGTCAAAAAGCCACTTCAGTGAAGCCTTTCGCGTGTGCCCTTACTAAGGAAAACAATTGAGACCAACTTTCGGCGACTTGCGTCAGGTGGCTAAATAGTGTAAAGCTTGCGTTCTCTTGCGTGCAAATTTGAGCTCCATCAGAGTGAACGCAAGTGATCGCAAGTGTACACGCAAGCCGTGGCCAAAACGAGTAGCAAGTTAATGCAAGTTTTCAACTTGTGATAACTTGCGACTCCGTTTAACCAGGGCCTAACGGGGAAACCACAGAGACCAGGCACGCATTTGAAAAGAAATATTCCACCATAAGTCTAGAAAATCATTTTTTTAACAGAATTAATGTAGAAAAATATTTACATTGTTGTAAATAATGAGACGTTGTGAAGTAGTTTAAATTTATTAATCAAAATGGCCTTTCGGCGACGCTCGTGTCATTTTGTAGCTAAGATGCAAAATAAAAATGCAAGTAAACATATTGAGGCTTAAAGTATTCCACTTTAACCGTGGAAAACCTAGCCATAATGAAGCAAGGCTTCAAATTCAAATGCGGGATACTAGGTCACCAATCAAAAAACGTACAATAACGGCGCAAACTTTCCAAGCCGACTGAACACGACAATGCCGTTGTAGTCTCAGTTTCGCGCCATTTTCACAGCTGTCAACCAAGAGGCTGAACAGAGAAAACGGTAAAATGTTGCCTTCAGTTGTTTTAGAGAAAAAGGTGAGAAGCTGAAAAAAATCGACAAAATTCTGGTTTTGACTAGTCAAATAAAACAACGACTTGAGAAAATAGGCAATATCTGAGACAAATCCCCAAAATACTCCACCATTACTTAAAAAAGGGAATTAATTTAGGTTTTATAAACGCAAGTATTAAATATCGATAAAAAAAGGTATCATATTTTTTGTTTTGCGTGTAACTCAAAAGTCAGGACGTGATTTTTATGGAGTTATGCACTTTCTAGATCCAGGTTTCTTGAAACGTAGAATTGCCGGAAGCGATCACCGATTATAAACACAGCAAAATTATAATTTAGGGAAATCATGCTTTACCTTGGGCGGTGTAATGATTGTTATACCCACCACGAAGATCGAAACTCAGGGAACCAGAAAATCGCGTCACGGTTAATTTAATCTTATTTAGTCCATATTTACATCGAATGTTAGCCTTTTAATTTTCATGAGTCAAAACATTTTCCCTAACACATGAAAATGTGATAGGTATATCACGAGTCAAGCGCTGGTAAAATACAAAATCCGCACGTTACGCTGAGGGGTCACGAATCAAACAGCTTATTTTTTACATGGAAAACCCTTTGCCGTCCTTAATAATATATCAATCATTTTACTCTGGTTTTACTCCTACTGCGGTTTCACGTCATTTGGAAAGCAAGATCTATGCGATAAATCACCTAATATTTACAGTGTGACGATCAACATCCGTCTATCAAATCGAAATCAAACGCTAAAACTGAGAGATGATTTTTAATCAGTTGATTCTAGTTATCAAATTTTTTTTTTCAAGATTTACGCTACAAAATTAATTATACAACTTACAATACAACGGAGAATGACCTACTTACACAACATTACGTACCTTAGTTTTCTTATCATAATATTGCCTACAAATCTTACATTGCAGTGTGTTGACTTACTATTTTTATAGTGGTTTTGCCTGGTGTCACTTACAATGTTTCATTCTAGTATTAACACAATAGTGCTTACAATAATATTTCTTATGGAAAAAAAATAATAAAGAGATGGTACAAAGGGAGAAGCATAAGAGAATGTCTGTTGACAAAGTATCAAAAAGGAGAGATCGGTTTTAACTTGAAATCTCAATTTTCCATTGAATTTTTAATTTATTTATAAATTGAGAACATTCAGGATTTATCTCACCCCTTTTACAACTATATATGTACTTTTTAATTAACAAGACGAGTAGATCTAGTTGGCGTCTAAGGTTGCCGTTTATAGAAGGAGAGGGGTAGTTCTGAAATAGAAATTGCTCAGTTGACAAATTTATAAACGTTCTATTGATTGCATTGAACCACGATAAAATTTCCTGATAAAATTTAACATTAATAGGACATTCTAAAAAGGTGTGTTCCAATGAGTAAGAATTTTTACACTGAGCACAAATGTCATCACTTCTGATTTTGAATCTCTTGAGTTCTCTATTAGTTACTAAGATTCTATGAAGAAATCTAAAGCCAAATTCTCTTAACTTGTTGTCCGCGGTCGTTTGGTAGATTGTGTTAAATATCTGTTTCCAACCATGAGCAAAATTGGGAAAAAGTCTGGTCCAACTTTTCACAGCGGTAGGTTCTTTCATATTGTTTTCCTGAAATAAATTGTAATAGTCTTTGCACCTCAGTTTGGTTAAATAGAGTGCTTTATTTTCGGACAGATAGAATACGTCCCTTTCATTAAGTATATTCCTATTGGTTACGGCAGTTTCCTGAGCATTTTTTTTCAAGTAACTTGGGATCGCAGCAATAAGTTGAAAATATTGAAAGAAGTTCAGGTGTACATTATATTTGCGTTGTACATTTTCAAGAGACAGAAACTTGCCGTTATTGTCAAGTAAATCATGTACAAAACAGATTCCTTGTTCAGACAGATGTGCCCAAAATATAGACTTATTCTCTATTGTAATTTCTTTATTGTTCCAAAGAATGAATTCGCTTTTATAAATGTCAGGATGACCAGCACGCAACTCCTTAAAATAATCTAACATTTCCCTATAATAATGAGGTAAGTTTTCATCTAGCTTTTTAGAATCATAATTGCATTTAAGTAGGAAGGATAATCCTCCATACCTGTTAAAGAAGTCATTTGGAATTGCCTGCCAGGATTCATTATTTGTACAGTTTAAGAGACTGCCTAGCCAGCTCAAGCGCAATGATTTTATCACTGTGTGAAAGTTTGGAAAATTCAGTCCACCGTGGGAGAGAGATTGATATAAAACTGATCGTTTTACTTTATCTTTTTTGTTTTTCTACAAGAATTTCAATATTTTTGCTTGCACTGTCTTAATAACCATTTCAGGAACACAAAGCATAGAGGCCGCATAAACTAATTTTGATATGCCTAGGGTCTTAACTAACATTGTGCGACCAAATAGAGTTAAGTCTCTCGTTTGCCACATATTCAGCTTAGTGTCCATCTTGTAAATTTTGACAAAAAAATTCAAATTATTGTTCTTATCGCGATCGTATGATAAATTTACTCCTAGTGATTTGACTGGTTCATGATAAAATTCAAAGCCGAAGGGTTTGGTTTTATTGTTTTTAGCTGAGCCAATCCACATTGCTTTTGTTTTCTTCTTATTTAATTGAAGACCAGAGATAGCATTAAACTCACTTATAACCTTCATATTTTCTTTAAGTGCGTCTACATCCCTACAGATGAGAGTTGTATCGTCCGCAAATTGACTAATTTTAGCTTCTACTGATTGCGGAAGTTTAATTCCTCGGCAACCTGTTGACTGTCTGATCTTTTGGGCTAGGATTTCTACGCCTAAGACGAATAACAAAGGACTCAGTGGACAACCTTGCCGAACGCCTCTTGAAACTTTAAAATAATTGGTCATGTAACCTCCGTTTATAACCGCGCTTTCTACGTCGCTATAGAGTATGGAGACCCATTTTCTAATAACCTGTCCAAAGTTGAAGTGTTTAAGCACGTTTTGTATAAAGGGCCATTCTATTGTATCAAAAGCTTTTTCAAAGTCAATAAATAGCAGGATTCCTGGTATTTTTTTAACATCCGTATATTCCAGTAAGTCATTTAACAATCTCACATTTTGCCCAATAAATCTTCCCTGATAAAACCTGTTTGGTCGGAATGAATCAATTTCGGTAATACTGATTCAATTCTTTTAGCAATTACCTTGGCTAGAATCTTGTAGTCTACATTAAGCAGAGTAATTGGGCGCCAATTAGATAAAGTAGTCAAATTATTTTCATCTTTTGGGATTAATGAGATAATTCCTCGTCTTTGTGATACAGACAACGTTCCATTCTCAAACCCTGCATTAAAAGATTCTAAAAGCGCATTACCTAAAAGGTCAAAGAAAGCTTCATAGAACTCTTTTGTGAAGCCATCATCACCAGGAGATTTGTTATTTTGGAAGCCTTTTAGAGCATTTCGCACCTCATCAATGCTGATTTCATCTTCTAGTTCTTGGTTTCCATGCTCTTGAAGTTGGGTAAAATCCAAATTTTCTACAAAACTTTCGAATCTTTGTTGTAAATCCTTCTCTTCAATTTTTGATTTGTAGAACTGGCCATAATGATTTTCTATTTCTTTGTTTACTTGTTTAAAATCTGACAAGAATTTTCCTTCCCCGATTTGTAACTGTGAGACAATCTTTTTTTCAGAATTCCTTCTCTCGAGATTAAAGAAAAATTTTGTTGGCTTTTCTCCATTTTCAATCCATCTAGCTTTGGATCTGAAAATTGCTCCTCTGCCTTTTTCTTCATAAATTTCCTGTAATTCTTTCTTTAATTTTTCATATTCCAATAAGACGTTTTGTTCCAGGCAGACGTCATTACAAATTTTTGAGTCCAATTCTTCTATTCTACTTTGAATGATACTTTCACGCATTTTTGATTGTTTACTTTTCCCTTTCGAATAACGTATCGTTTCCGATCTTATTTCCATCTTTATTAATTCCCAGAGTAGTTGTTTATTGTTAACTTCAGCGTATTTCTGCAGGATATAGGGATAATAATCTTTTATTAATTGTAGATATGACTCATCTTGAAGAAGTGTGTTATTAAATTTCCATAATCCAGGTCCGCGCTTAAATTCTTCATTCAAATACATGCTTAAAAAGACTGCTTTATGGTCAGGTGCAATTGATGCTCGCGTTTCCACTTTTGTAATATCCGGTTGAAATTTACCACTTATTAAGAAAAAGTCTATACGTGATTTTAGTTTCAAGGGTTTTGATTCATATGTGTACGATTTATTTTTGGGGTGCAGTTTGCGATATATATCAATCAAATTGGCCTCTTTTATGAAATGAACTAGCGAATTCCTATAATTAGTTTCTTTCCAAGTCAGTCCACCTTGCTTATCTAATGAACTTAACGTTGTATTCCAATCACCTGCGATTATTAGACTCGATGTATTAGTCAAAGATATAATTTTCTTGCTAAAAGAATTTATGAAGTCGATTTGCTCACGGGGTTCTGTGGGGGCATATACATTAACAACATTTAAGTTGATTTCCCCCGGTGTTTTTAAACACAATATTATAAATCTACCATTTACATCGAGTTCCACTGTTTCTACGTGAAGTGGAGAGTTTGGTTTTATGAGAACACACACTCCCTTGGAATGGTTTGAACCATGCGAGTAGAAAATTTGGCCACCCCATTCCGCCGCCCAAATCTTCGCGTCTTTAGAGTTTGAGAACGTTTCTTGGAGAAGATAAACGTTAGCCTTTTGATTTTTTAAATATGAGAATATTGACCTCCTCTTTTCTTCATTTCTTAAACCTCTCACATTAAGCGACAAAAACTTCAAAACAGACATTCAAATTATCAAAAAATAAAACAAATGTATCTATCTAACACCACAAAAGATAACAATAGGACAAAACAAAGAACGATTTATACAAATTACTTACCTCTCCTGGGGAATAAACCAACAAACCGGCTAAACAGCCTCAAACACCCAGGTGCTAACTAGAGAGGTCGACAAATGACATAATTTACTAAGTGGTATGCAAAATCTGAAAATGTTTAGTATTCCGGACTATTTGTTTGTTTGTTTTTTTTGGACTTTCGTTTCTGATTAAAGTGCTTTCAAATCTTCATAAGAGTCAATCTTTAGAACTTTAGCGGTGAGATCTGTTTTCAGAAAAATTTTCCCGTCGACAGTCCACGTTTTGCCGTTGTTGTATTTTTTCTTGACTTTTCTCGCCTCTTTGAACAGCTCAGCTCTCCATGCCGTCAGATTCTCATTAATAAAAATCTTCTCCGCTCCTAAATCTTGTAGGTCAACGTTTCGTAAATTTAATCTAGCTTTATATAACTTGCTTTTTGCGTTGTAATTGCTGAAACGTGCAATAATTGGCCGAGGTTTGTCCTTGCTTTTTGTTTTCATTCTGTGAACAATGTCTATGTCCCCGCTAGATAAATTAACTTCAAGAAGTTTTCCTAATTTAATAACATTCTCGATGTTATCTTCTTCTTCGCGTTCGGGGATTCCGTGTATCACTAGATTAAATTTTCGGGTGTATTGTTCCAAGTCATCATGTTTGGCTTCAACCTCGTCGAGTCTTTGTTCCATATCTTCCAATTCTTTCTTGGACGCTTTTACCTGTTCCTCGAGGTATTTTACCTTCGACTTTAATCCTTTATTTTCTTTGACCAAAAAGTCGACTTGACCCTTTGTAAATTCCACATCAAGTACCAGCTTCTCCATATTCGTTTTAATCTCTGCAAGAACTTTCCATACGTCAGCCAGAGAAGGAGTTTCGTTGACGCTTTCTTCGGACGTCATTGCTGCAGGCATTTCTGAGTCTGATACTTCGCCTTCCTTGTCTTGGACAGTTGAGGGACCTTCAATACTTGACGAACTACTTAACTTTTTTCTTTTTCTTCTTCCAGATTTTGTCATACTCGAGTTAATTCAACATTTGAACTTACGTCTTCCCTCTCGAGCGAGCGAGCTTACAAACACGCGTCCATCTTCGACAGCCGCTCGACCCAAATGGTTTTGTGATAAAGGTTTTTATGGGCAACATGTGATCGTCTATCGTGACTTCAGATTCTTTAAGCACCCTTACATGTTGAAATGTGCATCCGGTATTCGAATGTCACGTCACAGGTAGCCCAAGCTCACTGTTTTAGGCCTTCAAACACAGTAATCCAACCCTCCTGTCGACGATTATAAGAGTTTGTATGGGAAATCTTTCTTTCACCTCTAAAACCGAAATAAAATTGCCTACAAAACTCACCGTTCTCGTTTTCTTGTAGTTTCCTAGTATATCCCCCCCCCCCCCTTTAATTAAGGTAATTTGGCGCCTTTCCGAGCGGGCCAACTTATCAGCCCCAGCACGTACACGAATATAAGAGTTTGTATGGAAAATATAACGCGAGCTAAAACTGTGCTTAATGTAAAATAAAGTTGTCTTTTTAACTCACCTCTGGCTCATTCATGCGTTTCTCAGTGTTTTTACAGCGGTTTAGGCCTCGAAGGATCAATAAAACACCTCTCTGAGCGAGACGCTTTTCCACCCTGAGAAGCGTAGAGAGAAGCGAAGCGAAGGTTGGAAACCGTCTCCTGACCGTTGACGGTTTCGGGGACGATAAATCCCGTTGAAAGTGCACCACGGGGAAAATTCCACCAGCGACAGATTTGTAGATAAACAACGACCTTTCTACGTCGTTCGCATTGCCAAATTCCTATTTTGAGAGACGTAAATGGTCAATTTACTCAGCAGTTCTACTGCATGACTACGCGCGGACCGGGCTGCCCTGCAACGGACTCCAACCGTCAAGTGGCAAATTCAAACCAACGCGGGGCAGGCACAGTGAAATTTTACCAACCGACAAACGTCAATTTGAAGCCTAAGTGCAATGGGCACAGTAACATTTGTCGCTTCTCAAATTGCGGCTCCAGGAGTTAAGTGCTGAGGTAATTAACCACAACATCACGACTGTTAACGAGATGACAGACGACCTTTGCTTTATATCCGAGGAATCACGTCGGTGAATATTTTTGCCAAGCCGTCGTTACTCCAATTTACGCAGTCACTTAAAAAAAACTGTTGCTTTTGTAATGAACGAGATAGGCTTAGAATAAGGCAGAAGTCAAATTTATAAGTAGCTGTAGCTAATCTGAAGCCTTGCAAACAGAGAGCTGTAATCATAAGTTTATTAATATTTTTCTAACATTAGGCAGAAAGTAACGCAAATTACAACTGAGTTGATTGCTTATTTTTGTACGTGCTCGTTTCATTTCGTCAATTTTAGAATTACAGTGATTCAAAAATCTACGCTTTTTTCGTAGTAGTCCTTCGTGAAGTATTTATGTCAATCGCCCAGACTTTTGATATCATTAGTAGTAGGACACCGGCCAAAAGCTGAATCAGACGGCATTCCGTTCAAACCATGAATGTGAGGTGAGATTGTATCAGTATATTTTTCCTTTACAGTTTTTGTTCTAAACTTCCTCTTTCTTTTAATTTCCTTTAACAATTACTTTTGTAATGAGCCTGAAGTGTTCAAGTTTCAGAAAAAAGCCAGCTACGTTGCAATATTTAACAAACAATAGCTACAGATCTCAAAATAAATTCACTGTAATTAATATACTTTTTGTAGCCTCACCGAGGAACAACAAGTTCTTCTGAACTGTGCTTCGTCAGGCCACAATCTATTGATTAGCGGACAAGCCGGCACGGAAAAATCCACCCTCGTGAACAACATCGTGAAAGATCTTACGAATAAAGGGAAAAGGGTGAAAATCGTGTGTTCCAGTGGCATATCATGTTCTGTGTATGGTGATTCAGTAAGTTCCCAAACCGTTCATTCATGTTATGGACTGCAAACTGCCGACATGCCCTCAACAATGGTTATTGCCAGATCGGTAAGTTTGTCGCACTGCATGCAGAAAATAAAGGATGCAAATACCATCATATGGGATGAGGCCGGAATGTCAAGTAAGCGCATTCTTGAACTTGTGAATGCCATTCATCACGCAGTAGCAGATCCACCCCAGCGGAAAAAGCCTTTTGGCGGGAAACAGGTCATTTTAGTGGGAGAATTTCTGCAGCTTAGACCAGTACCTAACTTTTTCGACGATGGATGCTTCATGTTCCAGTCTCGCGTTTTTCACGCAGCTGTAGGCCACAAGTTTGAACGCTTCAGCTTGGACAACATCGTTCAAAAGAAGACTGGTAAGAGTAGCGAAGAGATAAGTACTGCTCGGTTTTAAACCGTTTCCGTAAAATTGCCGTTAATCTGACTTAAGCTTTCAAATTTTTTTTCCGTTTGACTTTCAAAACAATGTCACGCGATTTCATAATTATCTGATGATGTTGTGATTAATTATCTCAGCACTTAACTCCTGGAGCCGCAATTTGAGAAGCGACAAATGTTACTGTGCCCATTGCACTTAGGCTTCAAATTGACGTTTGTCGGTTGGTAAAATTTCACTGTGCCTGCCCCGCGTTGGTTTGAATTTGCCACTTGACGGTTGGAGTCCGTTGCAGGGCAGCCCGGTCCGCGCGTAGTCATGCAGTAGAACTGCTGAGTAAATTGACCATTTACGTCTCTCAAAATAGGAATTTGGCAATGCGAACGACGTAGAAAGGTCGTTGTTTATCTACAAATCTGTCGCTGGTGGAATTTTCCCCGTGGTGCACTTTCAACGGGATTTATCGTCCCCGAAACCGTCAACGGTCAGGAGACGGTTTCCAACCTTCGCTTCGCTTCTCTCTACGCTTCTCAGGGTGGAAAAGCGTCTCGCTCAGAGAGGTGTTTTATTGATCCTTCGAGGCCTAAACCGCTGTAAAAACACTGAGAAACGCATGAATGAGCCAGAGGTGAGTTAAAAAGACAACTTTATTTTACATTAAGCACATTTTTAGCGCGCGTTATATTTTCCATACAAACTCTTATATTCGTGTACGTGCTGGGGCTGATAAGTTGGCCCGCTCGGAAAGGCGCCAAATTAACCTTAATTAAAGGGGGGGGGGGGGGGATATACTAGGAAACTACAAGAAAACGAGAACGGTGAGTTTTGTAGGCAATTTTATTTCGGTTTTAGAAGTGAAAGAAAGATTTCCCATACAAACTCTTATAATCGTCGACAGGAGGGTTGGATTACTGTGTTTGAAGGCCTAAAATAGTGAGCTTGGGCTACCTGTGGTCACGTCAACACAAAATAACGATAGGAGGACCTACGACCGACGCAGTGCTGCTGCATGATGCAGCGCGGCATTAGTTCACTTTGTTGGTTGCACAGCGCTTACTCATTGATTAAGCATTGTTCACGAGTTGCTTTTAAGCAACTCGTGAAGCAGTCAGAACCAAAGATTATGCATCGCAGGAGCGCTGCAAAATTTTTGTGACGTTAAAGCATTGTCGCAGAGCAGCGCTGCATCGGAGCTGCATATCACTGCTTAAAAGCCAGCTGCAATGAGAAAACAGGTAACATTGCAAACTACAGCTTTTATTGGCTATACTTAACACTGCACGCCGTGGAACGCTGCAGATAAAATTGTGAAAGCGGTTGCTTATAAAGTATATACAATATGAACCGCTTGGATTTTTGGATCACCACTGTGACATACTAGTACGTATCAACAGCATGCAACATTTACAGGTTAACGGTTGTACGATCTTGGAATCATTCTGTTTTCTTGATATTAATATTCTTCTTTTCTTCTACATGAGTTTCTGTTGCAAAAGTACGTCGTAAACTCAAGCAGGAGTGAATCAAATAAACCTCGGTCAGGAGTCGTGTTACGTTAGCACGTGATGTGCGAGCAGGTTTTCGCTCGCATGCAAGAGATCAAAATTACTTGAAAGACGAAGCAATCGTCTTCTAACACTCTTGATTTGGAAACTCCATCGCGTATCTTTCAAGCTATCCCCTTGAAAAGATATTTATTTTAAAGTAAGACTTAGCCACTCGGAATCCCCACGTCATTGGCCGTAAAATGATCCCAATGGAATGCATCAAACAGTCGTTACTTTGGCGGTCAATAGACTTTTCAAAATTCATTATTTTGTCCATTGTGAAGTTCGTGCTAGCCTTGAAAATCTGGAAGCACACCCTTGAAATCTGAACTGGAAAACTTTCAAGGAGAAAGTTACCAAGAAAATAAGTTTCCAGTATGTCAGTTTCGTCCTTTAGCCACTAATTATCAAGTTGATTCAGGGATGTGCCGTTTAATGATGGATTTGAAAAGCAGACGAAGAATGTAAGAAGTGTTCTTTCAGACTGGTTTGCATCAGGAATACTACGATTTTCATTAGATCTTCAGAGAATTGGTTGTATACACTGCTGGAAAATTAAAGTTCGTTGCATGCTGGTAAGTTACCGTCTTTTTCTCCTGAGAGAAAATTTGTATTTCAGCTATGAAAACGTTTCCTATGAACTCATTTAATTAAGGTGGAAAACAGTGCTGATAGGAAATGTGTACCGTATGTTGAATATATGAGTGTTTGGACTTGCAAGTCGAAGTAAACCATTCATAATTTTCTGTATTCTAAGATGTTTTACCCGACGCGATCTAGAACAGATGTAGCAAAACTTCGGAGTTGACATTAAAGGTTTGTTTACAATATCTTTGTTCAATGTTTTAGTTCAATGCCTTTATTCAGCCTAAACTTATTATTTACAATAGAGAAATACTTAAGTGTTTATTTAAAAAAATCGATGTATAAATTAATTTGTTTAACTCTTCGAACAACTGAAAACAATTTTTTACTCGAGACTGTAAGCAGATTTATCTTTCAAAGATCAGCGCTCGCATCACGCGACCGCCGTCGTCGTTGCGGTGAAAAACAACGCTGCATTAGCGTTGCGTAAGAACTGCGGAAACACTGCCAATCAACCATGAAGCTCTGTGTTGCTATTTTGCTGCAGTCCTAGTTAGACGCTAAAGCAACGCTGCGTAAACGTTATTGGTTTCCTACGGAAGCCTCCGTGTTGGTGAGACGCCGGAGAAAACAGCATTGTGGTTGATATATTAATGGTGTTCTTGGTCCAGGGGCCCGTTTCAACAGATTAGTTTAAATTTGTCGTCATTTCCAACGCTCTTTTTCTAATGTAACTCGGTGGATATTATGCATTGAGGTAAAATAATTTCTTAACTGGTATAAGCTGACAGACAGGAATCATAGGCCGCATATTTTCTATTAATAATTGCTGTGTTGCTGTTTGGAGGGTTTTATGTTACGTGCTTAGAGCCATTTAAAATCTTTATGCCATTGTGTGTGCTAGCTAGATAGCTTTTAAGGCTCAGATTAATTGCAATATCAAAGACGCCTAAAAGGGTGATGTTTTCTGAAAGGATCGTCGGGTTTCTAATTCCGTGATTAGATGTCTGCTTGTGGTTTAATACGTGCACAATCAACTATCAATAATTAAAATTGCGAAAGGTTACCTCAGTATCTTTCTTGGACAAATGCCAGTGAACAATTTGATTCAAACCTGTTCGTCTTTGAATGGTTATTTAAAAAGTGTTTCTCGTCAGCCCAATGTCAAACAAACAACTTATTACACAAACAAAAACCATCTCTTCCTTTTTGGTACCCTATTTCATCTATTAAACAGAGCCAAGTTCAATAAAATCAACAATGAGTTAATAAAACGAGATATGATACTCTGTTTACTTAAATACGGCCAGATAGAAAAGCTGGACTGGACTCTGGACTGGACTATGGACTGGACTTTGGACTGGACTTTGGATTCAAGAATGGGTTATAAACAGTTGCCTTATTCCAAAAATTTGTGTTTAGACAGATTAGCTAGAGGAGTTAGTGAAGTACATGTACCTTTACCAGATCCTCGATCGAGTTCCTGGTGGCCAGGACGATGGCTTCGTCTTCATTTTCAAGCTGCAATTTTCTCCACCACGAATTTGTCATCGGAGCCGACGAATCCTCTCCACGGACAACGCTAGCATATGTATGCGTGGACTTCTCATCTCCATCGTGAAAACCATTACTTCCACAATTCATTATTTTTGCAAACGCAGAGTTGAACGTGGGAATACCGTAATAGATAGTCCGGATAGTACGTGTGTGATCGGTACGCGATTGTTATTTGATGCTTGTTAACGCACCTGTCAGTTACCTATATATTCCAGATATTCCCAGAATTGAATTTCAAAAAAAACAAAGCGTCTTTTCACTGACAGTTCTCATGCCAGATACCAGAAGTTTTCTTACATCGGACATGGCCGATTTACCAACGAATTTGAAAATCAAACACGTACTACAGTCGCTGTACTACAGTACTACAATTTTTTCCCCATTTTATGTCTTTATTTTGTTGGCATACCGTGTACTGTAACCCGCGCAGTAATCGGTTCTTCTACTCCCCGGTTTCAAACTGTCAACACCTTTCAAGCCAGAAAAGAAAACAATAGGTCTTTTACTCACTAACAGGCTCCACGCAGATCGAAAATTATATCGCGCGAGCTGTGCGCTATCGTGGAGGAGCGTGGGTTTTCTGGTAAATTGTTAAAATGTTTCTAAAAACTGGTTCATAATAAAATTGAGTTGTTTTTATTTAAGGGATGGACCATTTTGTTTTATCAGTTTTTTTTGGAAGAGGGGGGTGGGGGCAAATACGAAAAAAAATTCCTGCACAACTTTTACAGAAGAAATATAAATCGTGTATAACGGCGCAAAGTTCATTTCAAGTCAATAAAAGTCAGTCCAAAGTCCAGTCCGGAGTCCGGTCCAGAGTCCAGTCCAGAGTCCAGTCCAGAGTCCAGTCCAGAGTCCAGTCCAGCTTTTCTATCTGGCCTGCACGCGTATCTAATAGGAGAATACAATATAGAGCACTCAAATTGACAAACATAACCTTTTTTCTCGCACGTGTTGTAACCTTTTCTTAATCAACTTGTCTCATTAAGCATAATTTAAAAAACCCTTTTCCCCAGAATCAAGCAGTTTTTGCAAAATTTCTTCGTTCGTGACCTCTCAAAAATACTTTCATGACTAAAACCGCCCTCTCGTCAAGATATCACCAAATACACTTAACAATTTTTACGTAATCTTGAACGAGCAATTCAAACAATTTTAAGAGCTTATCTTAACCACACCAAAAATCTTCAAATACTTCCCGCGCCCAGTAAACCAAATATGACATTTTTTGCTCTTTTTTCCCTCTCCTACGCTCAAAACATTATTTTTCTCCCTGTTGTTATAAACCCGACTTACTTACACCATAAACGCGTTCCTGTTGTATTACTCGTTGACTATTGTTTACTGCAAACAGAAGAAAATAGGGCATTACATTCATATTTCTCCCTTCTAAGAATGGTTTACACAGGAATGCACCGATTGCTCACATAACACATCGTGTCGTCATATGACGACACGAGCGTGAAAAACGAGCTAGTCACACAATTATACTTTCGTGTCAGAAATCATGCCAACTTTACACCTATGTAAACACTCTACTACTACTACTACTACTACTACTCTACTACTACTGGAAAGTCTCACAGTTTAGATCGTTTTAGATTTTCTACCTTAAAGGCGAAGCGGGAGAAAACCCTGACATTTTTTGCAGCTAAAGTGACAGGAATTTCAAGAGTCTTTTCTGATGATCATTATAGAACGAACATCACGTGGAAAGTTCAGAATCAGACGTTACATGTCTTACATCATCAGAGGTAACGTAACGTAACGTAAGCCACTCTCAGCTACAAAACTACTTTATAGCGAGACATGTGCAATTTGTAACACTCTTAAAACTAAACATGAGCTCTGCTTTTAGAGAGAAATACTGTCATCAAAAGAGCGCGAAATAAAATATTGGACAACCATGCTGGATAAATTTGGCCAAGGATGTGGCAGGTTTAACAAGGAGGTTTTTGCTCTTGTGGCACTAGTCAATTACTGTCCTTTTCTGACTGTTCATGTAACACTATGTACATCTTTGTAACCAGTGATGTAAATCAAAACAGCAAAGCGATACAATTAATCGGATTAACGACTTGAGCTAAAGTGGGGCGACAAAAACGGCCACTAGGCCTAAGCTCAAGATGAGAGAAGACGACATGATCTTTAACTACCTTTGCAATCAGGCGTGTTGTGTTACAAGGCTCTCGATTTATAGACTTTGTATGGGAAATTCACTTTCATTATGAAAATGCTAAAATAAAGTTATGAATGTGGAAATGAACTTCAATTAACTCGACATGGGGATTGTTTTTGTGTCTTGTGTGTACTTTGCGCGCAATTCGTGGCGGGCGGCTTAGGCGAGTTTTTGGTTCGGTGTTGTTCGCGCTGTTGTTTCTCCACATAAAACCAATGAATTAAGCTCTTTCTTAGCGTCTATGAATAATAAGGCGCAATATGACAGATCTCCAAACTTTCTTGAACTGGAAGTAAATGTCCTGAGAACAATAGGCATTCTGCGCGATTAACGCTTTCTCGTGATCTGGTCGTTGTGATGGCGGGGTAGAGAAGGGTTACTAACCAAGAGATCGTGCCTTTACCTTAGCATACTACGCCGTTTGTATCTGGTACTAACAGGCCCAACGGATTATAATTATCACGTGAGCATCATGCCTTGATATAAATAACATAATCAGCATTATGGCAGGCCATAATGTTTGCTTTTAACATGATCCATGTATTTTTTTATTGTTATTATACACATAGTACAATTACATTCATTTGTTAATACAGAATATTATAAATTACAATTATCCATATCACGCTAGTTACACTAAATTACAATAAATCACAATTACAATAAATTAGATGCACTATTAAGTTTAAAAAAAGAGCGAAAACAAAATAAAAGTAAAAGGAGCATCTTAAACAATTAGGTATTTAATAAATAAGGTATAACACTTTAATCTATCTTCTCTATTTTATACTTTGTGTTTAATTTATTAACATAATCGGAGAGAGTAATTGGCCTGTTGTGCAGTTTGTTGGTATAAATGTAATAACGCATATACAGCAAGGTATAATTAAGTTTTCTTATCAAAGTTTTGTTTTCAAGTGAAGAGGCGGGAGATAAACCGAATAACGTTTCTTTAACAGATGGATGGTGATTGGAGTTGTTCACGCTATTAAACCATTGAATAACTCTCCTTTGAAAAGCTTTTGAAAATTGGCAGTGAATGAAAGTATGCTCAATAGAGTCTTCATTTCCACAATATAAACAATCCCCGTCATCTTTAATACCAAAACGGTGTAGCTCCTTCATAGTGACTATAATTCTATGTAAGAACTTGTAGTGGAATTCTTTCAATTTATTTTCTTTACAAATTCGTTTTGTCAACTTAAAAAAGTGCCCCCAATCAGTGGAGTTTAAATTCAAATTTTTGCTCCATTTCGTTGGGCCGGTAGGAAAAGAATGATTAACCTTATTATTTAGTAGCCAGTAGAAATCTTTTGCCTTTGCTTTCTCTAAGTCAATTTCGATATTTTCCTCTAGTTGGAACTTGGATTGATCTCCCAAATAACTTTCTTTTGGAAGTTTTCCAAAATTACGTGCCCTTGTTAGAAGCGTTTTAGGGATGGCATTTATAACTTGATAAAATTTTAAAAAATTGGTTTTACAGTCATATTTCCTTTGGAACTGTTGAAAAGAAATTAGCTGTCCGTTTTCATTTAAAAGGTCCTGAATAGATATGATTCCTTTGGAAAACCATTCTCGAAGAAAGAATGGCTTTCCCCCTATAAGGATAGCTTTGTTGTTAAAAAGAATTGTTTCCTGTCCTTGTTGGTAGTTGTACTTAGACTTTAGCTCCGAAAAAAAAAGATAAAATGTCTCTTTGTAAAAGATTGGTAATTTAGGATCTAAGTATTTTGCATCGTAATTACACCTAAGGAAAAAATTTAATCCTCCAAGTTTTGTGAAAAAATAATTTGGTACTGATTTCCAATTGCGTCTTCAGGGTTAAGTAGTCTTGAGATCCAAGCCAGTCTTAACCCCTTTATCATAAGATCGATATCCGTCATACGGATTCCACCTCGATCATAATCCTGATAAATGCTTTCTCTTTTAATTTTGTCCTTTTTTTTGTTCCATAAGAAATTGAAAAGCTTACTTTTGATGGTGAATTGGACTTCGGTTGGAGTGTTTAAATTGGAAGCTGCATAGACTATTTGGGATAGCCCAAGAGATTTAATAATCAAAGCCTTTCCAAACAAGGTCAGGTTTCTTGCTTTCCATAAATCCAGTTTCGTTTGTAATTTTTTGACTTTTAAATCGAAATTAAAATGTTTGTTCTTATTATCATCATATGAGAAACTTAACCCTAGAATTTTGACAGGTTTGTTTACCCACTGTAATTGTAACGGTGTAGTTTTGTTCTTTGACCATTTTCCCAACCATATCGCCTTAGTCTTTTTTACATTTAATTTTAAGCCTGAGATGACTCCAAAGTTATTGACTATGTTGAGAGAATTTTCTACTGAAATAATATCTGTACAAAATAAGTTGGTATCATCTGCAAATTGACTAATTTTAACCTCATTTCCAAATAAATTAATCCCATTGATTTCAGTTGTCTGGCGATTTCTGCGCTCAATATGAAAAGATATGGGGAAAGCGGGCAGCCTTGCCTAACCCCTCTTGTTGGTTTAATCCAATTGGTGGTAAAGCCATTATTCAATACCGTACTTTCGATATTTGTATAAAAAATTCTAATCCATCTTTTGACATTCTCGCCGAAATTGAAGAGATCTAATACCTTCATTAGGAATTGCCATTCCAAGGTGTCAAAGGCTTTCGCAAAGTCTAGTGACACCAGAATGCCCCCTTTCTTTTCCGACATGGTGTACTCCATTACATCGTTTATCAGGCGTATATTTTCTCCAATATAACGACCTTTCATGAATCCGGTTTGATCGGAGTGAACTAATTTTGGGAGTACTGATTCTATTCTTTTAGCTAATGCTTTAGATGCAATCTTATAATCAATGTTGAGTAAGGTTATAGGTCTCCAATTCTGAATGTCTAGTAGGTCAGAGTCTTCTTTAGGTATCAAAGTAATTACACCTCTTCGCTGTGAAATGGAGAGTTCTCCTTCTTCAAAGGCTTGATTAAGACTTTGGATCAGATCGAATCCTATTAAATCAAAGAAGTGTTTATAGAACTCAGCGGTGAATCCGTCTTCACCTGGAGATTTATTGTCTTCAAAAGATTCTAATATCTTTTTACACTCCTCCAAGGTAAAAATCCCTTCCATTTGTTCCTGTTCTTCGTTATTAAGTTCTGGGATTTCGATTTCCCGAGTAAATTCATCAAAAGCTTCTTGGGTCACAGTTATTTTAGAGCTGTAAAGGTCCTCATAGAATTTCTCTATTTGTTGTAAGATTTTAACCTCTTCTTTTATTGTTACGTTATCGCTAGTTTGAAGTTCGGTTATTGTCTTCCTATTATAGTTTTGCTTCTCTAAATTAAAGAAATATTTAGTCGGCCGCTCTCCTTTCTCTACCCACCTGCATTTCGATCGGAAAATTGCAGCGCGTCCTTTTTCTTCGTATATTGATTGAAACTCTGTTTTGAGGTTGTCGTACTCGGTTAACGTATTCTCTATATCTGATAAATTATCACTGTTACATATTTCATGATCTAGCTCTTCCAGTCGCTTGGAGATTTGTACTTCCCGTTTTAAAGCAGCTCTCGCTTTTCTTTTAGCAAAAGAGATGGTGTTGTCACGAATTTCCATTTTAATTAATTCCCATACTAGTCTTTTGTCTTTCAAAGATGCATACTTCTCACGTAATCGAGGAATAAGATCGCGGATTTTAAATATATAGCTGTCATCTTTCAGTAAGGTGTTATTGAACTTCCAGAATCCTGGTCCCCTTGGAGAATTGTTTGGTAATGACAGACAAAGAAAAACTGTTTTATGATCTGGTGCTATTGAGTTAGTAATTCCGATGGTTTTAACATGTTTTTTCAAGTTCTTTGCAATTAAAATAATTGATTTGACGTTTAAGGCTTTGGATACATATGAATATATATTCAAATTGGGGTGACGAACTCTTTGTATATCTATTAAATCAAAAATTTCCATTGTCATAAGAAGAAGCTGACTGAAATGTGATGGTTTCCATGGTGTTCCGCCTTTTTTGTCTTTTTTTGATAGTGTGCAGTTCTAGTCACCTCCAACAATAAGGTTTAGCGAAATTACCTTACATATTGAATTGTTTTGCATTTGAATGTAATTGTAGAAAAAAACACGCAAAAATAAAACCAAAACAAACACTTATGAATACAAAAGGTAAACTAACGGAAAAAAATAAAGAGATTAAGCTTTCGCTTCGCCTTCTCAGTCCTCTTTGAGACTTCCCTCATGTTTAGAGTATGTATAAAATAAGATGTAATACAACCTGCCAGCAACGTTTATTTACTTAAAGTTCATCTAAATCATCTTCTGTATTAATTCTTAACGGCCTACCCTCAGGTGAAGTCTTGACAAAAATTTTTCCGTCTATAGTCCACACTCCTTTCAAAATTCCATCTTGCTTCATATCGTTCGCCATTCGCACCAGGTTTCGGCGATGTGCCGTCAAATTTTCATTGATGAAGATTCGGTTCGAGGATGGTCTTGCTGTTGCCGGAGCACTTGGGAACGGCTGCGAACCGCTGATATTCTTTAGTTTAACTCGTTGCTTGTAGAGTGCCCTCTTCACCTTATGGCTTATAAATCTCACTATGATAGGATTCGACTTTTTTCGTTTAATCCTGTGACAGATGTCGATATCTTCTCGTTTCACGTTGACGTTCAAGACCTGTGCGACTTTCAAAACCGCTTCCTCGTCGTCACAAATATTTTCTGGAATACCTTCAATCTCTAGAGAATTCTTCCTTGTGTACTGTTCTAACGCGTCCATATTTTCATTAAGATCGTCATTTTCAACTTCAAGTTCTTTAATCCGTCTCTTGGTCGCTTGCAATTCGGTTTTGAGCTGTTCATTGTACTTGAGTGCTGCGTTAAATGATTCATTAGCAGTTTTTAGTTCCAATTCCTGTTGCTTGAAAGAGGTTTTTAATTCTGCAACTTCCTTAGAAAGGTTGTTCATTGACTTCTGAATATCTTTTAGTATTGTGTGGATGTCCGCTAGGTCTGATTGGACGTCCTCGCGCTCCTCTGAGTCTTCAGGCTCGAAATCGGCGGTCGCCATGTTAACACGTTTTGATTCTGTAGTTTCGTCGTCCGTGGATCCTCTTTCACCACGTTTGTTCTTACGGCCTGACTTTACAGGAGGCATATTTTTGAACAATTTTCATGCTGTAGATAGGTTTTTTCGTCTGAAATTGAGTAATCGAGGGAAGAGGTCTCCCTTCACAGAAAAACGTGGCCGTCTTCGGCCACTCCGCGCATGCTCTCTCTCCGCGCATGATCCATGTATAAAAACAAAAGACACCAATAAATTCGGAAAGCTTAATAACGGGAACGAGTCATGACTCATCTGGCAAATGAAACAAGGAAAATTAAATTTAAGGAAACCTGACTAGCCGACAATTGGGAGCAACATAAATATCAGCTTGAAATAAACTGCATAAATGTCAAACTGAAAGCTGTAAATACTGTAAATACAGTCCTTGAACTCTGTAAGATGCAGATGACTGTTTGCTAGGTTATAACTTATCTAACAAAAACACAAACCCTTACCAGATGAAACCTTACACGGTCAGTCTCGTTTCATGGAATTTATTAATTTATTTCAACTCATACATAAAGAAATGTTTACACTTATAGTTCAGAAACATTGACACATAAGGACTTGTTTGCAATCTTTTCGCCAGCAACCAAATTTAACACACATTTTCTTTCCTCGCCCAGCTGTTCCTTACCCGCTGGCGAACGCCAACCTAAACTGAAGACCAGCGAGCTTCCTGTGACTCCTAACACGCACCGGAGTAAACTTTTCCTTTCGATTTCTTCTTGCGTGGTCTTTGCAAATCAAAATGTACAGTATTTTCAAGGATTCCTTCCGGCACTCATGAATTCTTCATCGATAGGGACAGTACAAAACCTGGTTAAGAGCGATTCTACTTTCAATGGTCCAATAGTCCAATATTTCTCAGTAGCTATAGCAACTGCGAACTAAAAACAAAACTGCTTTTCATCAGCTTCGCCTGAGTTGAGATGCGAAGAAGCTTAGAATTCCAAATTTTAACCTCCTACAGCCTCATATCCCATCCGATTTTATTGCTGCGGTCTCCTTCTCTTTTGTTACGGAAATCAATAATCTGTCAATGCAGGGCAACTTCATGGTTGCCTTTGAAGTTGAAAGTCTTTTCACCAATCTCCCTTTAAATGAAGCATTGACCTGGCCGTTAAATACATTTCTGAGGGTAATCCTGTGTTTAATCCTTTCCCGCCGGCCTTTTTTCCTTAAAAAAACCCCGCATTTTTACCGTTAAAGCGGTTTTTAAAGTGCTATGCTGCCAAATGCCACTAAATTTTGCTACAAAAGCGTTTCCTTACAATTTAGCTAGATTTTGAGCCAGCTTCTGTTGTAAATTGTACAATATTTTGCTGTCACGCATGCGCATAAGCCAAAGTGTGGACTTTTTTTTGCTGATTCATTTCCAATTTTTTCGCGCTTCTTTTGCTTTTCTTTTTCTCTCTTTTTCTATTTTCTTTATCTTCTACCCTTTATCCCCTTTCTATCCACTGGAAAAGTTTTGGCCTCAGCCCTTTAAAAAACCTGGAAATGGAACATTGATCGACCAGGTGACTTGGCCTATTCCACCACCAATTTTACACCAAAGCTGGACACGTTTTTTCGGGTATAGCTCTGCCAGAATTTGGTCCATATTCAAAATAGACACACGTATGGATGGATCTGTCCTTGCTGTGTTAGCGCTTATCAAAACAATCTGGAGTCGTCAGCAAATGATGACTCCAACGTCGGGAAAATACGACTCTTGACGGGAAAGAGTTAAACTTAGTGAAAATGAGCTTAAAAGACTTTTCGGTTTTGCTATACCAATGAAACCCACTTTCTTTTTAACGACAAATTCTTGCCAATCTCTTCATGGGGCACCATGAAAATATATGGCTGAAAATAAAAAACCATTTGTGTTGTTCTGAAAATAACCATTATAATAAATACTCTTTAACGGTTCGCACGATTGGTAATCGGCTTGGCGCTCAGTTTTGGAAAGAATTGAGAAGGCTTAAGCTTATCTTTTCCATCAGGATGAGACAAAAGCTTGCGAGCGTATCTTAGTGCTCTAAGCTTAAGATTAAACCTTTTCTTTTGCCGTCTCGTGTAGCGACAACTCCAAAGAAGTTCAGTTTCTGTTGCCTAGGACATTTAGAGGGACATGCCATTAAATTTTGAGGTACAGCCAAGTTGTTATATTTTTAGTGTTTTTATTTACTATTAAATGTCTTATAGAAAGTGTGCGTGCAGATCTAAGTGTGGATTCCATTCTGTAGCATTGTGTTGTTTTTGTAAGCTCAGTACTGATCTGGTTTCAACACTGAAGTTTGTCGGAAATAAAACAGGCTGGTATATTTTTAGTCAGCGCTAATAATTCGTTTTTAATAGGTTCGTGTATGTGCGCAACTCATACGTTTCTTTATAACAGCTAAATAAATCTAATTTTAAACACAGAGTGGAATCTGCGGAAAATATTTGAGTAACGACAACGCCAAGGAAGTATGCAAGCGAAGGTCAAGTCAGTACTGAAACAACACTAAGAACACGTGCACTAAGCTGAAGAAGTAACAGATCATTCGATAAAAAGTTTGTTGCTG
Source organism: Siderastrea radians (assembly GCA_964017195.1). Classification (NCBI taxonomy): domain Eukaryota; kingdom Metazoa; phylum Cnidaria; class Anthozoa; order Scleractinia; family Rhizangiidae; genus Siderastrea; species Siderastrea radians. The sequence goes on from OZ024898.1 coordinate 27,449,494, forward strand.
TGTTTCTGTTGCTTTAGGGCATTTGAAGTAATATATCAGACACGAGAAAGTGTTTCATCAGGCTATCCAAACACCGAGAAGTGGGTTGAAAAAACGAGGCGCAGCCGAATTTTTAAACCGACTTCGAGGTGTTTGGATACCTGATGAAACACTCTTTCGAGTTTTTGATATGGCTTCTCAAACCATTCATAATTCTTGGAGAAATTCAAAGCAGAAGTTTGCGAAACTTTATGCTAATTAAGATCCGGTATCCAAACCACCGTCACGGTAGTGATTTCTCTTTATGAATTATTGATGAGTTTGAGAAAGGACAATCCAATATATTGATTTTGAAGTTTCTTCCAAAATTCCCCTTGTCACTCTGACTCAAGTATTGTTTGTTTCAGCTTAGTTGTAACGCCAAAAGTTAAAAAGGCTATCCTTTTAAAATGAGATACACAAATAACTACTGGGTGAAGTTTAGTTTTTGCAAATACTTTCCTGATTTATTTCTCTTTCTATCTATTTATTTATTTATTTACTGGTTAGATTTTATACACATTAGGCTGAAATCATGCCTTAAGTGGCCCGACATCTACTTCAGATTAATGAAAATAATAATAAAAAAGCATAAAGGCTTGTCACACTGTACTGAAATAGCATTTCTTCTAGTAAGTTTTTCTGCCTGTATTGAATTAATGCTCAGCATGACAAAACTAAGACCTAGTCAAGGCTTATTAATCAGTATAATTTTCCAATTAACACGGCCGTTGCAGAGAAGTAATTTGGGGGAATCAATCTGGAGACGGGGGGGGGGGGAAGGGCTGGCGATCGCAACACAAAGCACATAAGAAGAAAGGTTAAACTAAATCCATTGAAACACTATCGAAGAGATCGGAAATACATATTTTTCCGAAACTATTTAGGGTCCCAATTATCTTCACATCTTCCATATTAAGTCAAAATGTACGAAAACTGTTCTCCTTCTACATAGCAGAGAGTTGTTTAAAGTTTTTTTTTTTTGAGGCATCGACAAAATCAATAACACTATGGCCAGCAAAGGGCTATTCGCATGCACACCTTGTCCATGGCAGACAGGAAATTACAAACCTCGCTCGTCATTTGGAGTCTAAATCATTTTGCTTTAAAAATTTCGTCGATTTTGTTTTCTTTTCAAGAAACTCAGATTGTTTATGTATGCTGACGTTTGTCAAGTATAGCGCCTTATCAGCATAATGGTTATTCTTAATTGAAAAGATGAGTTCTTAAAAAGATGAGTTCTTAATCACGAAGACCTGTAGCCTTAATTGACGAGCAGTCTCTCCTTCCGCTCAAGTATAATCGAGTGAAAGAACACGTGAGCAAGCACTATATTCGCCTGCCGCGTAAAAACATGATGCACGGGCGATAAGCCGCTAGTGTAGCGGTTCCAACTCACTACCTACACAAGCACGTCGCGTTTCCACACGGCTGACAACTTCCGTCCTCGCTGGCGTGTTCTTTTTACACGATTATCCCTGAGCAGAAAGAGAGACTGGTCAAAAAATCTCGTTCATAGATTTGTTAGCATTAATTGACCCCTATTGTGTCATGTAGACGATTACTTTCATTGGTGGTATAGTATGTTTTACTTTGTCAATAACTGTGACCACCAGACGCCTCCACTCCTTTGCATTGACGTGCATAGCTATTATTCAGGCCTTTTTGCGCAGATCTTTGCCTAAAGTGGCCGTATTCGCTTTGGCCCACCCAACTCCTCTTTGCCGACATGTAACCTTCTCGCCATACGTTTCCTTACCTGTTTGTTTGTTTGTTTGTTTGTTTGTTAAAAAAAAAAAAGATTTCCTAGACAAGGACTTGTTTCGGAGCTATCGGTATAGCTTAATTGTTTCAGTTTTACAAAACAAATGACGTTAATTGACTACCATAAAAAATAAATCGATCGGTTTTAAGATCGACTGCTCAGTTCTTATGGCTTTAGGTTTTGTGTGTCCCTTTAATCGTGGCCGTTTTTGCGACATTAACTCATGAAGCGGTATCATTTTGAATTTCGAATTTTAGTGTTTAGTCCTGTTATTTTTGGCTCTCAGTAAGGTTTAATATTCCTTTCTGTAGGCTTGTTGGCCGTTGAATACCCTTTTATTGTTTTTGTAAAGGTTCGGCTATACGTTGAGGAAATGAAGATATATACGAAAAAGTAGCCGCCCATGCAACCAGGCCAAATTTTACTTCAATATCACCCTGAAGGAATTTTATGTCTATGTGGAACTCAGGTTAAGTTTACCTAAAAAGCGTTCGGCAGTTCTCCTTGAGTATTACTGAGAACAAAAAGGGTCTTTTAAAACAAACCTGTAGGATATGGAATCAGGGAGAGGAGAGGGGATCATTTATTCGCAAGAGAGAGGTGGACTGGAAGATTGCATGCCAAATATAACATATGCTAATAAGGAACAGGAGAAGAATTCATATAAATGATTTACAGTAAAAGTGAGCAATATTTAAAGTAAGAGAACACAAGTCAATTATTTCCCTTTTCTTGCATTTATTTTTCTCCCTTATTTTAGAACTTTAACATTGTAGTCTTTGAGTCTGTCAAATTTATCTAGTTACGCAATATCGACGACAAACGAAATGCTGATTATTATGGACTCCATTTAATTAAACAGCAAAGGAAAATCCATAGACCGATTATTTAAACGAATACTTGACATTTTCTGAGAGAACAGTGTTGTCAACCTAATTTGAGGGTCTTAGTACGGTGTGACGGGTCAATAAAACCCTTGCAAACTTCAATGGCGAAGTCAATAGGTGCTACACCACAACCGCGAAAACTCTTTTGGTGAAATTCATACAAAGGTAAGATACCTGCATCTACACCGCATCATGGCCGTTGTATTCAACATAACAAGTCTAAGATGAATGAACATGAATATATGAAATTCATATATTTGAACTGCGGATAAAGATAGAATTATATGTAGATCATCGCAGTGAAGGTGTTTCAACCTAAGCGGTTGAAAAGAAGAAACCTAAAAAAATTCAGGCTTGAACAGGAATCGAACCCATGACCTCTGCGATACCGGTGCAGCGCTCTAACCAACCGAGCTACCAAGCCAACTGGGAGCTAGTCAATTGAGAGTTCGTATTTATCCCGTGGATGTTGAATAAATGAATATGAATATATGCATATGAAATTCATATATTCAGGTATCTCTGAACTGCGGATAAAGATATATATATATTATTTGCCGGCCGGGAGGTCCGTATTGAGAAAAACTGTGCCAGAGGTCTTGAGTACGGCCCGAGGCCGCAGGCCGAGGGCCGTGCTCAAGACCGAGGGCACAGTTTTTCTCAATACGGACCGACCAAGGCCGGCAAATAATATTTTTATTTTTTTCTTGTTGTTTTTCAAAAGTTAAACGTGTCTTGTTGTTTTCGGAAAGCAACGTTTTACAAGCGCGCGTAAAATGAACCATGAAACGAAGCCGTTTGTGACACCAGAGCAGCAAAATACGCTTTTTTACTCTGTTAAAACTCAGAAATCACAGGAAGCAATATAACTAAAAGAAACCCCTTTATTTTCCCAAATTTCGATACATGTAGCTAACTCCTGCTCGATTTACTCAAATGTTTGTCGAAAGGGAAGAGCGGGCGATTTACATTGTACAACCTTCGGTATTTTAACAAGAAATTTTGGAAAGAAAGTTTTTAACGACAATGTACAAAAAATTTCAGAATTCTAAGTTTCGGAGAACGTTTTAAAGATTTTAAAGGTTTTAAAAACCCATTACAAATTTTTTGTTATTGCCGTTCCGTTGACCGCGGTCAAGATCGGAAAATTCCGCCCGCTCCCGGAACCAATCAGATTGCAGGATTTGGTTCATCTTGTCCGCTCACGCGCTTAGAAAAAAATAAAGAATTATATTTAGATCATCGCAGTGAAGGTGTTTCAACCTAAGCGGTTCAAATCTATAATTTCATATATTCATGTTCATTTATTCTCCATCCACGGGATAAATACGAACTCTCAATTGACCAGCTCCCAGTTGGCTTGATAACTCAGTTGGTTAGAGCGCTGCACCGGTATCGCAGAGGTTATGGGTTCGATTCCTGTTCAAGCCTGAATTTTTTCAGGTTTCTTCTTTTCAACCGTTTAGGTTGAAACACCTTCACTGCGATGATCTACATATAATTCTAAGTCTAAGATGAATTTACTGGTGAGTCTCTGAAAACCAGAAGTGTCGTTAACATTTTTTGTGTTTGTCTGCTGAGAAGTCAGTCAACGTAAAAGGAAATTTTGGTTTAGTAACTTATGCAAATACAACGATTAAAAAATTAATAGTTACAGAACTGTTCGTATGACTTCTTTGCTTTGTTAAACAATCCGTTTTATTTGCCTAAACTTTGTATTGTACTGCCGTTATGTCGCAAGCGAGATACTACTACTTCGATAATTAATACGTACGTCATTCTCAAAAAAGTTTGCAAGGTACATATTTTGGCATAATAATTAAACTTAAGTCAAAAAATACAGCAACTTTTCTATTGGAAGGCTAATGTGGGTTTCCTCTTCCCTTCGCAGTATTAGCGATGTTACATCTTCAGATGAAACTTTTCAGTGTTGATCTCTTTTAAGTTTCCTTTTTTTAGCCACAGCAAAGTGAACTGGTTAAGCGTCCAGGTTATTTCTACAGGTTAGCTTTTTACTTCATTTCATCTTGTTATCAACTGGAACTGCAATACTTCTTCCATGTAAAAACCTCAGGACACTTCTTTTAATTCTTGTAGTTTGTCGTGTGGTAAAAGCCCTTTCACAGCTAAAGGGAGGTAGCTCCTGTCAACATTTTTCAGGGTAACCACGTTGCTTTGAAACCTTAAGACATTAATTGAAAATGCCGATAATGTGAAGTTTATGACCAAAGACTCATAATAATAAGACTGCAAAACAGTTGTATGTTTTGCGTTCTCCATGGAAACGCGCGGTCTTTGAGTAAAAGGTCTGGCGCGAGCGTGAAATAGACGAGTGAGCCTCACAGTCCCTACGGGCGTATGAGGCTCCTGCACGCTCCGCGCCTCGCGTGTTAGTGCTTTCTTTCTCTCGCGCGCTTCTCTCGAGAGCCTTAAGAGAAAAAAAAAACGAATGTATTGTAGTCTAAAGACTCAAAGAAAAGCTCGTCTTTACGTGAGCCTGCTTATCTTGACACTCTCCTACCGAATTAAACTAAATTATTCAGTTCGCGTTATTTCTTAGTGACATGAAGTTTTTTTTTCTCTTTTTAAACACAGTTTATCCGTTTTTGACGGATTCAAATCTAAAAATTTGGTTGCTTCTGAGGGGCGGCCTTTGTGAACAAGATAGTAAAAAAACGCATACTTTAAAAGCGCAGTAGTAATCAATTTGGAGAGATTTTGCCTTTGGTAGAAACCTTTGATGTGCTCTACAAGATGAGGTATATATTATTGGGTTGGGGCGCTGCTAGGGGTCTGTGACGTCATTCAAGATGGCAGCCATATTGGCCGCCATCTTGAATTTTACGAAACATTTAAAATTATGAAAAAACGGCGAAAACTGGAAATTGTTAATGTTAGTCATGTAAAATATGACTTAATTAAACACTTTGCTGCTTTTTGTGTACAATTTGTTCTTTTTTCATCTAAAAAAGGCACAAACCACTCACTTTTACCAAAAATGGCTTGACCACCTGTTACTTATGACGTCATATCTCAGAACCATAGCAACTGATTCTCACCAAACTTGCGTCAAAATGTGTCTAAGAGATATGCCGACAGCTACTGAAAACGGCAGGTTCTGACAAAAAATTGTCTTGGAAAAATTGAAGAAAAACCTTACGGGGGCATCCACTCCCCCCTAAACCTTGTACGCCCGAGGGTTAACTTATTAGTTATATATAAATCCGTGTTTAATCAACGCTACAGTAGCGAGTAGTGCCACCATAAGCACTAAGACGGTACACATAGTAAGGACCGCAATTCCTCACTTGGATGTCATTGATGCCATCGCAACAGTTTCCAATCCAGTGAAAACACACTCGCCTGGTCACATTACCATCGGCCACAGTTGGATGACCACCGTTCAGCCAGCCTGGTGCGTTAGTATTGCACCTGTACTCCGGTGGACATGAGGTTGCCATTCTTGTCCCTGCTGCGCCTTGAAATCGATACCACCCAAGAATAAGTGCGTCGTGAACTGCAGAAACTGTTTTGTATGAAGGTTTCCTGTCACCGCCAGTCAGTGTTCGATAGTTTTGACATTCTACAAAAAAACAAGTCATTGCCGGGAATTAGGAATCAGTGCTAGAGTTCGATTTATCAAAATTATAATTCGAGTCATGTCAGGGGTATTTTTAACTTAATGATTAAATTTTCCATAGGGCATCTGGTCCACCCGTATTTCTCTTCATCTTCTTTCGCGTTACCAATTTTAGCGTTAAGGGTATTGAATTAGAGCTTAGCATCAAGAACTGTACTCGTTTTCGTGTCGAGGTTTACTGAGAGAGGGTGAATCACTTTCTCCATTGGTAACATTGGTACAAATGATGAAAACAGTAGTCCATCCGATAACCATTGGTGAAATGCATCTTATTAGCGAGTCATTATGAAATGCTGAGTATATTCTACGTTGAATCCAACTGGAAGAGACCTGAATCGCAGTTTGTCCATTTGTCAGATGGTAAAAGCAGCAGTCCATCCGTTAACCTGGGAAAGGAGTTGAGGGATCCATTTGTCGACTGTTGCCATTGATACAAATAGTAAAGCAGCAACCGAGTTGTTTAACCATTCGTAAAGTACATTGCATTTGTAGGAAAAGGAACGGGGTGGGGGATTATTGGTTGAACAAACAACTGATTAAAGTGATTGACGTACCCTCCCCGAAATAACACACAAGGACCGACAATCAGGGATAGGCAAGGAACGAAGCTTTAAAATATGAACTATTACAACTGGTAATAAAACTTTATTTGGAGGTAACGGTCTCACAGCTTGATATCTAGACTTTCTGAAAGTCCCTTCCAATACCATTTTTTTCTACCCTTCATGACGACCTAATTCGCCCTTAAATCGCTTGCACAGTTTTAGTTTATTTAAATGATTTCTTTACTATCCAGGTTTTCAAGACTAATTAATGAAAATTAAATTTGCATCTTAAGGCGCTTTATCTACAACTTTGATATTGAGTACTCAAGAATTTCCTGAAAAAAAAATCTGAATCGCTTGGCAATTCAAAACAAATATCGACTACCTTCAAAACGTTAGAATAAGCCAATCCCTCGAAATCTTTCAAAAATTCGGATTGCTGGGCTTTTAGTCTTGAGACAACCGTACCAGGTTGCCCGGTATCTAGACACTGCCTTCTTTAGTATTTCAGGTTTTCAAGACAAAACAGTGAAAACTTAAATTTAAATTTTAAAGCGCCATATCTAAACTTAATTCAAAGTAAATGTTAGCTCTGTTTGGCATGTTTCTATTTTGTTTTATTTATTTAGCTTTTTTTTATTTTTCTTGGCTGCTTTCCTTATGACCTGTTACAACCCGTAAAGTTGGTTGCTGTTGCTATTTATAAACTTGTGGCCGCACCCAGTCACACGATTGAGCCATGCCATAACACGACTGAAGTACTTACCAGACACATGAACACTCAGAGTGAAATGTTGGGTAAAATATGTAAAAAAAAAATGAATGGAAAAAGTTATTCTGTTTTTAAAAAGTCAAGGCGCAATGGTGTGGGTGCAAAATCAGACAGTGAAGGCAAGATTCCCTTGCTTCCCCCTTAACCCCCCGCTCTATTCCACTTCATATTTTCTTGTCTGTTTGTTCATGCTTGTCTTTTTCTTTGTTTCTTTGTTTGTTTGATTGTTTGTTTGTTTTCTATGGCACTCTACGCTTTAAGTCAACATTAACGCGAGAACGAAATGACTACTGCGCAAGATATTCAACGACCGATGGAATTAATTGTTCTTACACCAGATAACTTAGGGCAGTTAGAATGCAGTCCTGGATTAAAGCAACTTGGTTGACCTAATCTTTACTGGCTGACTCCTTAAATCGAAAGTACGCTTGCACTCTTATTGAATCACCAGCTAACAGATTGAAGTTTTTTTCAGATGTTTCACTTACTCCTAACTGTTCAAAAGGTAGTAGTTTTGGCATTCTGAGGGAAAGAAATTCAAGACAACCCAGAAAGAAAATGGAGCCAACAAACTAATAAGGCCATCCCCATAAAATGATTCGTTTCCCATTGGCCGACGGACCCATTTTTGTTGGAAAAGTGAAAAAAAAATCCAGACACACTGACAAGTGACAAGTAAATTCTTCATTAAATTCACATTCTCTGTTTTATATAAAAAAACATGTGGCCAAGACTTTATTTTGAGTAGCAATCGTTATCTAATATATTAGCCTGTATATTAAATCGGAATTGTTGTGGACGTCATTTCATATATCTTTCAGCATTGCTAACTTGGAAACGAAGGTTTTATTAAAAAAACTGCATTTGGTAACTGGAACAAAAACTGACAGGTACATATCCTGTACTCATGAAATTAGAACCTTTTTTCGACAACTTTTACTACATATGTGTTTTTTTTTTCATTTGTTTCAGAAATAGTTGAACTTCTACGAATAATAGTGAAGTTTCAGTAACAGAAGGCCCGGGTTTAAAGGTTGTTAGTATTATGTCATATACATATATGAGTGAATGAGAAAACCAGCACCACAAAAAAAGTCTTAATTTTTTGGTAATATTCCCGATCTCATTTGACTCACTCTACTTATCGTCGTTGGTCATTTTTTTTTTCACGTATTCCGGTGTATATTATTTTGTTCTTTATGATGAGAAGACAGTGAGATGAACGGATACCCTATTAAAATATCATGAAATAAGAATGCATTTCCTCGCTTTCTTAATTCTTCGCTAATCGATCTTCCGTAGCACCTTTTTTCCCCTCCCCATGTGATCACTAGTTCTCTCGTTGTGTAGTTTTGTTTGTTTATTTGTTTGTTTTCTGGTTTGACTTTTTCTTTTTTGGTTAATTTTCTCTCTGGTAATAACCCGGCCCTGTGTCTTTGTTCTTGCAAGGAGTTCCTGAAACATGGAAGATATCTGAATTCTTTGTTAGGCTCATATTTGTAATGATAATATTCTAGCTCTATGCGTTCATTTGTATTAGTAGTAAAGGGCGCCCAGATGGCCAACTGAGCCTCGTTTTGATGTCATG